>CM060932.1:570730845-571980845 GCA_030765085.1 Allium cepa | reverse complement strand
AATTGAACAAGTGTAATGTTTCGAACCGATGCACTTGAGCATTGATGGGTTCGAAGTTCAATTTTGTATGGACGCAATATGCCTGTGCAATGATGGGTCGTGTGAATATGAGATTTCGAATCGATGCGTTGGAGCATGGATGGATTCGAAATTGACATTCGACCCAACGGAGTATACTCGTGTCATGATGGGTTCGAAGTTGACTTTCGAACCGATGTTAGAAGATGGAGTATTCTTTGTGCTGTGATGGGTTCGAAACTAGCATTCGAACCGATGTGAGAGGATGGTTTCGAACAAGTAGTTCGTTTCGGTGGGTTCGAAACTGATCTTCGAACCGATGACTTGGATGGGTATGAAACTATCGTTCGCGGCAGTGGTCTGTGTGCTTCACACAATGGAGCCTCAAGCATTTGGGTTCGAAGATAGGTTTCGAAACCATTCTGCCCTCTGACCTGTTGTACTCGGTCAATTTCACCGGAACTCGAACCGTCCCGGTCATCACCAACCCTCCATATAAATAGCAGTGGACCTGCTAGTTTTTCACTTTTTACTTTTTCACTGCGCTCTTCATCGCTTCGAAGCTTCTAAGGAGAAAATACTGCGTCGTGTTTTCGAATCCATCAAGATTTAAGACTTAAATCTCTCGAATCCATTGTTTAAACTAGGTAATTAGCTTCGGATTCAAGCGACGAAGTTATTTTGAGCCCATTTCTCTTCATCGATTGCATAGCTTCGAGATTGGCAAAACCAGATCTGGTTTGGGATGGATTCGAATCGATGTGTGGGCTCGAGTTCGAAGTGATGATGGTGGTATGTTTCCATTGGATTTTGAATCGATCCTTGGAATGTCCTTGTTGGGATGCGTAGTTCGCACCGATTGGGGGATTCGAGGGATCCTTTCGAATCGATGGATTCGAAACCATAGGCTATCACTTCGAAGTCTACAACCTCGTATCGGTTCGAAGTGGATCGTTTCGAACGCGACCGATGTCAAGTTAAGGGTTTCTGTATCGGTTCGAATTTGTCACTTGGCCATCGTTTCGAAGCGCGCCTGAATGCATGGTTTCGAAACGATGTCAGGATGGGTTCGAACGCATGGGTTCGAAGCACTGTCATGATGGTTTCGAACGCATGGGTTCGAACGAAGTTTGGATGGGTTCGAAGGAAGAGGTGTTCGGTTGGGTTCGAACGAAGCCTCTGTGATGGTTTCGAACCCTATATGATGGATTCCAAAATTTGAAATTTTTCAAACATAACTCCGACGAGCTTCATTCCTGCATATCTGGACTTGAATATTGAACTGCATATTTGATTGCCTTTTGAAGCTCGTCGATGGAACTATAACAACTTCTATTCGAACCGACTTCCATCATATAAACGATTTAGTGATGACGGTCAGCGATGACGGTCATTATAGCTGAACTTCGTAGCTTTGTCGTTTGAATGTTCACTTTAACTCTGCAACATTTGTTCAAGTAATGCATGGCACGGTACCACACACATTCATACACTTTACACTGGGGAACACACGGGTTCTTTGTCGTCTAACGATGGTTTCTCCTGAGTTAGCTAGTTATGGAACCTTCAAGTTCACAGCAGCAGGAGATTCAAGGTACAGCCCCTCCGAGGCTAGAAGTTCCGGATATAGATCCTGAGATCATCGGTCCGGCTCCGGACGAACTTCCTGATGCGTCGTTCATTGCCAACCCATCAGATTCCGTTCCATCAAATATCTCTGAAGACATGCTGGGAAGAATTTGTTTGAGGCACGGCTTGTCATTGGACGATGTGTTACTGCCGGGGCCGAATGATAGACCACATAATCCGCCAGAAGGGTATACAGCATTTAATCGCCACGCGTGCGCGGCCGGGACACTTCCCCCATTCAATGAGTATATAAGAGAAGTATTGTCGTATTTGAGGATCGCCCCATCTCAGCTGCATCCGAACGGATATGCGTCGATCAATAGCTTGTTCATTGCATTTATGGAATGTCTCCATCGACCGCCGCTTCCAATCGAAATTAGATACTTGTTCAACTTCAAAACTCGTGGTGATTATCCTTCTTTCACATTTCTGGAGGCGGTGAGAAACTGTCAAGTGGTCACCGGATCCTGGACAAGGCTGAGTTACTATAGGACAGAATGGTTTTATGTCAGATGTCCTCCAGGATTTGCCCGACGATGGTTATTCAGACGTGAGTATAGCCGAGTTCTTAAATAGTTACTACGACAATTGCTGCCGAAGTGGAACTTATATTAATTTTTTCCTTTTACAGCAACGATCCCGCGACCCGAAGGTGAAGAGTTTAAGGAGACGGTGCGAGTACTTCGAGAAGTCCCGAGCGTAGATAGGGACATCGAGTTGCTTTTGACCGATAGGAATCTCCGGACTTATGGGCTGATTGAACAAAGGCAGAGTATAAGATTTGAGGTGGCACAAAGGATCGTTCCTAAGAAACGAGTCAAACATAAGGAGCCCGAAGTTGTCATAGCCGAGGAGGCTGATTCTGAAAGAACTCACACTGATGATGAGCCGCTGACTGAGCCTACGGATGTGGCTTCGGATGTCGCGGAGCAGAAAAAAGGCAAGGCTGCCATGGTTAAGCCAACTAAGCGGGGGAGACGGAAATCGGTTGTCATTGCCCGGCCCTCTTCCGGAGTTAGAATCTCTGAGATGTCTCCTCCGCGTACTGAAAGTCTCTACGAAGGGCTTGCCGACCTTCCAATCCCGGTAGATGTGTCTTTTCAACATGATGCCGGGTTGGAGGAGTTCCATCGTAATCTAGAATTGAGCGAGCCCCTTGTTACTAGCGAGGTCGACATTTCGGGTTGGTCGGGGGGAATGCATATTCACACACACTTCACGACACTGCATAACCTTTGATTGTAAACTACCTGATTCGAAGAGTGACTAATTCGATTTTACTTTGCTTTGCAGATACTATGTCTAAACGAGGTTCAATGCTAGGGAGTCTTCGACATGCCCGCAAGTCTTCTTATTATGATTCGCGCAGGCGAGAGGGGGATAGAGACTATGACCAAGGACGCTCCGGGTATCATGACCAGGGACGTTCCGGATATTCTAGTCATGAGAGATATGATTCGGACAAGGGCCATAGGCGTCGATCGCGATCGCGCACCCCTCCTCCTTCCAGAGATCCCGTACAACCTCCCGTTCGCGTCCCTCGTGACTCTTCTCGACATGTGTCGGTTTCTCAAGCTTCTAGATCTGAGGTGTCAGCGCCGACAGTTGCGGAGGAACCTCCTACTGAAATCACGGGAGAAGGAGCGATTAGGCTTGCACAGCTGAAGAGAGAGTTCCCGAATATCTGCTTCGACAATTATGTCTTTCCCCCGAACTTGAAAAGAATCCCACCGGAGGCCGAGCGGTGGGCGCTTGATTATGTGCACGACTTCTACGCACAGTATAAGGTGTGGTATAAGGCAGCTGAAAAAGCATCGGCGCTGGCCTTCGAACGGGCGGCCACCATTGAAAAATTGCAAGCCGAGTTAGCACAAAAAGATCGCATCATTCAAGTGCTGAATACTGAGGCTGAATCATCCCGCAAATCTGAAATAGAGGCCACTAAAAAAGCCGATGAAGCCCAGGCAATCATGGATAGGATGAAACGCGAACACTACGCCACGGTTGAGGACATGGGTCATCGAAACACATTGGTTACTGCAGAGAGGGACGCTGCCCTGAAGGAGTTGAATGAGCTTAAGTCAAAATTTGCTGAAATTGCCAAGGAAAGGGATGATGCGAATAGCGCAGCTCAGGAGGCGTGTGAACAAGCTGTGATTCTTCGCACCGAAAGGGATGCTGCGGTGGCGAAAGTTCAAGCGGTCGAGATAGAGGTGGAGGAGAAAGTTCAACGAGCAGAGGCCAGGCTAGAGGCCGATATCGAAGATCTGCTTATAACTTATAACGCCAACGTGTTAAAACACCGAAATTTAGCCTGGCTTCAAGATTATCCCGTTCACCTTCGCAGCGCTTGGGAGCGATTGGTCGAGGAAGAGGGGGAAGCGCACCCGGGCGAATCGGTTGACCGATTCGAGCTTGAGAACCGGCTATTAACTGAGGATGAAAAGAAGGTCCTTCACGATGCTATCATTGCTCATGAGAAGGAGATGATGGGTGGTCATTCCTTGGAAGTCGGAGAGGGATCGGGTGTTGAGCACCATTCTGATGTTACTGAAGTCACCACATCGCCTTTGTCAGTGCCTGCGTCTGCGGTCAGCTTGCCACCTGTTCCTGCTTACGACCCGGAACGGCCGCACTTATCTCCTATCCGTGAGCACACTTCCGAGGTCGTTCAGCCGTCTGCGAGTCAAACTGGAGAAGGTATTTCGAAATTATCTCAAGTGTTTTCTAAATAAAGAGTTTGTTTTGAAGAAGTTACTAATAACTTATTGTTTTTGCCTAGTGACGGAGGTTGCGCCGACAGTCACGGCTCAAGAATCAAGCCAAAAGGTTAAGGCCATCGCCACCGAGACCACTGCTGTAGCTGCGATATCGACCGAGGCGGCACAGGGGAGTGGGTTATCTCTCGAGGAACAGATGGTGAGCGAGCTGCTCGGTGAGCCGGGCGGTTTCTCCACGGACTTACCGTTTATCATCGTCAGTGATCCCCTGCCGACCTCAAGTTCTTCGATGCAAGCTGCGGATGTCCCCAGCCAAGCCCAAGCGACTCGAGAAGAGGAAATTTTGGCCGAAATCAGCGCTGAAATAGAAGCTGCGGGGCACAGTGGTAGCGCCGGTGGCAGCGCGACGGCGCATAGCTCAACACCTGCTAGGATAGTACCATCGGGTGGCACTATCTCAATTTCCGTCACAGATCCAGTCCCCCCTACTCCTCCGGCGGGAAGCCTCCCTGTAGATTCGAGCTCTGAGGAGGACATCGATATCATGCCCCCAGCCGAAGAGTCACCGCCGAAGAGGAGGCACTCAAAAAGAATTTCGGTCGCTAGTGATTCTGATGAAGAACCACTAATAAGGAAGACGAAAAAGAAGAAGAAGTAGATCGGCTTTACAAGTAGATGTTTTGGTGGATAAGTACTTGTTTTTGTTTTTTATTAGTAAGCCGTGTATAGATGCAGGTTCGGCTCCTGCTAATAGGGATTGTTTTTGGGAAAACTTTTTCATATGTAAGCCCTCATTTTTGGTTAGTTGAAATAAACTTTAGTTTCTTTGTTTCAACTCTTGTTTTATTTGTGCTTAAGTACTTGCAATGCCTTGTTTTCGGTCCGGTGTACTTGTGGTGTTTTTACCGTTTAAGTGGAGTTCGTTTTTATTCTCCAAGTCTGAAAATCTTGGTCACAAGTTGTGATTGATGAATGAGTTGAACTTCGGACGTTGTATCACTTCGGTTAGTGATTGACACTTATCTTTCGTGCCCCCCAGTTTCGGGGATCAACACTTGTATTTTTGGCGGTTGATCGCACTTGTTGCAAATCGTAAGCACACGTCCGCATTCTGGGGACTTCGGATAATTTGAGATCGATAATCTGCTTTGCACTCCAGGAGTTTGAGAGTTATCGATGTTTGTATTGTGGTTCGCGCTCCGGGAACCTAGAATTGATGTTTACACTCCGCTTCACGCTCTGGGAACTGGGAGTTGAACTTCAGGAACTTTGAATTGTCGTTTGTATTCCGACTCACGCTTTGGAATCTGGAGTTAGCACGGATGCTTCGATTCGCGCTCCGGGAACTTGCAATTTGTGTTTATACTTCAATGCATGCCTTGAGAACTTGGAGTTCGCATCGATGGGTCGGTTCGCACTCCGGGAACCTGGAATAGATGTTTATACTCCAATTCACACTCTGGGAAGTTGGAGTTAGCCGATAGATGGTCAGTCACACCTATTTGAGCTTTTTTAGGAATTCGTTCGCACTCCGGGAACGATGGGTTTGATGTTTATACTCCAATTCACGCTTTGGGAAGTTGGAGTCCGTTCGCACTTTGGGAATGATTTATGGAATGTTTATACTCCAATTCACGCTCTGGGAAGTTGGAGTCCGCTCGCGCAGTGGGAACGAATTGTTGAGTGTTTATACTCCAATTCACGCTGTGGGAAGTTGGAGCCCGTTCGCACTCTGGGAACGAATTATGGAATGTTTATACTCCAATCCGCGCTGTGGGAAGTTGGAGTCCGTTCGCGCTCTTGGAACGAATTGTTGAATGTTTATACTCCAATCCACGCTGTGGGAAGTTGGAGTCGGCTCTCACTTTGGGAGCAGTGAATTTGTACTTCGGTTCGCGCTCCGGGAACCGAGAGTTGAAGTTTATACTCCAATTCTCACTCTGGGAAGTCGGAGTTGGAGGAGGGATTGTCGTGTATCAATCCTTGTGAATGATAATGTATTGTTCTATCCCCGAGCTCGGGTTTCACTTAGCGAGTCACCGGTCTTATCATAGTCACTCCCTATTTGAATAAATTCCACCGCACGATGGAACTTAGCTCTCCGTGCGTTGTGATGTTGTATGTCATATTCAGTAAATCACAGCTTTTGCTTGAAGAGACGGCATTTTATTGCTGAAACGAGAAAATATGGCAAAATCAGTTGCCTTATCACGAATCTAAATCTCGAAATGCTAGAATAAAATGCAAAGAAATAAATTGACAGAGAATAAACGAGTAAAGTTTTCATATGTAGTAGCGACGAAGACTTTCGCTATTCCAAGCTCTCGGCAAGACAAAACCGTCAACCGTTGATAATTTGAACGTGCCATCTCCGAGCTTTTGTGAGATAACATACGGCCCTTCCCAATTTGGCTTCATATGCGAAGGGACCGGATAAACCCTTTTGAGTACGAGGTCGCCAAGTTCGAAGGTTCGCGGACGGACCTTAGCATTATACAGCCGGGCGACTCGACTCCGATATGCGGCTGCCCTCAAATCCGCCTCTTCACGCCTCTCATCCAGTAAATCCAGAGATTGAGCGAGCAATATAGCATTGGTCTTCGGATCATAATATGTCGCACGATGAGAGCGCACTTCCAATTCGACTGGGATAACGGCCTCTGAGCCATATGACAGAGAAAACGGAGTGTGACCAGTTGCAGTTTTGTGAGTTGTTCTATAGGCCCATAACGCCATAGGGAGTTCGTCGACCCACTTGCCTCCGGCCTTTTCCAGTCGTTTCTTCAGTATTGACTTTATAACTTTATTAACAGCTTCGACCTGACCGTTTGATTGAGGGTGTGCCACTGCGGAAAACTTCTTGTTTATGCGAAATCGTTGGCAGAAATTTTTGAACTCGGTACTGTCGAATTGAGCTCCATTATCTGTGATGATAGTATGAGGTAGACCGAATCGGCAGATGATGTTGCGCACCACGAAGTTGATCACTTTCTTCGTTGTGATCGTTGCAAGAGGCTCCGCTTCGGCCCATTTAGTGAAGTAATCAACCGCGACGATGGCGTATTTCGCGCCACCTTTGGCTAGAGGCAACGCTCCAATTATGTCGATCCCCTATACTGCGAATGGCCAGGGGCTAACCATTTGGGTTATCTCAGTAGGTGGGGCTCTAGGAATCCGAGCATATTTCTGGCATTTGTCGCATTTTTTGGCGTAGTCTGATGCGTCTCGATTAACGGTAGGCCAGTAATATCCGTATCGGAGTACCTTCTTGGCGAGTGTCTGCCCCCCGATGTGATCGCCACATTCTCCCTCGTGGACATCGTGTAACACTCGTTTGATTTCGTCGTGCGCGATACATCGGAGTAGAGGGACAGAGTATCCCCTTCTGTACATAACCCCATTTTGGATGATAAACCGTGAGGCCTTTCGAAGGACCTGCCTCTTCTCACTTCTGCACTCAGGCAGCGTCCCATGTTTAATATAGTCTCGATAGGGGGTCATCCACGACTCCCTATCGGTGGTAGCCTCGAATGCATGGTTGACCTCATTCTGATCGATGCTCGGGGAAGATAGGGTTTCAACGGGAACAAGCCCCAACTGTTGTGCTTCGCCCGTACTTGCCAACTTCGCCAACGAATCGGCCTTCTGATTGTGCTCCCGAGGAATATAGAAAATGGCATAGTAATCGAAATGATCAAGAATTTTCCTGACTTTAGATAAATAAGCCGCTAGTCTCCGATCCTTAGCTTGATATTCACCTCGGACTTGGCATACGATTAATTGGGAATCACAATACACCTCCACAGCGGCAATTCTCAGGTCGTGGGCCAACTTCAGCCCAGTGAGTAAAGCTTCATATTCAGCCTCGTTATTAGTTGCACGGAACTCGAACTTCAGGGCGTAGCATATAGATCGGCCTTCAGGAGTTTGAAGCACTACCCCTGCTCCCGAACACCGTTCATTGGAGGCGCCGTCAGTATATAACTTCCATATGTGCGTAGGGGGTTCGCTACTCTCAGGTAATTCCTCGGATAAAGTGAATTCAGCAACGAAGTCTGCCAGAACTTGACCATGTATGGCCCTTCTTGGAGTATAAGCAATGTCAAACTGGCTCAATTCAATATTCCATTTCAATAACCTACCAGACGTCTCAGGCCGTGTGAGGACCTGTCGTAACGGCTGGTCGGTGTACACGGTGATAGGATGAGCTTGGAAATATGGACGGAGCTTTCTCGAGGCAACAACTAGACAATATGCCAACTTTTCCAGCTTTGGATAATTCCTCTCGGCTCCGGTCAACCGCTTACTCACGTAATGCACCGGTTTTTGCACTCGATCTTCCTCCCGGATTAATGCCGCACTGATTGCGCTTTCAGATACCGCCAAGTAGAGATATAATTGCTCATGATCAATAGGCTTCGAAAGAATCGGCGGTGTAGAAAGATGTTGAACCAATGACTGAAACGCACCTTCGCACTCTGCGGTCCATTCGAAGTTTCGTTTCCCTTTTCGGATCAGATCGAAGAAGGGGATGCATTTGTCAGTCGACTTCGAGATGAACCTACTCAATGCAGCGACTTTCCCATTAAGGCTCTGAACTTGCTTTATTGTCCTTGGAGTTTGAAGATTTCTGATGGCCCAAATCTTCTCGGGGTTAGCCTCTATCCCTCGGGCGTTGACGATGAACCCAAGGAATTTTCCGGACGCAACTCCAAAATGGCATTTCAGCGGATTGAGCTTCATCCCATATCTCCGGAGGATATCAAACATTGATCCTAAGTCCTTTACGTGATCAATAGAATGTCGTGACTTTACTAACATGTCATCTACGTAAACTTCCATGGTCTTCCCAATCTGATCAGAAAACATCCGGTTAACCAAACGTTGGTAGGTTGCGTCGGCATTTTTTTAACCCAAAAGGCATGACTTTGTAGCAATATAGTCCCAGATCAGTCACAAAGCTCGTATGTTCTTGGTCGGGCACATGCATGGGTATTTGATTGTAGCCCGAGTAAGCATCCATAAAGGATAACAATTCGTGTCCGGCGGTTGAATCAACAAGCTGATCGATTCGAGGAAGTGGAAAACTGTCCTTCGGGCAGGCCTTGTTCAAATCGGAATAATCGATACACGTTCTCCATTTCCCATTTGGTTTCCGGACAAGTACCGGGTTTGACACCCACTCCGGGTACAAAGCATCTCTAATGAACCCGTTCGTTTTCAACTTATCCACCTCCTCCTTAAGGGCGGCAGATCTCTCTGGATCCATACCACGCCTTTTCTGTTTGACAGGGATATACCGCGGGTCAATGTTCAGAGTGTGGCTCGCGATCTCCGGCGAGATCCCACACATGTCGGAATGCGTCCAGGCGAACACATCAAGATTCGCCCGGAGGAATTCAACCAATTCCTGTTGTGCCCCCTGGCTCAATTGAGACCCAACTTTTAACATTGTCGAATCATCGCCATCATCTTCGATCGGGACATTGATAGTTAGCTCAGCCGGAGAAGCCTGACTTTCTGTAGATTTTTCATTGCTGTCATCGTCCCTTGGGTCAAGGTCTTTATGGAATTGGTTGGGGTGCCCGGGCCGAGGTCCGAGCACCAATTGTCAATCATCGGCAGAACGGACGCAAAGAGATTCCTCTGCGCCCTTACCTTTCTCCCTTCGCTGCGCCTCTCGCAGCTCCGCAACATAACAGGCTCTTCCAGCAGCCTGATCTCCATGAATCACACCGATACCACAATCAGTTGGAAATTTCAAAGTCCAACACCACGGGGCGATCGCTGCCCGAAATTCAGCAAGGGCTGGTCGGCCCAGGAATGCGTTGTACGGTGAATGTATGTCCAAAACAACAAATGGAACGATGCGTACTCTTCTGCACTCACCGACCCCCAACTCCACGGGTAACTCCACAACCCCTGTGGGTATATTAGCACTTCCATCGAAGCCGTGAATCCTGGACTGACAGGGCTTCAGGTCTTTGGCTTCCATTTTCATCTGATCGTAAGCTCTCTTGAACAAAATATTGACTGAACACCCACTATCCACCAGTATCCTCTTCATCCAAGCAGGACCAACCTGGGCGGATATAACAAGTGGGTCGATGGTCGGGGCTTCGACCTTGTCTGCATCGCGGTTCCGGAACACGATGTCATCTGCCATCGTCTTTTGTTGTTTTGCCGGAGCCCCTTCGTCGTAACTACTGCAACATTCGAAATTCGTATGCCTAACCGAGCTAGCATATGACTCCATCTCTTTCCAACTTGTACCTGCCGGATGAGGACCACCACTAACGGTGTTTATCACTAGCCTTCCGCCTGTTCGGGCGGGTTCTTCTTGCCTTGGCTGGTTTTGCCGATTGTTCTGGTTCGACGGACCCGCACCTCCAGACTGCGGCGCCCGTACAAACTGATCCAATTTTCTTTCCCTGATCAACTTCTCAATTAAATCCTGCAAGTGTCTGCACTCGTTGGTGTTGTGGCCGTAACTGTCATGAAATCTACAAAACTTGCCTGTTTGAATCTGTCTCTCCAACGACGGCTTCGGAGTAGGCTTCTTGTATTGCATGGCGTTGCAAGTTTGTAGATACACATTCTCCAGCGATGTATTCAACGGAGTATAATTGTCGAACATAGGGGCCCTACGCCTCGGCCCACGGTTCTGATCCCGCCTTCTGTTCTGATTCCCGTTATTCTTGGGTTGTGATTGTTTGTTCTGGATATTTAGCTGCACTTTCCCGGAACTCTCTCCTGATTGTTTAACAGCCACATTACTTTGAATCCCCTCTCCACTAGGTCCTGCATCGTCCTGTTTCCTAGACTGCTTCGCGTCCTCGCGCCTCAAGAACTGAGCGGCTTTGGAGTAGAAGCGGTCCAACGACGCAGGGGGTTTTCCTGCTAACCAATTTCCAAAATCCGAGTCAGGGTCAATCCCTTTCATCAACGCCATCAGAATCGAGTTATCATTGGGGTTAGTGATTTCCACACAAGCCTTATGGAATCTTTCCAAATAGTGTCTAAGAGTCTCTCCTGGAGCTTGGGTAACGCTAGATAAAGTGTTGACGTCCTTAGGCCTTGCAACGTGCATGCGAAACTGTTCTACGAATTTCCTGGCCAACTGATTGAACGAAGAGATAGAACGGGGTGGCAATCGTGTGAACCACATCGTAGCAATACCTCCCAAAGAGATAGGAAAACTCCTACACTTGACCGCGTCGTCTGCTCTGGCGGCGCTCATGGACCATTATACTTCAATATGTGTTGATTGGGGTCTGAGTTCCCTTCGTACATCGGTAACGCGGGCATTCTAAATCGCCGAGGGGGTTCGGCATACAGGATTTCGTCTGTGAATGGGGTGTGACTCCGGGAGATTCCCCAGTCGTCGTTAGTAAATCCCTGACTTTCACGGATCATCTGCCTGATCATTTCTGGAATATCTGCGACAGCTGCGTTCTGGGCACGTTGAACCAAGGTGTGGTCAGGTTCCACAATGCGGGACTGGACCGGATGCTGTCGACGGTCCGGATCTCGCCTCCTTGGTTCGACATTCTCTGGTACATACGGCTCAGGAGTTTGCCGTCGTCGGTGATGGTTCTGATCTGACAAAGAATGGATGTCCGCCCCAGGCTCCGTAGCGATGGTTGTAGGACGGTTGTCGATAGTGTGTTGAGGAGCAGCGCCTCCTCGGGAGGAAGGCCCTGTGTGGAAGCTAGCAGATGGGCCGACTCGTATTTGCCCAACTGTCAATGCCGGAATGTCTCTAGTAGCCTGTGCATAATTCCCGTCCATTCGGGGTCGCGAAGGTCTACGATGATAATCAGTGGAAGCCGAACTCTCCGTGGAGGACTGGGATGCGTAATCCCTCCTTGACCGCCTGCGCTTATGACTGTGTAGCTGGCGGGTTAATTCAGCGTTAGCGCGTAGTTGTTCCGTCAACTGCTGCCGACTCTGGGTCAGCTCCTGGAGCAACGTTTGAAACTCTTGCCTTGTCACCGGTCCAGATGATTCCGAGGGCCCGGCGACGTCCTGGGTAGATGGTAGCTGCTCGGGATCTGGTCTATCCCGGTCTTCCTGGTTACCAAGGTTAGAAGTGGTTCTGGTGCTCACCATTATGAACAGTAAGATTCCTTTCCCTAGACTTTTGCAAATCTGAATAGAATGGAAGGAATTTGAATTCAAAGATCTGGATCTCTCTCTTAGATTTGTTCAATCCGGTATCGATGACAGATCCAACGAGCAGGAGAAAAGCTGGGTTTTCTCAGTGAAAGCACCAAAGTGTTTGCACCAAAATTGGTCACAACACTCTTCGGGAGTCGTTGAAGAGATAACAATCAATAGTATGAACTGAATATGAATATTATCTAACAAAAACTCCAATCAACAGTAAAGGAAAATGCGTAGACAAGCGATTTATAGTGGTTCGGCGTGTCGCCTACGTCCACTGTGAAGTTTTTTGATGTTTTATTGATTATCTTTCAATGTTTACAAGTTGTTACAGCAATCAACAGGAAGTTACAACTGGAAATTCGAAATCAATAGTGGAATTATGATGGAGATGTCAATCCGGCAGAGTCTGGGCGCTTTAGAATAATAAGATCCCGAAGTCCCTTTTCTGTTGGCCCTGGAGCTCTATTTATAGGTGTAGGCTGCTGGTATCTTGGTGAAAACTCGGGAGACCACTTCTGGCACGTGAGGGGGCCCACACGTACGGTCTCAGGAAGTTTGGGCCCACTTTGGCATCGGTTCGAACTCCATTCGAACCGATCAAGAATTCATCCAATCGAGGTGAAATTTGGCGTGGACATTCTTCAACATGTATGCAAGCATCTGTGAAAGTTTTATTGCATTTGGATCAGTAGGTTAGGAGATATGTTGGGTTCGAAATAGACTTCACGGCAAGGCTGTTTGGTTCGAACCCCTGTTACTCGAAACGATGGTTTCGAAACCAGTGTGGCACGCGACCTAGTGGTGACGTGGAGCGCAAGTTTCGAATCGATCCGGACTTCTCTCCGTGTTGACCGCTTCGACTCCGTGTATCTCGGTGATTTCGAACCGATGGAAGACACGCGGGTTGACCCAGTGGGTTCGAATAAGGCAGCACAGGATGGGTTCGAACATGGCATCAGGGATGGTTCGAACACGACTCTGTGATGGGTTCGAAGATGGCACTGTGATGGGCTCGAACATGATTCCAGGGATGGGTTCGAACGAAGCATATCGATGGGTTCGAAGCATGCTTGTATGTTGGATTCGGAGTTAGGTCGTGGATGGATTCGAAGCAAGGCTATCTGGGGATTTACTTGATGGAGTCGAAGCGAGGTTCTAGCTGATGGATTCGAACGTTGTCCCTTCTTGTCGATTCGAACATGGTGGGTTCGAACTAGTTGGGTTCGAAGTGGAGTCGAACCGATGGATACGAACTCATCGATTCGAACTTTGGTATATGTGCATGGATTCGAGGCGCTGCCTCACTTCTTGGGTTCGAACCAGATGGGTTCGAACATAGGTAAGGTCATGGTTTCGAACAGAGCAACGTCCATCTTTCTCAACTTGAATCCATCATAACTTGAGCATACGACCTCGGATTGACCTGAAATTTGACATGCTGACTCTTGTAGCCTTTCTTGCCGTGTCCTATCAATTGTGGCTCATTCTGGACTCGGATAAAATTCAGTGATATTCATGGCTAAAGGAAGTACGATCAACTTCCGAGGCGAACTGTCCTTCGTTTTTCGATCAATCTTTTGGTATCGCGGCTTTGCCAAAAGGCGGGATAACAGTAGTAAATATCAAAACTCTTTTAACAAACAATTTCAACTCTATTTTTAATAACAAATCTCTTTTCTTAAACCGTTTTCCAATCTATTAGTATATACAAGCCTTTACCTCACTCGGATGAGAAATCTAATTAAACGACCTAGTAAAACAAGTGGTATGAAACGCTTGCGTTCACTTCGTCGGTTAATTCTTGGACTTGTTCGATTGAACCTCTTGTGACAATTTTATTAGTGAAGATTTACAGTTTGTTCGTAAATATTTAAGTTAAGCAAGTGGTTATGGGACATGAAGCTAAACTTCTATATTTACTAGCTTAGTGTAATTGACACTTCTCGTTGATCTTGATGATCGCTTTATGAATTAGACTAGCAATTGCGCGATGTCTCTTTCATTGCAAGGTTAGACTAGACTCCACTTGTGTGATTCCATTCACACATACCTTTCTACTTTTTGGTTAGTCTTGACCTCAATCTGTGTGATTCCATTCACACATGCGGGGTAGCTCCCCATGGTCTTCGGACCGTCATGTGATAGGCCTCTTTCCCTTTTTATGATTTCTGGATTTCTTGTGTTGATTTCTGGAATTTATCTCTTTGACTTGTCATGAGTACAAGTTTAGGGTATGATGCCCTCTTTGGATCTTTGAGAAGATTCTTGTGATATTGATTTATCTCTTATCGGTTGATCTCCTGTTGATCATTATTTGCATACTTATAGTAGTATGTCAGTATGGATATTTTATGTTTATGCCATATCTTTTATTTTATATCATGTCATCTGATATTTATAGCTAGACTGATCCGTTTATTATTTTCTTATAAATAATACTCAGGTCAGACCGAGATGTTACAGGTGCTACTGCTTGACTCCTCCCCCAGTGATTCACTACTCAGACTTTTGGCTACTTGTTTAGATTAGCAGCTTTTGTTGTTTACACTTGAGATATAGACTCATAGTTGTATTCTTTTGTATAGCACGCGTTGCTATTCTTTTGTATTATCGTGGATCTTCTTAGACCACTACTCTGATGTACACTTTTTTTGTGATATATATTCATATCTCTTTCCGCCTTTGTGATATGGATATCTGTGATTGATTCGCATGTTATGCTTACTTCTATATTTGTTTCCGAAGATTATTTTATAGCCACCGTGTGATAAGAAATTACATGGATGGTCGCTCCTCAACAGCCTTATTCTCCGCGCTAGTTGACAGCACTACACCGTAGTGTTCTTGGCTAGCGTGGGTATAGAGGTGGGGCGTCACAGCTTGGTATCAGAGCCAAACTTCGGAACAATGTAGAATAATCTAGCAAGGATCATGTCCTAAGTCTTTCATAGGAGTTGTGCCTTAGGATTTAATTCGAGTGTTCGTACCGATTCATCCTATTTTCTTTATGACTCCTTGTTTTACCTATCAAGATTGCTTGATATTCATTTTGTGAATAACCTTCTTCTTCTTCCTTCTTTCTTTCTTAAGGAGGAGAAATGGTTAGTTCTAGCAGTCCTAGCGCTGGTCAATCCAGTAGCCCTTCTCTGGATGGCGCATTCATGTCTGCCCAACAACTTTTGGATCTTGTAAAGAATCAAGAGTTTATCTATGCTTTGAGTAAGAATACCACAAAGATCTTACCTTTGAAACTAGAAGTTCCTTTCGACCAGCTTGTAGATATCACTCTACAAGAGGAAGAGGCTGATAAAGGGATTGATAATGATATTGGGATTTCCAAGAAGAGGCGTATTAAATTCAAAAGCCCTCATCCCGATAAAAAGGTGAAGCAACCTATTTT
The DNA here is from genome assembly GCA_030765085.1 of Allium cepa. NCBI lineage: Eukaryota > Viridiplantae > Streptophyta > Magnoliopsida > Asparagales > Amaryllidaceae > Allium > Allium cepa. The sequence goes on along the minus strand of CM060932.1, from coordinate 571,964,909 downwards.
TGGAGCAAAGTCTCCAATCCTTAATTGTGGAAAATGCTACAACTGTGGTTCTAGGGACCACTATGCGAAGGAGTGTCTGGAACCACTCCTTTGTCGTTACTGCAAAGATTCCAGTCATCATATTTCTGTCTGCCCCATACTTCTAAGTAAGAAGAAGGTGTGACCAGAAACTTCGGTAGCAAAGCCATCTACCTCTAGTCGTAAACGATGCTACAATTGTGGTTCCTCAGACCATTATGTAACTAAGTGCCCGGAACCCCTCTATTGCCGCTATTGCAAGGGCTCGGGCCATTATCTGTCTACATGTCCCACACGACCTAGTAAGAGAGAAGGAAACCTAAAAGCTTCTAACGAAACTTCTCTGGGTCAAGGTATTCCTTATTTAATCCTTGATTTCATTTGTTTGCGATTATCCGATTCGAGTTCTTTTTGATATGGGTTTCCCTAATCATTTTTATTTATCAGAAGAACTTGTGGATTCTCTTTATTTTTATATTTTGGGCTTGATGACTTTTTTTGAGGATTGTGAATCCAAATCAGAGGATTCGCAACACTCAATTTGCTTATTATTGATGTCGAAATTATTACATGCGATTTTTCTTTCCGAACCGATTTGCGTATTGTGCATTGCTTAGGTTTCGGAATTGATTTGCGTGAAAGGATTGGCTTAATCACTTTGAAGCCCATATCCAATTGTTCCGAATGGACAATTCCTTTTTCGACATTTTCAATCTGTTAAGCAGATTCATATTTTTCCTTTGTGATTTCGATTTCAAATCGATGGCATCATTTTGCTCTTTTAGCTCACATGTTGAGTAAAGAGATATCTCTCTCATTCTTATCGGTTGAGAATTTTTGGTATTTTTGAGTTTGTCTTAGGATTATCACCTAAGCAGCCTTTTTGAGTAGTGTTAAGGTCTTTCCAGTTTGACCTTGCCACCGAATTTCAATCGCTACGAGTTGCGGAAGTTAGCCTTCCACATACCGCATTCCGCACTCATTATGATTTATATGAATGACATATTGTGTCATTCAGTTTATCCAGTTTATTTCATCCATTTTATAAATCAAGTATTCTATGGATATCTCAATAATTCCAATCTTGTGTTTATTAATTTTGGATGAAAATAGAAATTTAAAATTTTACAAATCTTTTAAGAAGATATTTTAAATTCCTATAAAAAGGTAATTTTGTGTTGTATTGCCTATTTAGTGTTTTAAGAATTCTGGTCGATGCGCTTGATCAACGTTATCGATAGGAATTTCCTAAACGCTTTGATGAGACCGTCAGACACAATAAATTGACTTGTAAAAACGTAAATTCTTCTAGAAAGATTATTACATAAAGATAAATGTAATTTGGAAAGTTTTAACTTTTCAGGAAAGAAGATTATTTAAAAGATATTCTTTCTTTTCGATACTCTTATTCTTGTGATTCCCCAGGGGAACCAAGACTTTATCTTTTGTACCAATGCTAATTGTATTGGTTTGGATGTCGTTCTCTTGCATAAGATAACGTGCTATCACTTGTGCTTTTAAATCATTAAAAGCCGATTGAGACTAGGTATGCCACTCATGATCTAGTGCTCGCGGCTATTGTTTTCGCCCTTCGAATTTGGCGGCAATATCTATTGGGAGAGAAATTTATTCTTTACACGAATCATAAGTCTTTGAAATATTTATTTTCTCAAAAGGAACTTAATTTGCGTCAACAACATTGGCTCGAGTTCCTTGCACCTTATGATCTTGATATTCTTTATACCCCCGGTAAGGATAATTTTGTCGCCGATGCTCCTAGCCGTAAATAACAAGCTGTTGTTTCTATGATGATATCCGAATGGAATGATCTCGAGGTTATATCTACTTGTGAGATTCGAGAGCGCGTATCCGATTTATGCTCATCACTTGTTTTATGTAGCCTTGAGGCTTATCCTTCTCTTTTAGACCGCATTCTTGAAGCTCAAGGGCTAGATCCTGAATTGGCTCTTCTTGGCCAAAATGTTAAGGATAGAATTGATATTGAAGTTTTGAAAAACTTTGATATTGATTCTCGCGGCGGCATTCGAAAATTTGGTAGACTTATCGTACCAAATATTGGTGATCTTCGTAAAGATATTTTAGAAGATTCCCATCGTTCTAAATTCACCATTCATCCCGGTAGTAGTATAATGTATGCTGATATGAAGCGACTTTATTATTGGGAGGGACAGAAATCTGATATTGCAACCTTTAGAAATTCCAATTTGGAAGTGGGACCAAATTTCCTTGGATTTTTTTGATGACCTTCCCCGTTCTCGTTTGGGTCATGATAGCTCATGGGTTACAGTAGATAGACTTACTAAATCCACCCAATTTATTCATGTTCGGTCTAACCGAACCGTTCATCTTTGGGCCAAACTCTTTGTTAAAGGAGTTGTTAAATTCATGGAGTTCCTACTTCTATTGTTAGCTATCGGGATCCATTAATCACTAGTGGACTTTGGAAAAGTCTTCGAGATTTTATCACCGCTTATCACCCCAGTCCGATGGACAAACCGGGCGTGTGAATCAAACTCTTGAAGACCTTCTTCGTGCTTGTGTGCTTGATTTTGGTGGAAGTTGGGAAGATCATATTTCACTTGTTGAATTTTCCTATAATAATAGCTTCCAATCTAGTATTGGTATGGCACCTTTCGAGGCACTCTATGGAAGGCCATGCCGATCTCCTTCTTGTTGGCTTGAGGCCGGTGAGAAGCTGGTTTTAGGTCCAGATTTTATTCGTGATTCCACGGAAAAGATTGAACTTATTCGACATAGGATGAAAGAAGCCCAGAGTAGACAAAAATCCTATGCCGATAATCGAAGAAGGAAATTAGAATTTTCTGTTGGGGATCCTGTTTTTATTCGTGTTTCACCTATGAAGGGTGTTGTACGTTTCAGTCGATCGGGGAAGTTAGCGCCTCGATATATTGGGCCATTTCCTATCACTGAACGTATTGGTTCCATGGCTTATCACCTTGCATTGCCGGCTCAGTTTTCTGCCATGCATGATGTATTTCACGTTTCTCAATTACGAAAATGCCTTCGGGATTCCGATTCTATTCTTGAGCCTGCTGTTGTGGAAGAAATTGAAGTTTCGCCGAATTTAACTTATGAGCAGCATCCTATTCGAATTATCGCTTGTGAAGGTTCAATGGTCCACAAATCCTAAGGATTGCTCTTGGGAATCCAGAGAATTCATCGAGCGTACACATCCGGACTTGCTTACTCCTGCTCCTTGAGGTGAACTTCTTATTTCAAAATTCCTCTTGTGTTAATACGCTTTTATGGTTGTTACTTTTTATTTCCATCTTATATATATTGCGAGGACGCAATTTCTTTAAGGAGGGGAGTCTGTAACAACCCGCATATTTATCGAGTTTGTATTTAAATATTTTATTTAAATATTAACTCGTTAATCGGATTTTGGTCCGAAAAGCTACTTTTTGCAAACGGTCAAATTAGGACTCGAGACCACTTCCATTGAGTTCGAAATGTCGTTTACAATTTTTTTAAGTATAAACATCGATAGGTTTGGAGTTAATGAAATTTCACTAACTTTTCCCGCTTTGGACTTTGGGTTAGTTTAGCCTATTAAGCCCAAGTTCCAACCCCCTTCTCCTCACTCTTCATAAATTTCCTAACTAACTCAAGCTTGGGCATTAATGGTGAAAAGAATGGGAAATTAAAACTCTAAGCACAAATTCAATTGCAAATCCAACATTCAACTCCAAATTCAAGTAGAAGATATTGGATTCAAGCTTTGGATTGCTTCTCCTTGCTTTCAAGCTTCATCTTCATAAACTTTAGTGCAAAGGTGAGATTTTTATCTCACAAATCTAGTCTATAACTATATTGGACTGTTGGGAATGATTCCCTATCACTTTTGCATGCACATTTGCATTTGGTTTGGATTGGATTGGCGAAAAACTCCAATTTTTAGCGTTTTGGTGAATTTTCTGCACTTAGGTCGTTCTGGCCATTTTCGTGTGTTCGGAGTTAGGTCGCTCGCGACCTAACCCTTAGGTCGTTCGCGTGTTAGCGCGCTAGGTCGCACTGCCTTGAATTTTCACTTCGGAGTTAGGTCGTTTCACATTAGGTCGTATGGGGTTTAGGTCGTAGGTCGTTTCTGGCCTTAAATCCCCCCTGCAGCGTTAGGTCGCTCAGCCTTTCCTTGTTAGGTCGTCACCACTTAGGTCGCGACAAATGTTAGTACGTTAGGGCCTTAGGTCGTAGGCCTTAGCTCGCATTTGAGCTTAGGTCGTAGGTCGCTAGCTCATAGCTCGTATTTGAGCTTAGGTCGTATGGCGCTTAGGTCGTAGGTCGCATCACCCTTAAGTCGCTCAACCTGATGCCCCTCTTAGGTCGCGCATCCCTTTAGGTCGCTAGGTCTTAGGTCGCGCATCGCCTTAAGTCGCTCGACCTGCTCTCACCTTAGGTCGCGCCATCTTTTAGGTCGCGTACCATACTTTAGTCCGTTGTCCCTTAGGTCGCTTGCACCTTAGGTCGGCCTCGTTAGCTCGCAGATCCTCTAGGTCGCGTGGCCTTTAGACCGTAGGTCGTTAGGTCGTAAGACCTTAGGTCGCCTGACCACTTAGGTCGCTTGACTTATTCAAATGTTAGGTCGCGAGTTCCTTAAGTCGCTCGTCTCTCCTAGGTCGCTCGCTTCGGCTAACTCGCGAACACCACTAGGTCGTTTGACCCTTTAGACCCTTAGGTCGTGAGCAGTTAGGTCGTTAGACCTAGGTTGCCTTTTCGCCTTAGGTCGTTGGACCGATAGGTCGCTTCACCTGTGCTCACGTTAGGTCGTTCGACCCATTCATCTTTAGGTCGTTCCACTTGCCTATCTCGTAGGTCGCATTCCACCTAGGTCGCGTGAACCTATAGGTCGTTGGACCCTTAACTTTTAGGTCGTTAGACCTCATTTTGTCTTCACTAGGTCGTACCGTTTTGGACGGGGAGCTGCCCCGCATCCCACCGGGGGCGCTGCCCCCTGGACCCCCGCGACCTGACCGGGCAGGTCGAACCCCGTAAGCGGTGGCGTTGCCCCCGCACCCCCACCTTGGGGGGTTGCCACCCCCCCTGGACCCCCCCCTCCGTAGGGGATCTTATCTGAAAAACATTGAGCTGATTTCCTTGGATTTTATTCACATCTCCGTATGCGATTTTTGTGACTGATTGTTTCTACAATTGCTTCTGTGTTTTGTCACTTTATAATATAAAGGTTTCAATACTAGTAGTAAATATCAAAACTCTTTTAACAAACAATTTCAACTCTATTTTTAATAACAAATCTCTTTTCTTAAACCGTTTTCCAATCTATTAGTATATACAAGCCTTTACCTCACTCGGATGAGAAATTTAATTAAACAACCTAGTAAAACAAGTGGTATGAAACGCTTGCGTTCACTTCATCGGTTAATTCTTGGACTTGTTCGATTGAACCTCTTGTGACAATTTTATTAGTGAAGATTTACAGTTTGTTCGTAAATATTTAAGTTAAGCAAGTGGTTATGGGACATGAAGCTAAACTTCTATATTTACTAGCTTAGTGTAATTGACACTTCTCGTTGATCTTGATGATCGCTTTATGAATTTGACTAGCAATTGCGCGATGTCTCTTTCATTGCAAGGTTAGACTAGACTCCACTTGTGTGATTCCATTCACACATACCTTTCTGCTTTTTGGTTAGTCTTGACCTCAATCTGTGTGATTCCATTCACACATGCGGGGTAGCTCCCCATGGTCTTCGGACCGTCATGTGATAGGCCTCTTTCCCTTTTTATGATTTCTGGATTTCTTGTGTTGATTTCTGGAATTTATCTCTTTGACTTGTCATGAGTACAAGTTTAGGGTATGATGCCCTCTTTGGATCTTTGAGAAGATTCTTGTGATATTGATTTATCTCTTATCGGTTGATCTCCTGTTGATCATTATTTGCATACTTATAGTAGTATGTCAGTATGGATATTTTATGTTTATGCCATATCTTTTATTTTATATCATGTCATCTGATATTTATAGCTAGACTGATCCGTTTATTATTTTCTTATAAATAATACTCAGGTCAGACCGAGATGTTACAGGTGCTACTCCTTGACTCCTCCCCCAGTGATTCACTACTCAGACTTTTGGCTACTTGTTTAGATTAGCAGCTTTTGTTGTTTACACTTGAGATATAGACTCATAGTTGTATTCTTTTGTATAGCACGCATTGCTATTCTTTTGTATTATCGTGGATCTTCTTAGACCACTACTCTGATGTACACTTTTTTTGTGATATATATTCATATCTCTTTCCGCCTTTGTGATATGGATATCTGTGATTGGTTCGCATGTTATGCTTACTTCTATATTTGTTTCCGAAGATTATTTTATAGCCACCGTGTGATAAGAAATTACATGGATGGTCGCTCCTCAACATCCTTATTCTCCGCGCTAGTTGACAGCACTACACCGTAGTGTTCTTGGCTAGCGTGGGTATAGAGGTGGGGCGTCACATGTCCACTCATTATCCACGTTTATAACATCACATTCATTTTGCACCAGCTCTTTTTCCTAAATCACACTTCCCTTCATTGCTTTATTCCAATAGCCACCTTTAATAATAATAAAAAAGGTGAAAGGGTGTACAAGTTGCCTGATTCATGGAGTCTCTCACTACTCTTTCTAAATATTATCTTGCATGTACGTTATGTTTCTGCTCCTCATTTTTAGAGCCATGACCGAACTTTCACGTTGTCTTCATCACCAATGCATGAGCCGTGTTTCCCTCCAACAACATCACCTCCGTGCAACCCTCATGGCCACGTCAGCCATGCAAACAACAACACGCTCGCGACCGCTTCTTCCCTACCTCGCCTGACCCGCCACTTTGCAACACCGAGACCCAAACTCAATAGCCTCCGCCGAAACAAAGCACCGCGCCACATCCATTAGCTCCTCTCCAACCTCCGCCCCTCTCTCTCCTTCGGCAGCCCGGCGTTCCATCAGGTCCGCCTACCACCACCGTATGTTTCACTTTCCCATCCCACCACCTGCCGCCTGCAGCGTCACCAAATCCATCCAACAGAAGCCTCCACCTCGCCTCCTTGACCTTCGCCCGAGCGCACCCGAGCCTGTCTCCTCCGCCTCCCCATGCCATGAACCACCAGTTGCTGCCAACACCTGCCATTCTTCCTTTCCCTTCTCCTCCACGTGCAACCACAACATCTTCACATATTAGCAAATCACTGACCCAAACCCCTTGCGCCTCCTCTTTTCCCACTCCTTCATGACCTCCTCGAATGTATGCTCTTCTATCTCAGGCTGTGCTTCGTTCTGTCCCTTTATTCATGTAAGTCCTTTTTATATATTGTTTATAGATGTATATATTAGTGTATAGCCACATGTACCATGCATATAATATATAGGTTATATTATTATATCTTTTCAGTACTATATATCTTCACAGAGGTGTTATATTTTGTATATTATAAATTATAGTCTGTTAGTATATATGAAAAGAACTGTTAATATAGTACGTATTTCATATTGTATAAGTATGGGTGAATTTGTTTATATTTTAGTATGAACGTATTTTATTTATGCATGTTGGTAGCAGTTGGTGTATGTTAGTTTATTTGCAAATGTATATAATCAAACAAATTTTGTATTATTAGTTTTATATAAAAATCTGTTTGCTTATAAGTATATATATAAATTTATACAAGTTTTATATCTTTTTGTTGGTCAGAATATGAAGGGTATATATATTGTTGCTATAAATTACAGTAGTTATATATACAAATTCTTTTACAAATCTGTTGTGTTTCAAATTTATTTACAGCCTATTTATATTGCAAGTTGTCGTTCATAATTTGGACACTGAAAGTTGTTATGTATATTGTTCAAAATATAAGCTTTATAAATGAGGTATAGGCTATATTGCATGTTCTATTATAAAAGGAAGCTATGTTTGGTACTATTTTATATAGATTGCTAGCAAAATTTTTATCAAATCAGACTTTATTTTAAAGCTTGAAATACTCTTTCCTATGTGCGTATACTTATGATATATTAGTGCATAAATAGCTAAGCTGGATATTGAATATTTTGGTTATTAACTGAGCAAGATTATTTTGTTCGTAAAATTTTTTATTTTTATTTTTTTAATTTTTTTAGTTATTTATTTTATTTTATTTTGTATGACAGCTTATGGGTGTCAGCATTTGTTGTTTATGCAGGTTATGTAATAGCTGTATATATACTACCTATAATCGGTTAAATATTAGCTTATAGATATTTAAATGAGTTCATTTATACAAAGTATATTAGTTTATACGTTATATATATATATATATATAAATTATAGATAGGTCGGCTTGTCTATTCTAGTTGCATTCAAACTAGATATATATGTATAATTAAATGTGTGTGTGTATTCAGTTTATATCAATAATCGACTGATTCGTCTTCATCGATTCCTCTTATCAGCTATATTCGTTGAATTCGTGCCAATTTAGCTTTGCTTTGGAATCCATGCTTGGATCCGTAACTCATCCCGTTGTTTTTCTCTCTAGCCTCGAAAGGTGAGTAATCACTCACGATTGATATTCTTTTATTTATTAAATTTGATTTCAATTGAAACGACAATTGGAATATGCTGCAGTTAGTTAATTACACTATTATATCTGCTATCCCTATATCTGTTCACCTATGACATCTGACACCATTATTTGTAAATTATTTATGCGATGATAATCCAGTTTGGTTGATAGTTGATTGATTTGTTTGTTGTTTATATTGGATGATAAATTGTAATGTATAAAGTGGTAAATATTGTGCAATTGAATTTGACGTAGGATAGTTTTAAAATGTGAATCGACATATGTGTTGAATTTGATTAGTTAACTTGAATAATATGACCCCTTTTAATTGTTAAGTTAATTGACACGTAAAATTTGATAAATTACACTTTGAACCTTTGAACGTATATTGGATTAATTTGTTGTAGTATTAGATTTGAAATTGAAATTGAACGACAAGTGGAAAAACGGTAATGAATAATCTTTAATCTACATGAAATGATAGTGTAGATTCTAGAAATAATTATATTAATTTGCACAAACAACAATGTGAATTAATACGATTATTTCGGGATTATTTGAATTGATTATTGGATTGTTATTGATTGTTGTTATTGCTTGTTTATTTATTTTGACCTCATCCCTGTTATCACACTGTAAGTTCCCTTTTGCTATGCTTTGATTTGTGAATTGAATTGGAATCGGGTTGAAATGATAAATAACCAAATGAACTTGACTTAGGGTAGAGTATTAAATAAACCTGATTGGTCAATGATTTGAAATAAAATAAAGATTTTATTTGAATAATAAGGTTTTGAAATAAAAAATTGAAACGTAAATTTTGATAAAAGGAAATGTTAATATTGAAATCTGAAACAAATATTAATGTAATAACTGATGAAAGAACGTTGTTTTGAAATGAATTATTTAACAATTAAATTTGGAATTATTCATTGAATTAAGTTTGAAATGATTTAACAATAAAGTTTGAATTTATAATCAAGTTTGAAATTTAGGTTTGAAATTATTAATAATTAAGATTGAAATAATTTAATAATTTAATAAGATTAAATTATTTAATAATTTAATAAAATTGAACTCTTTGATAAGAAAATTGAACTTTTGAATAAGTGAATTTGAACTTCGTTAATAAATGAGATTGAGTTTCTTTATTTATTAAAGTTTGGGAAAATTATTTAAGTAAGTTAATAAGCGAAATTGAAACTTCTCGATTATGTGAAATTTAGTTCTTTATCAATTGAGTTTGAAATTTGTAGCGAAGTCAATAAATAAGTAAAAATTGAATTTCTTTAACAAGAAACAAAATGTGATTTAGTGAAATGAATGGGATTTATTGAAATTAACGTAAGACTTGGAATTTAAAGAATTGATTTGACGAATTTGATTTATTTCAATTTGATGTTTTGAATTAATGAAGTCGAACGTAAGTAATTGATTTAAATGAATTGGAATTTAAATAGAAGTTGTTGTGAATGATATACTTACTTAATGAATATGGAATGAAATCGATAAATGAATTTAAATTGATTTGAATGAAAATTAAACCATTTTAAATGATTTCGAAATGATGTTTATATATGAACTTGAATCAATGTTTGAACTATTTAAAAATAAATTGAAATCGAATTATAAGATTTTAAATTGGTAATTTGGAAGTTTTGAAACGTAAACTTTGGAAATTGATTTAGAAAGACAACCGAAATGTTAATTTACGAATTGAAATTGAAATTGAATTCGATTTGGTTTGAAATATTATAAACGACCAATCGGTGTAATAATTACGAAAGTTATTAAAGAGACCGGAATCGGTTATGGACATACTCTCTGTCTAAACCGAAACCACTTTAATAACTATACGCGGAGTGACGATCCAGAATGAAGTGGTTGGAATGATGTACGTGATGACTGGAGAAAGAGAACGATAATGGATAGCCTTGACACTTGTGTCAAATTAGAAATGACTAAAATCAGGAGCCGTGCCGGGCCAAATGGGATTAGCCACCTCGAGCGGACACACTTCTTCGTAACCACTACTCATTACTTGTTATCGATTGGTGCACCCTCGTACTTTTCAGGAGTGTTGTTTCGCGGTGTTGCGATCGCTGCGGCGGTGCGTTCTCACCAGTCCGGATCAGGCGAACGGTAGTTTCACTACCTTGGGTATTGCCTCATGTGCCTTGTCATACTTGTATTCCCGTATACGCGACCACTACGAAATTGTTTTGTGTTATACCTATGGAGTACTCCCTGATATCCCACTAGTTTACGGTGGAGTTTACAGTGCTGTATAGACTATAACGCTTGTATAAAAATGTGTTAAGGGGAATAATGGTAACGCCTTAACACTATTTTGATATTTATATTACTGATAGACATTATCTATTTAGCGTATACTACTACATAGTAGATAGTTTAACGGATCCTTAAAGGATGGTGATTCCAACACCCTTTGAGTTACTTGTATTTCGATTGCTATTTCACTTGAGTTGGATTTATTGATATAAGAATATTAATCCTGACTCGAGTGTTTTGTGTTTTGCTTTACGCTCGGGTCAGACTATGAGTACCAGCTTTCGGTGCTCACCTTTGGAGTTGGAGCTTTTCTTGAAGATCCAGCTTTCAGATATCCAGTTGATTCCAGTGATGTATTCTGATTTTTATATTTGACTGTTGTATTCGAGACTTCTGTTGTAACTTATTTAACTCTGATGTATCTTATATATTTATATAGTAGCTTCATGAACTACTATCTTTTTACTTCCGCTGCATATTATTACTCTGTGTCTGTGATTCTGTGATTATTTATTTATTGTATATCTGAGTTTTGCCAAATTTTAAATTAACAATTCGGTATTTTGAATTATTCAAGTCCGACGTGTGCGGATGCAAATAGTCCAAAATAGCGGGTCGTTACAGTTGGTATCAGAGCTTTTGGTAGCTCTAGGCAGAACTTAGCATATATGGTAAATGTATTTACAGAATCACTCTCATTCGAGTTTCAATCTCTTCCTTTTGACTCAATTCCTTTGAATTTTGGAGCGTTCACACAGTTTCGAAATTCATTCTTGTCCATCACTATTCGTCTTCTTTCGATTCTGGAGCATCCCATAACTCCACTTCGAATGATCTTTATATTGAGACGGCGATCTCGCCAATTTTGAATTGATTTATAAAAGGGGTGAAACTCCTTTACAATTGACATCGATTTACCAGAGATTCCTGTATCCTCGGTTTACGATGCTATCTATTCCGTGCTATACCTGTATTCTATCTCTTGATATTGAATGTTGATTTACCTCGGAAATCAGCATCGATTTTATTCTTTAAGTTACGGTCGACCCAGTTATGGTTGCCCGTGAATTAAATAAGCTTATCCATCTCCTGATTCTGTTAATTGAATTATCTTATTTTTTGTTTTGAACTTATTATCGAATCAAAACTCTCTTTGATTTGATTTCCATCAAAATTGAATCTCTATACTTATTTTGAAATCCATTATTGTATCGTCGAGTGAGAAAGGTATTGTAAATTTATATTCAAAATGTTTTATATATTGTGTTGTTCGAGTTGTTAATGTTGATTTGGGTTTCCGATCGATTCGTCTGATCAACGCTATCGATAGGATTTCCAAAACACTTGAACAGAGCAAATTGACACAATAGTATTTTCGAATTTGGATAATAAAACAGTTTTGTATGATTATATTATATATAAGTATAAATTTTTCATAATTAAACTGTTAATGAATTTGCTGTTAGAAATGATAATACTTGATTTTCATTTATTGTTTTTGTAAACCATTGATTTTACCAACTTGTAAATAAATGAATTTATAAAACTTGGTTATAGTTTGATACGGAATTTGGAATTTGAAATGAATTAAAATCGAGAATTTGAGAATTTAATTTTCGATAAATTCGAACTTGGGTTTTAAAGTTTAAAGTGTATAGTATTTAAATATTTTCGAATAGGAATGGTTTTCAAATAGTTTTAAATGATTAAATTAGAGCTCTTCTCTTTTGTCGCTGGAAAATAATTTCGGTGATGGCGGCCGCATCATCGACATTCATTTTCGAGTTTCGAAGTGGAGAGACGAATTCGTAGCTTTGCTACAGTTTTGTTTTGGAAACTAAATCGATTTAAACTTCTTGAGTATAAATTGATTTATATATAGGTATATAATTTTAAATTTAATTTGATTTGGTATATATTGTATATACATAATTATTTCTAAAATAGTTTGAAATTAATCGGAAATTAATTCTTAAAATTTTGATTTCAAGATGATTTTCAATGAAGCCAAAAGTTTCGACTAAACACTTAACTTGAAATAAGTAAATTGTAAAATTTTATTTGGACAATACTCAAGTGCATTATATGTAACTTACCTAAATTTTCAAACGTTAATTATGTAACTAAATATTTTACAGTAGAAAATGATATCAGAGGAATTTTTAAATAAATTTGAGTAGTTATAATAAGAGTAGATATACTTAATATATATGGGATAGGATATATTGAATAGAATAAATTTAATAATAATTTGAATAAAGAAGAATTAAATTTGTCGAATAAAGTATGATTATAATAAAATGACTATTCAAATTTATGATCTTTGAAATTGTTAATGATTGGATAATATACAATATAAAATGTCTTTATAAATAAAAATTTGAGTGCTTATAATAAAGGTTATACACTTAAAGTTTAATTATAAATATGGTTAATAGAGATAAATAGAATAATAAGTTGATTGAATAATATATGAGACAAATTAAATAAAATTTTATTTTGAAGAAATCGTTCGTATCAAATATAAATAAATTGAAATGAAATCAACTTAATAAATTATCTTGAATTTAAAGTCAATTGATAAATATAAATTAATTGAAATTGAAATTTATATGGTTGAAATTAATTGTTTGTTATGTAATTCAAGATTATTTTCTTTTGGTTGTTTCTATTCTCCTACTTCCTTCCTTTTCGAGGACGAAAAGTTTTGAGTGGGGAAGAGTGTAACAAGCTGGATATTTTAACGGTTCTAAATTAATTTAATTAACCGAATTTGTGCGAAATTTAATAAAATGTAAAAATAAAAATTTTGAAATATAAATTTGATATTTGGAATACGTCTAGTTAAATATAGCGAATGGTAAATTTTCATCTAAAAATATGAAAGTTCATTTCGCGCGTAAATTTACTTCAATTTAATCAGTTAAAAAGCGATGAAAATAAAACGTTTTCGAAACCTAAATATTTTTACATAAAAAAATTCTAAAACATCTTTTGAGCAAGTTGTCAGTTTGTCGTTTTTCCAAATTCGGACATCTTGGGCTCCGTCGATCTTATTTTTCTGCGATTTTTATGCATTTTCCGCTAGTTAAAAATTTCGAATTTTTATAATTCAATCATACCACCAATATCTGTATACCGTTTTAATCGTCATGTCATGCTGATTTCCATAGTATATTTATTGTGCCTTTCGGAGTCCGGTGCACGGTGAAATACGAAAACAAGTATCCATATCTTAACCATTTTGTGCCCTTTTTGGTTCCTTGTCCACTCATTGTCCACGTTTATAACATCACATTCATTTTGCACCAGCTCTTTTTCCTAAATCACACTTTCCTTCATTGCTTTATTCCAATAGCCACCTTTAATAAAAAAAAAAAGGTGAAAGGGTATACAAGTTGCCTGATTCATGGAGTCTCTCACTGCTCTAAATATTATCTTGCATGTACGTTATGTTTCTGCTCCTCATTTTTAGAGCCATGGCCGAACTTTCACTTTGTCGTCATCACCAATGCATGAGCCGTGTTTCCCTCCAACAACATCACCTCCGTGCAACCCTCATGGCAACGTCAGCCATGCAAACAACAACACGCTCGCGACCGCTTCTTCCCTACCTCGCCTGACCCGCCACTTTGCAATACCGAGACCCAAACTCAATAGCCTCCGCCGAAACAAAGCACCGCGCCACATCCATTAGCTCCTCTCCAACCTCCGCCCCTCTCTCTCCTTCGGCAGCCCGGCGTTCCATCAGGTCCGCCTACCACCACCGTATGTTTCACTTTCCCCTCCCACCACCTGCCGCCTGCAGTGTCACCAAATCCATCCAACAGAAGCCTCCACCTCGCCTCCTTGACCTTCGCCCGAGCGCACCCGAGCCTGTCTCCTCCGCCTCCACATGCCATGAACCACCAGTTGCTGCCAACACCCGCCACTCTTCCTTTCCCTTCTCCTCCACGTGCAACCACAACATTTTCACATATTAGCAAATCACTGACCCAAACCCCTTGCGCCTCCTCTTTTCCCACTCCTTCATGACCTCCTCGAATGTATGCTCTTCTATCTCAGGCCGTGCTTCGTTCTGTCCCTTTATTCATGTAAGTCGTTTTTATATATTGTTTATAGATGTATATATTAGTGTATAGCCACATGTACCATGCATATAATATATCGGTTATATTATTATATCTTTTCAGTACTATATATCTTCACAGAGGTGTTATATTTTGTATATTATAATTATAGTCTGTTAGTATATATGAAAAGAACTGTTAATATAGTACGTATTTCATATTGTATAAGTATGGGTGAATTTGTTTATATTTTAGTATGAACGTATTTTATTTATGCATGTTGGTAGCAGTTGGTGTATGTTAGTTTATTTGCTAATGTATATAATCAAATAAGTTTTGTATTATTAGTTTTATACAAAAATCTGTTTGCTTATAAGTATATATATAAATTTATACAAGTTTTATATCTTTTTGTTGGTCAGAATATGAAGGGTATATATATTGTTGCTATAAATTACAGTAGTTTTATATACAAATTCTTTTACAAATCTGTTGTGTTTCAAATTTATTTACAGCCTATTTATATTGCAAGTTGTCGTTCATAATTTGGACACTGAAAGTTGTTATGTATATTGTTCAAAATATAAGCTTTATAAATGAGGTATAGGCTATATTGCATGTTCTATTATAAAAGGAAGCTATGTTTGGTACTATTTTATATAGATTGCTAGCAAAATTTTTATCAAATCAGACTTTATTTTAAAGCTTGAAATACTCTTTCCTATGTGCGTATACTTATGATATATTAGTGCATAAATAGCTAAGCTGGATATTGAATATTTTGGTTATTAACTGAGCAAGATTATTTTGTTCGTAATTATTTTTATTTTTTTAATTTTTTTAGTTATTTTTTTATTTTATTTTGTATGACAGCTTATGGGTGTCAGCATTTGTTGTTTATGCAGGTTATGTAATAGCTGTATATATACTACCTATAATCGGTTAAATATTAGCTTATATATATTTAAATGAGTTCATTTATACAATATTAGTTTACACGTTATATATATATATATATTATAGAAAGGTCGGCTTGTCTATTCTAGTTGCATTCAAACTAGCTATATATGTATAATTAAATGTGTGTGTGTATTCAGTTTATATCAATAATCGACTGATTCGTCTTCATCGATTCCTCTTATCAGCTATATTCGTTGAATTCGTGCCAATTTAGCTTTGCTTTGGAATCCATGCTTGGATCCGTAACTCATCCCGTTTTTTTTCTCTCTAGCCTTGAAAGGTGAGTAATCACTCACGAGTGATATTCTTTTATTTATTAAATTTGGTTTCAATTGAAACGACAATTGGAATATGCTGCAGTTAGTTAATTACATTGTTATATCTGCTATCCCTATATCTGTTCACCTATGACATCTGACACCATTATCTGTAAATTATTTATGCGATGATAATCCAGTTTGGTTGATAATTGATTGATTTGTTTGTTGTTTATATTGGATGATAAATTGTAATGTATAAGGTGATAAATATTATGCAATTGAATTTGATGTAGGATAGTTTAAAAATGTGAATCGACATATGTGTTGAATTTGATTAGTTAACTTGAATAATATGACCCCTTTTAATTGTTAAGTTAATTGACACGTAAAATTTGATAAATTACACTTTGAACCTTTGAACGTATATTGGATTAATTTGTTGTAGTATTAGATTTGAAATTGAAATTGAACGACAAGTGGAAAAAGGGTAATGAATAATCTTTAATCTACATGAAATGATAGTGTAGATTCTAGAAATAATTATATTAATTTGCACAAACAACAATGTGAATTAATACAATTATTTCGGGATTATTTGAATTGATTATTGGATTGTTATTGATTGTTGTTATTGCTTGTTTATTTATTTTGACCCCATCCCTGTTATCACACTGCAAGTTCCCTTTTGTTATGCTTTGATTTTGAATTGAATTGGAATCGGGTTGAAATGATAAATAACCAAATGAACTTGACTTAGGGTAGAGTATTAAATAAACCCGATTGGTCAATGATTTGAAATAAAATAAAGATTTTATTTGAATAATAAGGTTTTGAAATAAAAAATTGAAACGTAAATTTTGATAAAAGGAAATGTTAATATTGAAATCTGAAACAAATATTAATGTAATAACTGATGAAAGACCGTTGTTTTGAAATGAATTATTTAACAATTAAATTGGGAATTATTCATTGAATTAAGTTTGAAATGATTTAACAATAAAGTTTGAATTTATAATCAAGTTTGAAATTTAGGTTTGAAATTATTAATAATTAAGATTGAAATAATTTAATAATTTAATAAGATTAAATTATTTAATAATTTAATAAAATTGAATTCTTTGATAAGAAAATTGAACTTTTGAATAAGTGAATTTGAACTTCGTTAATAAATGAGATTGAGTTTCTTTATTTATTAAAGTTTGGGAAAATTATTTAAGTAAGTTAATAAGCGAAATTGAAACTTCTCGATTATGTGAAATTTAGTTCTTTATCAATTGAGTTTGAAATTTGTAGCGAAGTCAATAAATAAGTAAAAATTGAATTTCTTTAACAAGAAACAAAATGTGATTTATTGAAATGAATGGGATTTATTGAAATTAACGTAAGACTTGGAATTTAAAGAATTGATTTGACGAATTTGATTTATTTCAATTTGATGTTTTGAATTAATGAAGTCGAACGTAAGTAATTGATTTAAATGAATTGGAATTTAAATAGAAGTTGTTGTGAATGATATACTTACTTAATGAGTATGGAATGAAATCGATAAATGAATTTAAATTGATTTGAATGAAAATTAAACCATTTTAAATGATTTCGAAATGATGTTTATATATGAACTTGAATCAATGTTTGAACTATTTAAAAATAAATTGAAATTGAATTATAAGATTTTGAATTGGTAATTTGGAAGTTTTGAAACGTAAACTTTGGAAATTGATTTAGAAAGACAACCGAAATGTTAATTTACGAATTGAAATTGAAATTGAATTCGATTTGGTTTGAAATATATTAAACGACCGATCGGTGTAATAATTACGAAAGTTATTAAAGAGACCGGAATCGGTTATGGACATACTCTCTGTCTAAACCGAAACCACTTTAATAACTATAAGCGGAGTGACGATCCAGAATGAAGTGGTTGGAATGATGTACGTGATGACTGGAGAAAGAGAACGATAATGGATAGCCTTGACACTTGTGTCAAATTGGAAATGACTAAAATCAGGAGCCGTGCCGGGCCAAATGGGGTTAGCCACCTCGAGCGGACACACTTCTTCGTAACCACTACTCATTACTTGTTATCGATTGGTGCACCCTCTTACTTTTCAGGAGTGTTGTTTCGCGGTGTTGCGATCGCTGCGGCGATGCGTTCTCACCAGTCCGGATCAGGCGAACGGTAGTTTCACTACCTTGGGTATTGCCTCATGTGCCTTGTCATACTTGTATTCCCGTATACGCGACCACTACGAAATTGTTTTGTGTTATACCTATGGAGTACTCCCTGATATCCCACTAGTTTACGGTGAAGTTTACAGTGCTGTATAGACTATAACGCTTGTATAAAAATGTGTTAAGGGGAATAATGGTAACGCCTTAACACTATTTTGATATTTATATTACTGATAGACATTATCTATTTAGCGTATACTACTACATAGTAGATAGTTTAACGGATCCTTAAGGGATGGTGATTCCAACACCCTTTGAGTTACTTGTATTTCGATTGCTATTTCACTTGAGTTGGATTTATTGATATAAGAATATTAATCCTGACTCGAGTGTTTTGTGTTTTTCTTTACGCTCGGGTTAGACTATGAGTACCAGCTTTCGATGCTTACCTTTGGAGTTGGAGCTTTGCTTGAAGATCCAGCTATCTATCCAGCTTTCAGATATCCAGTTGATTCCACTGATGTATTCTGATTTTTATATTTGACTGTTGTATTCGAGACTTCTGTTGTAACTTATTTAACTCTGATGTATCTTATATATTTATATAGTAGCTTCATGAACTACTATCTTTTTACTTCCGCTGCATATTATTACTCTGTGTCTGTGATTCTGTGATTATTTATTTATTGTATATCTGAGTTTTGCCAAATTTTAAATTAACAATTCAGTATTTTGAATTATTCAAGTCCGACGTGTGCGGATGCGAATAGTCCAAAATAGCGGGTCGTTACATCATCCATCTCGTCTCCTGAGCTCTACAGCATCCTTCTATGTATCTATAATACTCGGTATGACCCGAGCATAGTTAAATAACACCCGAGTCAGTCTGGAATACCAGAGTGAGAAAACACACTCAATTGGATGATTAAAGTTTTGAAAAATCCTTTGAAATCAGAGGTATCTCATAAGAACACGCCACAAATAAACATGTCGGATTTTTACCTTACGATAACCAAAATATTTATTATCAAATCCTCTGATATTATAGTAGTTTCTATATACAAATACTTATTCAAATAGCTGAAATTGTTACCATCAACAAATTCCACCAATACTAGGTTCTACAATGAAAATCGTAAAGGCACGTACGGAGAATGGATTTCCATCAATGGCAGGGCTACTGGGGTACCGCCTATCACAGTACATGGTCTAGATCACCGTACCGGGGATCCTCTTGATCCCCTGCATCACAAGACCTGACTACCCCTTACTGGATAGCCCGAATAAGATCACTCTACGGTTGGGATCAGCAACCGTCCACAAACCCGAAATAAAGGGACCTCTAGACAGGGGTGACCTTACCTTAATTGTTTGCTAGCCACTTAACATTGTGCGAACGTCCCCTATTTTAGCCATTCTCGGTTGATGAGGCTCGAGGCTATGCATTACCTTTTTAGCACACATTCACTTAGAATGCTTATCATCCTCTTGACGATGTTCTGATAGCATTCGTCCATACAAGTCCATTCTGGGTTCGAATGGAACCGAAGTCACTATTCCTACTACATCCATTTTGGAATCACCCTCAGGATTAGTAGCGATTAGCTCTTGCACTTCACTGCTCCACTTCGTCTCCAAGCTCATGTCTTCTCATGAGAATGTTCAAAACGGATCGAAGTGGTTTTCGAGAAATTAATCCCGATCCCGGTCTCTTCGAAACGATCAGTGCATTGGCCAATATTAATAGTCAGTTATTTAACTGTCAAATAACATTCATAAACAACCATCAAATTTAAATAATTTTCCAAATTATTTATTAATCTCAAAATATCTTCGCAAGATAATTTTCCACTCTTCAACCCTTTGAAAATAGTTCTCAAGTTAATTTTTCTCCCGTGGAATAAATTCCACCCAATTGTTATATTTCTCCTAAAAATCATCAACTCTTAATACTTTGATTTAAAAATAATTTAAATCACTTTATATATATATATATATATATATTAAAACATTTAAAATGAAAACTATTTAAAACACTTTAAAATACTAGTTATGAAATTTTCTAATGACCCCTCATGTAAAACTTAAACCAATACTAGTTTAAAATAAAAGTTATGAAATTCTATACTAATTTTCCAGAAAAAAAACTTTAGCCAAACTATCTTTAAAATAAAACTACTTTATAAAATATAAATATTAATAATTATCTTTTCAAATCATAATACCAATTAACCCTTTTAAAATTATTACTACTATAACAAATTTAATAATTATTTACCTTTAAAATTTTAAATAACTTAAATGATAATTTCTCAAAAACATTCTTTTAAAACAACTTTTAAACTTTTAACTTATAATTAAAAATTTGCTTTGAAAATGTACTTGCCTTTTCAGGGAAATACACTTTTCTTCCAATTTTAAAAATAAATCACTATTTATTTTTGAAATAAATTACCCATTCTTTATAAATTTCCATTCTGAATTTATATTTCAAGTATCCACTGATATCTTATTTCACTTTATTTATAAACCCCATTTATAGATTTCTTATCTCATTCCCCTTTCAAAACACCGTTTCAAACGCTAAATCAATTTTCGAAATTAACTCCATTTAAAAATTATTCCTTTACTTATCCAAATTTGTTTCAAAATCTATTAATTCCAAACTCACTGATTCAAAGTCTTATTTTAAACTGAAAATATCCACTTCGTTCTTTATTCAAAATTCTCCCTTTTAATACCTTCCAATCATTTTAAATTTTAAAATTCTAAAATTAAATCATTTAATTCTTAAGAAATATCACTTAAGCCTCTAAATTTCCTTAATTTCATTTATTTACAGTCTTCATATTTTCCTTTTCCATACCCAGCATTTATTTAATAGAATTTAAAATCGAACCTTTATTCTTTCTGAATTCTTTCTTTAGTTTATCTAAAATTATTTTACTTAATATCTCTCTCTTATATTTCTTTTCAAAATCAAATCTTTTATATTTTTCATATCTTTAAAATATTCAAATATATCCAGTCAAACCATAGCATCCCACAATTTCAATTAACAATTTAATCAATAAAATCATCACAGATTATCACATAAATCACGTTGTTGAATATAAAATAAAGTCAACATTTTAAGAAATCCAGTTGGATCCCTCCGACATATTTCCCTGCATCCACAGATGTTAGCGCAATATAAAATACCCGTTCCACTTCAAGGTGGAATAACATGGTATATGGGGTCATCCGCTATTATGTGGGCGCATAAGGTCTCATCTGCTATGTAATGCGGGAAATCAATCACTCCAATATATATATATATATATATATATATATATATATATATATATGCATACATACATACTACTATATATACTATCACAACCAGACTGATAATAATAAACATTCAAGCAATCAATCCAATAATTTAAATTTTACCTATTTAAATTTAAATAGAGATCCGAAAGAGTGAGATTAACTCACGTTTGACTTTATTATTTGCAACCCGATCCATCTTGACTTGATTCTCTATGATTTTAGACCTTGTATAAATATTTATACAGTTTATTAATATTCAAAATAATCGAACAATTCAATTGCCATTTTATAAATTAAATTAACCAAATGATTTTATTTTGAATTGAAATTTAAAATATTTTTAGCAACTAAAATAATTAAACAAGTTAATATCCAATTTAATTACCCTAAATAAATTATTTTTAAAATAAACTAGCATCTAAATAAAAAAATCAAATCTTTATATAAATCCCTATGTTTTCCAAGGTCCTATATATATATAATTTTCTGCATTATCTATGTATATATGTTTATATATTAAATTTCTTTCAAAATTTTATATACAAAAATGTCTACAGCTTATTGTAAATACATTTTCCATTTAATAAATTATTTTTCAGTACTTAGATAAATTAAATAATTTATCTAAACAAGTCAATCACTATAATATATTAATTTAAAATAATCTAGTAAGTTTAAAATGTGCATCTGCATATTTATTGTTATTTTTATTTTTGAAAACATATAAACTTGTAAAAATAACTGCATAGATTAAAAATTGAATCTTTATACAAATCTCTATAAAAAAATTTCAAAATCTATAATAATTTCCTGTTCAATCATTTTCCTTTAATATATATGTATAAAAGAAAATTTTCCTTTACTGTAATTTTTTTTCTGAACAATATATATATATATATATATACGTGTTATAAAATTCTATTTGGGAAAAAGGAATCGTATAAATATACATTTACCTCACTGATGCAGACCCTACAGCAACACGCGAACCTCGCCAACGTCACCATGATTCGATCTCGGCCTCCTCTTCTTACCTCTACATTGCAACAACGTAGTCTCCTCCTTGCCCTCGCAAAACTCGACATGAGCTCTAAAACATCACGACCTCTCCTCAACGCACGAGCGCGCGCTTGCCCTCGCGCTCGAGTTTGCGCTCAAGGATTCCCAACAGCTTCGATCGAATGATGCTCGACTCGATTTTGTTCTGCTATTTTTTTTATTTTATTTTAAATGAACGAAATCGTTTCGATTTCTTTTTTTCTTTTTAAATTATCTGAGAAGAGGGGCTTCGGCCATTTCTTCCCCCTTTCTTTTTTTCTTCTCTTCTGATTATTACCACTCAGCTAGGATTTTTTTAAAAAGAAGAAAGAAAAGAGGGGGACAAGAATTGATGTTGGCTTGTGGGAATGACCCTAAGTGTTTGAATATACTTGCTAAAGAAATATTTGAGGTGAAAGGATAAAGTTTTGATTTGATTATAAATGTCCATAAAAAATATATAAATTTTAATTTTTAAATTGTCCCGAATTACGCAACTCAAAATCTTGACCTCCTATTGAGGCATGCCGCCAGGCGTTCATAATGTTATACCCCTATTCCGAACGCACTAGAAAAGATTTCGAGTCCTAATTCGATCGTATAGAGAAGATAACTTTTTGATCCAGTTATTTTATTGAATTTTCGATATAAATTTTGCGCGTTTATCTACCGAACGATCACACGACAAGTCAAAATGCTATGAAAATTGAAATTAGATAATAATACACTATTACAGATCTAATGGAACAGGTTTTGTCGAATTCCGAAGCTGTGCCTCGGAAGGCTATTTTCAAATATCGATGAAACGACATATTGTCAAACTGAATAAATCACCTTTAAATTAAATTTTAACACTTCTGTTATCTTTAGTATTATCAATATAGATTTTATAGGCCTTTAAATTATTTTTAACAAGCTTAAAAAATTCCCTATTTTACCCCATTTTCCAATTATTAAATTCAATAATTCAATTGCCGAATAAATGGTGATATTTGAAATTCAAGTTAACTAACTTTCGAATATCTAAAATCAATTAAATATTCCAATTTCGTATATCTAGAAATTCCGGATCGTCACAATTAAGGTAGGTAAAAATGACAAACTAGGTGCTGTGCACTTATATATATATATATATATATATATATATATATATATATATATATATATATATATATATCTCAACTCCTTTCTTTCAATCATTTTTTTACAAACAAAACCAGAAAATAAAGAGAATAACAACTCCAAGCTTATAACTGAAGCAAAACAAAAATTCAAGCTCAACTACAAATCTAATCCAAACTAAACTCAACAAAGATCGAGCCTGAAGCAAGCTAGCAACAAAATTTCTTTTTCAAATAGTACTCTGTTTTAAAATAAGTTAAATTGGGATTTTGAACTTATTATAAACAATTCATATACAAGATTTATAAAATTTATATTTTATAAATAAAAGTAGTGGAATTATAGACGAGCTTTGTAAGTGTTAAAATGAAGTATAAATGAATCTTATAAATAAATAAGATTTATGAATCAATGAAGTTGTAAAAAGAATGAATTTGTAATAAGAGATTTATAAGTAAATTAACTTACAATTGGATTTTGGTATATAAACGAGATATAAATGAAATTTGTTAATATATAAATTTTGTTCATGGGAATTTTTATAAAATATAAATGGGATGTTTAAACATGGTTTTATAAATGTGAGATTGTCTTAATTTGATAAGTTAAATATGAAAGTTTATTTAAAGGAATCATATTCACGATTTTGGACAGTGGATAATCCTTTAGATTAAATTTGTAGAAGTGATAAATTTGGTAAGAGAATTATATTCATGATTTTGGACAGTGATAGTCCTTTAAATTAAATTAATGTTTTGGAAGTGATATTTTAAAATGAACTTTGAATGGTTAGAAAATAAAGTAAATTGTGAATTCGCTTATTATTAAACTAAGTATATGGAAATGTTTTCCAAATATTGAAATGGTTTTGAGAATATATCTTTTAAAGATGATTTGAAATGAATATTTGGAAAGTGATTTAAATAATAGAAGATTAATTAAAAGGGCCTAGTGAATGCTTATGGGTTTAGATATTTGTTTGTTGCTTTGATAGTTAAATAACCGACCATCAAATTTGGCCATTTTAGTTTCTTGAATTGATGTAGAAACTAATTAATCATACATTTAGTCGTAACTGACTGTGTAAGCTTGATTTTCGTTTGTGTTGAGAATGTTGATTCATGTAGTGCGGAGTGATTACTCCAATCTATCTTGGCCGAAGGATAGCAAGTTGAAAGTTAGAGACGTGAGAAGTCTATGAGACTTAGTTTCCGTGTGAGATTGAGAAAGCTTTTGCGTTGTTGGTGCGAAGAGATCAAGATCAGATTTATCTCAGAACCACTTAGGACCAACATATATGCGTTCGATTTGCAGGTTATCGATGATATTGATATTTAAGGTTTTCATAGTGAATGACTGCTTGTTAATCATTTGGGGTTAAAATCCCAATATACATCTAGTAGTAATAGTCTCTTTGTTATGAAATATCCAATGCAAGGCTCCTGGACAATTTGTATGGACGATTGTCTGACATTGCATTTCTAAGATTACGTACATTTGTTTTTACAAATGTACATCAGTTTGGTGGTGGAGAAGGAAACTTCTCTTAGCTTAACACCCTCCTTGAGACGAGCTCAAGGGTTGCATTTTTGGGGACAACAATTAGTAGTCAACGGAAATGGAAATGTGGAATTCAAAGTGATGTGATATGTGAAAGGTAATCGAAACCTCTTTTGGCCTCATCAACCGGAAATGACCAAAATAAGGTTAGATGTAGCAAGGCTAAGTGGGTCTTTTTCAATTATGATATGATCATCCCCTTCTAGATATATTCCTTCCCGCTATGATATTCGAAATGTAAATTAATATGGTTTGTATCCTATGCGGGCCCTCGGAAAGGTCGGTAACGACCGGGGATGACATATTTCGGCACTACCTAGTTATAGAGGTAGGTCGGTCTTATATTTATAGAGGAACTTTCTGATGGTTTCTTAGTACATTCCTTTAGAGATGTACTGCCGAAAGGTAGTCCTTTGACCTGGTCATTTGTATGGAAATCCAAACCCCACTACGTGCTTGCGGTTTTGTTTGTATTGGCATAACGAATAACCTCGAAATGCTATATGGGTAACCATTTCAGCTATGATTAATATAATTTTTATACTAGACATTAGCGTAATATAACATGATTTGATATGAAAGGTTTTGGCTATCATAAGATAAAAACATGTCTATGTTTATGTATGAGCATATCTTATGAGATACTTTTGTTTTGAAAAGAAAAGTTTTGGTAATCTAATAAACTCAATTGAGTGGTTTTCTCACGCTGGTTTACCAGACTGATCCAGACGTTCTTCCCTTTCCATACTCGGGTCATACGGAGTATATTTACAGGTTCAGATTTTGGTGCTTTTGGAGCTTCAGCAGACGAAATAGAGATCTTCATGTCGTGTACATGTATATTTTTAATTTTCCACTTCTTTGTTATTTAAATTATCAGAAATTGTAAGGAAATGTTATTATAACTGTGCAAGCTGATGATTAGTGATTATTATTGAACTCTAATTGATGTATGTATATTACAGCCTCTCTTTTGTAAAGATAATTCATCTATATTATATGTTATTCCACTGCGATGTGAGATTCTGTATTGTTCTATTTAGTTTTATCTTCTCTCTTTCTTCTCTTCTTTTCTCTTATTTTCTTTCTCTTGACTTTCCGTTATTATGTGCTTTTTGGGTCATACGTGGTATTAGAGCATAGGTTTAGTATATTCCTAGGTTTTGATGTGTACTTAGTATAGATAGGATCAGTTGCACCTTAGATTGAGTTTGAGTGTATTATAAAGTATGGAATTATAATTAATATGATTCACAACTGTGAAATAATCTTATACACAAGAAATGAAACAATAGGAGTTTATTTTTTAAATATGATTTACAAATAAAAATGGTTTTAAACAAAGAATTTGAGATTTTGAATCCCGTTGAATTTGACAGTTGGTTTTCAAAGATTAAAGAGGTTATATTATTATAAATCTAAATAAGATAAATAAATTTGGAATGAATCTTATATAAGTAAAGAGAATAAATGAAATTATATAAGTCAAAGATGTATAAATGTGATTTGTAAATATAAAAATAGATTTTAAAAGAATATAATGCACTGAATTCACTACTATTGCTGGAAAATAATAAAAGTGATCACTGCAACATCATCAATATAATCTTCAAGTTTTTATGTGATTGATTTGCAACCATAATAAATTGGAAAATGAAATTTTGTTCTGGTAAACAAATTTGAATTTAAAATCCAAGTTGAAATTGATATATATAAGTGAAATGAATTTTGGACTTTTAATATGAAATGAAAAAAATTTAACTTTAAAAAATTAAAATAGATTTGAGTTAGTATAATAAAATATATGATTTCAAATTTAACTAAAGAAAGGTTAAATAAAGTGAATTGGATTTGAAGTAGATTAGACAAATTATTTAAATGGAAATTAAACTTGAGAGGCAAAGTGATTACATAATATGAATTTGGAAGTTTAAATGACTAAGTTGTATAACTTGTACATTTGGTAATAACAAGTTAGAAACAAGAGTTTTGAACTCGCAATTGGAAAATTTTAAAATTGGATTATGAAATTTGGAATTCGACTTCGATAAAGTTAAATAAAATGGAGTTAGTGAATTCAATTTAGTATATTGATAAATCAAATAAAAGCGAATATACACTTAAGTTATAAAGTGATTGTATAACTCTGAAGTGTAAATATAGCATGTGAATAAACTTAAGTCAAATAAATATTCATGGAAGTTTAAGTGATTAAGCATAACTTATGAATTTTGTAATAATAAGTTGGAAACAAAAATTTAGATTTGTTAATTATGAAATGTTAAGAAATGAAATCTGAATTGAATTTATAAGTTGGAATTTAAGTTAAGAGAAACAAAATGATGGTTTAAAAAAGGAATTAAACTTAAGTGATGTTGAATGAAGTTGAATTAATGAAACGAAGTAACTAAATGAATATGAATTTGAGTTATATAATGAAATTCAACTACAATTGTAAAAGTGAACTTGTGAATAACGTGGATTAGAAATGTTTTTAAGAATGGAATAAAACTTAAGTTGAGAAGTAACGATAAAATTAGCATTGGAAGTGTTGTATAAAAGTGTGAATATAGTGAATACTGGAATTCAATCTAAATTGAATATTAAACCAATTGAAATTAAAAGTGTTAAACCAAATTGAAGTTAAACGAAGTAAATAAACAAATTTTTTTATGTTTGATATGCATTGGTTGTCAGAAATTATTGTAGTATATAGTCTGAATTGGTGTTAGAAATGATAATATTGATCATTATCATTTATTGTTTTAATAGTCAATATTCTTAGACTATTGGCTATTATATGATTATAAGAAAATGAAATTGTATAAGTGTGATTCATAAAATATAAATTGTAAGTAAAATGGATATAAAGATGAGAATTTGAAAATTTTAAAATCCGATGTTTGTGAAAAAGTTTTTAAGGTTATGAAAATAATATTAGTATTGTTTAAAAGTATTTACAAATACAAATGTTTCCAAATAAATTTTAAAGGAATGAATTCGGTACTTCGCTCTTCTGCCGTTGGAAAATAATTTCGGTAATGACGGCGCAGCGTCATCGACGTTTATTTTCAAGTCCCAAATTAGGGGAGACTACTGGGAAGCTTTGCTTCGAAATTGTTTTGATAAATGGATTTTGGTTTAAACTCCAAAGGTACGATTTGATATATATATATAAAAGATATAAGGGTATGTATTTATTTCAAATGATTTGAAATGAACCGGGCATTTAAAATTTCTAAGTTTTGTTAATTAATAATTTTCAAATTATTCAAATGAAATGTGAATAACTAGGACTTATAAAATAAGAGGATAAGAAAAAATTATAAGCTTAATATTTTGGGAAAAATTTAAGTTGAAGTGTAACTCTTAAAATTGAAAAGTAAAGAAAATTTGAACAAGTTAAAATTGTGAACATTCTAATTAAGTAAAATGCATCCTATTAATTTGTAAAATACCAAATTGTATTCTAATAACATATAATAAAACTTACCAAATGTAAAAGTTAAATGATGTTTTGGATATGTAATGAGATATTATACAAGTAAACAAAACCTAAAAGGTAGTTAAAATGTATATAAATGGAAATTTGGTTGTGATAAAAATGTTATATACTTAAGTATATTATGAAATGATTAATGACAAAATGAAATAAGTAAGGAGAATTAAGAAAATAGACAAATGAATCAAATAATATCTTGTAAATTTGATATAGATTTGAATACAAATTTGCAAAGAAATTATGACTTTGAGACAAGTATAAACTTAGATAAAGTCCAACTTCTTATATTTGACTTTTATAGAATGATTATAAACTAAAGTGAAATTATGAAAACGAAGTAAATGTAAACAAAGGAATTTGGTATAGCTAAGAATCAATTGAAAAATGAAATTGAATTAAATTATATAGGATGTTTAAAATGAACTTACATACGCAAATTCTATGGAATGATGGTTAAGAAATGATAGTCTTAAAGAATATGCTGTGTGAAGGAATAAATACTAAGTAAATAAGGGAGAGGAATAACGGATTGTGAAGAATTGATTGGAAATGAAATGAAGGTAAGCAAAATAATAATTTAATATAGATAATTGGATAGAAATCTATTGAAAGTTAATACGTAAGTTGTACGTATATTAGTTTATTCGCATAACAATTTGATTTAGATTCGAGCATAGAATTTTGAGATAATTTATATCGATCCGAGTTGGGATTTTTCACTCAATTCTCCACGGCGAACCCTGGATATGGATTTTGATTTGATCATGGAATTCTCTTTCATAGAATATGGCTATTCAAGGAGAATAACAGTTTTCGATCAAGGAACCAAATCCGTGTCCTTACTAGAGAGTCGAGTGAATGATACTAGTTTGGAAGTAAAATGTGTGGTCTAGTAAGTGATCAAATTTGATACTGCATATGGATAATGTATATACATTGTACGTGCTGAAGTAAAAATAATATTGAAAATTGAAAATGCAAATTATAAAATGATTTAAAGTATATGATTCAATATCATTGGTGAATAAGATGCAGGTATTCAAAATCAATGAAATTTGGATTGCTCGACAAAGAGGTACGTGTTTATTTTTTTATTGGATTTGGTGATTTTCGACTGAGCCACTTGGCTTTTGGTTTCTTTTGTTGGTTTGGGGCCTGTAGAGGTGTTTTGTAGCCGTACCGATCGAGCCGCACAACGGAGACTCTGCCGAAATTTTTCGTAAACCCGGGTGTTATAAAATTTTTGAAGTTTTAAAATTTTATAACTTGTTTTGATAACTAACTTGAAATTTTCATAAGCCAATCGGAGTAGCTTAGTAGAAATATAGTAATTCTTTTTATAAATGAAATTTTTATTGTTTATAATTTGATAATTTAGAATAAAATTTATCAAGTGCAAAATTCTCTACTTAGTTCCTTTTCGAGGATGAAAAGTTTTGAGTAGGGGAGAATGTAACGAACCAAATTTTTATCTATTTTAAAATTATTAAATTTAATGTAGTTATTAAATAAAAATGGTTAAAAATAAAAATTTCATGATTTTGAATGTAAATTATTGGATATGGACTTGAATAAAATTTTGAAATAAGCAAATTTTGGGGATTTAAGTAATAACGATTAGAAAAGAAATGCTATGTATTAATGAGTTTATTGCTAACAGCTGGATTAAATAATAATGCTGAATTTAATAGATATGAATAAAGTAATTGATCGATAAGTAAATTTCATTTAAAATCCAATATTGGAATTTGTCGAATATTGATCAATTAAATTGTTCAAATTCAATATGGGAAATTTACTGAATAATTAAATAACAGTAGTTGGATAACTGTTGTGACGCCCCACCTCTATACCCACGCTAGCCAAGAACATTACGGTGAATGCTGTCAACTAGCACGGAGAATAAGGCTGTTGAGGAATGACCATCCGTGTAATTGCTTTGCGCGAGCATCGATATGTCAGATAGTATACCATGCATTTCTTTATCAAGAGGGAAATCCGACATACCGACACAAACTCAAAGCTACTACACAGTGGCTGTAATATCTTCGGAAACAAATATAGAAATAAACATAACATAAATCAGTCACAGACAATTCATATCACAAAGGCGGAAGAAGATACGAATATAACACATGAAAGTGTTCATCAGAGTAGTGGTCAAAAAGATCCACAATAACACAAAATAATAGCAACATGTGCTATACAAAAGAATACATCAATGAGTCAATATCTCAAGAGTATACAACAAAAACTACTAATCTAAGTAGTAAGCAAAAGGTCAGAGTAATGAATCCCAGGGGAGAAGTCAAGCAGAAGCACCTGTAACATCTCGGTCTGACCCGAGTATTATTTAATAAGAAAATAATAAACGGATCAGTCTAACTATAAATATCAGATGAAACGATACAGAATAAGAGATATGACTAAACACATAATAATCACAATGCCAAGCTGTGATATATATAAGTAATTGAAAATCAACGAGAGATTAATCAATATCACTAAATCTACACAAGAATCAAAGAAATGTCATACTCCTCATTTCGTTCACCAAACCATAAATATTGACAATTATATCAATGCCAATCACAAAAGTCAGTGACACACAAATTCACCAATGCACAAATATTGATAAAACTTATCAATGGAAATCACGAAAATTGGTGAAGCACAAATTCTAGAAATCATCTCAAGAAATCCAAAAATCACGAAAAGGCGGAAGGCCTATCACAAACGGGAGCATAAAGCCCACCAACACGTGTATCACAAACGGAACGCTAATTCCATGGTTGCTAACCATCACAAATTGAGCCGAAGCTCCACAAACGGCCCGAAGACCATGGGTTGCTACCCCACCAAATTGAGTCGAAACTCCACAAAACGGGGTTTAGTCTCCCTCGTAGACAAAGAGACATCGCACATTGCTAGTCTAAATCACAAAGATGATCGTCATGATCAACGAAAAGTGTCGATTACACTAAGCTAGTAAATATATGAGTTTAGCTTCGTGTCCCATAACCACTTGCTTAACTCAAATATTTACGAACAAACTGTAGATCTCCACTAGGAAATTGTCACAAGAGGTTCAATCGAACAAGTCCGAGAATTAACCGACGCAGTAAACGCAAGCGTTTCATACCACTTGTTTTACTAAGCCGTTTAATTAGATTTCTCATACGAGTGAGGTAAAGGTTTGTATATACTAATAGATTAGAAATCCGTTTGAGAAAATGATCTTTGTAATAAAATAGTGTTGAAATCATTTGAAGAAAGAGTTTTGATATTTACTACTAGTATAGAAAACCTTTATATTTTTAAAGTGACAAATCACAAAGAAGATTGTTGGAACAATCAATCACTAAAATTCACATTCGAAGACGTGAATAAAAATCCAAACAAATCGATAAAGAATCCATCGAAATGGATATTCAAAAATCCCTAAAAAGGAGTCATCAAAGTCATAATAAATGATAACAACAAATAGGATCATCACGAATCGATTTAAATTGGAATTCTCAAGCGAATAGGCAAATAGGCAAAACACAGCAGTTTCAGACGTCTGAAACAAGTGGTTCAGACGTCTGAATCTGGAAATATAAAGATTTCCAGAACACAATTCAGACGTCTGAACCAAGTGTTTCAGAAGTCTGAAATAGGCATATTTTAGCCTATTTTCTTTCTGTTTGAAATAGAACCAATTCAGACGTCTGAAACCCTATATTCAGATGTCTGAATCTGGGAATAGAAATCTTCCCAGACAATATTCAGACGTCTGAATATTCCGTTTCTGACGTCTGAATCTGGGGTTCAGGGCATTCCCTGAACCTAGGCCAAAAATGGCCAAACGAATATCGAAAACGATCGAACGAGCAAATGGCGATGACTAAGGAATTACGTCGAACGACAACCCAGCCTAAACGGCTCTTCGATACGCCTCAAATATCAATGTCCAAATATCCATAATAGGATTTTCATAAATTAGACCAAAACACCAAAATTGGAATATACACGAAATCGATCCAAACCAAAATCAATTGCACACGAATAAACGTTAGGAATTCATACCTAACAATCGAAGATAATTATAGACTAAGATGTGAGATAAAAATCTCACCTTTTTACAAAATCAAACAAGAAGAAGCTTGAAAGCAAATGGAGAATCAACCTCTCTTCAACACAACCCAAATGAGCTTGAATCTATGCTCAAAACAAGAACATTCCCAAAATTAGGTTTAGGAATTTTTGAAATTGGTAAGAGAATAAGTTGGAGAAGAAGAAGAGAATGCTTACCAATGGGTTCTCTTGAATTTGGAGCTAGGAATTTGAGGTTGCAAGAGAAACTAGGGTTTAATTTCCAATATCTCCCACCATTATTGCCTTAGAACTGAAAAGAGGAAGAAGTGAGGGTGAATGGGGAATAGTGGTTCAGTTTTGAGTATAAGTTGGCTAGTGGGCTGAACCCAAACTCAAACCCAAAGTGAAAAAGATCAAATTTTTGACTAACTCCAAATATATCAAAGTTTATACTCAAAAAGGTCGCAAACGGCATTTTGAACTCAATGGAGGTGGTCTCGAGTCCTAATTCGGCTGTTTGCAAAAAGTAGATTTTCGGACTAAAATCCGACTAACGATAAAATATTTAAATAAAATATTTAAATATAAAATCGATAAATATGCGGGTTGTTACAGACTCCCCTCCTTAAAGAAATTACGTCCTCGCAATATTTAAGAAGAAGATATGTAGTAACAACCATAAAAGCATATTCAACACAAAAGAAATTTGAAATAAGAAGTTCACCTCAAAGAGCATGAGAAAGTAAGTCCGGATGTGTTCGCTCGATGTATTCTCTAGATTCCCAAGAACAATCCTTAGGATTTGAAGACCACTGAACTTTAACAAGCGGGACATCTTTATTTCGAAGGCGTTTGACCTCCGAAGCAACAATTCGAATAGGATGCTGCTCATAAGTTAAATTAGGCGAAACTTCAATCTCTTCCACAACACCGGGATCAAGAATAGAATCGGAATCTCGAAGACATTTCCGAAGTTGAGAAACGTGAAACACGTCATGGATAGCAGAAAATTAAGCCGGTAATAAAAGGCGATAAGCCATGGAACCAATATGTTCAGTGATAGGAAATGGCCCAATATATCGAGGTGCCAATTTTCCCGATCGACTGAAACGTACAACACCTTTCATTGGTGAAACACGAATAAAAACAGAGTCTCCAACAGAAAATTCTAATTTCCTTCTTCGATTATCGGCATAGGATCTTTGTCTACTCCGGGCTTCCCTCATCCTATGACGAATAAGATCGATCTTTTCTGTGGAATCACGAATAAAATCTGGACCTAAAACCAGTTTCTCACCGGCCTCAAGCCAACAAGAAGGAGATCGGCATGGCCTTCCGTAGAGTGCCTCAAAAGGTGCCATACCAATACTAGATTGGAAGCTATTATTATAGGAGAATTCAACAAGTGAAATATGATCTTCCCAATTTCCACCAAAATCAAGAACACATGCACGAAGAAGATCTTCAAGAGTTTGATTCACACGCTCAGTTTGTCCATCGGACTGAGGATGATAAGCGGTGCTAAAATTAAGTTTCGTTCCCAAAGCTTTTTGAAGACTCTTCCAAAATCCACTAGTAATCAATGGATCATGATCACCAACAATAGAAGTAGGAACTCCATGTAATTTAACAATCTCTTTAACAAAGAGCTTGGCCAAAAGAGGAACGGTTCGGCTAGACCGAACGGGAATAAAATGGGCAGATTTAGTAAGCCTATCAACAATCACCCATAAGCTATCATGACCCGAACGAGAACGGGGAAGGCCATCTATAAAATCCGTGGAAATTTGGTCCCACTTCCAAATTGGAATTTCTAAAGGTTGCAATAACCCACCGGGCCTTTGATGTTCGGCCTTAACGAGTTGGCAAGTCATGCAACGCTTAACGAAGTTAGCGATGTCAAGTTTCATTCTCTCCCAATAATAAAGTCGCTTCATATCCGCGTACATTTTACTACTACCGGGATGAATGGTGAATTTGGAACGATGAGAATCTTCTAAAATATCTTTTCGAAGACCACTAATATTTGGCACGATAAGTCTACCAAATCTCCGAACGCCGCCATGAGAATCGATATCAAAGTCTTTCAAACCTTCAATATCAATTTTATCCTTAATATTTTGGCCAAGAAGAGCCGTTTCGGGATCTAGCCTTTGAGCTTCAAGAATGCGGTCTAAAAGAGAAGGATGAGCCTCAAGGCTACATAAAACAAGAGATGGACATAAATCGGAGACACGGTCTCGAATCTCACAAGAGGATAATATCTCGAGATCATTCCATTCGGATATCATCATAGAAACAGTCGCTTGTTGCTTGCGACTAAGTGCATCGGCAACACGATTTCCCTTTCCGGGAGTACAAAGGATATCAAGATCATATGGTGCAAGAAATTCGAGCCAACGCTGTTGACACAAATTAAGTTCCTTTTGAGAGAATAAATACTTCAAGGACTTATGATCGGTATAAAGAACAAATTTCTCTCCTAAAAGATAATGACGCCAAATACGAAGGGCGAAAACAATAGCCGCGAGCTCTAAATCATAGTGGCATATCTAGTCTCAGCAGGCTTCAATTGCCTAGAAGCATAAGCAATAACACGTTCTCTTTGCATAAGAATGGCACCCAAACCAACGCGACTAGCATCGGTATAAACAACGAAATCTTGATTCCCCTCGGGAATAACGAGAATAGGAGCATCAGAAAGAAGCTCTTTTAATTTTTGAAAAGAAGCTTCACATTTGTCCGACCAAATGTATTTAACACCTTTCTTCGTCAAGCTAGTGAGACGCACGACAATCTTAGAAAAGTCTTTGATAAAACGACGGTAATAGCCCGCCAATCCGAGAAAACTACGAATCTCTGTCACACTCTCCGGTCTCTTCCAATCTTGAATCGCTTCAATCTTTGAAGGATCCACGGAAATTCTGGATTCGGAAATAATATGACCGAGAAACTTCACACGAGATTGCCAAAAATGGCATTTAGAAAATTTTGCCTTTAAACGATTACTCCTAAGAGTTTCCAACACAATCCGAAGATGCCTCTCATGCTCCTCCTCGGTTTTAGAATACACAAGAATATCATCGATAAAGATGAGAACAAACTGGTCGAGAAAGTCTTTGAAAACTCTATTCATAAGGTCAATGAAATAGGCTGGAGCATTCGTTAGACCAAATGGCATAACAAGCCATTCATAAGATCCATAACGAGTACGGAACGATGTCAAAGGAATACTATCCTCTGCATACGAAGCTGATGAAATCCAGTAGTTAAGTCTAATTGTGAAAAGACTCTAGCACCACTAAATTGATCGAATAGATCATCAATCCGTGGTAAAGGATATTTATTTTTGATAGTAAGATCATTAAGCTTGCGGTAGTCAACGCAAAGCCTAAGTGTTCCATCGGATTTCTTCACAAAAATAGCTGAAGCTCCCCAAGGCGAAGAACTAGAGCGAATAAATTGCTTCGTCTCCAATTCGGATAATTGTTTACGCATCTCCTCGTTTTCTTTATTGGACATACGATAAGGAGGACGAGTGATAGGTTGAGCTCCAGGAATAAGATTAATTCTGAACTCAATTGCTCGCTTAGGTGGTAGTCCTAAACGGGCTCGAATATGTCGGAAAATTTACGAACGACGTGAATAAGAGAAATAATATCACCCTCATCGTCATCATCGTCATCACGAGGATTTAAAGAATATAAAGATGTAACCAAGCTGGAAACTGAATCTTGAAGATTAATAGAAATCTGCTTAACAGATTGAGGATGTCGAAGATGAATAGTCTGCTCAGGACATAGGATATGAGCTTCATAACGGTTAAGCCAATCCATTCCCAAAATCATTCCAAAGCCTAAAAAACGCATGACATGCAAATCGGCTCGGAAAGAAAAATCACACAAAATAATCTCGACATCTTTACACAATAAACTGATGGTCGCGGATCCACCAACAAGATTCGCAATTCTCAAAGAAGTCATTAAACACAAAACATCCAAAGAAAAAGTATCAACAAGTTCTTTTGATATAAAAGAATGGGACGCACCCGTATCAAAAAGAACTCGAATAGGATGATCATGAAATAAAATAATTCCATCCAGAATAGAATGAGAAATACCTTGGCCACGAGATGTGTTGCCAGGGGCTTGAGCAACATTAAGCTTTCCCTCTTTCCTGCCCTGAAGCTTGGGACATGAGGATATAACATGACCGGGACCTTTGCAGTAGCGACAAGAGAGAGACTTTGGACACTTGTTCGCATAATGGTCCTTCGAACCACAATTATAGCATTCCCCACAACCAAAGGAAGAAGTCTTTGCCACCGAGGTTGCTTGCTTCCCTTTCTTATTAGGATAGGGGCCTTTGAATTTGTTTGGCCTCTTCTTGTTGTTGTTGAAGCTTGGTTTGGAACCCACCACTTCAACATCATTCTCCATATCCGCTTCTTCAAGACGAAGAGCGATATCAACGAGTTGGTCGAAAGAAACTTCTAATTTTAGAAGTAATGGCTTCTTGAGATTTTTGTTTAAGCCATAGACGAACCTCTGGTTCTTCTTTAAAGGGGTGTTGATGTATTCTACCCCATATTTGGAAAGCGACTCGAAGGAGGCGACGTAATCAGTCGCGGAGGACTCACCTTGAACAAGGTCTATAAATCGTCGAGCCAATGTCACTTTCTCTGCTTCTGGTACAAATTTCAACTCGAAGCATTCTCGGAATTGCTCCCAGGTGAGATCCGCTTCATTAATCTCAGAAATAAGAAGCTCGTACCAGTCCAGTGCTCTTTCTCGGAGCATACTAGAGGCCACCTGAACTCGGTGAAGGTCAATAAGATTCATGCGAGAAAAGATTCGATCGCATGACCTTAGCCAAGCCTGTACTTCAATAACAGCTTCGGAACCTTTGAATGGCTCCCCACCCAAATTAGTGTAATCGCTGCACAAGTGTGCAAATTCCGACTTTGGGTGAGTAGGTTCCGGGTTAGCTCCAGCTGCTTGAGCATTAGTTACCAAATCAAGAAGCTGTTGAGCAGTCATAAAAACTCCATCCTGGGGCGGTGTGCTAGATGGTACGGCTCTAGGGCAGCCTGGTCTAGACATTTCTCTTTCTTTTGAAAGAAAGAAGAAGAAGAAAAAGGTTATTCACCAAATTCAATATCAAGCAATTCTTGATAGATAAAACAAGGAATCATAAAAGAAAATAGGATGAATCGGTACGAAGACTCGAATAAAATCCTAAAGCACACTCCTAAGGTAGACTTAGGACGATGATCCTTGTTAAGTTATTCTACATTGTTCTGAAGTTTGGCTCCGATACCAAGCTGTGACGCCCCACCTCTATACCCACGCTAGCCAAGAACATTACGGTGAATGCTGTCAACTAGCACGGAGAATAAGGCTGTTGAGGAGCGACCATCCGTGTAATTGCTTTGCGCGAGCATCGATATGTCAGATAGTATAACATGCATTTCTTTATCAAGAGGGAAATTCGACATACCGACACAAACTCAAAGCTACTACACAGTGGCTGTAATATCTTCGGAAACAAATATAGAAATAAACATAACATAAATCAGTCACAGACAATTCATATCACAAAGGCGGAAGAAGATATGAATATAACACATGAAAGTGTTCATCAGAGTAGTGGTCAAAAAGATCCACAATAACACAAAATAATAGCAACATGTGCTATACAAAAGAATACATCAATGAGTCAATATCTCAAGAGTATACAACAAAAACTACTAATCTAAGTAGTAAGCAAAAGGTCAGAGTAATGAATCCCAGGGGAGAAGTCAAGCAGAAGCACCTGTAACATCTCGGTCTGACCCGAGTATTATTTAATAAGAAAATAATAAACGGATCAGTCTAACTATAAATATCAGATGAAACGATACAGAATAAGAGATATGACTAAACACATAATAATCACAATGCCAAGCTGTGATATATATAAGTAATTGAAAATCAACGAGAGATTAATCAATATCACTAAATCTACACAAGAATCAAAGAAATGTCATACTCCTCATTTCGTTCACCAAACCATAAATATTGACAATTATATCAATGCCAATCACAAAAGTCAGTGACACACAAATTCACCAATGCACAAATATTGATAAAACTTAACAAAGGAAATCACGAAAATTGGTGAAGCACAAATTCTAGAAATCATCTCAAGAAATCGAGAAATCACGAAAAGGGGGAAGGCCTATCACAAACGGCAGCATAAAGCCCACCAACACGTGTATCACAAACGGAACGCTAATTCCATGGTTGCTAACCATCACAAATTGAGCCGAAGCTCCACAAACGGCCCGAAGACCATGGGTTGCTACCCCACCAAATTGAGTCGAAACTCCACAAAACGGGGTTTAGTCTTCCTCGTAGACAAAGAGACATCGCACATTGCTAGTCTAAATCACAAAGATGATCGTCATGATCAACGAGAAGTGTCGATTACACTAAGCTAGTAAATATATGAGTTTTGCTTCATGTCCCATAACCACTTGCTTAACTCAAATATTTACGAACAAACTGTAGATCTCCACTAGGAAATTGTCACAAGAGGTTCAATCAAACAAGTCCGAGAATTAACCGACGAAGTAAACGCAAGCGTTTCATACCACTTGTTTTACTAAGCCGTTTAATTAGATTTCTCATACGAGTGAGGTAAAGGTTTGTATATACTAATAGATTAGAAATCGGTTTGAGAAAACGATCTTTGTAATAAAATAGTGTTGAAATCATTTGAAGAAAGAGTTTTGATATTTACTACTAGTATAGAAAACCTTTATATTTTTAAAGTGACAAATCACAAAGAAGATTGTTGGAACAATCAATCACTAAAATTCACATTCGAAGACGTGAATAAAAATCCAAACAAATCGATAAAGAATCCATCGAAATGGATATTCAAAAATCCCTAAAAGGGAGTCATCAAAGTCATAATAAATGATAACAATAAATAGGATCATCACGAATCGATTTAAATTGGAATTCTCAAGCGAATAGGCAAATAGGCAAAACACAGCAGTTTCAGACGTCTGAAACAAGTGGTTCAGACGTTTGAATCTGGAAATATAAAGATTTCCAGAACACAATTCAGACGTCTGAACCAAGTGTTTCAGACGTCTGAAATAGGCATATTTTAGCCTATTTTCTTTCTGTTTGAAATAGAACCAATTCAGACGTCTGAAACCCTATATTCAGATGTCTGAATCTGGGAATAGAAATCTTCCCAGACAATATTCAGACGTCTGAATATTCCGCTTCAGACGTCTGAATCTGGGGTTCAGGGCATTCCCTGAACCTAGGCCAAAAATGGCCAAACGAATATCGAAAACGATCGAACAAGCAAATGGCGATGACTAAGGAATTACGTCGAACGACAACCCAGCCTAAACGGCTCTTCGATACGCCTCAAATATCAATGTCCAAATATCCATAATAGGATTTTCATAAATTAGACCAAAACACCAAAATTGGAATATACACGAAATCGATCCAAACCAAAATCAATTGCACACGAATAAACGTTAGGAATTCATACCTAACAATCGAAGATAATTATAGACTAAGATGTGAGATAAAAATCTCACCTTTTTACAAAATCAAACAAGAAGAAGCTTGAAAGCAAATGGAGAATCAACCTCTCTTCAACACAACCCAAATGAGCTTGAATCTATGCTCAAAACAAGAACATTCCCAAAATTAGGTTTAGGAATTTCTGAAATTGGTAAGAGAATAAGTTGGAGAAGAAGATAATGCTTACCAATGCGTTCTCTTGAATTTGGAGCTAGGAATTTGAGGTTGCAAGAGAAACTAGGGTTTTGGAGTTTTAATTTCCAATCTCTCCCACCATTATTGCCTTAGAACTGAAAAGAGGAAGAAGTGAGGGTGAATGGGGAAGAGTGGTTCAGTTTTGAGTATAAGTTGGCTAGTGGGCTGAACCCAAACTCAAACCCAAAGTGAAAAAGGTCAAATTTTTTACTAACTCCAAATATATCAAAGTTTATACTCAAAAAGGTCGCAAACGGCATTTTGAACTCAATGGAGGTGGTCTCGAGTCCTAATTCGGCTGTTTGCAAAAAGTAGTTTTTCGGACTAAAATCCGACTAACGATAAAATATTTAAATAAAATATTTAAATATAAAATCGATAAATATGCGGGTTGTTACAACTGTAAAATGAAAATGGTTGTTCCGTAATTTGAATTTGTTTTAAAAGTTAAGTCTTATAAGTTCATTTTCAAATATTTCAAAGATAGTGAGTTATTGAATAATTAAAAAAATAAATAAATTTAATATTGCAAAAATTTGAATATTTGAATTCTGAATATAATATGATTGAAAATGAAACCGAAAATTGATATAAATTTATTTAAACAATAATGATGATTTTCAACATCTAAAATTTGATTTAAAAGTGAATAATTAGAGATTGAAAATTTTATATTATAATCGAGACGTTAAAATAGCCATCCAGGCACCGTCTCGGATTTTGACGAAACTAGTTCCATTAAATCTATAATAATATATTATAATCGGATTCCAAATTTCGTAGCGGTTGGAGTTATCGTTTGGTCATACGGATTAGAAACGCGTTGAACTACATATCAAAAATTAATATTCAAATTCGATTCAAAACGCTATCTTCCTCATACAATCGAATTAGGCTTTGAAACATATTCTGGAGTGTTCGAAATATTGGTTAAACGTTATAAACGCCAAGCGGCATGTTTCGTTTGGAGGTCGTTTGAAAAAGCATGTAAATTTTGGAATTAAGAATAAAATAATATATATATATATATCCGTATATAAGCAAACATATACATTAAACCCTAGCATTATTTTGAGCTGCCGCCGTTTCTTCGATTAATGGCCGAAAACTCTTCCATCTCCTTACCTCGATCTTCGCTCATCCACTCGATATTGTCGAAAACTCCCAACAAGGAAATTTTAGAACACCTCGACAACGGTGGAGATCGTCTATCATCGTCGATTGGAAGCAGGGGATGGCTGTGTTTAGCATGCGTTTCGAGGGGTTTTCCGTGCTGTGGGCGGCGAGTTGAGCGTGCGCGCTTTACCTATGGGCACGTGGTGGAAGAGGCTTCGATGCGGAGGTTGTCGATCATCATCCAGTAGCCTGCGGTGGTTTCGGCCATCGTTTGGAGGTTGTGTCGTTATAGGCTCGGTCCTATACGTGCCTGTACGAATGAGCAAGAAGAGACATGCAGCGTTGATTTTCTAAAGTTTGATCGTGCAGCTAGATCTGAATCAAGCATAAAAAAATTGTTTATATAATTGTATTCAAAATTTAAAAATGTGCATCCCTCTCATACTTTATCAAAATTGGACGAAACAAGTGGCGATGAGATCGTGGGAATGAGCACTACACGACGGAGCTGGTTTGGAGTCGTTTAGAGCTAGTTAAAATTTTAGGTCAAATCAAACGTTGTTCGATTTGATTTAATATTGAAAACTCAAGATGCGTGTTTTATAACGTTCACAACGTATTAGAATATTTTTATGCTAGTTAAATTTGAATTTATTAATTTATATGAATTTATTGGTTGTTGTTGATAAATTTGGTTTTCATTTGAATTAACCGTTATAAATTAAAATTGACACTCAACTTGAAATTGGGATTTAATTTTCAGTAAATTACCTGAAATTGATAACTATGAAATTGCTGTGAATTATATGACCGTTTGGATAATTATTTGCGATGGATGCTATTGATTGATATTTTGGATGATATATTATTTACAGTATATAAACTGTAAATTGAATTATTTCGAATGAATTAAGAAATTGGTTGAAACGATATATAACTATGACATTGTGATTTGGATTGAAATGATATATCCATCCCTGAAATTAAATTGAGATAACTGATCACTTGGCCATAGAATAGAAAACTATATACAGACACCGAATTGGTTAAATCAGATGATTTTGAAAATCTTAGATTTGAAATTACTTAAATGGTTTTGATTTAAAAGAAATATAAATCAAATTAATCCCGAATTCTGGTTTGGAATGTTGAAACAAAATTTTGGTTAAAAGAAATTGATAGATAATTGAAGTTGAGATTTTGGAGTTAAAATCAGAATATGATTGAATTCCATAAATTGATTTGTTTAAAAAGATTGAACTTTTATGCGAACTTTGAATATTACTAAGTGAAAGTAATGTAAAAAATGATATGCCGAAATTGAGCTCGGAATTGAATTTATTTAATGTTTGGGATTTTAAATTGAATATTGAAGGATAATTTGATCTAAATGTTTGAATCGATACTTTGAAAATCGAGCTCGAAACTGATATAGATTGAAGTTGAAATTGAATTAATTAGGTTTGAAAGTGGAATTGAATTAATTTGAATTCAAAGTTGAAATTGATTTGAATTAAAAATAAAAATTGAATCGATTGAAGGGAAATTGGAATTGATTTGAGTTGGGAAGTTTGAACTAGGCCGGTTTGACTTTGAAATTATTTCAAATAAATAATTTAATATAAAACTATTTAAAAGCTATCCTCATAAATATATAAATTATTTTGGTTTCCAAATTATTTTTCTTTATAAACCATTTTAATATTAAACAATTTTATAGTAAACTATTTTAATTATTTTAACCATTTTAAACTATTTTAACTATTTCAACCATTTAAACTGTTTTAGCTATTTTAATCATTTAATTTGTTTTGAAATTATTCAAACTATTTTTCAAAGATTCAAACTGGTCAAGGGTGAAATGTTCATTTTAAATCATGGATTTAAATACGATGGATTAAATGAGGTTATAACCCAAATGTAAATTTAAAACCATTCTGTAAT
The DNA here is from genome assembly GCA_030765085.1 of Allium cepa. NCBI lineage: Eukaryota > Viridiplantae > Streptophyta > Magnoliopsida > Asparagales > Amaryllidaceae > Allium > Allium cepa. The sequence goes on along the minus strand of CM060932.1, from coordinate 571,921,084 downwards.
AGAAATTGCGAACGAAAATGATTTGGAATTAAAATGGTATATTTTGAGTAAATGTGATGACTTCGAAATGGATTTGATTTTGAAGAGAATATGATATTTTGATATCAAGTATGAATTGTTTTCCAAAATGTAAAAGAACTAACCGATGTGTAAAACAATGTTTGGTTGTTAAAGAGACCGGATCCGGATATGGGCATACTCTCTGTCGATATCGAAACCACTTTAACAACTGTATATGCGGAGTAATGATCCAGAACAAAGTGGTTGGATTTGGCATCGTTTACTGGATTTGAAGAAAGACAATGATGATGGATTGGCCTGACACTTGTGCCAATTTGAAATGACTAAAATAGGAGCCGTATCGGCCAAGTAGGCTAGTACCCCGAATGGACGCACTTCTTCGAATTACCACCATTTACATTGTGATTGATCGGTGTGCACCCTCCGGATTGTGGAAGTGTTGGACGCAGTGGGCGATCATGGCTATGATGTGTTACCACCAGTCAGGAAGGGTAAACTGGTAGTATCCTACCTTGGGTATTGCTTCACGTGCCTTGTCATACTTTTATCCCTAAACGAGACCCATACGATTTTGGTTTAGTGTTGTCGTATTACAGCGCATCCCTATCCACCGATCGTTTGACTGGTGTTTTATATGAAAACTCTACGACAATGCTTAAAAATGCGTTAGGGGGGATTAATGTAATGCCTTAATGCTATTTTAATATTTATTTTACTGATTATACATTATATATACAACGTATTCTACTACATATACTTATTTTGACGGATCCCTAAGAGACGGAAAATCCTATAACATCTTTTGAGTTATTGCATGCACGCTATACACTGGATAGGAGATTTGAAAACCCATAAACATCTCTGACATCTTTACACTCATGTTTATGCGATATCGATTTGACTTACATAAGGATATTTTAGTGCTGACTCGAGTGTTTTGTCTTTTCATTACGCTTAGGTCAGTCCTGAGTTTTTCAGCTTACCGAAGATCTATTCTGGGGGACGAAGACGAAGCTTTGGTATATCCTTGCTACTATTATTCCTGCATCATGTTGTCTACTACGTTATTTTATTAGGTCTGTTGTATATATATATATAACTCTGATAAATGTTGTATGAATAATAATCAAAAGTATAGTAAAAAGCTTCATCAACTGTTTATTTGATTATTATATTTTATCGTTCCGCTACGAGATTCTGTGTTTATTTCTTCTTCTGTTCTAATTCTACTTAATTAACTCCATTAACAATCCTCCCTTTTGAATGGTTTGAGTTGATAGATGTGGTTTTATTGTCGATGTAACCTTAGCTTTGTGGGGGGTAACTCATTAGAGATAAGGTCAGTTGCACCCTAGGATGAGTTTGAGTGTATTTATAAATATGAGTGTGTATTTGTTAGTGGAAATTAAATATTTTATATTGCGTTGACTATTGAGTGTTTATGAAGTATGGTCGGTACGGGAAGTACAACCACATCAATGGGGGTTTCTAAAGTCTTATACAAGGGAAACCGACACAGTACTGTTTTGAAATTGGGTAAATAGAATAATTTTACCCTAACTATATTTTATATATACACGAATAATTTTCAGTAATTATTATAGTATATAGTGTGAATTGGTGTTAGAAATGATAATATTGACCATTATCATTTATTGTTTGAATAGTCAATTCCTAGACTATTGGCTATTGCATGATTATAAGAAAATGAAATTGTATAAGTGTGATTCATAAAATATAAATTGTAAGTAAAATGGATATGAAGATGAGAATTTGAAAATTTTAAATTCTAGTACTTCTGAAAAGGTTTTCAAGGTTTGGAAAATAATATTAGTAATGTTTAAAAGTATTTACAAATACAAATTGTTTCTAAATAAATTTTAAAAAGAATGATTCAGTACTCCATTCTTTTGTCGTTGGAAAATAATTTCGGTGATGACTACGTAGCATCATCGACATTTATTTTCAAGTCTCAAAGTGGAGGAGACTTCTGAGAAGCTTCTCTTCGAAATTGTTTTGACAAATGGATTTGGTTTAAACTCCAAAGGTACGATTTGATATATATAAAAGATATAAGGGTATGTATTAATTTCAAATGATTTGGAATAAACTAGGCATTTAAAATTCGAAGTTTTATTAATTAATAATTTTCAAATTACTTGAATGAAATGTGAATAACCAGGACTTATAAAATAAGAGGATAAGAAAAAATTCTAAGCTTAATGTTTTGGGAAAACTTTAGAGTTGAAGTGTAACTCCTAAAATTGAAAAGTAAAGAAAATTTAAACAAGTTAAAATTATGAACAATCTAATTAAGTAAAATGAATCCTATTAATTTTTATAATACCAAATTGCATTCTAATAACATATAATAAAAATTACCAAATGTAAAAGTTAAATGATGTTTTGAATATGTAATGATATATTATACAAGTAAACAAAACCTAAATGGTAATTAAAATGTATATAAATATAAATTTGGTTGTGATAAAAATGTTATATACTTAAGTATATTATGAAATGATTAATGACAAAATGAAATAAGTAAGGAGAATTAAGAAAACAGACAAATGAATCAAATAATAACTTTGTAAATTTGATATAGAATTGAATACAAATTTGCAAAGAATTTTTGAAATTGAATTTTTGACTTTGAGATAAGTATAAACTTAGATAAAGTCTAACTTCTTATATTTGACGTTTATAAAATGATTATAAACTAAAGTGAAATTATGAAAAATGAAGTAAATGTAAACAAAGGAATTTGGTATAGCTAAGAATCTATTGAAAAATGAAATTGAATTTAATTTAATTATATAGAATGTTTAAAATGAACTTAAGTAAGCAAATCCTATGGAATGATGTTTAAGAAATGATAATGTTAAAGAATATGCCGTGTGAAGGAATAAACACTAAGTAAATAAGGGATAGGAATAATGGATTGTGAAAAATTGATTGGAAATGAAATGAAGGTAAGTAAAATAATAATTTAATATTGATAAATTTGATAGAAATCTATTGAAAGTTAATATGTAAGTTGTACGTATATTATTTTATTCCCATAACAATTTGATTCAGATTCGAGCATAAAATTTCGAGATAATTTATAATGATTCAAGTTAGGATTTTTCACTCGATTCCCAACGGCGAACCCTGGATATGGATTTTATTCGATTCTGGAATTCCTTATCATAGTATATGGCTATGCAAGGAGAATGTCAGTTTTTGATCAAGGAACCAAATCTGTGTCCTTACTAGAGAGTTGTGTGAACGATGCTAGTTTGGAAGTAAAATTGTATGGTCGAGTGAGTGATCAATTTGGATACTGCATACGAATAATATATACACATCATACGGGCTTAAATAAAACTAATATTGAAAATGCAAACTATAAAATGATTTTAGACTGTACGATTTGAAATCATTGGTAAATAAGATGCATATATTTAAAATCAAGGAAATTTGGATTGCCCAACAAAAAGGTACGAGTTTATTTCATCGTTGGATTTGGTGATTTTTGACTGGCCACTTGGCTTTTGGTTTCTTCTTTTGGTTTAAGGGACGTAGAGGTGTTTTTTAGCTGTACCGATCGAGCCTCATAAAGGAGACTCTGTGGAAATTTTACGTAACTCCGGGTGTTAGAAAATTTTTGAAGTTTTAAAATTTTATTACTTTTTTTGATAACTAACTTGAAAATTTCGTAAGCCAATCAGAGTAGCTTAGTAGAAACGTAGTAATGGTTTTTATAAATAAATTTTTTATTGTTTATAATTTGATAATTTAGAATAAAATATAATAAGTGTAAAATTCTCTACTTAGTTCCTTTTCGAGGATGAAAAGTTTTGAGTAGGGGAGAATGTAACGACCCGTATTTTTAGTTATTTTAAAATTAGTAAATTGCAGAATGTAACGACCCGTATTTTTAGTTATTTTAAAATTAGTAAATTTAATGCAATTATTAAATTTAATGCAATTATTAAATAAAAATGGTTAAAAGTAAAAATTTTAATGAATTTGAATGTATGTTATTGGATATGGACTTGAATAAAATTTTGAAACAAACAAATTCGGAGATATAAGTAATAACGAGTAGAAAAGAAATGCTGTGTATTAATGAGTGTATGGGTAATAATTGGATTAAATAATAATGTTGAATTTAATATATGTAAATAAAGTAATTGATTGATAAGTAAAATTCATTTAAAATCCAATATTGGAATTTATCGAATATTGATCAATTAAATTGTTTAAATTCAATATGGGAAATTTATTAAATAATTAAATAACAAGAGTTGAATAACTGTAAAATGGAAATGGTTGTTCAATAATTTGAATCATATAAATTGATTTTCGAATATTTCAAAGATAGTGAATTACTGAATAATCAAAATTGTTTAAATTTAATATTGCAAGTATATGAATATTTGAATTCTGAATATAATATGATTGAAAATGAAACAGAAAATTGATGTAAATTTTATTTAAACGACAATGAAGATTTTCAACATCTAAAATTTGATTTAAAAGTGAATAATTAGAAATTGGAAATTTTATTATACTCGAGACGTTAAAATAGCCATCCAGGGCTCAGTCTCGGATTTCAATGAAACCTGTTCCATTGGATCCATAATAATGTATTATTATCATATTTCAAATTTCATAGCGGTTGGTGTTATCATATGGTCGTACGGGTTAGAAACGCGTAGAACTAAATATCGAAAATTAATATTTTAATTTGATTCAAAAAGCTATCATCCTCATACGATCGAATTAGGCTCCGAAACATGCTTTAGAGTCTTCGGAATATGGGTTAAACATTATAAAAGCCGGCGACATGTTTCATTTGGAGATCGCTTAAAAAAGCATGTTAATTTTGGAATTAAGAATAAAATTATATATATATATATATATATATATATATATATATATATATATAACCGTATATAAGAAAACAGATACACTAAACCCTAGCATTATTTTGAGTTGCCGCCTTGCTTCGATTAATGGCCGAAAATTCTTCTATCTCCTTCTCTCGATCTTCTCTCATTCAGACGATATCGTCAAAAACTCCTAACTAGGAAATTGTAGAACACCACGACCTCTTCACATCTCACGGTGGATATCGTCTATCGTCGTCTTATGGAGGCAGGGATGGTTGTGTTCAGCGTGTATTTCGAGGGGTTTTCTGGGATGTGGGCGGCGAGTTGAGCGTGCGCGCTCTGCCTATGGGCACATGGTGGAAGAGGCTTCGATGCGGAGGCTGTCGATCATCATCTGGTCGCCTGTGATTATCGCAGCCATCATTTGGCGGTTGCATCGTGATGGGTTCAGTCCTGTACGTGCCTGTACGAGTGAGGAAGAAGAGATATGCAGCGTTGATTTTTTTGAAGTTTGATCGTGCGGCCGGATCTGAATCTGGTATAAAAAAGAATTGTTTATATAATTGTATTCAAACTTTAAAAATGTTTATCTCTCTCTTACTTTATCAGAACTGGACAAAACAAGTGGCAACGCGATCGCGGCGACGAGCACTACACGGTGGAGCTGGTTTGGAGTCGTTTGGAGCTAGTTAAAATTTTAGGTTAAATCGAACATTGTTCAATTTGATTTAAAATTGAAAACTCAAGATGACTGTTTTATGATGCTCACAATGCACTAGAAATTTTTTATGCTAGTTAAATTTGAATATGAATTGAAATGAATTTATTGGTCATTGTTGATAAATTTGGTTGTCATTTGAATTAACCGTTATAAATTAAATTTGACAATCAACTTGAAATTGGGATTTAATTTTTAGTAAATTACTTGAAATTGATAACTATGAAATTTCTATGAATTATATGACTGTTTGGATAATTGTTGGCGATGGATGCTATTGATTGATATTTTGGTTGATTTGGATGTTTATTTGTTTGGATATGGCCTTTTGTTTCCCTGTATATTATTTACAGTATATAAACTGTAAATTGAATTATTTCGAATAAATTAAGAAATATGTTGAAACGATATGTACCTATGACATCGTGATTTGGATTGAAATGATATATCCATCCTCGAAATTAAATTGAAATAACCGATCACTTGGCAATAGGATAGAAAACTATGTATGGACACCAAATTGGTTAAATCAGATGATTTTGAAAATCTTAGATTTGAAATTATTTAAATGGTTTTGATTTAAAAGAAACAGAAATCAAATTTCTAGAAATCGAATTAATCCCGAATTCGGGCTTGAAATATTGAAATAAAATTTTGGTTAAAAGAAGTTGTTAAATAATTGAAGTTGAGATTTCGGAGTTAAAATCGAAATATGATTGAATTCCATAAATTGATTTGTTTAAAAAGATTGAACTTTTATGCGAGCTTAGAATATTACTAAATGAAAGAGACATAAAAAAAATACGTCGAGATTGAGCTCGGAATTGAATTTATTTGAAGATTGAGATTTTAAACTAAATATTGAAGGATAATTTGGTTTAAATGTTTTGAATCGATACTTTGAAAATCGAGCTCGAAAGCAATATAGATTGAAGTTGAAATTGAATTAATTGGGTTTGAAAGTGGAATTGAATTAATTTGAAATAGAAGTTGAAATTGATTTGAATTAAAAATCAAAATTGAATCGATTGAAGGAAAATTGGAATTGATTTGAGTTGGGAAGTTAAAACCGGACCGGTTTGACTTTGAAATTATTTCAAATGAATAATTTAATATAAAACTATTTAAAAGCTATCCTCATAAATATACAATTTATTTTGGTTTCCAAATTATTTTTCTTTACAAACCGTTTTAATATTAAACTATTTTGTAGTAAACTATTTTAACTATTTAAACTATTTTAAACTATTTTAACTATTTTAACCATTTAAACTATTTTAGCTATTTTAATTATTTAAACTATTTTAAAACTATTCAAACTTTTTTCAAATATTCAATCTGGTCAAGGGTGAAATGTTTATTTTAAATCATGGATTTAAATACGAATTGGGTTAAATGAGGTTACAACCCAAACGTAAATTTGAAACCATTTTGGAATCGAAATTACGATATTGAGACGAAAATAATTTGGAATTGAATGGTATATTTTGAGTACATGTGATGACTTCGAAATGGATTTGATTTTGAAGCGAATATGATATTTTGATATCAAGTATGAACTGTTTTCGAAATGTAGAAGAACCAATTGGTTTGTAAAATGACGTTTGGTTGTTAAAAACACCGGAGCCAGATATGGGCAAACTCTCTGTCGATACCGGAACCATTTTAACAACTGTGTAGTGGAGTGATGATCCAGAACAAAGAGGTTGGATTTGGCGTCGTTTACTAGATTTGAAGAAAAATAACCATGATGGATTGGCCTGGCAATTGTGCCCATTTGAAATGACTAAAACAAGAGTTGTGCCGGCCAAGTGGGCTAGCTACCCCGAGCCGATGCACTTCTTCAAATTACCGTCATTTACATTGTGATTGATTGGTGCGCACCCTTTGGATTATGGGAATGTTAGGCGCGGTAGGCGATCATGGCTATGATGCGTTATCACCAGTCAGGAAGGGTAAATTGGTCGTATCCTACCTTGCGCATTGCTTCACATGCCTTGCCATACTTTTATCCCTAAACGAGACCCATACGATTTTGGTTCAGTGTTGTCGTATCACGGCGCATCCTTATCCACTGACCGTTTAACTGTCTTTTTATATGAAAACTGTACGACATGCTTAAAAATGCGTTAAGGGGGATTAATGTAAAGCATTAACGCTATTTTAATATTTATTGTACTGATTAGACATTATATATATAGCGTATTCTACTACATATAAATATTTTGATGGATCCTTAAGAGATGGAAAATCTCATAACATCTGTTGAGTTATTGCACGTCATACACTGGATAGGAGATGTGAAAACCTGTAAACATCTCTGACGCTGTTACATCCATGTTTATGCGATATCGATTTGACTTACATAAGGATATTTTAGTCCTGACTCGAGTGTTTTTTCAGTCTTGAGTTTTTCAGTTTACTGAAGATCTATTCTGGAGGACGAAGACTAGGTTTTGTTATATCATTACTACTATATTCCTACATCAAGTTGTCTGTTGCATTATTTTATTTGTTCTGTTGCATATATATAACTCTGGTAAATGTTGTATGAATTATAATCAAAAGTGTAGTAAACAGCTTCATGAACTGTTTATTTGATTATTATATTTTATTGTTCCGCTGCGAGATTCTTTATTTGTTTCTTCTTCTGTTCTAATTCTTCTTAATTAACTGCATTAACAATCCTCTCTTTTGAATGGTTTGAGTTGACAGATGTGGTTTTATTGTTGATTTAAACTGTCCAAAAAGGTGGGTCGTTACAGTTGGTATCAGAACTTTGGTTTAGCGATAACCTTAGCTTTGTGGGGTAACTCATTAGAGACTAGGTCAGTAGCATCCTAGGATGGTTTGAGTGTATTAACAGATATGATCGCATATTTGTTAGTGAAAATGAAATGTTTTATATTGTGTTGACTTATCGATTGAGTATTTATGAATTCTGGTCCGCACAGGAAGTACAACCTATCGATAGGGGTTTCTAAACTCTTAAACAAGGTAAACCGACACAGTATTGTTTTGCAATTGGTTAAAAGGGATAATTTTGCCCTAACTATATTTTATATATAGGAATAATTTTCAGAAGTTATTGTAGTATATAGTGTGAATTGGTGTTAGAAACAATAATATTGATCATTATCATTTATTGTTTGAGTAGTCAATATTCCTAGACTATTGGCTATTATATGATTGCAAGAAAATGAAATTGTATAAGTGTGATTCCTAAAATATAAATTACAAGTAACATGGAAAAAAAGATGAGAATTTGAAAATTTTAAATTTCGGTGTTTCTGAAAAGGTTTTCAAGGTTTGGAGAATAATATTAGTATTGTTTAAAAGTATCTACAAATACAAATTATTTCCAAATAAATTTTAATAAAGAATGAATTCGGTACTCCCCTCTTCTGTCATTGGAAAATAATTTCGATGATGACCGCGCAACATCATCGACATTTATTTTCAAGTCTCAAAGTGGGGGAGACTTCTTAGAAGCTTTGCTTCACTTCAAAATTGTTTTGATATGGATTTTGGTTTAAACTCCAAAGGTACGATTTGATATATAAAAAAAGATATAAGTGTATGTATTTATTTGAAATGATTTGAAATGAACTGGGCATTTAAAATTTCTTAGTTTTGCTAATTAATAATTTTCAAATTATTCAAATGAAATGTGAATAATCAGGACTTATAAAATAAGAGGCTAAGAAAAAATTATAAGCTTAATGTTTTGGGAAAACTTTAAGTTGAAGTGTAACTCTTAAAATTGAAAAGTAAAGAAAATTTAAACAAGTTAAAGTTGTGTACATTCTAATTAAGTAAAATGCATCCTATTAATTTGTATAATACCAAATTGTATTCTAATAACATATAATAAACTTACCAAATGTAAAAGTAAAATGATGCTTTGGATATGTAATGAGATATTATACAAGTAAACAAAACCTAAAAGGTAGTTAAAATGTATATAAATGGAAATTTGGTTGTGCTAAAAATGTTATATACTTGAGTATATTATGAAATGATTAATGACAAAATGAAATAAGTAAGGGGAATTAAGAAAACAGACAAATGAATCAAATAATCTCTTTGTAAATTTGTTATAGAATTGAATATAAATTTGCAAAGAAATTATGACTTTGAGGTAAGTGTAAACTTAGATAAAGTCCAACTTCTTATATTTGACGTTTATAAAATGATTATAAACTAAAGTGAAATTATGAAAAATGAAGTAAATGTAAACAAAGGAATTTGATATAGCTAAGAATCTATTGAAAAATGAAATTGAATTTAATTAAATTATATAGAATGTTTAAAATGAACTTAAGTAAGCAAACTCTATGGAATGATGTTTAAGAAATGATAATGTTAAAGAATATGCTGTGTGAAGTAATAAACACTAAGTAAATAAGGGATAGGAATAATGGATCGTGAAAAATTGATTGGAAATGAAATGAAGGTAAGCAAAAAATTAATTTAATATAGATAAATTGGACAGAAATCTATCGAATATTAATACGTAAGTCGTACGTATATTATTTTATTCGCATAACAATTTGATTCAGATTCGAGCACGGAATTTCGAGATAAGTTATATCGATCCGAGTTAGGATTTTTCACTCGATTCCCGACGACAAACCTGGATATGGATTTTGATTTGATTCTGGAATTCTCTATCATAGTATATGGGTATGCAAGGAAAATAACAGTTTTTGATCAAGGAACCAAATCTGAGTCCTTGCTAGAGAGTCGTTTGAATGATGCTAGTTTGGAAGCAAAATTTTATGGTCGAGTGAGTGATCAAATTTGATACTGCATATGGATAATATATATACATCGTATGGGCTTAAGTAAAACTAATATTGAAAACTGAAAATGCATATTATATAATGATTTTAAATTGTACGATTGGATATCATTGGTAAATAAGTTGTAGGTATTTAAAATCAAGGAAATTGGGATTGCCCTACAAAGTGGTACATGTTTATTTTGTCATTGGATTTGGTGATTTTTGACTGTGCCACTTGGCTTTTGGTTTCTTTTGTCTGTTTGAGTCCCATAGAGGTGTTTTGTAGCTGTACTGATCGACCCGCGCAAAGGAGACTGTCGAAAACTTTCGTAAATCCGGGTGTTAGAAATTTTTTGAAGTTTTAAAATTTTATAACTTGTTTCGATAACTAACTTGAAAATTTCGTAAGCCAATCATAGTAGCTTAGTAGAAACGTAGTAATGCTTTTTATAAATGAAATTTTTATTGTTTATAAGTTGATAATTTAGAATAAAATATATCAAGTGTAAAATTCTCTACTTAGTTCCTTTTTTAGGACGAATAGTTTTGAGTGGGGGAGAATGTAATGACCCGTATTTTTATCTGTTTTAAAATTATTAAATTTAATGTAATTATTAAATAAAAATTGTTAAAAATAAAAATTTAATGATTTTTAATGTAAGTTATTGGATATGGACTTGAATAAAATTTTGAAATAAACAAATTTCGAAGATTTAAACAATAACGAGTATAAAAGAAATACTGTGCATTAATGAGTTTATGGTTAATAGTTGGATTAAATAATAATGCCAAATTTAATAGATGTAAATAAAGTAATCAATTGATAAGTAAAATTCATTTAAAATCAATATTGGAATTTCTCGAATATTAATCAATTAAATTGTTTAAATTCAATATAGGAAATTTATTGAATAGTTAAATAACAAGAGTTGAATAACTGTAAAATGGAAATGGTTGTTCTATAATTTGAATTTGTTTTAAAAGTTATGTCTTATAAGTTCATTTTCAAATATTTCAAAGATAGTGAATTATTGAATAATCAAAATTGTTTAAATTTAATATTGCAAATATTTGAATATTGAATTCTGAATATAATATGATTGAAAATGAAACCGAAAATTGATGTAAATTTTATTTAAACAACAATGAAGATTTTCAACATCTAAAATGTGATTTAAAAGTGAATACTTAGAAATTGGAAATTTTATATTATAACCGAGACGTTAAAATAGCCATCCAGGACACACTCTCTGATTTCGACGAAACCAGTTTCATTGGATCCGTAATAATGTATTACCATCGGATTTCAAATTTCATAGTGGTCGGAGTTATCGTTTGGTCATACGGGTTAGAAACACATTGAACTAAATATTAAAAATTAATATTTTAATTCGATTCAAAAAGCTATCTTGCTCATATCATCGAATTAGGCTCCGAACATGTTGCAAAGTGTTCGGAATATGGGTTAAACATTATAAACGCTAGGCGGCACGTTTCGTTTGGAGATCGTTTGAAAAAGCATGTAAATTTTGGAATTAAGAATAAAATAATATATATAAAATCGTGTATAGGCAAACGTATACCGTAAGCCCTAGCGTTATTTTGAGCTGCCGCCTTTTCTTCGATTAATGGTCGAAATTCTTCCATTTTCTTCCCTCGATCTTCGCGCATTCACACGATATCGTCGAAAACTCCCAATTGTAGAACACCTCCACCTCTTCACATCCAATGGTGGAGGTCGTCTATCGTTGTCGAATGGAGGCAAGGGATGGCTGTGTTTAGCGTGCGTTTCGAGGGATTTTTCGGGCTGTAGGTGGCGAGTTGAGCATGCGTGCTCTGCCTATGGGCACGTGGTGGAAGAGGCTTCAATGCGGAGGTTGTCGATCATCGTCCGGTCGCCTGTGGTGGTTGCGGCCATCGTTCGAAGGTTGCGTCGTGATGGGTTCAGTCATGTACGTGCCTGTACGAGTGTGGAAGAAGAGATATATGGCGTTGATTTTCTGAAGTTTGATCGTGCGGCCAGATCTGAATCTGGTAAAAAAAAAGAATTGTTTATATAATTATATTCAAACTTTAAAAATGTGTATCTCTATCATACTTTATCAAAAATTGGATGAAACAAGTGGCGACGGGATCATGGCGACAATCACTACGTGATGGAGCTGGTTTGGAGTTGTTTGGAGCTAGTTAAAATTTTAGATTAAATCGAACGTCGTTCGATTTGATTTAAAATAGAAAACTCAAGGTGAGTGTTTATAACTTAAAGTGATTTAAAATAGAAAACTCAATTTGGTTGTCATTTGAATCAAACATTATAAATTAAAATTGACAGTCAACTTGAAATTGGGATTTAATTTTCAGTAAATTCCCTGAAATTGACAACTATGAAATTACTGTGAATTGTATGACTGTTTGGATAATTGTTGGCGATGGATGCTATTGATGATATTTTGGATGATTTGGATGTTTATTTTTTTGATATGGCCTGTTGTCCCCAGTATATTATTTACAGTATATAAACTGTAAATTGAATTATTTCGAATGAATTAAGAAATAGGTTGAAACAATATATACCTATGACATTGTGATTTGGATTGAAGTGATATATCCATCCTCGAAATCAAATTGAAGTAACAGTTCACTTGGCCATAGGATAGAAAACAATATATGGACACCAAATTAGTTAAATTAAATGATTTGAAAATCTTAGATTTAAAATTATTTAATGGTTTTGATTTACAAGAAACAAAAATCAAATTTCTAGAAATCGACTTAATCCCGAATACGGTTTTGAAATGTTGAAATAAAATTTTGATTAAAAGAAATTGTTAAAAAAATTAAAGTTGAGATTTTGGAGTTAAAATCAAAATATGATTGAATTCCATAAATTGATTTGTTTAAAAAGATTAACTTTTATGCGAACTTTGAATATTACAAAGTGAAAGTGATATAAAAGTGATATGTTGAAATTGAGCTCGGAATTGAATTTATTTGAAGATTGGGATTTTAAACTGAATGTTGAAGGATAATTTGGTTTAAATGTGTTGAATCGATACTTTGAAAATCGAGCTTGAAATTAATTTTGAAGTTAAAATTGAATTAATTAGGTTTGAAAGTGGAATTGAATTAATTTGAAATCGAAGTTGAAATTGATTTGAAATAAAAATCGAAATTGAATCGATTGAAGGGAAATTGGAATTGATTTGAGTTGGGAAGTTAAAACTGGACCGGTTTGACTTTGAAATTACTTCTAATAAATAATTTAATATAAAACAATTTAAAATCTGTCCTCATAAATATACAAATTATTTTGGTTTCCAAATTATTTTGCTTTATAAACCATTTTAATATTAAACTATTTTATATTAAACTATTTTAACCATTTAAACTATTTTAACTATTTTAACCATTTTAAACTATTTTAACTATTTTAACCATTTAAAATATTTTAGCTATTTTAATTATTTAAACTAATTTAAAACTAATCAAACTATTTTTCAAAGATTCAAATTGGTCAAGTGTGAAATATTTATTTTAAATCATGGACTTAAATACGAATTTTGTTAAATGAGGTTACAACCCAAATGTAAATTTGAAACCATTTTAGAATCAAAATTGCGATATTGAGACGGAAATGATTTGGAATTGAAATGGTATATTTTGAGTAAATGTGACGACTTCGAAATGGATTTGATTTTGAAGCGAATATGATATTTTGATTTCAAGTATGAACTGTTTTCGAAATGTAAAAGAACCAACCGGTGTGTAAAACGACGTTTGGTTGTTGAAGAGACCGAGTCGGATATGGGCATACTCTTTGTTGACACTGGAAGCACTTCAACAACTGTGTACGTTGAGTGATGATCCAGAACAAAGTGGTTGGGTTTGGCATTGTTTACTGGATTTGAAGAAAGAGAACGATGATGGATTGACCTGGCACTTGTGCCAATTTGAAATGACTAAAATAGGAGCCGTACCGGCCAATTGAGCTAGGTATCCCGAGCGGACGCACTTCTTCGAATTACCATCATTTACATTGTGATTGATTGGTGCGCACCCTCTGGATTATGGGAGTGTTGGATGTAGTGGGCGATTATGGCTATGATGCATTACCACCAGCTGGAAAGGGTAAACTAGTAGTATCCTACCTTGGGCATTGCCTCACATGCCTTGTCATACTTTTATTCCTAAACGAGATCCGTATGATTTTGGTTTTGTGTTGTCATATCACGGTGCATCCCTATCCACCGACCGTTTAACTGGTGTTTTAAATGCAAACTAACAATGCTTAAAAACACGTTTAAAGGGATTAATGTACAACCTTAATGCTATTTTAATATTTGTTTTACTGATTAGACATTATATATATAGCGTATTCTACTGCATATATATATTTTGACGGATCCTTAAGAGATGGAAAATTATGTAACATCTCTTGAGTTATTGCACGCATGTTATACACTGGATAGGAGATGTAAAGACCCGTAAACATCTCTGACGCTGTTACACTCATGCTTATGCAATATCGATTTGACTTACATAAGGATATTTTAGTCCTGACTCGAGTGTTTTGTCTTTCCATTACGCTCGAGTCAGTCTTGAGTTTTTCAGCTTACTGAAGATCTATTCTAGAGGACGAAGACGAAGGTTTGGTATATCATTACTACTATTATTCCTGCATCATGTTGTCTGTTGCATTATTTTATTTGTTCTGTTGTATATATATAACTCTGATAAATGTTGTATGAATTATAATAAAAAGCATAGTAAACTCTTCATGAACTGTTATTTGATTACTATATTTTATCGTTCCGCTGCGAGATTCTGTGTTTGTTTTTTCTTCTGTTCTACTTCTTAATTAACCCCATTAACCATCCTTCCTTTGAATGATTCGAGTTGACAGATGTGGTTTTATTATCGATTTAAACTGTCTAAAAAGGTGGATCGTTACAAATATAATGATTTTTCGGATAATTAAATTGTTAATTTAATATTTGAAATTGCAGAAATAATTGATTTCGAATTTTATGCAAATGGAAATGATTTATAAAGTTAAATCAAATTCTATTTGAATTAGAATGATGTTAGTAAACTTTTAAAATTGAACTAAAAGTTAATTTGTAGAAATTGAAAATTTTAACATTTAATTAACATGTAAAAATAGTCATTTTTGACATAGTCTTGGATTCGACGAAACTACTTTCATTGGATCCATAATATTATATTGTTATAGGATTTCAAATTTTGTGTCAATCGGACTTGCGATTTGGACATGCGAAGCTGAAACGCTTAGGAATTTATTTAAGTAATTTTTAATTAAAATAATTTGATTTGAAAACCTATCTTCTAAATACGATGGAATTGGCTCCCGATATATATTCTATTATGTTTGGAATAGAGGTGAAGCATTATAAACACCAGGTGGCACGCCTCGATTGGAGTTTGAAATATTTTTGGATGAATAGTGTGCGTAAATTTTCTATATAAGGCCATAAGAATTTTCAATTTGCAAAACCCAAATTTCTTAAAACCCAGCCACAACTATTATTTCAGTAGCCGAAATCTTCAATCCTTCTCCCTTGATTTTCTCTTGATCAATTGACAATTATGAAAAACTTTCAACTACAAAAATCTAGAGCAAGACAAAATCTCTCAGATCAATGGCTATGATTGTGCTTAGAGAGTGGGATTGGCGGCAATCCTCATTCGAAGGGCGTGCATTTCAAGGCATGCTGCGTGAGAAAGGTGGTCGAGCTCAACTGGGCTTTGGGCGTCGGTGCATGGCGATGTGGGCATTCAAATGAGGGTAGCTGACCGTTGTATAGTTCATCGAGGAGGTCACGACAATTCATTTGATATCGGCGACCTTGGGTTTCTCAAGCAAGTTATGTGTGTGAGAAATGAAAAGAAGAAAGGAAGAAGCAACGACTGATCTATTATTAAATTGAACGTGCATCCAAGATTTATGGTCAATAAAAAAATTGTAAATAATATATATATATATATATATATATATATATATAATCGTGTAATCTTTAAAGTTGTATATCCTTTTCATACGAGGTCGAAATTGGATGAAATAAATTGCGTATGGTTCATATTCGGAAACACTGCGCAATGAAGTGGATTTGGATTGATTTGGAGCTGTTGAGAATTTTGGATAAAACAAAACGCTCGTTTAATTTTATTCGGATTAAAACGCTACAACGGCTAGTGGAATCAAAGTGAGTACAACTCACTCTTTCTGACTCGCTTTTATTTTTACATAAGTGAGAATAAAATTTATTTATGATGATTAATGATTATTTGGGTGATATATTATATATATTAGTTTGGGTATATCCCCGTATATTCTAGAGGATGAGCCCTTATACGTCCCCATGTATGAGCAGATGACCTTTTGTACGCACGTTTGCCTAGAAGCAGACATTGTACACATATTCTCATATGTTTATTTTTTCCAGGTGACGGGTTAGAGGGATCCAGCTGGATTCCTCACCAGTGTTGATTTTTATTTACAGATATTGTTATATATGCTGTGATTATGTGATACATAATATTTCGATGCCATGTTTGATATGATTGATATGAATCACTTATTTAGCGCTTTTTTAGCATTGGACCTATTTTTGGAATTCTTAAATACTAAAATAATGATTTTGATTTAAAAAGGCTGTTTAAGTGATTTTTGAACTTATATAAGTTTTAATATTGAGTTGTAAATTATTAAAAGAAGAAGTTTATTTAAATTGAAACGAAATGTGATTTTTGAAATATGAAGTTAACTATTTTATAAAATAAATTAAATTGAGATTTTGAACTTATTATAAACGGTTTATAGATAAGATTTATAAAATTGATAGTTTATACATAAATGTAGTGAAATAATAGACTAGCTTTGTATGTGTTAAAATGAAGTATAAAAGAATCTTATAAGTAAATAAGATTTATGAATTAATGGATTTGTAATAAGAGATTTATAAGTAAATTAACTTATAATTGGATTTTGGCATATAAATGAGATATAAATGGAATTGGTTAATAAAGGAATTTTATTTATGGGAGTTTTTATAAAATATAAATAGGATGTATAAACATGGGTTTATAAATGTGAAATAGCCTTAATTTGATAAGTTAAATATGAAAGTTCATTAAAGAAATTATATTCATGATTTTGGACAGTGGATAATCTTTTAAATTAAATGTGTAAAGTAATGAATTTAGTAAAAGAATTATATTGGATAGTAAATAATCCTTTAAATTAAACGAATGTTTTGGGAAGTGATATTTTAAAATAAAGTTTGAATGGTTTGAAAGTAAAGTAAATTGTGAATTCACTTATTATTAAATTAAGTATATGGAAATGTTTTCCAAATATCAAAATATTGAAATGGTTCTGAGAACATATCTTTTTAAAGACGATTTGAAGTGAATATTTGGAAAGTGATTTAACTAATAAAAGATTAATTAAAAGGGCCTAGTGATTGCTTATGGTGTTAGATATTTGTTTGTTGCTTTGGTAGTTAAATAACCGAATATCAAATTTGGCCATTTTAGTTTCTCGACTTGATGTAGAAACTAATTAGTCATACACTTAGTACGTAACTAACTATGTAGGCTTGATTTTCGTTTGTGTTGGGAATGTTGATTTGTGTAGTGCAGAGTGATTACTCTAATCTATCGAGCTTCCTTCTTATCCGAAGGATAGTAAGTTGAAAGTTAGAGATGTGATAAGTATACAACACTTAGTTTCCTTCTGAGGTTGAGAAACGCTTTTGCGTTGTTGGCGCAAAGAGATCGGGATCAAATTTATTTGAAAACCACTTCAGACCAACGTATATGCATTCGATTGTGCAGGTTATCGTTGATATTGATATTTAGGATTTTCATAGTGAAGGACTGCTCGTTGATCATTTGTGGTAAATCCCAATATACATCCAGTAGCAGTAGTCTCTTCGTTATGAAATATCCAATGCAAGCACTATTTGCTACTAATCCTAGGGATTTCCTGACAGGATGTGATAGGAAAGTACCTTCGGTTTGTCCTGTTCCTAAACAACTTGTATGGATGAGTTTTTGACAATGCATATCTAAGAATACGTACCTTTGTTTTTACAAATGTACATCAGTTGGTGCGGTGAAGGCAACTTCTCTTGGCTTAGCATCCTCCTTGAGACGTACGAGCTCAAGGGTTGTATTTTTGTGGAAGACAATTAGTAGTAAATGGAAATGGAAATCCAGCATTTAAAGTGATGTGATATGTGATTTGTGAAAGGTAATCGATACCTCTTTTGGCCTCATCAACCAGAAATGATCGAAACATGGTTAGATGTGGCAAGGCTAAGTGGGTCATTCCCATTAGGATACGTTCATCCCCTTCGAGATATATTTCTTCCTGCTATGATGTTTAGGATGTAAATTAATATGGTTTGTATACTATGAGGTCCCTCAGAAAGGTCGATAATGACCATGGGATGACATATTCGGTACTACCTAGTTATAGAGGTAGGCCGGTCTTGTGTTGGTAGAGGAACTTTGTGATGGTTTCTCGGTACATTCCTCTAGAGATGTACTGCCAGAAGGTAGTCTCTTCATCTGATCGTTTGTATGGAAATCCAAACTCCACTACGAGTTGCAGTTTTGTTTGTATTGGCATAATGAATATCCCCGAAATGCTATATGGGTTACCATTTCGGATATGATTAATATTATTTGTATACTAGACACTAGTGTAATATAACATGATTTGATATGAAAGGTTTGGTTATCGTAAGGTAAAAACATGTCCGTGTTTATGTGTAGGTGTGTCTTACAAGATACTTTTGTTTTGAAAAGAAAAGGTTTGGTAATCTAATAGGTTCAGTTGAATGTATTTTCTCACGCTGGTTTACTAGACTGATCCAGGCGTTCTTCTCTTTTAATGCTTGGGTCATACCAAGTATATTTTCAGGTTCAGATTTTGGTGCTTTTGGAGCTTCAGTAGACGAGCTAGAGATCTTCATGTCGTATACATGTATATGTCTATTTTTCCGCTGCTTTGTTATTTAAATTATCCGCAATTGTATGGACAAGTTATTATAATTGTAAAGGCTGATGATTAGTGATTGATTTATGTATATTACAGTTTCTCTTTTGCAAGGTTATTCATCTATATTATATGTTATTCCGCTACGATGAGAGATTCTGTATTGTTCTGTTTGGTTTTCGCTTCTCTCTTTTTTCTCTTCTCTTCTTCTATCTTATTTTATTTCTCTTGAGTTTCTGTCATTCTGTGCTTTTTCAGTCGGACATGTGTGGTTTACTGTCGATTCAAAGGGTATGGATTTACAGGTCATCACATTCATGTTCCTTCTGATATGCGTTACTCCTTAGTAACTGACACTTACTACACCTTTATCGGTGATGTTTGGGGGTGAGAGTCGTTGTCTTTGGTATCATATCGAAGGTGAGGGTCTATCTCTTAGTAGGACTATTGAGATTGGTGAGGAGAATAATGGTAAGTTTTATGACGTTACTTGGGATAGGAAATTTATTTACTCCCCTGCTTCGAATGGTTATGATCCAAATCTGGCTGCTCTTTTCTTTGGGTTTGTTCATGTTATTGGCCCGTCTCTAATGATTGTGTTGGCCACTCCTCTTCGGAGGGCGCGTAGTCTCGGCTCCTTTTGCCTAGCTCCTATACTTCGTATTTTCGCCGTGGTTGGGCTATTTGCTCCCATGTAGCTGTTATGTGCATGTGTAGGACATCTGTTTTACCATTATTTATACAGTGGCACGACCCAATATAAAGCCAACTAGCTTTACTAAAAAAGGTATTATTTGAAATGAGGAGTAATATGAATGGAATCGAAGAATGTTTAAATAATAACTGATTACTTTAAGTTATTAAAGCTACTTCAAATAATTTATGGTTTATCAAAGGAATCTTACCGACTTGAAAGTTAGTAAATAAGTTGCTTGAATATGTGAAGAGTTTTATAAATAGTTTTGGATATTTATAAAAGAATTTTATAAATGAGTTTTAAAGATTTAGAAAGAAGAAGTTTTATAAATGGAGTTTTGAGATATATACAAATAAAAGATGTTTTAGAAATAGATTGAAAATTTATAAAGAAGCTTCCAATTAGATTTGGAAATATTTATGCGATATAGAAATTTGGAAAGAGATAGTTGATATTCATAGCGTTATTCGAGGGGCAGGGATTGCCTACAGTTTAGTATGGATTTGCTAAGATAGCATGTAATTATTGTGTAAGCTGTGATATATAGTCGAAATTGAACGGTACTTTCCATATCCATGTTTAAGTGTATTCATGTTTCTAAGTTTTAGAAATGGAATGGATTGTGAATATACATATACCAATAAGATAAGTATATGGTTATATTTTCTAAGTATCGAAAATATAGTGGTTTGTGAATATACCTATCCTGTTGAGATAAGTATATGGAAGTGATTTACAAGTATTTGAAATGTGATTTTAAATTAAGGAAATATTAATTTAAGAGGCTTAGTGATGTCATGGGAAATGAAGTTGCTGTTTTGAATGTTTGTTTATTTGATAGTTAAATAACTTACTATCAAATCTTGGCCTAAACATATAATCCATTATAATTTTGGTGGTAGGGAAATATTCTCTACCTAACACCGAAAGTTTTTTACTCTGGAAATATTTAGGGGAAACACGGGGATTATATGGTACAGTTACCGTCGATAGTGCTATACTGTACGTATAAACTCATTTCGTTCTCCTAGGATAAATGATAAGGAGATTTGACCTCTAAAACGGTTAGGGGTTTCTAACGAACTTGACTCGACCTTCGAAAATCAGCACCGAATACATCACCTATATTCAAATGCCGCAGATTCAAACGTTGAATCTACTTCGCCGGAGCTTATAACACATTAAGTACAACAACACAGCGGAAGAAATGAATAATATATCATTGATACAACAATGAATACAATATCTGATACAATATGATACAACAATATCAGAGACAAATATACACGGCGGAAAATGATAACAATGGAAGAGATAACTCAAATATGATCTTCGATGAAGAGTGAATCCAAAATCTGCAACTCTAAACTAAAAGCTTATCGCAAAAGCTAAAAGGACTCCAATCCAATAAGCTCGAACAACCATCAGTGATGTACTGAAGCAAAGTCCATCCCGATTCGATTTCCAATATCCAGCAATTGAATACTATCGAATCTACATCTACTATCTGACTGCCTGAAAAACCAAACTCTAGACTGCCCGTGTGGAAAATTGTGGGCACCCAGAGTTTAGGAAGGGAACAATAAACTCCGAGTCAGTCATGAGACTGGTATGAGCAAACAAAAATATTTTATCTTTAAAACAAACAACAAGAGATTTTAAAACATCGAAATCTTTAATGCTTGTTTGGAAAATGAAACTACCATAAGGCCTCCTGCCACACACACCATGCAAATGCAGAATTGGAGGAGATATCTCCTTATGATAGTCAAAAATGCTTGATACACGAAAACAATTTGATATTATTATTTGTGCATAGCGCAGAAAACCTTTCGAAAGTATAATTTTAATCTTAGCCAGCATAGACATTTCGAACTATGCCTACTATAGTTACCATGTAAATAGTGGGACGCCACCATAAGTAGATAGCAGGTTATACAACTAAAACCGTATAGGGAGCATATTAGAGATTGGATTTCCAACAAATGGTCAGGCCAAGGAACATCCCATGCCACTTGGACATGCCTCTAGAGGGACGCCCCAAGAACTTACCCAGCTCTCTGCCAACACAAGGCCGGTTTCCTCCCTGCCCGAGAGTAATACCTAAAGATATGCCACCCCCGGTCGTTTGCAACCTTTATCCGAGGATCCTCAACCACAAAGCAACATCACACAGTAATAAATGTACAATGTCCACATGAGTTAAGTATCTGGGCTCCATACCATGATACCATCCTTTTCCATAAGGAATGGACATACCCTAGGGGCGCGACCCCTGCAACCTTGCCGCATCATTCCTGTTTCGACCATTTCTGGGTGTGAGGTCCTGATGCAGTCTCGTACACAAAGCTACGCTTTTTCACAAAGCCATGTTTTGATCAACAAATGATCAGCAGCACTTCGTATGCCATATTACCAAATTGGTAACGTATCACTAGTAACTATTAACTACATAACCTCTAAGCTCGTACGTCTGAGAGAAGGGTGTTAAGCTAAGAGAATAAATCTCCGCCACCAAAAAGAAATGTATTCGATAGGAACCAGCTTTACATCTCAAAGTGTAATGTCAGACATACATCCATATAAGTTTGTTCCGGGTTCGAACAGAACCAAAGGCACTTCACAAAGAAGCCCTTGCAAATCCGCATAATCCCTAATCACGTCCGAACTTCCCGTCACATATGGAGATCTCTATACTGGGGATCAGCTGGTGTAGAGATATTCGACGAGCTATCCTTTTGCTTTCGAAAATATCCGGTCTTCACCGCCGAAATTCAACTGCTATCCATAACGTCGTATCATTATTCGGAATGGGCTATATGACACAAGGTCCTCTCCCGGCTAAACCGAATAAGAAGCGTAATATTTAAAAACATATGGATATGGGATCTCAGTTGTCACAATTTAAAACCCAAAACAAATGGTTTAAACAAATTACCATTTCAAATCTTTAAGCAAAAAGATTCATCTTTTGCAAAGACTCATTCGCATATTCCAGACAACTTCCATTTTAAATGTTTTATAGAAAGGACACACCTTTTAAGATCCCTTTTCAATTTGAAAAAAAATATACCAATCTTTAACAAAGATTCATTCATATTCTTTCAAACAGTTTCCCTTTCAAATTGGATTAACTCCTTCTATCTTTCAATCAAAGATTTAGTTCATAGCTTTCAAACCATTTCTAAAGATTTATTCATAACTTGGAAAACCATTTTCATTTCAAAATTGAAATCCTTTTAACACAACTTGAAAATTCTTTCCTTATATGAAAGGTTTTATTATTTGAAAACAAATAGTTTTGTTTTAGAAAATCCGATTTCATTTATACAAGTTAAAGCCCTTAGGTTAAATTCGAATCCCAAAATAGTACTTTTAAAATGGTTTAAAACATATATATAACTTGTGTAGCCTTTTTAAATCATGGTTTCCAAACAAAGAATTCTATTTCAAATCTTGAATTCAAATCAAACTATTTTAGTTTCCAAAACTTTATCAAGTTATTCAAAATAACTTTTATCTTTAAAAATTCCTATTCAAAAGGTTTTTTCCAAATTCAACTCAATTCCATTTCCAAAATCATTTGGATTCAAAATTCAACTTTAAAAACCATTTCATTAAATTTAAATATTGTGACTTAACCGATTTCCTCGTGAAATCCATATTTGTGTGTGTATGATGTAGTCCAAGGGTTTTACACGATAATAGTGCAACATCATCAATCATTACAGATTCAAACACAGAAATATCGATAAGCGGTATAATTTATAATGCTTATCTTCATTTACAGATCACAGATAAATAATATAAGTTCATTGTGGATAAATAAGTTATATCGCAGATGATAAATTACATCACAGTTCACATCTTAAATCAGAATAATTCATATCACAAAGCATCACATGTCAGGAATATCAAGTAATTCAACATTCAGTAGAATTCAAACATCCATTAGTAAGATTAATCAAATATCTGATTATTTAAATCAGATTAGTCACTAATCCTTGGTTAATTAATATGAATTAATTACAAATTATTTTAATTAATTATCCTTTAATTATTTGTTAATTAACCTTTAATAATAAATTAATTAACTTTTAATTATAAATTAATCATCCTTAAATCATTAAATAATTATTCCTTTTATTAATTAATTATCCTTAATTAATTACATTAATTAATTACTCCATAATTAATCATCATTTCTTAATCACCTTTATTAATTAATTACAAATCTTTTTGATTAATCATCATTTAATCACTTATTAATTAACCATTAATGATAAATTTATTAACCGTTAATTAATAACTAATTCCTTGATTAATTATCCTTAATTAATTGCAATAATTAATTAATAAATCCTTAATTAATAATCATTCCTTAATTACTTTCCATTTGTTAATCAACCTTTGAAAAAAACAATTACGATTTAAACCATGTTAATGACTTTTGGGAAGAAATCAATATTAGGTAAATAAAAAACAAAAATATTATTAAGATAACCCATTTATCTTTATTATTTACCAAATTATCATTATGTTAAAAATTATTATAAAATTCCTTTTTCGAACAAACAATTTCAAAACATATTAAAACTTGGAAAACTTGTTTTTAACTTGTCGATGCTTTATTTTGAAAACTTCGTTGAACCTTTGCCCTTGAAAATTAATTTAAATTTTAAACCAGATCATCACTCAACTCAAACTCGAGCCAAAACACCATCAAACCTGAGCCTACCTCGTGTCCTCCTACAACCTCATTTGCTTCGAGTCTAACTTCATTTCACATGAGTTCAAACCCAATAAAGCTTCATATTCCCCAACCTTAAACCTAAGCAGACACGCAATGTCACATGTGCACACGCACAAGTGATCCGATGATCTCCAGTCGACCTCCCCGGCAACCTCACGTCGACGAACATCTACCTACCCCTTTTCATCACCCAGATCGTCGAATTTCCCACGCAATCAAAAACAAAGCGTTCGACTCAAAACTGAAATCAAAATTTCAATGAACAATCACCACTTGCCGCCACGATCCACCACCAGACACCCTCTGACTCAACCCAGAGCACCGCCTCACTCTAACGCATCGATCCCCCTTGAGCGATCGACCCCGAAGCCTTCTCAACGATGAACCCCGTTCTTAAACTTCATCGAGCACGGCTGGGTTTAAAACCCTAAATTGCCTTCGCTCGATCACCACAACACAATATAAAACCATATACTATTTTTCCAATAATCTACATCCTCCAATCGACCTTCGACTTCAACCACGATAGATTTAGGCCCACCGATCATCGACAATTGACGCAAACACCTTTTTTACTCATCTTAAAATATCCCCACAACTACCTACTTAAAAATCATGAATCTATTACCTAAATTCATTATTTTGTACTACGAATCAGTTTATGAAGTCAAAACATAGAATTGAAATTGTTGAGTTTTGACTTAATAAAATCATCTTTGTAATTAACCAATTTTGAAGTAAATTGCTTACTTTAAATACTTGAATTTAATTTTAAAAATGATGTCACATATATACAAACATTTTTCATTGAAACGTTATAACCTAAAAATCATTTTGTTAGATGATTTGGGTTTTCAAATCATGTTTTGAAAACTTGTAACTTATAACAGGGTTCAAATATCCATACAGACACGCATATCAATATATGCATTCAGACACACAAGCAAAACAAACAACATTTTCAGACATTTTCAAGTGTCAATCACAACATCAAGACATAATAGGTTAAGTTTGCTCACCAATATTCGAAGATAGAGGAAAACCTGGAAACTGTTTATAAACTAGAAGATTTGGAAAAATGTTTTGTTGATCTGCTTTAGATCTGAATTTGATTGAGTTGATTCTTTGAATTTGAACTTGAGATAATTGCTTCGGGTTGAAGACTTTGAATTGCAACTTGAATTTTTTTTATCTTAATTTGGTTGTTGAAATCTTTGCTTTGGAATGCTTCAGATTTTGAAATAGTTTTACATCTTTGATTTGTTTAGTTGCTGAGATGATCTCTTCTTCTTTGATGTTTACTTGTTTTTAGATTTTGATTCAGGTTTAAATTTTGTATGAAGTAGTTTGTTTTCAAGTTATTTTTTTCAAATGAGAGCAAAATGAATAACCTTGTCTTCTTTCTTTTGGTATTTACTTACCTTATAAAATAACTAAAAACATCTTTGCCACTTGTTAAAACATGTTAACACTTGTTAAAACATATTTTGATCTTCTTACAAATGTCTCTTGCAACCTAAATTGTGTTTAACACCTCACTTAAATTATCTTTGAAATTATGGTTTAAACCTTTGCTAATTTTGTATTTACATATGTTTAATTTCAAATTATACTTGTTATAGTTTAAACGTCATACACTTTTAAAATCTTATTTTATGCATTTACAAACCAATTTTACATATGTATGTTTATAAATATACTAACTATACTTATTCATTTTAAGAGAAAATGTATCTTAATCTCTTTATCAAATCTTATACAATTTATAAAGGAAAATGAATTGAAAATAATTAATAAATAATCATACATCTTATTAATTTTGAAAATTCAAACACAATTTATATTTTATTCCCAAATCTTCAAATTAATTCTCAATTAATTCATAATTTAACCAAAATTCTATATTGATTACCAAATAAATTAGGCTTAAAAATCAGGAATGTTACAGATTCCCCCCTTAGAAAATTTCGTCCTCGAAATTTGAAAGACAAGGAGACAACAAAAGAATATAGAAAGACAGAAAGACGAATCACCAGATCAAACTGAACATCTATTCTTCATTTGGCTCACCAAATCAGAATATCATCGATAACTATGAGAACAAACTCATACAATATTTTATAAAACACCCGGGTCACCCAGATCTACAAAATATGCAGGGCACTGGTTAGTTCGAAGGACAATTAATTGTTCGTAGAATATATCTGGAATCCAAATAATATATAAATGGATTCAATCTTCCACAATTCTCAAACACTAGATACAGATTCCAAACTCAGGTCGGAATAACCCAAAGTATATATATTAACTTGTCCCTCTTAGGACTTTGATCCACACAAGGAATTACAGTAGAATTTCAAATTTGGTTTTAATCGAAATCATTTTATCGATAGAATTTAATTTAACTTCATATTTGATTTACCTATTTATTTCAATTAAAATTTCAATTTCGTTAAAGTCAAAAACGAAAAGCTGATGGGGAACCGATGAAGAAAATACGAAATAGAAACCTATCTACACGATTCGCAGGGTCATCACTACACCGAAGCTTCTTCTGGAGCTGCCATGAAGCCATCAAAGAATTGAAATCGAATCAAAGGAGATTAATAGAGAAAGTTGTTTCCTTGTTGTTATAGGGTATTGACCATATGTATTCGTACTCCCTTGTCCCCTATCTCATCCTCTTCTTGGCCTCATACTTACTATCAGTGGATAGTAAGAGAATTTACTGAGGCATTTAGACGGATATCTTGGGGATATACTCATTCTAGGGTGTTTGTAACCCTATCTCTAATGAGTTACCTAATGTGTTATACTCCTGAGCTAAAGTTTCAACCTTTATCTCTAATACCAATTCTAACGACCCTGACTCGACCTTCGAAAATCGGCACAGAATACATCACCTATATTAAAATGCCATAGATTTCAAACGTCGAATCTGGTTCGTCGGAGCTTGTAACACATTAAGTACAACAACACAGCGGAAGAAATGAATAATATATCATTGATACAACAATGAATATAATATCTGATACAATATGATACAACAATATCATAGACAAATATACACTGCGGAAAATGATAACAACGGAAGAGATAACTCAAATATGATCTTCGATGAAAAGTGAATCCAAAATCTGAAACTCCAAACAAAAAGCTTATCCCAAAAGCTACAAGGACTCCAATCCAATAAGCTCAAACCACCATCAATGCTGTACTGAAGCAAACTCCATCTTGATGCGATTTCCAATATCCAACGATTGAATACTATCGAATCAACACCTACTATCTGACTATCTGAAAAACCAAACTCTAGACTGCCCATGTGGAAAATTGTGGGCATCCAGAGTTTAGGAAGGGAACAATAAACTCCGGGTCAGTCATGAGACTGGTATGAGCGAACAAAAACAGTTTATCTTTAAAACAAACAACAAGAAATTTTAAAACATTGAAATCCGCAATGCTTTTTTTTGAAAATGAAACTACCATAAGACTTCCTGCCACACACACCATACAAACGCATAATTGGAGGATATTTCTCCTTACGATAGTAAAAAATGCTTGATACGCGAAAACCATTTGATATTATTATTAGTGCATTGTGGAGAAAACCTTTTGAAAGTAATAATATTAATCTTAGCCTACATAGACATTTCGAACTATGCCTACTATAGCTACCATCTAAACAGTGGGGCGCCACCATAAGTAGATGGTAGGTTATACAACTAAAATCAAACAGAGCGCATATTGGAGATTAGATTTCCAACAAATGGTCAAGCCAAGGAACTTCCCATTGCAACATGGGTGTGCCTCTGGAGGGACGCCCCGAGACCTAGCTCTCTGCCAATACAAGGTCGGTTTCCTCCCCGCCTGGGAGTAATACCTAAAGATATGCCATCCCCGGTCGTTTACAACCTTTATCCGAGGATCCTCAACTACAAAGCAACATCACACGGTAATGGATATACAGTGTCCACATGAGTTAAGTATTTGGGCTCCATACCATGATACCACCCTTTTCCAGAAGGAATGGACATACCCTAGGGGCACGACCCCTACAACCTTGCCGCATCTTTCCTGTTTCGACCTTTTTCGAGGTGTGAGGTCCTGATGCAGTCTCGTCCACAAAGCTACGCTTTTTCACAAAGCCATGCTTTGTTCAACAAAAGATCAGCAACACTTCGTATACCACATTGCCAAATTGGGAACGTATCACTAGTAACCATCAGCTACATAACCTCTGAGCTCGTACGTCTCAGAGTAGGGTGTTAAGCTAAGAGAATAAATCTCCGCTACCAAACAGAAACGTATTTGATAGAAACCAGCTTTACATCTCAAAGTGTAACGTCGGACAACATCCATACAAGTCTGTTCTGGGTTCGAACAGAACCGAAGGCACTTCACAAAGAAGCCCTTGCAAATCCGGATAATCCCTAATCACATCCAGACTTTCCATGACATATGGAGATCTCTATACCGGGTATCAGCCGGTGCAGAGACATTCGATGAGTTATCCTTTCACTTTCGAAAATATCTGGTCTTCACCACCGATCTTCAAATGCTATCCATAACGTCGTATCATTATTCGGAACGGGTTATATGACACAAGGTCCTCTCCCGGCTAAACCGAATAATGAGCGCAATATTTAAAAACATATGGATATGGGATCTCAATTAAGTCACAACTTAAAACCCAAAACAAATGGTTTAAACAAATTACCATTTCAAATCTTTAAGCAAAAAGATTCATCTTTCACAAAGACTCATTCACATATTCCAAACAACTTCCATTTCAAATCTTTTATAGAAAGCTCACACCTTTTAAGATCCCTTTTCAATTTGAAAACAAAATATACCAATATTTAACAAAGATTCGTTCATATTTTTCCAAACAATTTCCCTTTCAAATTGGATTAACTCCTTCTATCTTTCAATCAAAGATTTAGTTCATAGCTTTCAAACCATTTCCAAAGATTTATTCATAACTTGGAAAACCATTTTCATTTCAAACTTGAAATCCTTTTAACACAAATTGGAAATTCTTTCCTTATATGAAAGCTTTTATTATTTTAAAACAAATAGTTTTTGTTTTCGGAAAAATCCTATTTCATTTATACATGTTAAAGCCCTTGGGTTAAATTCAAATCCTAAAACAATACTTTTAAAATGGTTTAAAACACATATATAACTTTATAGCCTTTTTAAATCATGGTTTCCAAACATAGAATTCTATTTCAAATCTTGAATTCAAATCGAACTATTTTAGTTTCCAAAATTTTATCAAGTTATTCAAAATAACTTTTATCTTTAAAAATTCGTTTTCAAAAGTTTCTTTTTTTTCCAAATTCTACTCAATTCCATTTCCAAAATCATTTGGATTCAAAATTCAAATTTTAAAACCATTTCATTAAATTCAAATATCTTTGACTTAACAGATTCCCTCGTGAAATCCATATTTGTGTGTGTAAGGTTAGTCCAGGGGTTTTACACAATAATAGTACAACATCATCAATCATTACAGATTCAAACATAGAAATATCGATAAGCGGTATAATCTATAATGCTTATCTTCATTTACAGATCACAAATAAATAATATAAGTTCATCGCAGATAAATAAGGTACATCACAAATGAATAAATTACATCACAGTTCACCGCTTAAATCAGAATAATTCATATCACAAAGCATCACATATCAGGAATATCAAGTAATTCAACATTCAGTAGAATCCAAACGTCCATAAGTAAGATTAATCAATTATCTGATTATTTAAATCAGATTAGTCATTAATCCTTGGTTATTAATATTAATTAATTGCAAGTTATTTTAATTAATTATCCTTTAATTATTTATTTATTAACCCTTAATAATAAATTAATTGACTTTTAGTGATAAATTAATCATCCGTAAATCATTAAATGATTATCCTTTTATTAATTAATTATCCTTAATTAATTACATTAATTAATTACTCCACAATTAATCATCATTTCTTAATCATTTTCATTAATTAATTACAGATCTTTTTGATTAATCATCATTTAATCACTTATTAATTAACCATTAATGATAAATTTATTAAGCATTAATTAATAACTAATTATTTGATTTATTATCCTTAATTAATTGCAATAATTAATTAATAAATCCTTAATTAATAATCATTCCTTAGTTACTTTCCATTTGTTAATCAACCTTTGAAAAAAAACAATTACGATTTAAACCTTGTTAATGACTTTTGAGAAGAAATCATTATTAAGTAAATAAAAATTGAAACATTATTAAGATAACCCATTTATCTTTATTATTTACCAAATTATCATTACGTTAAAAGTCATTATAAAATTCCTTTTTTGAACAAACAATTTCAAAACATTTTAAAACTTGAAAAACTTGTTTTTAACTTGTCGATGCTTCATTTTGAAAACTTTGTTAAACCTTTGCCCTTGAAAATTAATTTAAATTTTAAACCAGATCATCACTCAGCTCAAATTCGAGCCAAAACCCCATCAAACCCGAGCCTGCCTCGAGTCCTCCTGCAACCTCATATTCTTCGAGTCTAACTTCGTTTCACATGAGTCCAAACTCGATAAAGCTTCATCTTCCCCAACCTTAAACCCAAGCAGACACGCAATGTCACGCATACACATGCACAAGTGATCCGATGATCTCCAGTCGACCTCGTCGGTAATCTCACGTCGACGAACATCTACCAACCCCTTTTCACCACCCAGATCATCGAATTTCCCATGCAGTCAAAAAAAAGAGTTCGAATCAAAACTAGAATCAAAACATCAATGAACATTCACCACTTGCCGCCACGATCGGCCACCAGACACCCTCTGACTCAACCAAGAGCACCGCCTAACCCTAACACATCGACCCCCTTGAGCGATCGACCCCGAAGCCTTCTCGACGACTAACCCCCTTCTTAAACCTCATCGAGCATGGCTGGGTTTAAACCCCTAAATCGCCTTCGATCGATCACCACAACACAATAAAAAATCATCTATTATTTTTCCAATAATCTACATCCTCCAATCGACCATCGACTTCAACCATGATGGATTTGGACCCGCTGATCATCGACAATTGACGTAAACACCTTTTCTACTCATCTTAAAATATCCCCACAATTATCAACTTAAAAATCATAAATCTATTACCTAAATTCATTGTTTTGTACTACGAATCAGTTTATGAAGTCAAAACGTAGAATTGAAATTGTTGAGTTTCGACTTAAGAAAATCATCTCTGTAATTAACCAATTTTGAAGTAAATTGCTTACTTTAAATACCTGAATTTAATTTTAAAATTGATGTCACATATATACAAACGTTTTTCATTTAAAGGTTATAACCTAAAAATCATTTTGTTAGATGATTTGGATTTTTAAATCATGTTTTGAAAACCTGTAACTTATAATTGGGTTCAAATATCCATACAAACATGCATATCAAGATATGCATTCAGACACACAAGCAAAACAAACAACATTTTCATACATTTTCAAGTGTCAATCACAACATCAAGATATAATAGGTTAATTTTGCTCACCAATATTTGAAGATAGAGAAAAGCCTAGAAACTGTTTTGAAACTAGAAGATCTTGAAAAATGTTTTGTTGATCTGCTTTTGATCTGAATTTGACTGAGTTGATTCTTTGAATTTGAACTTGAGATGATTGCTTCGGGTTGAAGACTTTGAATTGCAACTTGAATTTTTTTTATTTGAATTTGGTTGTTGAAATCTTTGCTTTGGAATGCTTCAGATTTTGAAACAGTTTTACTGCTTTGATTTGTTTATTTGTTTTCAGATTTTGATTCAGGTTTAAATTTTATATGAAGTAGCTTGTTTTCAAGTTTTTTTTCAAATGAGAGAAAAATGAATAGCCTTATTTTCTTTCTTTTGTTAGTTACTTACCTTATAAAATAAAATAAAAACATCTTTGCCACTTGTTAAAACATGTTAACACATGTTAAACATATTTTGATCTTCTTACAAATGTCTCTTGCAACCTAAATTGCGTTTAAGTCCTTACTCAAATTATCTTTGAAATTATGGTTTAAACCTTTGCTAATTTTATATTTACATATGTTTATTTTCAAATTATACTTATTATAGTTTAAATGTCATATACTTTTAAAATCTTATTTTATGCATTTGCAAACCAATTTTACATATGTATGTTTATAAATATACTAACTATACTTATTCATTTTAAGAGAAAATCTATCTTAATCTCTTTATCAAATCTTATACAATTTATAAAGGAAAATGAATTGAAAATAATTAATAAATATCATACATCTTATTAATTTTGAAAATTCAAACACAATTTATATTTTATTCCCAAATCTTCAAATTAATTCTCAATTAATTCATAATTTAACCAAAATTCTATATTGATTACCAAATAAATTTGGCTTAAAAATCAGGAATGCTGGAATATTATAGGGGTGATCCCCACTCTTATGTATAATCGGATTATTTCCTAAAGAACATGCATTGAGCTTTCCAAAAATTGATGTTTGGTTTTTCCAAGCACTCGAGAAGCGGAAGAGTGTACTCGTAAGAAATGACTCGAAACCCATTACCACTCCGAAAATCATATACGGTTCTATGGAGGAGTTTCGTTCTATAGATTAATATATTGGGATCCATGTGTGATCCCGAGACCCGTTGGGGTATGGAAATTCGTGTGAATCGAAGATCTATTTGAGATATGGGAATTCATATGTGATTCCAAGACCTATTGGGTATGGGAATCTGTGTGTGATTCCAAGATATATTTTGATGGCGATGT
Source organism: Allium cepa (assembly GCA_030765085.1). NCBI lineage: Eukaryota > Viridiplantae > Streptophyta > Magnoliopsida > Asparagales > Amaryllidaceae > Allium > Allium cepa. Next base: position 571,887,396 of record CM060932.1, on the reverse strand, counting down.
GTGAGCTGGAATGTCGTACGTAGCGTCATCAGCGGAAATGGATAAAACCAGAAATAGGAACATGGCCAGTAGGGTTGGAAAACCCATAATGTGTAGTCGGCTCCTCCTAAATGTTACTTACAGTTGTTATGCATGCATGGGGAGATGCACTCAGTTTTAGCGAGACCAACCATTTTTTCCTATGGTACATCACTTGGGATGTATGCTTCTTCGGAAAGATATCTCTGATCCTTGTGCCGGAGGACTGTTCCTCAAAGTACTGAGGGCACCTTCATGGAAATCCTACATAATCAACAAACGTGGCTTATCAATTTTCGATTATATACCTATAATTGTTGTGATGTACACGCACGAGAATCACAACTACTTGATTAGTATTATTTTCTCCTTAGACATTATTATGATATCATTGGATTTTCTGATATAAAGGTTTTTGGTTATTGTAAGGTAAAAACCAGTTCGTGTTTATGTGCGGTGTGGTCTTATGAGATACCTTTGTTTTGAAAGGTTATTAGGAATTTAAGAATTGATTTGATTGTGTTTCTCACGCTGGTTTTACCAGACTGACCTGGGTGTTACTTTTTTATAATGCTCGGGTCAGGCCGAGCATATTTCCAGGTTAGTTGGATGTTTTAGGAGCTTCAGGAGACGAGCTGAAGGCCTAGAGATGTATTCACGTGCATGGTTATTTTTCCATTGCAATCATGGTTGTATATATCAGCAATTATAAGGACAGGTTGTTGTAACTGTCCGGGTGGAAATAAGTTACTATACTCTTATTGATGTCTGTATATAAATAAATTACAGTTCTGCTTTTGTGTAAAGTTTTTATTATATATTATGGATCATTCGTTCTGCTACAAGATTCTATGTTTGTTTAGTTTTTTCTTTTCTTCTTTCTTCTTTCTTCGTTCTTTTCCCTAACTATTCAACTTTCCATTCAATTTGGGTTGGACATGTGTGGTTTATTGTTAGCTTAAAGTATACGGAAAAGTGGGTCATTATTGTAACGACCCAAAAATTTTAGTGATTTTATTTATTTAATTAATTGAAATTTTGTGAAATTTTAAACAATAAAATTTGAAAATAAAAATTTATTCCTTGGAATATGTCTATTTAAAAACATAGCAACTGGTAAATTTTCATCTGATAATATTGAAGTTTATTTTCTTATGAAATTTTATTTCAATTCAAATCAGTTAAAAGCAGTGGAATTTAAAAGTATTCTGAAACCTAAATATGTCAAGATGATAAAATTTATTAAGAACACTCTGAATCGGACTGTGAAATTCATTTCCCAGGATTCAGACGTTTCTAGCTCCGTTTGGATTTTTCCGTACGGGATAGCAATGTATATTGGTACCGATTATCGACTTTTGATAGGATGATCGTACCACTGATATTTGTATACCGTTTTGATCGTCTCATTGTGTTGTTCTCTATGGTATATTTATTTCTGTACTATGAGGTCCGGTACGCGACGGAAATGGTAAACTGATCGTCGTATCGGTACCATAAAATAGTGACCGTTGGCCTTCCCTTGCCTTTTCAAGTTTGAACGTGAAGCCCAAGCAATATTATAAATTACATTAATAACTGTTGCTGGTTTAATGTCCAGCTGTTACCTTTTCCATCAATTTAAATTTATTATTTGTCATCCCTTTTATTTAGGGTCTCTTCATTTCTCCTCTGTCATGCTTCCATATATTTATTTTGTTTTCCACTTAAACTTATCCTTCTTCCTCTCAAATCTATTTCTTTCTCTCCCTCCTACTTTCTCCATTCTAAAACAAATGCGCAGAACATATCATTTGCCAATCTCCTCTCCTCCTTTATTTTTCCTATGGCCTTTACTTCTTCTATTTAGTTCCTTGCCTGTTTATAATTTTCTCATGTAGCTCTTCACTTGCTTCCCATTTTCGTGGTGTTCCTCCATCCTTAGTTTCCAGTCACCTCGTCCTTCCACTCCAAATCTACACCCGAGCCACCATCGCCTCGCCTAGTCCTCCACCATGATTCTACCACACCCGACTCCCTTGAGCCGCAGCCTTGTAACTCCACCATGAGCATGTGGCAGCTGACCACCATCTCTATTTTCCCTCCGACACAGCCTCTAACCCACCATAGTCAAGCATGATCCGACCAAACTCCAGCGACCCTCCTCGTGCCTTTGCCAGCACCGAACCTCTCCAGCCACTTGAGCTCGCCATCCCATTTGTGCTCTGCAGTGAGTAGCTCTTGTAAGTGTCATCCATAATTACATGTTTAAATTTATTTAAATACACTTATCTATTATACATGAGTTTTGATTTATACAATTTTTTTTGTATATTGATCTATAGATAATCGATCTGTTGGTTTACTGTAGAAGTTATATTTTTTTTACAAATATATAATCTGTTGGAGTGTTTAAGTTACTATATTATGATGGTGAGTTTTGTACGATAGAAGATTTTTCTATATGCTTACTTTTTTGATTATATCGGTGAGGTAAAAATATATAATATATTTACTTATATAAGGAAGTGTATATATATTATTATATATATTAGTATATATATTGATCTTATACACTGTTTGATTTTGAGAGTATACATATTAAGTTTTATATGTATATTGTATTATGTATATTATTATAAAGTTGTGGCTCTAACAACTTTTAAAGTATTGTTTGTTTTGTTTTTATGTATCTGTTAGTTTACTATGTTATACTTCAGTTTATATTATATATATATATATATATATATATATATATATATATATATTCATTAAATCCTAGTGTATTGGTACAAATTTATAATTTATATACATATGGACAGTAGTGTTTATGTTGCAGAAGTATATGTAAGTAAATATGTTTGTGTGTATATGCGACTGTTATATATATAGTAAGCGTATTGTTGCAGTTTTTAAAATTATAAAAGTTTTACAGTTATAAATAGTTTAAGTCTTATAATAAAAGTGATTTCGGTTGAAACATATACTTTGGTTACAAATTTTATATAGTAGCTAGTTTCTTATAAAAGTATATAAGTCAATTTATATATCTAAGTTTGTGTAAGTTTTCATTCTGTCTAATATTCCAAATACTTATATAAATATAGTTTTGTCTTATAAATATATTTCGAATACTGTATATTCCAATTATAGTTTATATACGTAAGTTTGTATATGTGTTGTACGGTTTAAAAAGTTTATTTCCAAAGCTTGAGATGTGCTGGCATTTCCTATAGCTCATGTACATTGTTATTTATAATGAATATTGACTTTAAAATATATGTTTATATATTTGTCTGTATATCTATTTGATTGTATTCTATGTTTAAAAGTATACAGGTGATATATTAGTTATATATGATTAAAGAGTATATAATACGTCTGTTTCTTTTAGCTTAGTACCTGTTATATGATTTTACAATAATACGTTACAATGATATTTATTTTAAGTATATATATATTAATAAAGTAATTATCTACGGTATGTTCAGTTTTCAGAGATTTTACAGTAAGTTATATTGATTCTATAAAATATATTGATTTCAATAAAGCAAATTTATTTTGATTTTTAAATGCAATATATATAATAAAATAATAAGGTATATATTTTTAGTTTAAGAGCGAAACTGATTGGATTGTTTTCATCGATTCCTACTATCAGCTTTGTCCATCGACCTCGTCTCCATCGTGCTTTGCTTTCGAATTCGTGCTTAGATCCATAACCCAATTCATTATTTAAACTCCTCTAGCCTTGAAAGGTGAGCAACCACTCACGAATAATGTTCTTGTATTTATTAAATTTGATTTCAATTGAAACGACAATTGAAATATGCTGTTGTAGTTATTTAAATTGTTATATATGCTTTTATCTGTAACTGTTCACTTGCGGGATATGACACCATATCCTATTGTTTATATTATATTGTTATTGATGATATATGCCTGTTATGTTATTATCATATCTGTTACCACTCTGCAAGTTCCCTGTTAGTATAGAATTCACTATGGGTTGAAATGATACATACCCGAACGATCTATACAATAGGAGAAAATCGTTATGGGTTGAAATGATAAACCCAAACGATTTTAATTGAATTGGATTTTGGATTGCGGGTTGAAATGATATCTATTGGTATATATTTTAATCACGTATTGAAATGATAAATATCCATATCACTTGACCATAGGATAGAAAATTTTATATACAGACACCGTGGTCAGTATATACAAATATTTTGTAATTAATTTCTATGTTTTGGAAAGAAATATTTTTTTATAGTAAATATTGATTCTTGAAATATTATATATAAATGTTATTTTATATATAGGTTTAATAATAGTATCTAATTTAACTAAGATTGATTTAATTAATATATAATATGTTTAAGTATTTACTAAAATTTATATTTCAAGAAATAGATTTTATAATAATGATTTTATAAGTTAAGGTTGGGAAGAAAAATTTAATTTATTCGCACTTGTATTTAATTAATAATTTTCTTTAATTAAATCGATTTGAAACTTATTGAAATTGAGATTATAAGATATGATTTTATAACTTGGTTTTGATTTAAAGTGATTAAATGGATATTTCAAGTTTTAAATAAATCGAAGGAAATATTTAGTTTAATATAATTTAAGGTTATTTAAATGATAATGGATTTATTAAGTGAATATTTCAAAAATAAATAAAAATGAAGTTAAATAAAATATATATATGAAAGTATCAATTTAGTTTTGAAAGTGCTATAATTTGGAAATATATATAATTGAAATGGAAATGGTATTTTGTGGTTTTTGAAGCATAAATTATTTTGAATGACCACGTTGTTATAATGACATTTAGTTGTTAATAGCATATATTTCTTCATAGTAGATAGTTCCACGGATCCTTAGAGGATGGTTATCCCAAACATCCTTTAAGTTATTTGTATTTCAGTTGATATTTCACTTGAGTTGAATTTATTGATATAAGAATGTTAATCCTGACTCAAGTGTTTTGTGTTTTGCTTTATGCTCGGGTCAGACTGAGTGATGCAGCATTTGAGACTCACCCTTGGAGTTTGGAGCTTCGTTTGGAGATCCAACTATAGATTCAGCTTTTAGCTTTCCAGTTGATTTGTTCAGAGTGGTCATCTGTGTGTATTTGAGACTTCATCTTATTTGAGATATTCGGCTGTATTTTATTTCTAACTCTGATGTTTATATAATGGCTTCATGAACTATTATTTACCTATTCTGCTGCATTATTGTTATATCACTCTGTATCTATGATTGATTTATTTGCTGTATATGCTTAGTTTTGCCAAATATAAATTAACAATCTGGTATTTTCAGCAATTCAAGTCTAGCAAGGGCGGATGCGAATGGTTGAAAATATTGGGTCATTACAGTTACAATTGGTATCAGAGCTTAGGATGAGTGAACAACTAGGCTTTGGTGGGGGTTGACTCATTTGAGACAGGATAAGTGAGACCCTAGGATGAGTTTGAGAGTATATATATAAGAGCGCATATTTTTTAGTAATATAAAAACATTTTATATTGTGTTATTTGATCTGTTGAGTGGCTTAAGAATTTTGGTCGATGCGCTTGCCATCGTTATCGATAGGGATTTCCTAAACATTCAAAAAAGATCAACTGACGTAATATTGTTCTAAATTAGGTAAATGAAATAATTTTACCTAGAATTATATTTTTTTATATAAAAGAAGTATTTTTCCCAAGAAAATAGTTTTCTTAGGATATGTTTGGTTGTTAGGAAGGATAATATTCCATCATTATCATCTAGGATTTGATTAGTCACGCTCGTCCAATTCTAAGCATTAACCATTATCGGTTAATGTATCTTGAATCTTCATTTTTGAACCTATGTTGGATAGATAGGAATTTTGGGAACATTGAAATGAATACCCTATGAATTAAGTTTCACACGTTGAATATAAGATGCCGTTGGTAATGTTGGGTTAAAATTTGATTTCAAAAGTTTGTTTATTTATAGAAAATTTAAATATTTTGGAACGAATATTTGGAAATGATTTTATGTCAAAGTTGATTTGATAAAAATTAATTTTTAATAAATGTTGTTTTATTAAAAGGAATTTAGAATATTTTGAAGTAAATATTTTAGAACCGATAGAATATAAAAGTTGGTTGTATTGAATTTGGGATTATAAAAGATTTTGTTAAAAGAAAACTTAAATGTTTCTAAAATTATATTTGAAAAATGATTTATATAAGGAAGTAGAATATTTAGATAATAAATATTTGAGAAATGATTTCCTTTAAATGGGAATATTATATTGTTGATTTTTAAAATGTGTCTATAAATAAAAGGAATTTGAGAGTTTAAATTCAGATGATTTGGGAAAATGATTTCCAAGGTTTATGAGTTAATAACAGTATTTGAAATATTCTTGGGAAAAAAATTGTTCTAAGGATTTCAAAGGGATATAAGTACTGAACTTGCTTCGATTACTGGCAAATAATTCCGACAATAATTGCAACGCTGTCAGTGTTCAAATTCGTGTTTCTAAGTGGGCAATATGCTACCATTAAGATCTCATTATACAATTGTTTTGATAAGACAAATTTTTATCTGATTCCAAAAGTATGATTTGATTTACTATAAAGTAAACTTGTATATTATTATTATTTCAATTGATTTTGGAAAAAGAAATAATAATTTTATTTGAGATAATTTTAAAGTATGAATGATTTTTAAAATAGTAATAATAGTTCTGTAAAAGGGGGTTTATTGTATCAATGTTATGGATATAGTTTACTTAAAAATATATTTTAAGTATAAATTCTTTTGAAAAAATAGTTTAAAGAAAGATGGGTGTTCCTTTGGATTTATTTTAGGGAACGAGTCCTAATTTTTTTTATGATGATTGGAATAATCTTCTAAATGGCGATCAGATGTTTACTCAGGCGAGTGGTATTGTACACTTAATAAATTATTCTTTTTGTCATTATACAAACGGGACAAGTTCAAATCTGGATGAATCTGAAGTAAGTCAGAAACTGGTAGATTGAGAAAATTATTTATTTAGAATATATTTGGATGGTTTCAGAAAGGGGTTTTGAATATTAAATTCTTTTTTTAAGCGAACTAGTTCGAGTGGCTCGAAAATAACTAAAAATGGATAAGAGATACGTTCAGATGGTAAACCCTTCTCTTAAGTATTATCCTTACAGTAAGGAAATGTATGATACTGTTTCGCTGTATCCAATTCCTTGGTATAATTTTTGATTTACTCGAGCTATATATTAAAATATATGGTATCATTTCAAAAAAGTGTTTTGAATAAAAAACTGGGTGTTTAAAATTCTTAAGTAAATTCAAAATAATTTTTTTATCATAATTATGTATACCCTTAGGCTATGATAGACAATTTTACAAGTTTTACAACTTAAGCTATGTTTTATGAAAATGTTTTCGTAAATAATTTAGTAGTAATAGAATCGGTATTAGAAATAACCAACTGAATAAGTACGAAGGTGGATATAGATCATTTCTCTTTTCATATACTTTTGATCTGATATTCGAATACAAGGCTTTGAAGTGTTTTACACCACTCCAAATATGGATCTATTACTCGATTTTCAACGGTGAACACTTGGTGAGGGTTCTTGGTATGCAACTAAAGTTTTCTATCATAGCTACAACTATGCAAGTAGAACATTAGTTTCTAATTAAGAAGCCTGATCAAAATCCGCACTAGACGATCAGATAAGCGATACTGGTTGTGGAAGTAGAATCATATATTCGAGTAGTGATCGAATCAGATTCTATATATGAATGATCTATGATCATCATGAGGGCTTATCAATAATATTAATTGTTCTTGTGCTGAAATTATGGGGATGAAATTCTTTCAAGGAGGAAAGAGTGCAACGACCCGTATTTTTTGATCTTCGAATTTGAATATTTAATTTTTTTTAAATATTCAAACTTGAGTTAAATTATGATAAAATCCATGTTTCAAATTTTGACTTGATTTTTAATGACGTATTTTTAATTTAATTTGTAGGATTATTCGATAAATTTTAATTTGAAAAATAAATAAATTTATGTTTGATGCTTTTCGCGGCACACATCGGTACTTTTGAAACTTCACTGAATAAGTTGACTTGTCTATTTTATTTTTGTTTTGAGATCATGTCACAATCTTGTGCGCGATCATATTTTTATTTCTGTCATTTGCGGCTCATATGCAAATATGATTGTGTGTGGCATCGTACCCTAAAACTTTTAAAATAATTTTTTTTAATCAAGTCAAATATAATTGCTTCTTCGTTCATTCATGTCTTGCTTGCTCTTTGCTAAGAAAATTAGTGGCTATGCATTAAATGCTTGTCCTTGTACATTGATCTTGGAATAATTAGTGTTCATTTTAAATATAAGGAGACGCTCATTTCATTTTATTTCTCAGTGCAATCAAAAAAATGGACACACATTTCTTTCTATTTTCTTTTTCCTTCCTCTACAAAAAAAAACACAGAGCACTAAGAATGGAAACAAAAAAAATGAAAAAAAAGTAGACATTTCTTTTAGCGACCGAGGATTTTCGACCCTCGAAAACAACATAAATACGTTCATTGTATAACATGCCGAATAATAAAGTGCCATAAATACCGACTGCTAGGGCTATAGAAGAAAGAGGTAGAAGAAAATAGAAACAACAATGTAGAATCTCACAATCACAGCGGAACTAAATATAATATATAATAATAGACTTTTATACACAAGAAAACTGTATCTGTTAATATATATACAATCATCAGAGTACAACAATCAATACATCAATATGGGCAGTTATTATAACTTATCCTCACCAGTGCTGACTATGAAGTCTACACACACAACGGAATATAAACAAGTATGTAAAATACACTTGAAATCCTCCAACTCGTCTTTTGAGATCCATAACATCCTAACCTGAATCTGTAACACTCGGTGTGACCCGAGCATTGTAACAAAATAACACCCGAGTCATTCTGGAAAACCAGTGTGAGTAAACACGTTCAATTTGAGTTATTACTGTTATAAAAATCCTTTTAAAAACAAGGGTGTCTCGTATGACCATGCCACACATAAACATGACCGTTTTTTACATTACGATAATCAAAATATTTTATATGAAAATCATCTGATATTATAATAGTGTCTGAGTACAAATACATATTTAAATAGCTGAAATTGTTACATTAATTAATTCCAGCATACTAGGCTCAACAATCAAATAAAGGCTCATAGTGGATATTGGATTCCATATAATAACTGGGCTACTGGGTACTGTCCGTCACAATACACCTCTAGAAAAATGTACCAAGGACCTCGCCGAGATCCCCTACCAACACAAAACCAGCCTACCCCTAACCTGGATAGTGCCGAATATGTTATCACCCCATGTGTTCCCACCCTTAATCGAGCGTACTTCTTTTTCCATGCACAACCATATTTATAATTTTTATATATTCGAGGGTATCTAGAAAGGTAATAACATACCCTAATTAGATGCGACCCACTTAGCCTTCCTGCATCTTCCAAGTTTTAGTTTATAACGACCTACGAATTTTAACGATTTTTAATAACGTAATTAACAAAAAATTTCATGAAATTTAAATAATAGAATTTTGAAATGAAAATTAGATATTTGTAATGCGTCTATTTAAACATAGCAAATGACAGATTTTCGTCAGAAAATATAGAAGTTAGTTCTATTGTGTAGATTTCAGTTCAATTTAAAATCAGTTAATTTGATGGTATATTTTCAAAATCTGAATATTTTTGTATAATAAAAATGTAAACTATTTTCTGAGTGAGACGTCATATTTCATTTCATCAAATTTGAATTGCTCTAGCCCCGTTTATCTAAATTCTGGCATTTTAGTAGCATTTTGACAGCAAAATATCGACTTCTGATAGGATGATCGTATCGCTCATATCTGTGTGTCGTTCTGTTCGTCTCGTCGTGCTAATCTCCAGGTATATTCATTTGTGCATTTCGGCACCCAGTAGATACCAGAAATTAATATTTTTCAGTTTTGGCTTTTATTATTCCATTAGCTATTACTATTCCTAACGTTAAATTACATCTTCTATTTCATTCCTAGTTAATTACTCTCACTCTCAATTTCTTTACCTACCCTCTCTATTTGTGATGATAGCTTAGTGAAAAAAATTATTATATATTATATTTTGTGTATGATCAAAATTTATTGGTCTGCCTTTTGCCGATCAAAATTGATCTTCCATCCTTCGAGAACCTATTGCATCGCATCCATTTCGATGGCCTCTCCCTCTCTCTCAAACGTCCTTGCCTCACTTCAACAGCCGCATGTGGCCACATTCCTCTGCAATCCAATCACCACTGACCACTGCTCTAAAACTGCTCGCCGCCATTCCCTAGCAACACCACGTCCCTTGTATCCCACTCCTCCCACTCTCTCTATGAACCACATGCCTCACCTCCCTGCCTAAACCACGTCACCACCCTCCTCGATATCCCACCACCCATGAAAAACACATCCCTACCATCAAAAGCACCTCATCTGCAGCTAACAGACCACATTTCCATCTACTACCTGCGCCATTTTATTCATCACCCACCTCAGTGCTCCGACACCTCAGTGCTCCGGCCCACCACCTTTGACATCTCCCTTCGACCTCCAGCCTCCTAGCCCGCATCTGCAGCGTATCTCCATATAGCACCACGTCACCCACCACCCCGAGCTTGACTTGACGCCCTCTGCTCAACGCATCAGCTTCCTCCCTATGTAAAAAAACGAAAAATATATATTTTTGGTGTTCTCTATTTCGCAGCTTTTCAAGCTTGCAGTTTCTTTTTCTTTTATTTATATACACTACCTATTTTTATATTGCCTACATATAATATAATGACATACATACATACATATATATATGTATATATGTATGTATGTATGTATGTATAAGTTTACTTGTTTTTGTCTGAGATCTTCTTGCGGTCTTCCTTTGTTTTGATACATATGATAGGTTTATACATGTATGAAATATATACATATATACCCATATTCGTATATCTATATGTTGCCTTTATATGGTGCAGCATCATCTTCATATGTATGTATATAGTAGCTTTAAAGTATATATGTTGAATGTATGTATATAACATGTTTAAAGTATTTACATAAATTATGTTATTATCTTTAAAAGTTGGGTTCGGTAATAACTTTGGAATATATATGTAAATATATATATATATATATATATATATATATTGTTCAATGATTTTGCAATATAATGTGCATATATAAAGATTATTATTTTAAAATATGTATTCAAATTTAAATTTGATTTTTATAAAATAATATATATTTATTTTGAATTATATTATATTACGGTCTTATTTGATTTTAAAGTATAATATATAAGTGTTGATGTGTTTCTTTATGTATATAATGTATATATATCGATCTTTCGATTTTTAAAATAAATAGAAATTTTTTAAATATAATATATAAATATTTTGATCTTTATAATATATGGGTCTGTTTTCATTGTTGGGAAGCTACTTGATTTTAATATGGGTTTTTTAAAATATGTTATATATAAAGATTTTGATTTTTATAAGTGTTTTAAATTAAATATTGATTTTAATATAAAATATATGTATATATATATATATATTTCAAACAAATATGTATATATTTTGTTTTGTCAATCCATGTCCATCATGCTCAGCTATGTTCGTCCAATTCGTGTCCATCATACTTTGCTTTGGGATTTGTGCTTGGATTTGTAGCTCATTTCACTGTAAAAAATTTCTAACCTCGAAAGGTGAGCAATCACTCACGATTAATATTCTTATATTTAGTAAATTTAATCCACATGAAAGGATGATTGAAATATGCTATAAAATTTAAATTGTTAAGTTATTTAATTGTTAAATATGATATGCCATTATCTGAATTTTTTTACCTATGACACATGACACTATAACTATTGTATATATAATATTTATATTTCTAACTGATGATATATGTCTGTTGTTGATATGTTATATAATTATTTTTTATTCTCACTCTACAAGATCCCTGTTAGTTTAGAAATCCCTATGAGTTGAAATGATATATACCCGAACGATATTATAGACTAGGGAAAATAATTATGGGTTGAAACGATAAACCCAAGTGATTTTTATTGATTTCGAAATTTTGGGATTGCTGGCTGAAATTATATGCACCTGCAAATATTAAATTATTTCGGATTGAAATGATAAATATCTGTATCACTTGACCATAGGATAGAAAATTATATACGGACAACGTTGGTCTATTTTGGAAAAAATGATTGCACAAGTTTGAAAGGAAATATATGGATTTTATTAAATATTGATTTTTAAATTATAATATAAAGGACTTATTTTAATATACGTGTAAAATTTAGACTTTAAAATTTTATGTTTTGGAAATCCTAAATTTATAAGTTATTTTTGAAAATATAAATTTTAATAATTTTCATACAACTTTATTATTTTTAATTTAACTAATATATACATTATTTTTAAGTATTTATATAAGAATTTTATAAAAAATAAAATAAAAAATAAATAAGAATTGAAACTTATTGGATTTGAGATTTTGAAGGTAGGATTTTATAACTTGATTTTGATAAAAGGTGATGAAATGAATATTTTCAAATTTAAATAATTTAAAATTTGAATATTTAGTTTGATTTAAAGGTTTAATTGGAGATTTTATTTAATTTTTATTAAAATGATTAAGTGAGTTTTTTCCAATATGAATAAAATTAAAGTTAACTATTGAAATATAATAAAACTTATATTGAAAATGTTTGAATATTTAACTTTGATTCTTATTAGACTTTAAATGATAGTTCAAACCTGGATTTGAAATCGATAAAAGTTGAAATGGTTGAGAATTTGAATTGAATCTTTAACCTTTTAAACTGAAAGTGTTGAATAGGTATTAATTTAAATTGAATTTTCACATTTAAGTTTATTTGAATCGTTTTCTGTGATTGGATGAAACAATTCTAATTGGGAAACTATTTAAATATAATCTCTTAAACAAATATAAACTATTTTTAATTTACAACTATTTTAATATATATACTGGTTTCAATATCTAAACTGTTTAAGTTGGAACTATTATGATTACGGAAGTATTATGATTTCAAAAGTGTTATGATTTCAAAAGTGTTATAATCTCGAAAGTGTTATGATTTTGGAAATGTTACGATTCTGGAAATGAATACTATTTAAAGTGAATAATGATATCTAATTGATATGGTTTTGAAATGAATATTATATTTGATATGAAGTATTAACTATTTGAAATGAAATGACTGCGATGTGAAATAAGCGTTTGGTTGTTAATGAGACCAAAATCGGATGTTGTCATACTTTTTGCCAATTCCGAAAACCACTTTAACAACTTTGTCATGATGGAGATTCTAGAACGAAGTAGGATGGTTTGGCAATGATTCTATATGAGGTTTTAGCGTAGCCTTGACTTTCGTGAGTCAGCTTGATGTGGCTAAAATAGGAGCCATGCCAGGCCAAGTGAGGTCATTCCTTCGACCGGGCACATTCCTTCGATACAATTCTATTACTTTGTGATTTGATTGGGTGCACCTTTGATTTGGGAGTGTGTCTCGAGGTGAGCGGTAGTAGCTGCTATGCGTTACCACCACTTTGGATCCTTAGAGGATGGGTATCCCAAACATCCTTTAAGTTACTTGTATTACATTTGACATTTCACTTGAGTTAAATTTATTGATATAAGAATTTTAATCCTGACTTGAGTGTTTTGTGTTTTGCTTTATACTCAGGTCGGACTGAGTGTCAAAGCATTTGAGACCCACTTTTGAAGATTGGAGCTTTGTTTGAAGATCTTTCTATCCAGCTTTCAGTTATTTCAGTTTTCTAGTCATTTATGTTCAGACTCGTCATTTGCTTATGTATTAGAGATTCATTTGTATTTGAGATTCTGTTGTATTTTATTTCAGACTCTGATGTTTTATAGTAGCTTCATGAACTACCATTTATCTATTCCATTGCATATTATTGTAATACTCTATGTATGTGATTTTGTGATTGATTTATTTACTGTATATGCTAAGTTTTGCCAAATATAAATTAATAATATGTTGTTTTGAGCAATTCAAGTCTGACATGTGTGGATGATTGTCGATTTGAATGGTTTAAAACTCTGGTCGTTACAGTTGGTATTAGAGCTCTGGTTTAGGCAAAACTTAGCATATGGAGTAAAAACTCATTAGAGATAGGTTAGTGATACCCTAGAATGACTAGAATCAATTATAGAATCTTATTCGTTTGAGTTTAACATTCTTCGACCTGGATTTGGATTTCTTTGAATTTTGGAACCTTTCCCTGGTTCTGAAATCCATTCTTGTCCTTTCTTGTTTGTGTTCTTTTTGATTCTGGAGCATCCCATAGCTCCACTTTAGTTGATCTCTATAATGAATTTGAGAACATCGTGCCACCTTAATCGGAAATTTCATCCTTGTGTGTGTCTAATTCCATCGGCGATCCCACCGACCTTAGTATGATTTGTAAAGAAGTGAAACTCCTTTACAACAGGCGTCGATTCATCGGATATTTCAACGTTCTCGGTCTTGATGCTATTATCTCTTGCAAAGCCCAAACTTTCTTTAGTAGACCATCAGGGTAATTCTCTTGGGATTGAATGTCGATTGCCTTGAGGTTTTTCAAGCAGCTTTATCTTTTCGCTTGATTCTCAGCCAAGTGATCTTGACTCTACACCGATAGTTAGGGATTATCCTAATGTTTGGTAAAGTCACTTCTCTTCCTCCCAAGAGGAAAATTGAATTTCGTATCGATCTTACTCCTTGAATTCGACTAGTCATCTTATTCCCAAATGAATGATTTCTATTAATGGTTAGCCATGCCTTTGGATTAACTGATGCTTCTTCCTTCTTCATTGATCTCATGAATCATGTTTTCCGCGATGTTTCCAACTAGTTTGACATGGTTTTTGTTGATGATATTTTCATATTTTCTATATCTCGATTGACCTGGTTAAGGTTGCCCACGATTAGTATAAGTCTATCCATCTTTTCTCTTCCGTAACTCAATTATCTTTTTATGCTTTCGAGCTATCTTCGTTGTTAAAATTCTCTTTGATTAGGGTTGCCCTAAAATTTGAATCTCTATCCTTGTTCTAAGATCCATCCTTGAATCAACTTGTGAGGGAGTGTGTTAGTAACTAATATAAAAATGTTTTATATTGTGTTGTTTGAGTTGTTTTAAGTTTTATTTTGGGTTTCAATCGATTCATCTGGCCAACGCTATCGGTGAAAATTCCAAAACACTTGAACAGAGCAAACTGACACAATATTGGTTACTAATTTAGCAGATGAAATAAATTTGTATGATTATATTTTATTTATATAAGCATAATTTTTTGAAATTTTATAGTTAAATGAAAGATAATACTAGATTATCATTTATTATTTGGTCAACATTCCTAAAACCATTGACTATTGTTGTACATAAAAAGGTGAAATGTATATACATGGTCTATAAATATGATTTGCAAAATGAAACGAATTTAAATTAAAGATTTGAGAATTTAATGTTCGGTACTATTAAAAAATTGATTTTTAAGATATATATTATTTGAAAGTACTTTCGCATGAATTTTTTTTTCAAAGAATTTTAATAGAAGAAGATCAATACTCTCCTCTTGTGTCACTGGGAAATAATTTCGGTGAAGAATACAACATCATCGACATTCATTTTCGAGTCGCAAAGTGAAGAGACTGCTTAGTAGCTTTGCTGCACTTTTGTTTTGAAGATGGATTAGATTGGAATTTTTTGAGTATGATTTGATTTATAAAATATATAGGTATATGTATATATTTATTTCAAAATGATTTGAAGTGAAACCGGAAATTTAGTTCTTAAATTCTATGTTAAGTTAGGGTTTTAAATTATTGAAATGAATCAAAAACTTTGAAATATTTAAACTGTTTAAAACTTAAATTAGTATTTAAAACACGTTGAAACAGTTGAAATAGGATAAAATTTATTTGTATAATACTTAATTGCTTTCTAATATGTATAATTTACTTAAAATATTCAAAAAGTTAAATGTTAGGGTGAGTATGTTATTGAGGTTATATAAGAGAAAACTTAGGTAATTAACTATTCAAATTAAATTTTACTTAACAAAAATATTATAAATAACAGGTAAATTGGCATGGTGCTCAATTACATATGAAACATGAATAAAACTTACTTGACAAAAGTTTGGATGTAATAGGAATATGTGATTGAATAATGTGCAATAAATGTAAGTAATAAGATGTCCAAAAATGAAATTTTATTAAGAGAAATTATAAATAAAAATTTGATTGTTATAATGACCTTTTATACATTTAATTGATGTTATAAGTAATATGAGTGAAATAAATTAAATAATAAAAGAAAAATACTATTTAAGTAAGTAAATATGGACTTAAGAAAAGTTGAAATTGAATTTTTAGTGGAATCAACTCAACTGAAGATAAATAGATCTAATAAATGAGTTAAATTAAATAAAATTTTGTTTTGAAAGAAAATTTTGAAACGAATATTAATAAATTGAAAGAAATCAAATTGAATGAAAATAGCTTGAATTGAAAATCAACAAAATATGAATATAATTGAATATTATTGATTAAACTAAATGGATTTAAACCAAATTAGTAGAAAATATATCAATTTAAAATAAAATGAAATTTATATAGTTCTAAATTAAATGTATTATTTTGTATTTACATCTATCTTTTCTTGTTGGTTGTTTCTATTCTTCTACCTTCCTTTTCGGAGACGAAAAGTTTTGAGTGGGGGTGAGTGTAACGACCCTGTAATTTTAACGATTTTTAATAACATAATTAACTAAATATTTTGTGAAATTTAAACAGTAAAATTTTGAAATGAAAATTTGATATTTTTAATGCGTCTATTTAAACATAGCAAATGACAGATTTTCATTAGAAAATATGGAAGTTAGTTTTGTTGTGTAAATTTCAATTCAATTTAAAATCAGTTAATTTGATGGTAGTAAAATATTTTCAAAATCAGAATATTTTTAAATAATAAAAATGTAAACTATTTTTTAAGTGAGATGTTATATTTCGTTTTTTCAAATTTGGACTGATCTAGCCCCGTTTATCTAATTCTGGCATTTTAGTAGCATGTCGGCAGCAAAATATTGACTTCTTGTAGGATGGTCGTATCGCTCATATCTATGTACGATTCTGTTAGTCTCGTCGTGTTGATCTTCATAGTATATTCATTTATGCATTTCGACGCCCGGTACATGGCAAAATCAGCAAAATGATTAATGGTACAGGTATCCGTTTCGAACTTTTTGGTTTTCTTGTGTGCCTTCTTTTATCAAATGGGTAATCAACAAAACACCAGGAATTAATGTTTTTCAGTTTTGGCTTTTGTTATTCCATTGGCTATTACTATTCCCAATGTTAAATTACATCTTTTATTTCATTCCACGTTAATTTCTCTCAATTTCTTTACCTACCCTCTTCGTTTCTGATGAAAGCTTCGTGAAAAAAAAGATATATGATCAAAATCTAGTAGTCTACCTTTTGCCGCTCAAAACTGATCTTCCATCCTTCGAGAACCTACTGCATCGCATCCATCCTCATGGCCTCTCCCACTCTCTCTAACGTCCTTGCCCCACTTCAAAAGCCGCATGTGGCCACACTCCTCTACAACCCAGTCTCCACAATGACCACCGTTCCAAAACTGCTCACCGCCACCCACGTCCCTTATAGCCCGCTTCTCCATATCTCTCTCTATCAACCACATTCCTCACCTCCCCCCCTGAACCACGTCACCACCCCCCTCGAGAGCACACCACCCACAAAAACCACAGCCCTACCACCGAAAGCACCCCATCTACAGCTAACAGCCACGTTTCCACCCACTGCCTGCGCCATTTTATCCATCACCCAACTCAATGCTCCGTCCCATCACCTTTGACATCTCCCTTTGGCCTCCAGCCTCCTGGCCTGTGTCTGTAGCCTATCTCCATGCAGCAGCATGTCACCCACCACCCCGAGCTTGACTTGCCGCCCTCCCTTCAACACAGCAGCATCAAATATGAAAGATATATTTTTTGGTTTTCACTATTTTGTAGCTTTTCAAGCTTACATTTTCTTTTTTTCTTTTATTTATATTTACTACCTATTTTTATATTATTTGCATATAATATAATGATATTCATACATACATATATACATGTATATGTGTGTGTGTGTACACACACACACACACACATGTATGTATATATATATACATACATGTATGTATATATATACATACATGTATGTATATATATATACATACATGTATGTATATATATATATAAGTTTACTTGTTTTTGTTTACTTGTTTTTGTCTGAGATCTTCTTGCGACCTTCCTTTGTTTAGATATATATAATAGGTTTGTATGTATATGAAACACAGACACACATATATACATATACACACACATACATGTTTGTATATTTATATATTGCCTTTATATGTTGTAGCATCATCTGCATATGTATGTATACAGTAGCTTTAAAGTATATATGTTGAAGTATGAATGTATGTATATAACATGTTCAAAGTATTTACTTAAATTTGGTTAATATCTTTAAAAAATAGGTTCGATAATAACTTTAGAATGCATATGTGTGTGTGTGTTGTTTAATGATTTTGCAATATAATGTGTATACATAAAGATAATTATTTTAAAATATGTGTTTAAATTTAAATTCGATTCTTATAAAATAATATATATTGATTTTGAATTATATTATTTAAAGGTCTTATTTTATTTTAAAGTATACATATAAATGTCGATGTGTTTATTTATGTATATAATGTATATATATCGATGTTTGGATTTTTAAAATATATAGAAAAAGTTTTAAATATAATAAATAAATATTTTGATCTTTATAATATATAGGTCTATTTTTATTGTTGGGAAGCTACTTGATTTTAGTATGGGTTTTTTAAAATATGTTATATAGAAAGATTTGATTTTTATAAGTTTTTTAAATTAAATATTGATTTTAATATAAAATTTATATAGATATATACATGTATATTTCAGACAAATATGTATACATTTTGTTTGTCAATCCATGTCCATCCTGCTTAACTGTTTTCGTCGAATTCATGTCCATCGTGCTTTGCTTTGGGATTCCTGCTTGGATTCGTAGCTCATTTCATTGTAAAATTTCTCCAACCTCGAAAGGTGAGAAATCACTCACGATTAACATTCTTATATATATAGTAAATTTAAGTCACATGAAATGACGATTGAAATATGTTGTAAAATTAGAATTGTTAAGTTATTTAATTGTTAAATATGATATTCCATTATTTGAAATTGATTACCTATGGCATATGACACTGTAACTGCTGTATTTATTATATATAAATTTGTTACTTATGATATATGTCAATTTTTGATATGTTATGTAATTATCATTTTGTTTCCTTCTCTACAAATTCCCTGTTAGTTTAGAAATCCCTATGGGTTGAAATGATGCATACCCGAGCGGTACTATAGATTAGGGAAAAATCGTTATGGGTTGAAATGATAAACCCGGGCGATTTTCATTGATTTTGGAATTTTGTGATTGTGGGTTGAAATATATACACCCGTAAATATTAAATTATTGTGGATTGAAATGATAAATATCTGTATCACTTGACCATAGGATAGAAAATTATATACGGACACCGTTGGTCTATTTTGAAAAAAATGATCGCCAAACTTTGAAAGGAAATATATGGACTTTATTAAATGTTGACTTTTAAATTATAATATTAAGCACTAGTTTTAATATGTGTGTAAAATTTAGATTTTAAAATTTTTATGTTTTGGAAATCTTAAATTAATAAGTTAGCTTTGAGAGTATAAATTTTAAGATTTTTCTTACAACTTTATTATTTAAAAATATATATAATAAGATTTAATTTAATAAAATTTAATTTAATTAATATATACATTATTTTTAAGTATTTATATAAGAATTTTATAAAAATAAAATGAAAAAATAAATAAGAATTGAAACTTATTGAATTTGAGATTTTAAAGATAATATTTTATAACTTTTTTGATAAAAGGTGACGAAATGGATATTTTTCATATTTAAATAATTTAAAATTTGAATATTTTTGTTTGATTTGAAGATGTAAATGGATATTTTATTTAATTGTTATTAAAATGATTAAGTGAATATTTTCCTATTTGAAAAAAAATTAAAGTTATATGTTGTATTGATAAACGTTTGAATATTTAACTTTGAATCATATTGGACTTGAAATGATAGTTCGAACTTGGATTTCAAATCGATAAAAATTGAAATGGTTTTTTAAGAATTTGAATTGAACCCTTAACCTTTTAAATTGAAATTGTTGAACAGGGATTGATTTAAACCGAATTTTGGAATTATGTTGATTTGAATCAATTTGTGGAATCGGATGAAACAATTCTAATTGGAAAACTATTTCAGTATAATCTCTTAAATAAATATAAACTATTTTTAATTTACAACTATTTTAATATATATACTATTTTCAATATCTATACTATTTAAGTTGGAACTGTTATGATTACGGAAGTGTTATGATTTCAAAAGTGTTATGATTTCAAAAGTGTTATGATCTCGAAAGTGTTATGATTTTGAAAGTGTTATAATTTTAAAAGTGTTACGATTCTGGAAATGAATATTGTTTAAAGTGAATAATGATATTGAATTGATATGGTTTTGAAATAAATATGATATTTTGATATAAAGTATGAACTATTTGAAATGAAATGACTACGGTGTGAAATAAGCGTTTGGTTGTTAAAGAGACCAGGATCGGATATTGTCATACTCTCTGCCAATACCAAAAACCACTTTAACAACTGTGTAAGTGGTGGAGATTCCAGAATGAAGTAGGATGGTTGGGCGACGATTATATATGAGATTTTAGCGCAGCCATGACTCCCATGAGTCTGCTTGATGTGGCTAAAACAGGAGCCATGCTAGACCAACTGAGGTCATTCCTCCGATTGGGCACATTCCTTCAATACCATTCTATTACTTTGCAATTTAGTTGGGTACACCTTTGATTTGGGAGTGTGTCTCGAGGTGGACGGTAGTAGCTGCTATGCGTTACCACCAGTCCGAATCCGCAAAACGGTAAAATCCTACCCTGGGTATTGCCTCACGTGCCTTGTCCCATGCCTTATCATGCCTTCTACGAATTTGGTTTGTGTCATACCTATAGAGTGCTCCCTGATAGCCCACATGCGGGTGGAGTTTATAGTACTGTATAGACTATGACATTATATAACATGTGTTAAGGGGAATATGGGTAATGCCTTAACGCTATTTTAATACTTTACTGATAGACATATTATAATAGCATATATTTTTACATAGTAGATAGTTCCACAGATCCTTAGAGGATGGGTATCCCAAACATCCTTTCAATTACCTCTATTTCAGTTGAAATTTCACTTGAGTTAAATTTGCTGATATAAGAAGG
Organism: Allium cepa; assembly: GCA_030765085.1. Lineage (NCBI taxonomy): Eukaryota > Viridiplantae > Streptophyta > Magnoliopsida > Asparagales > Amaryllidaceae > Allium > Allium cepa. Next base: position 571,865,795 of record CM060932.1, on the reverse strand, counting down.
TTAATCCTGACTCGAATGTTTTGTGTTTTGCCTTTTGCTCACGTCAGACTAAGTGTCACAGCATTTGAGACTCACCTTTGGAGACTGGTGCTATGTTTGAAGATACATCTATCCAGCTTTCAGTTATTTCAGTTTATTCCAGTCATTTATGTTCAGACTCGTCAGTTGCTGATGTATTAGAGATTCATTTGTATTTGAGATTCTGTTGTATTTTGTAACAACCCGCATATTTTACAATTGTATATTTAAATGTATTATTTAAATATAACATTGTTAGTTGAATTTAAAGTCTGAAATATGACTTTTTGTAAACATTCGAATTCGGGCTAGAGATCGCTTCCATTGAGTTCAAAACGGCATTTACATCTTGTTTGAGTATAAACATCGATATGTTTGGAGTTGATTAGGATTTTGGTATTTTTATTTGGGCTTTGGGTTTGGTCCTAGCCCACCAACCCAACAAGATAACTCAAACTCCTCTACCAAATACCCTAAGTCCACTCCTCTTCATTCATTCCTTTCATAATTTCCTAACGCTCTCAAGCTAAAGGAAAGAATGGGGGAAAAGATAGGAAATTAAAGTTCCTTAGCCCTAGTTCTCTTAGGAAATTAGTTCTTGTTCTAAAATCAAGGAGAAGCTTAGGTAAGCATCCTCTTCATCTTCTCCATCTCAATCTCTCTTCAATTTTCTGAATTTCATATAACCTAACATAGGAAAAACTTCACCTTTGATAATAGATTGAAGATTCTAGAGGTGTATTGAAGAGGAATTGGTCTTGCTTTGTTTTAAAGCTTATTATTCGTTGTTTGTGTGTTTTAAAGGTGAGTTCTTGAACTCTCATCTATGGTTTTAGCTTTCATTGTTATTAGGTATGAATTCCTAACATCTATTCATGTTCATTTGTTTCTTATTTGGATTGATTTGGTGAATTTTCCAATTTTTGTGTTTTGAAGTCGGAATCTTTTAAAATCCTATCTTGGACGTTTGGACATGTTATTTGAGGTGTATTAAAGAGCCTATAAGGTTGGGTTTTTGCTTGGCATAAATCCCTAGTCTTCGTCGCTCATCCGATCGCTTCTGAATCGATTTGGCCATCAATGGTCTAGGTGAATTCTGCCCAGGCCCAAGTGACCAGACATCTGGTTGAAGAACTCAGACATCTGGTAAAGGTCCCTAGAAGAGAAAAAATAGCAAAGGCAGAAAGAAACGGCCGAACCCTCGACCAGACGTCTGGTTAGGATATACTAGACGTCTGGATGGCCTCTAGCGATAAAAAGAAAATGAAGGAAAGGAAAATAAATTTCCCGATCCTTAAGTCATACGCCTGGTCATGCCGGGTCAGACGTCTAGTCCTGTTGCCTTTTAACCATTTCGCTTATTTTTGAGAGGATTTCTAATTTTTATCGATTTATGTGGATCTGATTAGTTGTTGTCTTTTATTATCGACTTTGATAACTTCTTTTCTGGATTTTTGAAAATATCCATTTGATGGATTGACGTCGATTTTTATGGTTTTAATTCACGTTGTCGAATGTAGATTTTTGGTGATAGATTGTTACAAAGGTTTTTATACTAGTAGTAAATATTCAAACTCTTTCACAAAAACGATTTCAACACTATTTTTAATGCAATAATCATGTTCAAAACCATTTTCCAATCTATTAGTATATATAAATTTTTACCTCATTTGTATAAGAAATCTAACTAAACGACTTAGCAAAACAAGTGGTATGAGCTTGCGTTTACTTCGTCGGTTAATTTTGGACTTGTTCGATTGAAATCTCGTGACAATCTTCGAGTGGAAATCTGTAATATGTTCGTAAATATTTAAGCTAAGCCAGTGGTTATGGGACATGAAGCTAAACTCATTTATTTACTAGCTTAGTGTAATTGACACTTTTTATTGATCAATGATGATCATTTTATGATTTAGACTAGCGATATGCGATGTCACTTTGTCCATGTGGAGGACTGTACCTCATTCTATTGAGATTCGTCTCATTTTTTATAGGCTAGCGACCTATGGGTTTATGGAGTTCGGTTAATCGGGCGTACCATTGTACTGCGTCGTTGTTCCAGATTATTTGAGTTTCAGGTTCCTCGGGCATACCGTTGTACTACGTCATTGCACCAGCTCTATGGTTAGCGACCATGGGTTAGCGACCCGTTTGTGATACACGTGTTGGTGAATTTTCATGCTCCCATTTGTGAAAGGCCTCCTCCCTTTGTGTTTTCTGGATTTCTATTTATTGATTTCTAAAATTTGTGTTTCACCAGTTTTTTTGCGATTGGCATTGATATGTTTTGTCAATATTTAAGGTTTTGTGAATAAGCTAAAGAATGTGATATTCTTTTTGGATATTTGAGGAGATTTAAGATATTGTACGATTTTTGCTGTTGTCAAATGTATGCTTGTCGAAGTATGACATTATTGTTATCATATATTTTTGTTGTATCTCTTATCCTGTCTCATCTTATATGATATTTATAGCTATACTGATCTATTTATTATTTTTCTTCTTAAATAATACTCGGGTCAGACCGAGGTGTTACAGGTGCTTCCACTTGACTTCTTAGCAGAGACTAGCTTCTGACTTTTGGCTAACTACTTTAGCTTAATAGTTTTTTCTTTTATACATTCGAGATAGAGACTCCTTGATGTATGCTTATTCTTTATGATGTTGTGGATCTTGTTTGACCACTACTTCGATGTACACGTCTATGTGTTATATGCATATCTGTTTTCTCCTTAGTGATATGAATATCTATGACAGATTTTGTGTTGTGCTTATTTTACATTTGTTTCCGAAGGCCACATGCCAGTGTGTAGTAGCTTTGAGTTTGTATTTGATATGTCGTATTTCCTTTTGAAATGAAATGCATGTTATACTATCTGACATATCGGTACTCACACGAAGAAATTACGTAGATGGTCGCTCCTTAACAGCCGTATTGCTCGTGCTAGTCGATGGCATTGCCAAGTAGTGTCCTTGGCTAGTGTGAGTATAGGGGCGGTACGTCATAGCTTGGTATCAGAGCCAAACTTCGAAACTATGTAGAATAATCTAGCAAGGATCATTGTCCTAAGTCTCTCTTAGAAATCGTGTCTTAGGATTTAATCTGAGTCTTATGACCCGTTCTATCCTATTTTCTTTTATAATGCCTTGTTTTATCAATCAAGTTTGTGTGAGATTCATTCTGAGAATCCTCTTCTTTCTTTCTTTCTTTCTTTCTTAAAGAAGAGAAATGGTTAGACCAGGTCGTCCCAACGCCGGTCAATCTAGTGCTATTCCTCAGGATGGTGTATTCATGTCCGCCCAATAGTTTTTAGATCTTGTAAAGAATGCCCAAGCTACCGGACCCATTCCAGAGCCTGCTCATCCTAAATCCGGGTTTGCATGCTTGTGCAGTGATTATACCAATTTGGTTGGAAGGTCATTCAAGGGTTTCGAAAGCGTTATAGGAGTCCAAACTTGGCTTAGAACATGCGATCACATATTTTCTCGCATGAATCTTGTGGATCTACATCGATCCAAGTGGCTTCTGGCATGCTCCAGGAGAGTGAATTAGATTGGTGTGAGCTTTTGACTTTGAAAATTGTTGAAGCGGATCTTACTTGGGAGAAATTCTGAGAAAGGTTCGAGTTGAAGTTTGTGTCGGAAGCCGAAATAGTAACTTTTGCTCGATGCTATATTGACCTTGTTCAAGGTGAATCTTCTATGACGGATTACGTCACATCTTTTGAATCTCTCTATATATGGGGTGAGTATATTAATACCCCATTGAATAAAAATAAGAGGTTTGTCTATGGGTTGAATAAGAACCTAAAAAAGGCTTTACTTTTGAAACTAGAAGTCTCTTTTGATCAACTTGTAATATCGCTCTTTGACTTGAAGAGGCCGATGAAGAAAGCGATGTTGAAGTTATGGGTGCCAAACAGAACTTCAATAACAACAAGAAGAGGCCTATTACGTTCAAAGGCCCTAATCTCAACAAGAAAGGGAAGCAAGCAATTTCGGTAGCAAAGACTTCTACCTCTAGCCGTGGGCAATGCTACAATTGTGGTTCTAAGGACCATTATGCAAATAGGTGTCCGAAACCCCCTTTGTCGTTATTGCAAAAGTTAGGGTCATCATTTATCTTCATGTCCCAGACTTCAAGGCAAGAAGGAGGGAAAGCTTAACGTTTTGCAAGCTCCTAGTAACACTTCTCTTGGTCAAGGTATTTCTCATTCTATCCTTGATGGCATTATTATATTTCGTGATCTCCCTATTCGAGTTCTTTTAAATATGGGTGCATCTCACTCTTGTATATCAAAGGAACTTGTTGATACTTTGTCTTTAAATGTTATGGGCTTGATAACTTCATTGAGAATTGCGAATGTGGTTCGTGGGTCACAACACTCAGTTTACTTTGTAAAGATGTTGGGATTATGTTATGCAATTATGATTTCCAAGCCGATTTGCATGTTATACGTTACTTAGGTTTTGGAATGATTTTGGGAATGGATTGGCTTAATCGTTATGAAGCCCACATCCTATGTCCCGAGAGGACTATCCATCTTTGACATCCTCAATCTGTAAAGCATATTTCTATTGTTCTAAAAACTTCAGATTCCAATTCGGTGGCATCCTTATATTCTCTAAATACGAATAATGACGATAATGATGATGAGGAAGATGTCACTTCCTTCATTCACGCTATTTGTGAATTTCCCAATATATTTGAGCCCGTTTAGGATTACCACCTAAGCGAGCAATTAAGTTCAGAATTAATCTAATCCCTGGAGCTCTACCCATCACTCTTCCTCCTTATCGTATGTCCAATAAGAAAATTGAGGAGATGCGTAAATAATTATCCAAATTGGAAGAAAAATAGATTATTCGTTCTAGTTCCTCTCCTTGGGGAGCTTCAGCTATCTTTGTGAATTCATTTGCTTTTGATTTGAATTGACTTGGTGAATTTTCCAATTTTGGTGTTTTGAAGTCAAAATCGTTTAAAATCCTATCTTGAATGTTTGGACATGTTATTTGGGGTGTTTATCGAAGAGCTTATAAGGCCGGGTTGTCGTTTGGCATAAATCCCAAGTCTCCATCGCTCGTCCGATCGCTTCCAAATCGATTTGGCCGTCAATGGCCCAGATGAATTCTACCCAGGCCCAGGTGACCAGACATCTGGTTGAAGAACTCAGACGTCTTGTTGTTGTCCCTGGAAGAGAAGAAAATATCAAAGGTAGAAAGAAACGGCCGAACCCTCAACCAGACGTCTGATTAGGCTATACCAGACGTCTGGATGGCCTCTGGCATTAAAAAGAAAATGGGAGAAACGAAAATAAATACCCCGAGCCCCAGGTTAGATGTCTGGTCATGCCGGGTCAGACGCCTGGACCTGTTGCCTTTTGACCATTTCGCCTATTTTCGAGAGGATTTCCAATTTTTATCGATTTTATGGATCCAATTAGTTGTTGTCATTTATTCTCGACTTTGATGACTTCTTTTCTGAATTTTTGGAAATATCGATTTGATGGATTTGATATCAATTTTTATGGTTTTAATTCACGTTGTCGAATGTGAATTTTTGGTGATAAATTGTTTTTCCAATCATTTATGTGATTTGTCACTTTAAAATACAAAGGTTTTTATACTACTAGTAAATATTCAAACTCTTTCACAAAAACGATTTCAACACTATTTTTAATACAAAGCTCGTTTTTAAAACCATTTTCCAATATATTAGTATATAAACCTTTATCTCATTTGTATAAGAAATCTAATTAAATGACTTAGCTAAACAAGTGGTATGAAACGCTTGTGTTTACTTCTTCAGTTAATTTTGGACTTGTTCGATTGAAATCTCGTGACAATCTTCGAGTGAAAATCTACAGTATGTTCGTAAATATGTAGGTTAAGCCACTGGCTATGGGACATGAAGCTAAAATCATTTATTTACTAGCTTAGTGTAATTGACACTTCTTATTGATCAATGATGACCATTTTATGATTTAGACTAGCGATATGCGATGTCACTTTGTCCTTATGGGGACTGTACCCCGTTCTATTGAGCTTCGTCTCATTTTTTATAGGCTAGCGACCTATGGATTTTATGGAGTTTGGTTCATCGAGCGTACCATTGTACTACATCGTTGTTCTGGATTATTTGAGTTTTAGGTTCCCTGGACATACCGTTGTGCCACGTCGTTGCACCGGCTCTATGGTTAGCGACCATGGGATAGAAATCCGTTTGTAATTAGTGAGTTTTCATGCTCCCGTTTGTGAAAGGCCTCCTCCTTTTGTGTTTTTTGAATTTCTAATTATTGATTTCTAGAATTTGTGTTTCACCAATTTTTTTGTGATTGGCATTGATATGTTTTGTCAATATTTGAAGTTTGGTGAATAAGCTGAAGAAGTGATATTCTATTTTGATATTTGAGGATATTTGAGATATTGTTGATTTTTATTGTTATCAAATGTATGCTTGTCGAAGTATGACATTATTGTTTATCATATATTTCTGGTGTATCTCTTATCCTATCTCATCTTATGATATTTATAGCTAGACTAATCCGTTTATTATTTTTATTCTCAAATAATACTCAGGTCAGACCAAGGTGTTATAGATGCTTCCACTTGACTTCTTAACAGGGACTAGCTTCTGACTTTGGCTAAGTACTTTAGCTTAGTAGTTTTTGCTTTTATACATTCGAGATAGAGAAACCTTGATGTATACTTATTATTTTGTGATGTTGTAGATCTTGTTTGGCCACTACTTTGATGTACACTTCTATGTGTTATATTCATATATGTTGTTATCCCGCCTTTTGGCAAAGCCGCGATATCAAAAGATCGATCGAAAACAAAGGACAGTTCGTCTCAGAGATTGGTCATATTATGCTTCACTATGGATATCGCTGAATTTTTCCTGAGTTCAGATTGAGCTACAATTGTTAGGACACGACAAAAAAGATCATAGAAGTCAGCATCTCAAATTTCAAGTCAATCCGAGTTCATACGCTCAAGTTATGATCGATTCAATTTGAAGGGAAAAGCACCGGTTTCGTATCGATCACTTTCGTATCAATCAGGCTCCAGTGACTTTAAATCCATTGAAGTGCCGCCCTTCGTATCGATCAACTTCGAATCCATCATAGTGTCTCCGTTCGTATCCATGATGTTCGAATCCATCAAAAGTACCTCGGTTCGAATCAGTCTCATTCGAACCCATCGGCAGAAGACCCACTTCGCATCCATCGGCAGATCACCTACTTCGTATCGATCAACTCCCATGAGTTCGTATCGATCAGGAGTGGCCGTGGTCGAATCCATCGAGTTCGTATCGATGGACTTCGTACCCATCAGCAGATGAAGTGCTTCGTATCCATCAACCATCGGTTGTTCGACTACATCAGTGAAGCCTTGTTCGAATCCACCAGTGAGGCATCCTTCGAATCCATTGAACCAGCAAGCCAAGGTGACGTGTCATTCCATCGATGCGAACGCGCCGAGATATATGTAGTCGAAGCGGTCAATTCGGAGCAAAGACTAGATCAAGTCGAAGATTGCGCTCCACGTCATCACAACAGCGCGTGCCATCATCGGTTCGAAGCGATCGATTCGAATGAATCGATTCGAACCAGACAGCCAAACAAAGAACCTCATTTCGTATCCACGATAACTTGAGATCTACTGATCCAAATGCAATGAAATTTTCACATAAGCTTGCATATATGTTGAAGAATGTCCACACCAAATTTCACCTCGATTGGATGATTTTCTGATCGATTCGAATGGAGTTCGAATCGATCCCAAAGTGGGCCCAAATTTCCTGAGGCCGGGCATGTAGGCCCCCTCACGTGCCAGAAGTGGTCTCCCGAATTTTCAGCGAAATATCAGCATCCTACGCCTATAAATAGAGCCCCTGGTCATTCAGAAAGGGGATCGGAGAATTTTTAGAGAAAAAGTACGTCCAGACGCTGCCGGAATCACTCCATATCATCATCACTGCCATTGATTTCGAATTTTGACTTACTATCTGCTGTATTTTGGACATAAAAAGTTGTATTCCCCGAATATCGAGCAATAAAGTGACAAAACTTCATAGTGGACGTAAGCGATACGCCGAACCACTCTAAATTACTGTCTTCCGTGCAATTTACTTTTCTTTGACTTGGAGTTTTTGTTAGATAATCCTCATTTTCAATTTGATTTCTTCATTTATTATCTCTTCAAAAACTTCCGAAGAGTGTTGTGCCCAATTTTAGTGCAAACACTTTGGTGCTTTCATTGAGAGAACCCAGATTTTCTCCTGCTCTTTGGATCTGCCATCGATACCGGATTGGATAAATCTAAGAGAGAGATCCAGATCAAATCCAAGTTCCTTCCCTTCTATTCAGATTTGCATAAAGTCTAGGAAAGGAATTCAACTTTCAAGATGGTTAGCACGAGGACCACCTCTAACGCCATCAATCAAGAGGAACAGGATCGACAGAATCCTACGCCACTACCTCCGTCTAATCAAGATGCTGCTGGACATTCGGAACCATCAGGTCCGGTTACCCGACAAGAGCTCCAGTTGCTACTCCAAGAGCTGACCCAGAGTCGGCAACAACTAGCAGAACAGCTACGCGCTAACGCCGAGCTGATCAACAAGCTGGATCGCCAGAAGCGAAAGAGATCCAAGAAAGACCATGCTTCTCGATCCTCCAGCGAAAGTTCTTCCTCTTCTGATTATCATAATCGATCTCCACAACCTCGGCTAGATGAAAGTCACATGCCAGCCGCTGGAGATCAACCGGTATTGACCGTTGGACAACTGAGAGTTGGCCCATCAACCAGTTTCCAAACCGGACCCTCCTCCCGAGGAGGTGCCGTTCATCACCACACCAGAGAATACCGCGCCACTAACGCCGCGGCTGAACCAGGAGTCAATGCTCAAGATCAGTTGAACCTGGACCATCGTCATCATGGGCATACTCCTGAACCATACGTCCCAGAGGATTATGAGCCAAGAAGGCAAGATCTGGACCGTCGACAGCATCCAGTCCAACTCCAGGATGTGGGACTCAGTCACATTTCGGCACGAGCCATACAGAACATACAAACGCCGGATCTTCCGACCATGATACGTCAGATGATTCGTGAGAGCCAGGGTCTCATCAACGACGATTGGGGAATTTCCCAAAGTCACACTCCTTTTATGGACGATATTCTTACTGCTGAACACCCATGGCGATTCAGGATGCTAACTCTACCCATGTATGGGGGAAACTCCGACCCCAACCAGCATACTCTGAAATATGAATGGTCGATGACCGCCGCCAGAGCTGACGATGCAGTAAAGTGTCGTAGTTTCCCCATATCCTTGGGGGGCGTCGCTACCATGTGGTTCACTCGACTGCCACCTCGATCCATCTCTTCGTTCGACCAGTTGGCCACAAAATTTGTTGAACAATTCCACATGCACGTTGCAAGGCCGAAAGATGTCAACACTCTAACTAGCGTCACCCAAGCTCCTGGAGAGACGCTCAGACACTACTTAGAGAGATTCCATACCGCATGTGCTGAGATCAATAATCCGAACGATAACTCCATCCTTATGGCGTTGACTAAGGGGATCGGTCCCGATTCCGAGTTTGGCAACTGGTTAGCTGGAAAACCACTTGCATCATTAGACCGTTTCCATGCCAAGGCGGCTCAATTCCTGAGAAGGGAAGATGCGAAACAGTCTTGGAAGCAAACCGACGCAGGGCCAAGCACGAAAGGGATCCAAAGCAATGTCGCAATCAAACAGTCCGGTGAGAGCTTCGGAAAAGTTCAGTTGAACGTTAAAAACAAACGAGCTCGGCGGAGAGAGAGCGTGAATCAAACTAGAAAACGAGATCAAAATCGTGGCCCACAGCGCAAAAATCCTATGTTTGACCACTATACTCCTTTGAATACTTCACTGGAGAACTTGTATCTGCAAACCTGTAATACAATTTAGTACCAAAAACCCGCACCAAAACCGTTGTCAGAGAGGCAAATCCAGACGGGAATTTTTTTCAGGTTCCATGAAAGCTACAGGCACAATACGAACGAGTGTCGTCACTTGCAAGATCTCATTGAAAAGTTGATCAGAGAAAGGAAGCTGGAACAGTTTATTCGGGCACCGCAGCCTGGAGAAGTGGGCCCATCGAACCAAAATAATGAACCCAATCGACCGAGGTAGGAGGACTCCACTTGTCCCCGTGGAAGATTGGTGATAAATGCCATCAGTGGCGGACCAGCTTTTTCAGGAGCCTGGAACGACGAAGACCTTCATCACTGTTGCACATGACAGGCTCATTCAATCTATGAATACTTTGCAATTTCCTTTACATTATGAAATTTGAATTTGTAATAAGGCACTGACTTTGCCATATTTTCTTATTTCAGCAATAAATTACTATCTCTTCGAGCTAGAGCTGTGATTCACCGAATGCAACGTTCAGCAATCACGACACACGAAGAGCTAAGTTCCATCAAACAATGGAATTCATTCAAATAGCGAGTGACTGTGGTACGACCGGCCACTCACTAAGTGAAACACCAGCTTGGGGGCAAGCCATCACATCAAAGGCTGAACTGGACCGACACACGATAGTCCTAGAACTAACTCCAAATTCCTAGAGTGCGAATTGGAGAATAAGCATCAAATAAATCGTTCCCAGAGTGCGAACGGACTCCAAATTCCCAGAGTGCGAATTGGAGAATAAGCATCAAATAAATCGTTCCCAGAGTGCGAACGGACTCCAACTTCCCAGAGCGTAAATTGGAGTATAAACATCACATAAATCGTTCCCAGAGTGCGAACGGACTCCAACTTCCCAGAGTGCGAATTGGAGTATAAACATCAAATGACTCGTTCCCAGGGCGCGAACAGACTCCAAATTCCCAGAGTGCGAATTGGAGTATAAACATCAAATAACTCGTTCCCAGAGGGCGAACGGACTCCAAATTCCCAGAGCGCGAATGGGAGTATAAACATCAAATGAATCGTTCCCAGAGTGCGAACGGACTCCAACTTCCCAGAGTGTGAATTGGATATGAACATCCAATAAATCGTTCCCAGAGCGCGAACGAACTTCAACTTCACAGAGCGTGAATTGGAGTATAAACATCCAATAAATCATTCCCAGAGTGCGAACGGACTCCAACTTCCCAGAGTGTGAATTGGAGTATAAACATCCAATAAATCGTACCCAGAGTGCGAATGGACTCCAAATTCCCAGAGCGCGAATTGGAGTATAAACATCAAATCCATCGTTCCCAGAGTATGAACGAATTTCTAAAAAGCCCAAATAGGTGTGACTGACCATCTATTGGCTGACTCCAACTTCCCAGAGCGTGAATTAGAGCATAAACATCCATTCCAGGTTCCCGGAGTGTGAACCAACCCATCAATACAAACTCCAATTTCCCAGAGCGTGAATTGGAGCATAAACGTCCATTCCAGGTTCCCGGAGTGCGAACCAACCCATCAATGCAAATTCCAACTTCCCAAAGCATGAATTGGAGTGTAAACATCTATTCCAGGTTCCTGGAGTGCGAACCGGTACATCAATGCAACCTCCAACTTCTCAGAGCATGAATTGGAGTATAAAATTATAGGTTCCCGGAGTGCGAACCCAAACATACATGCTATCTTCAAATTCCCAGAGTGTGAATTGGAGCACAAATACCAAGTCAAAGTTCCCGGAGTGCGAACCGAAATATCAATACTAACTCCAAGTTCCCAGAACGTTAAGTGGAGTGTAAACATCAATTCCTGGTTCCCGGAGCGCAAACCATATTATAAGCATCGATAACTCTCAAATTCCCAGAGTGCGAACCAGATTATCGATCGCAAATTGTCCTAAGTCCCCAGAGTGCGGACATGCGCTTAAGATTTGCAATAAGTGTGATCGAACATCGAAATACAAATGTTGTTCCCTAAAACTGGGGGGCAAAAAAAAAACTTAAGTGTCGGCCACTAACCGAAGAGAAACAATGACCGAAGTTCGACTTATTCATCAATCAAACATGTGACCAAGATTTTCAGACTTGGCGAATAAAACGAACACTACTTGACGGTAAAAACACCACAAGTACACCGTACTGAAAGACAAACACTGCAAATACTTAAGCACAAAAGAAATGAGAATTAAAACAAAGAAATTAAATTTTATTTCAACTAACTGTATGTGAAGATTCATGTACAAGTTCTTCCAAAAAATTCCTACTAGCAGGGGGCCAGCCTGCATCTATACATAGCCTATGGAAGGAAAATTAAAATGACTTCCTAGCTGCCAAAAAATGCACTAGAGGGAATCATCTACTTCTTCTTCTTCGGTTTCCTCTTCAGCGCGAGACCACTGGAACCGCTAGAAATCTTCCGCTTCGACCCCGTACCCTTTGGCGGATCTTCCTCTGACGAAGGCATGATATCGATGTACTCCTCCGAACTTGAACTTAAAGGAATATTCTCTTCTCGAGGAATCGGAGGAGTCGGGTCTACCATCGGGGGAGGAACGGGCGCGCTGGTTCCGACTAGCGTGTCCCCAGAAGATGTCACCACAAGAGGAGTGGATCAACCGCCGTCGTAACACATTCAGAATTACCGCCGTGTGCTGCCACTTCCATCTCTGCTTCGATTTGAGCAAGTATCTCAGCCTCACGAGCAGCACGAGACCCACGATAGGTAGCGGTGGACTGTGACGATGCAATAGAAGCAGGTGGGAACGTGCCGAGAACAAATGACATGTCAACAAAGGGGTCACTGTGCTGGCTCAAGAGTTCATTCATCATTTGTTCGTCAAAAGTAATTGAACCCCCCTGTGTCACCTCAGTCGGCGGGGCTGTCGTCGTGGCGATCGCTTCAGTAATAATGGCCTCCTATTCTTGATGTGACTCTTGGACTACAGGAGGCACTTTCGATGCTACTTTACTCACTGGACAAGAAAGAAAAGAAGTTGTCAGAACACGCTTCAATACAAGTACTTCAGTTCAGACACATAGTAGATTTGTGCAGATTACCTTCCTCAATTTGACTTGTAGCTGACTGAACAGCTTCAGAAGAATGCTCCCTTATGGGAGATAAGTGGCTGCTCAGGGTTGTAGCCTGGGACCAGTTGCGGCTCAGTCACTGGCGTCGGCTCCGATCCAGATGAAGTGATCATCTTTGAACTTGTAGATGGATGCGCAACGCCAGACCCCTCACTGACTTCCAAGTGTTGGGTGCCCAGTCTCTCTTTAGCATGAGAGATCATGAAATCGTGAAGAACCTTCTTCTCTTCATCAGTCAGTATGCGATTCTCCAACTCAAACTCATCAAAAACTTCGCCTGGCTTTGACGTTTTCTCTTCTTCAACTAATAAATTCCAGGCGTTGAATAATTGTGTTGGATAATCATCAAGCCATGTCAAATTTCTGTGCCACAACACATTAGCATTATAAGTGATGAGAAGTTCTTCTGTCTCTGTCTCTAGCTTGATTTCTGCTTGGCGAACTTTCTCATCGACTTCGGCTTCCGTTTCGCGGACCTTCTCCAAAGCCGCATCCCTTTCTCTCCGAAATTCCACCGCCTGATCACACGCTTCCTGTGTGGAAACGTCAGCGGTGTCCCTCTCTTTCATAATCTCTGCAACTTTTCCCTTGAGCTCGTTTAGCCCTTTCAAGGCCGCGTCTCGCTCGGCAATTACGATGGTATTTCGGTGGCCCATGTCTTCCACCGTAGCGTAATGCTCATGCTTCATCCTATCCATCGCTACATGAGCTTCATCCGCTTTTCTGAGAGCTTCGATCTCTGACTTACGAGAGGACTCGGCCTCACTGCCGAGCGCCTGAATGATGCGGTCCTTTTGACCAAGTTCTTTCTCCAATTTCTCGATCATAGCCGTTCAATCGAAGGCCACCTTTGACGCTTTCTTAGCGGTCTTCGACCGTTCGTGATACTGGAAGAATACGTCTGAAAGATGGTCATGCATCATAGGTGCAACTGTCGACGGTATCCTTTTTAGATGCGGGGGAAAGACGAACCCGTCAAAGCAAATTTCAGGAAATTGCTTCCTCAGTTGAGCAAGCCTAACCGCTCCTTCCCCTAAAGGCTCCGTCAATGTCTACTCTGTTGACGGGGAGGCCGCGATTTCCGTTCTGCGGTGAGTATCAGACCTCGACGGTTGGGAAGGCGGCTTGGGCCGTGAAGTTTCCGGAGGTCTCGAAACATAAACCGGAGGTGGTGCAGGAGCTCTAGGAGGTGGCGTGCGAGATCGAGACCGACGCCTGTAATCTTTGTCCCTATGAGAGCGCTCGTGACTCGAGCGCCCATAGTCATAATCTCTATATCCTTCCCTCCTGTGTGATTCGTAATATGAAGAAGACTGGCGTTTTTTACGGAGACTACCAAGCATCGAACCTCTGCTAGACATAGTATCTGCGAAGCAAAAACATAAAGTGAAATTAATAATCTCTCACAGTGAACGTATTACACTTAGAAATCGTGTAGTGCCATGAAGTGTGAATGTGGGTGTAACCCCCCGACCAACCAGATGTGTCAACCGCACTAGTGGGCAGAGACTCGGTCAAAACTAAGGCTTTTGAGAGTTCTTCCAATCCGGCATCATGCTGCAAAGACACATCATCCGGAATTAGAATATCGGCAAGCCCTTCATAAAGATTCTCCGTTCTTGGAGGAGACATCTCCGAAATTCTAACTCCGGAGGCGGGTCGAGCCGTAACAATCGATTTCCATCTCCTCTTTTTAGATGACTCAACAACGGCTGCCTTGCCCTTTCTTTGCCCTTCGATATCTTGGGCTACATCCGCAAATTCGCCCAACGTTTCCTCATCGGTATGAGTTCTCTCCGAGTCAGCCTCTTCAATTACGATAACTTTAGGCTTTCTTTGTTTGACTCGTTCTTTTGAGGCGGTTCTTAAGACACCGTCAAGCATTATGCTTTGTCTTCTTTCAATCAGCCGAGAATCCTGAGATATCTATCTGTCAATAACATCTCGATATTCCTCTCCTCACTTGGGATTTCTTGAAAAACCCGAACTATCTCCTTGAAATTCTCACCTTCGGGTTGCTGAATTACGGCTGAAAAACAAAAAAGATGTGAGTTCGACTTCGAATACATCAATTTTATCAACTACCTGAAAAAATAGCAACACTCACGTCTAAATAGCCATCACCGAGCAAACCCTGGGGGGCATCTGACATAAAACCACTCCGTCCTGAAGTAACTCAATCTTGTCCAAGCCCCCGTAATCACTTGGCAATTTCTTACCGCCTCCAAGAATGTGAAAGATGGACTATCGGCCCGACTCTTGATGTTAAACAAGTATCTGATCTCAATCGGGAGTGGCGGTCGATAGAGATATTCTATAAATGCAATGAACAAGCTATTGAGTGACGCATATCCATTCAGATGCAGCTGAGACGGAGCGATCCTCAAAAACGACAATACTTCTCTTATATACTAGTTAAACGGAGGGAGCGTCCCGGCTGCACACGCGTGGCGATTGAATGCGGTATATCCCTCCGGTGGATTGTGCGGTCTATCATTTGGCCCCGGCAGTAGCACGTCATCCATCGACAAACCATGCCTTAAGCAAATTCTTCCTAGCATGTCTTCCGAAATATTGGACGGGACAGAGTCTGATGGGTTATTAATGAAGGATGCATCAGGTAACTCGTCTGGAGATGGACCGATAACTTCATTCTCAATCTCCGGTACTTCAAGCACGAAAGGGACTGAACTCTGAGTTTCTTGCGGCTGCGAACTTGAAGTTTCCATAACTAGCTAACTCACGAGAAATCATCATTAGATGCTAAAAAGCACGTGCATTCCCTGATGTATAGTGCATGAATATGTCGTGCAGTGTTGTGCATTACTTGAGCAAATTCTACAGAGTAAACTGAAATGTATGAATGACAAAACTCTGAAAATCATGCCGAAAATGACCGTCATCGCTGACCGTCACAACTGTGCCATCCAGATGCAAACGATCGATCCAAGTTAAAAAGTTCGTTACATTTTTGTTAAGTTACGGTTCCATCGGCGAGCCTCGAAAGGTAGTCCAATATGCAGTTCTACGGTCAAGTTGAGTCATGCAAGATAGAAGCTCGTCGGAGTCAAGTATTCTAATGTGCAAAAGTTCCCTAAAATTCGTCTAATTTCAACTTGGAATCGGTCGCTGCAGTTCAAATTCGTATCGAGTCGAAGAAATATCATCGATCACATTCGAACCAATACGTTTCGTATCGATCATGTTCGAATCGATACGTTTCGTATCGATCAGGATCCACTCGATACGCTTCGTATCGATCAGGATCCACTCGATACGCTTCGTATCGATCAAGTTCGACTCGATACGTTTCGTATCGATCCAGTTCGAAATGATGCGTTTCGTATCGGTCAAGGGCACACCATTTAGCATCGATCCGAGAACACCGGCTTCGCATCGATCGCCGCTCTCATATTCGTATCGATACGAAATCGCATACTTTCCTTCGATTCGAAAGCTCCACTGCTCCTTCTTCTCCAAATAGGCCTCGACTCCATGGCAACGCATCCATCCCCAACCTTGCTCTCACTCACCCAGATCTTCAATTCACCGAAATCGATAATAAAAGCAAAGAGGATGGATTGAGATTTCGAGTTTCATCGTTCTAAGCATAATTCTATCCATTAATCACCTAATTTTAATGTTTAATTCTGAAGGATAGAAGGCCTGAATCGATTCGAAGGCTAAACAGTTGTTTCCTCTTGAACTCTCTATCGATACGAAAGTAAAAGGCGATAGTAAAAGTAAAAAAGGTGAAAATGGCTAAGTCCACGCTATTTATACGGAGCCATAGGAGAACCGGGTCAATTCGTCTCCCGGTCCATATGACCAGTAACCACCGGTCACCTTGACGCTCGAGTCGAACGGCGGTTTCGAATCCATCACCAAAAATTTCTATCGACTCGAAATTAACAACGGATCCATCGATGCGAAACAAGCGACAAGGACAGCTGGAGCGTGCGAACTCCATCGGCTCAAAGCCCTCGTTCGCATCAACAAGTTCACAACTCCATCCACTGTATATCGATACAAACAACGATTTCGTATCCATCATTCCCTATCGATACGAACAACGATTTCGTATCCATCATTTCCTATGGATACGAACAGATGTTTCGTATCCATCCAAACTCATCGATACGAACTGATGTTTCATATCCGTCCAAACTCATCGACACGAACTATTATTTCGTATCCATCATTTCGACTCACATCGATATGAAAAACTACTTTTCAACCTTTTACGTCGATTCAGGAGAGGATCGATACAAGAGGACAGTAAAAAACAACCATCAAGCATTGTTTCAACTCAAATTTCCAAATCGGTTCAGGAGAGAATCGATACGAAATTTAATAACAAACAAAACTTACAACGACTCGTGAACACACAATGCTAACGAGAGTCAAATTAACATATGTGCATATATGTCGGACTAATATTCGATTTTAAACATTCACAGGGATCGAATACTCATCTGGTTATGATTACAACAACCGACAGCTAAGCACTATTCTACAGCAATCAATCATATCAAAGCAAGATTA
The DNA here is from genome assembly GCA_030765085.1 of Allium cepa. Taxonomy (NCBI): domain Eukaryota; kingdom Viridiplantae; phylum Streptophyta; class Magnoliopsida; order Asparagales; family Amaryllidaceae; genus Allium; species Allium cepa. Next base: position 571,848,191 of record CM060932.1, on the reverse strand, counting down.
CAACCTTCGACAAAAGAGCAATGGTTGTTCAGAGAGAAATCGCAGCTTTTCAAAGCACGTCATGTTTCCACAAGACGTACTTTGGGGGGAAAATGTTATCCCACCTTTTGGCAAAGCCGCGATACCAAGAGATCGATCGAAAACAAAGGACAGTTCGTCTCAGAGATTGGCCATATTATGCTTCACTATGGACATCGCTGAATTTTGTCCGAGTCCAGATTGAGCTACAATTTTTAGGACATGATAAAAAAGATCATAAAAGTCAACATCTCAAATTTCAAGTCAATCCGAGTTCATCGATGCGAACGCGCCGAGATATATGGAGTCGAAGCGGTCAATTCGGAGCAAAGACCGGATCGAGTCAAAGATTGCGCTCCACATCATCACAACAGCGCGTGCCATCATTGGTTCGAAGCGATCGATTCGAACCAGACAACCAAACAAAGAACCTCATTTCGTATCCACGGTAAATCGAGATCTACTGATCCAAATGCCACGAAATTTTCACAAAAGCTTGCATACATGTTGAAGAATGTCCACACCAAATTGCACCTCGATTGGATGATTTTCTGATCGATTCGAATGGAGTTCGAATCGATCCCAAAGTGGGCCCAAATTTCCTGAGGCCGGGCATGTGGGCCCCCTCACGTGCCAGAAGTGGTCTCATGAATTTTCAGCGAAATATCAGCATCCTACGCCTATAAATAGAGCCCCTGGTCATTCAGAAAGGGGATGGGAGAATTTTTATAGAAAAATTACGTCCAGACGCTGCCGGAATCACTCCATATCATCATCACTGCCATTGATTTCGAATTTTGACTTGCTATCTACTGTATTTTGGACATAAAAAGTTGTATTCCCCGAGTGTCGAGCAATAAAGTGTCAAAATTTCATAGTGGACGTAGGCGATACGCCGAACCACTCTAAATTACTGTCTTCCGTGCAATTTACTTTTCTGTGACTTGGAGTTTTTGTTAGACAATCCTCATTTTCAATTTGATTTCTTCATTTATTATCTCTTCAAAATTTTCCGAAGAGTGTTGTTCCCAATTTTAGTACAAACATATGTTTCCGCCTTAGTGATATGAATATCTGTGACTGATTTTGTGTTGTACTTATTTTATATTTATTTCTAAAGGCCACATAGCCACTATATAGTAGCTTTGAGTTTGTATTTGATATGTCTGATTTCCTCTTGAAATGAAATGCATGTTTTACTATCTGACATATCAGTGCTCGCATAAAGCAATTACACAGATGGTCGCTCCTCAACAGCCTTGTTCTTCATGCTAGTCGACGATACTACCCAGTAGTGTCCTTAGCTAGTGTGAGTATAGAGGTGGGGCGTTACATATTTTGTTTCAGACTCTGATGTTTTATAGTAGCTTTATGAACTACTATTTATTTATTCCGCTGCTTATTGTTGTAATACTCTATGTCTATAATTCTGTGATTGTTTTATTTATTGTATATATGCTATATTTTTCCAAATATAAATTAACAGTATGTTGTTTTGAGCAATACAAGTATGACATGTGTGGATGATAGTCGATTTGAATGGTTCAAAACTCCGGGCCGTTACATAGTCATTCCTAGTTGATAAGGCTTGAGGCTACATTTACCATTCAAGAAAAATTCTACTTAGACTCCTCATCGTCCCCCAATGACGATGTTCTAATAGCATTCGTCCATACATGTTATCTGGGGTCTAAACAAACCAAGTCGCCGTCTTTACCATCTTCACGACATCACCATTCATAACACTCAAACCGGATCGAAGTGGTTTTCGGATAATTAAATCTGATCTTGGTCTCTTTAAAACGATTAACGAATTTGGCCAAATTTGATAGTTGTTATTTAACTATCAAATACCATCCATAAACAATCACTAGGCCATTTTACAAATTTTCGAACATTCATTCCAAAATATCAATCTTCCAAAGATATTTATTCAATTCTCTTCCAGTATTTCAATATATTAAAAAAAATTCAAATACTTATCCATAACAGGATATTTTTAAACCATTTCTACACTTATAAATATTTCTGAATCCAATTTACAACAGTTAGAAAAATATTTCTATAAATCCTTTAAAACTTAAAATATTTTCCAAAACCCTCTTCTCAATACTTAGGAGAATACTTCGTAGCTTATTTCATAATCTCTGGAATTATTAATATATTCGGTCTTACAATTTCCAAAACCGATTTATACTCTTTATACATTCAACCAACAATTTATAACTTCTTTTATGAATGCGGGTTTCTTTTTCAAAGTTCCCATATTCAACATTTTTGAAATTTCATTTTCTCCAAATCCCTTATAAAATTCCTCTTATCAAAATCATATCCATTTTATAACCCCTGTTTACGAATCTCAAGAGAATTTATAAATAAATTTCGAACACTTCACAACTATATATGTATATATATGCTAAGTATTTTTAAAGAATAATAATCTGTTTTTTTTTTAAATGTTTAAGTAATTATTTAAAATATTGAAACTCTTTTTATAATATCAATAACCCATTTTTAGATAAACAAATAAATTTTCAAAGTTGATTTTAAAAAAATAGGATTTATAAATAAATATTAAGTATTTGAAAAAATTACTTTTCGATGTATTTCAATTCTACTAGTTCAAAATTACATAGTTTGACAAATAAAACTTCCCTTTTTAAATACAAATTAACTTTTGAATAATAAAATATATTTTCCAAATCTCAATAACCAATTATATTATAAACTCCTCTCGATTCACAATCCATCGATTTCCTTATGATTCTCTTAACCATTTCCACATTTCAATAGTAGAATATACTATTTTGCTTACCCTGTTTCCATATTCTAATATAATTCACCTTATGAATTTTATATTCCAAATTTAGCAACTACTATCGTTTTTCCATATTTATAATCATCGTGTATAAATTTATAACTCCTTTGAGTTTCACTTTTTATAAAATTAATCTCAGTTATAAAATTCCATTTTATAAATCTGCTCCCCTATAATTCCATTTATTCTGCCAATCTATTTTTAATATCGATTTCAACCTCCTTTTTTATTTTCCAGGATAACATTTAAAATTATCTTGTATAAATATTTTTAAAAATCTCTATTAAATAGTTTACAAATATTAAGTACAACCAAACTCAAATTTATCGTTTATTGAACCAATCTCTTTTTAAATAGTCAAATTTTCGATATAATTATTTATGTATTCAAAATCTCCTTATAATTTCTTAAAAATTAAAATATAATATTTGTGGTATTCAAAATACCAAAATTAAGGCCAGTGCTACTATGACATCCAAAATTCAATCACAACAAATCTATATCAGATTTATTCACACACATCATATATCAAAATATATGAACAATTAATATATTTTTGAGGAATCCAATTAGATCTCTCCAACATGTTTTTCCGCATCCACAGATGTTAGATAACACACAAATACCAGTCCCACTTCGAGGGGGATATGGTGGTATATAGGGTCATCCTCTATTATGCAGGGTGCATAGGATCTCATTTGCTCCAACAGTGGGAAAAAAATCCAACTACTAATATATATATAATATTTATTTAACATTCAAAGTGATAATGATTTATAAATTCATCCAATCAACCAATAATTTGAATTCAACATTTTTAAATTATAACTAGCAATCCAAATGAATGAGATTTTACTCACACTGGTTCTTAATTTGCAAGTCGTTCTAATTTAATTCCTTTGTAAAGATTCCACAGCTTCGAATCCTATATGACTGATTCCATGCGATTTAACGTTGTATTAGCAATTTTGAATTATATAAATTAACAATTACAATTTTAATTAACCAACTAATTATTTAATTTAAACCAATTACTTATTAAAATAAATTAACCTTAAATTTCAAAATCTTATTTACCTTCGTTCGCGACAAAGCTTCCAAATATCGATCTCACACCGGACTTTACCTCAGCAAAACGCGACGCTGCCCTGGCTCAAAATCACCTATGCTTCTCACTACCGCACTCCTCCACTTCGCCGTCCACTCCTCACCTGAACACGGTGCACTAATCCAGTCCAACAGTTCACGTCGTTCACAACATGATGCTCCGATAGACAATACAACACCATCGTCAACTACTCGAGCTCGGCTCTCATCTCAAATTCGTGACCTAAAAGGTTCGTTCGCCACAGCCGCATGTCACACACTTCAATGGTGAGCTACACATTACCATTATCTTCCTCGAGATGCCCTTCGACCCTACAAACACATTTTCAGCCTCGCTTCCTCTTATCTCCCCCTTAAATCCAAAAATTCGCTAACCCTAATCTCCTTCTAATTGCCATGATGACTCGCGTCCCACTTATGCGAGCAACCCCCTTGCCACATGCCTCTTCCCCTGGCAAGATCTTGATGCGATTCCATTCGCTTATCCCATTTTTTCTCTCGAACTGTAAACTTGGAAGGGGAAAAAGAGGGAATACGTAATTTAAAATGAAGGTGGTTCAACATTGAATTGGTAGGGTGGCTTTGACAAGGGCTAGGTCAGTTGAAAATTTATCTTGATTTGATTTTAGAAATTTAAATATTGAAATTATCTCGTTACATACCTCGCAATTTTAAACACCTATTTAGGTGTGCCGCCTGCCATTTATAATATTATACAGTTATTCTGAACCTAATGCAACAAGTTCCGGGGCTTAATTCGATCGTATGCGGAAGATATCTTTTTGAATCGTCTATTTAAATTAAATTCCATTAAATTATTCTAGGCATTTTCGGATAGTACGACCAAATAGTGAATCCAAACACTACAAAATTTGAAATCCGATAATAATACACTATTATGAATCCAATGGAACTTGTTTCGTCAAATTCTGATACTGTGCCTTGAATCGCTATTTTAATGCGTTGGTTAAATCGACGATTTCAAAAATTTACTAGCTCGCTTGATATTTCTGTTTTAAAATCCTACTAACTAAATTATAATTCCAAATATAATATTTAAAACCATTTAAATATTCAAAATTAAATGACTAAAATTTTAGGTCGTTAGATTTCTTCCATCTATCACTTACTTTTGCATGGAACATGAAGATGTAAATTAATCTCCCATTTTTCTCTACATGGAAATGTATACTTGTTCCTTCCCTGCATATAACTTATGTTGCTTCTAATATTTTCTTCCGTCACTTAACATGTACAACTTCATCTCTTTCAAAATAAATCCACACAACCTCTTCTCCTAGTTTACTAACCGTGCACATCCAATGGAGAAATGGACGCAACCGTTTTGAACAAAATGGACAACATAACCTAGAGTTAACCTAGACGAATGTTTCACGTATTCAGATAGAGGATCATTAACAATAGACCTATGAGTGTGGATGAGAAGGAGCGTGATTTCGGGTATGGGTGTGTTGTGAGGTGTGCACGCCTGTGTGCATTGGCAAGTGGAGGTATGAGGTGGAAGGGTAGGACTTGGCAGAAGCACGGTGGAGGCATGGGCTGGACAGTAGGAGCGGTGCAGCATGAAGAGAAGGTGCATGTTTTCTTTTGGTTGGAGGTGCTTGAATATATTGAAGAGGATGGCTGTTACTATTTAATACAAAGGAATTTGCAAAATAGTCCTCAACATTGTCTTCTTTTGTATGGTGGAAGTGGAGATTTTCTCTTTGGCTAGCGAACGAGGGTTTAGGCTCGGCTCGTTTGAGTTTTTGAGTAAGAAAAACTTGTGGTCTATTATGTTTTTCTTTTATAAAAACAAGGTTAGCTAGCTTTAAAACTTGACATCTCATCCAAATCTAATCCGATTAACACACGGATTTTTGCGTCGTAGTCGTACTAACGAGTACAACATTATAATGTAACCTATGGGTAGCTTTGGACATTTAAAAATTTATGACATATTTAAATCGATAGGTAAATTACGTTATTTTAATTAATAATGTCATTTCAATTTACATACCTTAATTATGGATGTTTATTTGGTCAAATAAATTACTGTTGAATTAAATCGGATTGAATATGGTAATTGGATATTGGTTTAGCGAAATAAAACATTGTTCTGTTAACTAAATTAATTTGACATTTAATTAGCAGAATAAATTTATGTTCCGCTATTTTATAGATTTGGACATTCGATTATACATCGTTAATTGAAATTCCACTTTGAATAAGTGATATTTTGACCAATGATGGTTAAATGTGAGATTTATTTACATAGTCGTGGTTCATGTAAATATCTAGTATTAACTTGGAAAGTGAAATTGAATGATACGGTAGCTTATTCAAGTACCATTGTGATCATAAAGCCTCTTTCAAAATTTGAAAAGTTAATTATTGGTTTGAAAGTTATTTTAAGAATGATTATTATCTACTTATATAGTATAAAAGAAAATTTGTATTTAGTACTAAGATTTAAAAAGGTAACAATTTTTTTGGTAATATTTTGAAGATAATCAATAGTTGTTTTTAATAATGATTTAGAGTTAATTACTTTATTAATATGATTCTTAAAATTATTTCTTAAAGTTATTAAGAATATTTACTAATCATTTTAAAGTTATTTAATTATCGCTTTAAAATGTTTTAATTATATTTTAATGTTTTAATTATTAAATGTGATTTAACTGTACTTTAATTTTTAATTTTAGTTATTTAATTATATTTATAAGTTAATTAATTATCATATAATATTTGTTTAAAGTTATTTGATTTCGTTTTTTATAACATTTTAAAGTTAATTAATTATTATCCTAATATTGTTTTGAAGTTAACCTACTAATACAATAATAGTGCTTAAACTTAAATTACTATTGAGAATTTAAAGATATAATTTTAAATGAGGTCTAAATTGAATGGAACAAAGATGTTTAAATAATAACTAATTTTTTTAAGTCATTTAAAGCTATTTTAAATAATTGATGGTTTATCAATGGAATCTTACCGACTTGAAAGTTAGTAAATAAGTTGCTTAAATATGGGAAGAGTTTATAAAATTATTTTGGATATTTATAAAAGAATTTTATAAATGAGTTTTAAAGATTTAGAAAGAAGATGTTTTATAAATGGAGTTTTGAGATATATATATATATATAAAAGAGTTTTAGAAATAGATTGAAGATTTATAATGAAGCTTCTAAATAGATTTGGAAATTTTTATACGATAAAGAAATTTAGAAAGAGATAGTTGATATTCGTGGCATAATTCGAGGGGCAGGCGGCCTATAGTTTACTACAGATTCATTGGGATAGCACGTAACCATTGTGTAAGCTACGATCCATAATCAAAACTGAATGGTACTTTTTGTATCTATTTTTAAGAGTTTTCACGTTTCTAAGTTTTTGATGTGGAATGGTTTGCGAATATACTTAAACTATTGAGATAAGTATACGGTTATATTTTCTGATTATCAAAAATATAGTGGTTTGTGAATATACTTATCCTATTGAGATAAGTATATGGAAGTGATTTCCAAGTATTTGAAATGTGACCTTAAATTAATGAAAGATTAAGTTAAGAGGCTTAGTGATTTCAATAGGAAATGAAATTAGTGTTTTGAATGTTTGTTTATTTAATAGTTAAATAACCGACTATCAAATCTTTCCTAAATATGTAATCCTTCTTAATTTTGGTGGTAGGGAAATATTTCCTACTTAACACCGAAGGATTTTAACTCTGGAATATTTAAGGAAAACACGTGGTTTATATGGTACAGGTACCATTGGTGGTGCTAGATTGACGTATAATTCGTTTTGTTTCTCTAGGATAAATGATACTAAGATCCGTCCACTTAAACCTTATTAGGTGATCCCCGCTCTTATGTATTATCGGATTATTTACTAAAGAACCGGCATGAGCTTTCCAAGAATAGGCATTTTGTTTTGTGGAGCACCCAGGAAGTGAAAGAGTGTACTTGTAAGAGATGACTCGAAACCCATAAACACTCCGGAAACCATATATGGTTCTATGGAGGAGTTTTGTGATATAGATTGAGATATTATGATCCATGTGTGATTCCGAGACCCATTGGGGTATGAGAATCCATGTGTGATTCCATGATCTATTTGTGATGTGGGAATCCATGTGTGATTCCAGGACCCTATGAGGACCCGCCATTCATTCCATAGAAAATCGCATCATCAATAAGAAAGAAAGAGGTAGAAATAGAATAGAAAGAAGAAAGAACTCAACAAAATCAGAATCTCGCAGCGGAACGGAACAAAATATAATATATCACATAGATATTACATAGTCAATACATAAGAGTTACACAGATTACAACAACATTTTACATTAGATAGTTATAAAGTTTTGTCTAATCCATTACATTTCAAATACAACAGACAAAGACAACACAGCGGAAATATAGATATAGCTACGTCTAGACTCCTACTCCAAGCTATCCAATATTCGTCAAAGATAACCTAAAATCCCTTGGCTACTCGTAAAAATTTGAGTACCCAAGAGTTTAAGAAAATAGAAATAAACTCCGGGTCAGACATGGGTCTGGTGTGAGTAAACGGTTTAAAGTTGCTTAACTTTTAAAATCATTTGAAAACAAAAGGTATCACGTAAGACTTCCCACACATAAACATGGGTAAGTTTTTACCTTACACTAACCAAAATATTTGATAGGAAATCCAGTGATATTATGATAGGGTCTAGGGTTTTAAAATAAATATAAAATAGCCGAAATTGTTACATTTATTAAATTCTAGCATACATAGGTATACAACCAAATCCGAGGGCACTCATTGGAGATTGGATTTCCATACAATGGCAGGGCTACTGGGGTACCGCCAGTCACAATATGAGGCCTAGATCAACATGCCGAGGATCACTCCCGACCCCCTGCAACATAAGGCTGTTACGATTCCTTATTGAATAGTTCCGAACAAGACAACCCAGTAGTTGGCTGCGGACCAACTGCCCGCATAGCCGAAATAAAAGGGACATCTAGACAGGAGAAGCTCTTGTCCTACTTGAGCGTGACTCACTTAGCCTTGCTGCATCTCCCATGTTTTAACATTTCCCGGTTGATGAGGCTTGAGGCTACAATTACCTTTATAGAACACATCTATCTTAGAATTCTCATCGTCCACATGACGATGTTCTGAAAGCATTCAATCCATACAAGTTCGTTCCGGGTTCGAATGAAACTGAAGGCATTATCTCGTTACACTCATTTTGGAATCACCCTCAGAGTTAACAACAATAACCCATGCACTCTGAAACTCCATCTCGAACCTGAATGCACTATCTCCGTTATACTTGTATTGGAATCACCCTCAGAGTTTTAACGACAAATAGTTCTTACACTTCGAGTCTTCAACTTGATCTTCACTTGAATTCACGACCTAACGTTTAACTTGGATCGATGTGGTTTTTGGATAATCAAATTTGATACCCGATCCCGGTCTCATCGAAATCCAAACGTATCTTAAAGGCCAAGTTGTTTAAAGGTTTAAACAATTCAATTCAATACTTTGAATTCATACAACATTTAAGATAGACAAATATCACACATTTGTCACTAATATATCTAATATCATATCACAGAATATCACAACATATCATCCAATAGATATAATCCAATAGATATCATCCAACAGATATAGTCTAATAGATATCATCCAATTTAGACATTCTATACAAACAATCATCCATAAACAGAATTATTAATCCATGTTATAATTAATTTAATCACTTAAATTAAATTAATTACTTAAGAATTAATCATCTAATCCCGCATTAACCAATCATTAATTAGTTATAAACAAATTAATAAATCACTCCTTGATTATCTTAACAATCAATTAATTAATCTCTAATCACAAATAAATTATCCTTTAATTATCAATTAATAAATATCAATTGTTAATTAATCTCCTTCAATTACAAAGTAATCAATCCTTAATTACTTTTATAATCAATTAATTAACCTTTAATTAACTGATTAATTATCCATTAACTATTGAATAATAACCTTAATTATTAATCAATACTCTTAATTACAAATTAATTAATCCATAATTACTTTTATAATTAATTAATTATTAATTAACTAATTAATTATCCCTTAATTATTAATTAATAAAACTTAATTATTAATTAACAACCTTAATTACAAATTAATTGATCCATAATTATCAATTGACTAAACAGTTAATCAATCCTTAATTAACATTTGATTAAGCCTTAATTACCTTTGATTAATCTTTAATTATCCTTCGATTAATTAACTAATTAATCTTTAATTAGATTTAAGCATCCATTAAGTATTAATTAATAAAACCTAATTATTAATTAATAAAACTTAATTACAAATTGAGTACATCTTAATTATTAATTAACCTCTAATTACTTAATTAACAACTCTCTAATTAGAAAATTAATCAATCTTAATTACCTAATTAATTAATCTTTATTCATTAATTAATAATCTTTAATTAATGATCCTTAATTACAATTAATTAACCTTTAATTAATTAATTTATAACCCTTAATTATTTATTAATTAAACCAATTAATTAATTATTCTTAATACCCTTTATCAAACTAATTAACCTCAATACATTATAACCTTAATCGTCTTAAGATAAAACACTATCTTATAAATACCTTAATTACCGTTAACATTTTTAAAACATGTTAACATTATAATTAACTAAACTTAATTAAATTCTTTAATTAAGATTTGAAGTAAGATAACCATGTAACTTGATAATTTAAAGTTAACAAAACTTAACTTCCTTAAAATAACTTAAATATTATCAAGTAGAAGTTTTGAAAACTAATTCAATTTGTATTTTAGAACTTACTTTTACGAAAATCTTAAACTTTCATTTTAAATTAATGTTTTAAAATCACTTAAATCAATCAAATTTTCAAAACTTCTTAATTAATAGTTAAGAAAACAATTAGAAAAAGGTAAGTTTAAACAAGAAATCTTTAAACTAGATTTAAATTTAAATTTCAAAGAAAAACAATTTGATTTTAAAACATTTTAAAAACTGTTTATCGTCTCTGCTTTGGGTCAGACCCGAAGACAACTCGGGTCTAACCCGAGTAAACCCCTTTCTTCCCAAATTTTTCCAAAACTTAGATTTTATTTTAAGTTTTAAAACTTCACAGGCTACACTTACGAAACTACTCGAGTTTCGACTCGAGCCACTACCCCAAAGGCATGTCCTCACCTTCGAGTCAAAACCCCAATTCCAACATAGACATCAATCCTCCCATATGCACCTGCACAGCCAACTTCGATGACGATGACCACCGTCGTAGCCTCCGACACACCGACCATCTCCCATACATCAATTCCCGATCACCCAAACACATACACAAGCCTTAATTCAAAATTGAGCCATGAAGATGAAACTAGAACCACAAAGCTTCACCAGAATTCTCTTCGATCACACACCTCCAATCAACTGAGCAGCTACAACCCCGGCCACGTCTTCGCCTTACTTCCTTACAGCCAATAGCAGAACACGATGACACTCGATCACCCAAAGGACTCTCAATGCTCCAGTTACCAGACCTGACCAAATTAGGTTTAGAAACCTAAATCTACTTGCCACCGACGCCTCGATGATCAGACAAGCCACCGGCTATTTTTCCTAGACTCTCCGTACATCCCTCCACTTCCAGATGAAGCCGTGATCTTCCAGCAGCTGTCGATCACCAGAGATTGCCTCAAAACCCATTTCCCGTCAACCATAAATTTCGCATGAAATCCTAAACTAAAAATTATGAATTCTACCGTAAAAATCATATTTTTTTAAGAATGTTTCAAGCTATGTAAGTAGATTATCAAATTATAACACTTGATTTAACATGTATTTTAAAACTGTTACTGCATTTCGTGGTTCCAGAACAAAATTCAAACCTATATTGTTGTAAATAAATTTCAAACTTAAATTTATGATTAAATAAACATAAAATGTTTAAATATCTAAGCCTAACAAAAATTAGATGATTTGATTTAGGATTTTAATCAAAATTTTATTTTCTGAACCAAGAATCGAGATAATTATATACATAGGCATTCACACTCGCAACACTCATAAACACAGAGATAATTCATATATATGCACAAACAAAGTAACATTCATCTCAGACTTCACAAGCAAACAGATATTTATCTACTTAGATTTTAACTTTAAAAAGTGTTTACTCACAGATTAAAGGCAGAGGCTAGAATGCTAGAAATTTGAAAACAGGAAGACTTGAAATTGAAGACTTTGATTACTGCTATGTTGAAGCTTATTTGCTGAGATGATACAAAACTAAACTAAAGCTGCTATTTTTCTTGCATGAACTTTGATTATTTGTTTGTTTTCAGATTTTCTTGCTTCTTGAGGAGGTTACAGGTTTGCATTTGAAGAATCTGTTACAGGCTTGGTTTTTGTTGAAAATTGCTTTGCAAAATTCCAGATTTAAAAATGGTTGCATTTGAAAATACATCTTGTTAGAGGCTTTTAGGTGAATGATTTACAGGGTTGGCTAAAGTTTTGAAAAGAAAATGCTTACAGGCTTGAGTTACAGGCCTTTGATTTTTGACATTGAGAAGGTTACAAGTTGAGTTGCATTTGAGAATAGCCTTTGTCACAGGCTTTGAAAAGATTGAGCTTCGGATGTGAGGAAGAGATTGAGCTACTGATTTGAGGAAGTGATTAAACGGTTTGTTTTGGTTTGCTTGAAAATGGATTTTCAAGCTTGATTCTTAATCATTTTCTAGATTTAGGGATGAAGTTCAGGTTTGTAGATAGATGAACATGGTTTTGAATTTTTTAGAAATGAAGATGGAAAAAATTAAAAGAGAGGAGAGGTGAGTTTATAAAATGTGAATTAGGATTTATTTTAGAATTACAGAAAACAAAATAAATTTTGACACTTGTTTACAAATGCCAACACTTGTCATTACCCATTATTAATTAACTTACATGTGTATTTATCTTGGTTTTAAAAGCTACACTTGTAATAATTTTATTTATATTATTTTTAAATGATTTTTAAAAGCTTTTTAAATTAATTTTCGTAATTAATAAATACATTTGTTCTACCAACCCTGACTCGACCTTCGAAAATCGGCATCGAATACGTCACTCATATTCAAATGCTGCAGATCCAAACGTCCAATCTGGTTCGCCGAAGCTTATAACATATTAAGTATAACAACACAGCGGAAGAAAAAGAAATGAATATCATATGCAACTCGAACGAATACATTATCCAATGATATACAACAATGACATCACTATGATACAAAAATATCAGAGACAATAAACAACAGCGGAAAACAGATAGCCAAAGAGATAACTCCAGTATCAAACTACAACTCCAATCCAATGCTCCAAAGCCAAAACTCCAAACCACTAGCTCGAACCCCCATCAAGTTGGACTAAGCAAGGTCAGTCGTGGATCCAAAGACTCCAATATCCAAAGACCCCAAAGAATACCAAAGAGAAAGCTGAAAGCTACTGAATTGATATCTACTATCTGAAAAAACCCAACGCTAGACTGCCCGTGTGGAAAATTGTGGGCACCCAGAATTTAGGAAGGGAACAATAAACTCCGGGTCAGTCATGAGACTAGCAAACAAAAACATTTTATCTTTAAAAACAAACAAAAGAATTTAAATTGAAATCTGCAATGCTTTTTGGAAAATGAAACGGCCACAAGGCCTCCCGGCACACACACCATGCAATCGCACACTTGGGGGAGATTTCTCCTTATGATAGTCAAAGATGCTTACTATGCAAAATTCCTTTTTGATATTGTTATTAGTGCATAGTGGAAAACATTTCGAACTTATAACATTAATCTTAGCCAGCATAGGTACCATTATACTATGCCCACTATAGCTGCCATGTTAAATGGCAGGTTCTACAACTAAAACCGTACAAGGCTCGTATTGGATGATTGGATTTCCAACAAATGGTCAGGCTAAGGAACTTTCTATTGCCACATGGGAACGCCTCTGGTGGGACGCCCCCGAGAACCTACCTGGCTCTCTGCCAACACAAGGCCGGTCTACCCCCTTTCCGGGGGTAAAACCTAAGATATGCCACCCCCGGTCAATTGCGACCTTTATCCAAGGATCCTCTACACCAACAACATCACACAGTAATAAATATACAGTGTCCACATGAGTAAGTATATGGGCTCCATACCATGACACCACCCTTTTCCAGAAGGAATGGACATACCCTAGGGGAGCTACCCCTGAAACCTTGCCGCATCTTTCCTGTTTCGACCATTAACGGGTTGTGAGGCTCAATGAGGTCTCGTCCACAAAGCTACACGCTTTCACAAAGTCATGCCTTGATCAACAAATGATCAGCAGCAATTCGTATGCCACATGACCAAATTGGGAATGTATCACTAGTAACCATCAACTGCATAACCTCTGAGCTCGTATGCCTCTGAGAAAGGTGCTAAGCTAAGAGAATAAATCCCCGCCACCAAACAGAAATGTATTTGATAGAAACCAGTTTTACATCTCAAAGTGTAATGTCAGACACACATCCATACAAGTCTGTTCCGGGTTCGAACAGAACCGAAGTCACTTCCGAAGAAGCCCTTGCAAATCCGGCTATTAACAATCCCGATTGGACTTCCCATCCCTTAGGGAATCTCTATACCGGCGCGACTCAGTGCAGAGACAATCGACGGGTTATCCTTTCATTCTCGATAATACCCGGTCTTCACCACCGGTCTTCAAATGCTATCCATTTCGACGTATCATTATTCGGAATGGGTTATATGACACAAGGTCCTCTCCTGGCTAAACCGAATAATGAGCGCAATACTTAAAAACATATGGATAATGGGATTTCAGTTAAGTCACAACTTAAAGCCCAAAACAAATGGTTTAAACAAATTACCATTTCAAATCTTTTTAAATAAAAAGATTCGTTTCACAAAGTTCACCAATTTTCCACAAAGTTTCATTCTTGGCTTTTCAAAACAATTTCATTTCAAATTGGATTAACTTATCCAATCTTTAAATTAAAGATTTAATTCATAACTTTCAAACCATTTCCAATTCAAATCTTTTATATGAAAGATATACCATTTAAAAATCTCTTCGATTTCAAAACATGGTTTAATAACCTTTCACATAAGTTAAAGCTTATTACATTACATAAGTTAAAGCCATTCAAGTATACACTTGGGTTTAAATATAAATTCCCAAAACAATACATTTTAAATGGTTAAAAAGCCATATAAACACCTTTATAACTTGTATAATCTTTTAAAACCATAATTTCCAAATCATTGAATTCAATTTCAAATATTGAATTCAAATTCAAATCAAATTATTTAAATTTCAAAACTTTATTAAGTTATTCAAAATAACTTTTATTTTTGAAATCCCTTTTCAAAAGCTTTCAATTCCAAAACTATTTTGGATTCAAAAATTCAATCTTTAAAGTCATTAAAATATTTAATCCAAATATCTGTGACTTAACCGTTTTCCAAGTGCGATCCATATCTTTGTGTGTAAGGTGTAGTCCAGGGGTTTCACACAATAGTGCAACAATATCAATCATCATAGATTTAATCATATCAACATCGATAAGCGGTATATTCCAATAAAGCTTATCTATATACACAGAATCACAGAAAGATAACATAAATGCATTATAGATAAATAAATTACATTCATCATAGCTTGAACTAAAATAATTCAAATCACAAAGCATCACACAGCAGAGATAACGAAACAATTCATAGCATTCAATAGAATACAATCATCCATAAATAAGGTTAATTGATCGTCTGATTAATTTGAAACCGGATTAATCACAGATTCTGGCTGACTAACATCAATTAATCACAGTTTATGTTAATTAATCATCCTTTAATTATTAATTAATTAACCTTAATTAATGAATTAGTTAACCTTTAATTATAAAAGAATTAATCTTTATTAACTAATTAACCTTAATTAATTACTCTTAATTAATAAATCAATTAATTAACCCTTAATTATCATTTAATTAATTAATCCTAGTTAAATTAAAATAAGTAATTATTATTAATTACTTAATTAACTTTTACCATTAATTAATTATTTTTATTAATTAACTAACCTTTAATTAATTAATTACTTCTTAAATTAATACTCTTAAGTATATTAATTAATTATCCTTAACTAATTAACCTTTAAACACTTTGATTAAATCAATCTTTAATCTCAATTATCAATTCTTAATTAATTTCACTAAGTAATTATTTTTAATTAATTATTCATTAATTAATTGATTAAACTTGAATTATTTATCATTAATTAACTTCATTAATTAATTATCCTTAGTAAATTCCATTAAAATAATTATTGCTTAATTAATCATAATAATTAATTAATCCTTAATTAATCACCTTTAAATAATTATCTTTAATCATATATTAATTTACGGTTAATTAAACATCACTTTAACAAACCAATTAATAAATCACAAATTAATTACATCGAGTATCATTCTTTAGTCTCCTTCGTTTATCAATTCTTACTTAATCACTTTCATTTATTACTAGTTCTTTAAAATTTCATCAATTAAAAGATAGCCATTTATCTTAATTATTATTATTATTATTATTATTTTCCTTATCATTTAGTTCTTATTTAATAATAATTTGGAAATAGGCCGTCAGTGACGCCCCACCTCTATACCCACGCTAGCCAAGAACATTACAGAGTAAATGCTGTCAATTAGCACAGAGAATAAGGCTGTTGAGGAGCGACCATCCGTGTAATTGTTTTGTGCGAGCATCGATATGTTAGATAGTATAACATGCAATTCTTTTCAAGTGGTAATCCAACATGCCGACACAAACTCAAAACTACTACACAGTGGCTATAATATCTTCGAAAACAAATATAGAAATAAACATAACATAAATCAGTCACAGACAATTCATATCACAAAGGCGGAAATAGATATGAATATAACACATGAAAGTGTTCATCAGAGTAGTGGTCAAACAAGATCCACAATATCAAAAAGAATAGATACAAGTGCTAGACAAAAGAATAAGTATACATCATAGAGTCTGTATCTCAAATGTATACAACAAAAAACTACTAATCTAAGTAGTTAGCCAAAAGTCAGATGATGGTCCGATAAGGAGTCAAGCAGAAGCACCTGTGAAATCTCAGTCTGACCCGAGTATTATTTAATAAGAAAATAATAAACGGATCAGTCTAGCTATAAATATCAGATGAAATGATATAGAATAAGAGATATGACTAAACGTATAATAATCACAATGCCAAGCTGTGATATATAAGTAATTGAAAAATCAACAAGAGATTAATCAATATCACAAAGATCTACTCAAGATAAAAAGGAATGTCATACTCCTAATTTCATTCACCAAGCCACAATAAATGACATATATGTCCATGCCAATCGTAAAAGTTGGTGAAACATAAATTCCAGAAATCAACACACGAAATCCAGAAATCACAAAAAGGTATGTGTGAGTGGAATCACACAAGTGGTGTCTAGGCTAACCGAAAGGGTATGTGTGAATGGAATCGCACAAGTGGTGTCTAGCCTAACCAAAAAGCAAAAAGGTATGTGTGAACGGAACCACACAAGTGGTGTCTAGGCTAACTGAAAAGGTATGTGTGAATGGAATCACACAAGTGGTGTCTAGCCTAACCTCGCAAACAAAGAGACATCGCACATTGCTAGTCTAAATCACAAAGATGATCGTCATGATCAACGAGAAGTGTCAATTACACTAAGCTAGTAAATATAAAAGTTTAGCTTCATGTCCCATAACTACTTGCTTAACTTAAACATTTACGAACAAACTGCATATCTCCACTAGAAAAATGTCACAAGTGGTTCAATCGAACAAGTCCAAAAATTAACCAACGAAGTAAACGCAAGCGTTTCATACCACTTGTTTTACTAAGTCGTTTAATTAGATTTCTCATACGAGTGAGGTAAAGGTTTGTATATACTAATAGATTGGAAATCGGTTTGAGAAAACGAGCTTTGTAATAAAATAGTGTTGAAATCATTTGAAGAAAGAGTTTTGATATTTACTACTAGTATAGAAAACCTTTATATTTTAAAGTGACAAATCATAGAAGTGATTGTAGAAACAATCGGGCATAAAAATTCACATTCGAAGACGTGAATAAAATCCAAAGAAATCGATACCAAATCCATCAAAGTGGATATATCTAAAATTCCCAAAGAAAAGGTCATCAAAGTCGATAATAAATGACAACAACAAAAGGGAGACAACACGAATCGATTAAAGTTGGATATTCAAACGAATTAGCAATATAGGCTAATCTGGCAAATAGTAGCAGGTCGGTCGACCGGACTCCCTGAGTCGGTCGACCGAACCAGAGGTTGGAAGTGCTCAGGGCACCAGGTCGGTCGACCGGCCCAGGGGGCTCGGTCGGCCGAAGCCTGTAACCAGCACTTCCAAACAGAGGCAGGAAGTGCCTGGACTACAGGTCGGTCGACCAGCCCAGGGGGCTCGGTCGGCCGAACCTGTATGCTTGCACTTCCTACCCTATTTCAAAAGAGGTGCAACTCTCGATCAAATTGCAATCGCACGAGCAACGGAGCTAAGGGTTTATGCCAATCGACTACCTGGCCCTATACGCTCCTCGATGCATCACCAAAAACATGTTCAAACATCAAAGTTAGGATTTTTAACGAATTGAACTCAAAACACTAAAAATTGGAATATTCACAAAAGCAATCCAAATCAAAATCAAATGCACATGAATAAGTGTTAGGAATTCATACCTAACAATAGAAGAGAATTATAAGCATAGATGTGAGATTAAAAATCTCACCTTTGAACTCAAACGAATGAAGAAGATGCTATGAAGCAATGACAAGAACAAGCACTCTTTAATTCCAACTCAACAAGCTTGAATCTAAGCTTAAAAGAGAAACATTCCCTAAATTAGGTTTAGGAAATTTATGAAATCAAAGAGAGAATGAGTTGGAGAAGAAGAAGAGGAAGCTTACCAATGGGTTCTCATGAACTTTGGAGCTAGGAGATGGATTTGCAAAGGAAGCTAGGGCTTGAAGTTTTAATTTCCACTCTCCACCTCCATTTTCAGTTTTGCTAGAGAGTTAGGAGTTGGAATGAAGTAATGAAGAGGAGAGGGGGATTGGGACTGAGTTAGTAAGTGGTTAATTGGCTCAGCCCAAACCAAAGCCCTAAGCGGGAAAAAGTAGCAAAAATCAACTTTCTCCAAACATATCGAAGCTTATACTCAAAAAGGTCGCAAACGGCATTTTGAACTCAATGGAAGTGGTCTCGAGTCCTAATTCGGCTGTTTGCAAAAAGTAGCTTTTCGTACTAAAATCCGACTAACGATAAAATATTTAAATAAAATATTTAAATATAAAATCGATAAATATGCGGGTTGTTACAGACTCCCCTCCTTAAAGAAATTGCGTCCTCGCAATACTTAAGAAGAAAATAAGAAGTAACAACCATAAAAGCATATCAACACAAAAGAAAATTGAAATAAGAAGTTCACCATAAGGAGCACGCAAGAGTTAGCAAGAACGGGATCGCTCAATGAATTCTCTAGATTCCCATGAGTAATCCCTAGGATTTTAGAACCATTGAACTCTCACAAGAAGAACATCTTTATTTCGATGTCGTTTGAGCTCCGAAGCAATAATTCGAATAGGATGTTGCTCAAAAATCAAATCCGGTGAAACTTCAATTTCCACAATATCACCGGGCTCAAGAATGAAAACCGGAATCCCTAAGGCATTTCTGTAGATAAAAGACGTGGGGAACGTCAAGAATAACAGAAAATTGAGTCGGTGCAACGGCGTAGTACAAAAACGGTACGCCCGAGGAACTAGAAACTCAAATAATTTGGGAAATCAACATAGTACAAAAACGGTACGCCCAATGAACCAAAGAAAAGACATTGATGTAGTACATACGGTACATCCAATAAATCAAATAGAAAAAACATTAATGTAGTACAAACGGTACATCCAATGAATCCAAAAGTAAAGACATTGATGTAGTACAAACGGTACATCCAATGAATCAAATAGCAAAGACATTGATGTAGTACAAACGGTACATCCAATGAATCGAAAAGCAAAGACATTGATGTAGTACAAACGGTACATCCAATGAATCAAATAGCATAAAAGAACACCGGACACTAGTCCATAAAAGGAATGAGATAAAGCTCAATAAAACGAAGTATACCAAAACGTCCGATGAACTTGATAGAAAGATAATTCCATTCAGACAACATCAAAGAATCAACCACTTGTTGCTTACGACAAAGCGCATTGGCAACACGATTTCCCTTCTCGGGAATAAAAGAATATCAAGATCATAAGATGCTAGGAACTCGAGTCAACATGAAGTTCCTTATGAGAAAATAAATATTCCAAGGATTTATGATCGAGATGGAGAACAAATTCCTCCCCTAAAAATGATGATGCAAAACTCTAAAAGTAGAAACAATAACCGCGAGCACTAGATCATGAGTGGTATATCTAGTCTCGATAGGCTATAATGATTTAGAAGCACAAGTGATAGCACGTTCTCCTTTGCAAGAGAACGTCATACAAACCAATATGACTAGTATCGATACAAATAGCAAAGTCTTGGTTCCCCTTCAGGAATCACAAGAATAAGAGTATCGAAAAGAAAGAATTTCTTTTAAATAATCTTCCTTCCCGAAAAGTTAAAACTTTCAAAATTACATTTTTATTTTTATGTAATAATCTTTCTAGAAAAATTTACATTTTTACAAGTCAACATATCGTGTCTGACTGTCTCATCAAAGCGTTTAGGAAATTCCTATCGATAACGTTGATCAAGCGCATCGACCAAAATTCTTAAAGCACTCAACGGGCAATACAATCACAAAACCATCTTTTATAGGATAAACAAATCTCTTAAAAAGTTTTAAGAATATTCTTTGTTCGTTTCTAGAACAAAATTCAGTTTTACTTATAAATAAATCTTATGAAAAAGATTTCCAAAATTTTAAATTACTACTTTCATCCAAAATCAGTAAATACAAGAATAGTCTCATCGAAATATTCATAGAATATTCGATATATAAAATGGATGAAATAAGCTGGACAATTTGAATGACATAATAAGTCATTCATAAGAATCATAACGAGTGCGGAATGCGGTAAGTGGAATGCTAATTTCCGCAACTCGTAGCAAACGAAAACCGGTGGTAAAGTCAAACTGAAAAGACCTTAGCACCACACAAAAGATATTGCTCAGGTGATGATCCTAAGACAAGCTCAAAATACCGAAAAAAATTTCACAAATTATTTAGGTAAGAGAAATAATACTTTCCTCACCATAAGGGCTTAAAGAAGAAAATGATGCCATCAAGTTGGAAACAAAATCATAAAGGAAAAATAGAAATCTTCTTAACAGATTGAAAATGTCGAAGATGAAGAGTCCACTCAGAAAATAGGATATAGGCTTCATTAATGATTAAGCCAATCCTATCGCACAAATCAATTCCGGAGCCTAAGTAAAAATATCGGCTCGGAAAGAAAAATCACATAAAATAATTTTCGACATAAAATAAAAGCAAATTGAGTGTTTCGGATCTACCATCCGGATTCGCAATCCTCAAAGAAGTCATCAAGCCCAAAATATTCAAAGAAAAAGAATCGACAAGTTCTTTTGATATAAAATAATGAGATGAAACCTATATCAAAAAGAACTCAATTAAGAAGATCACAAAATAAATGTAATCAAGGATTAAATGAGAAATACCTTGACCACGAGAAGTGTTACCAGGAGCTTGCACAATATTCAGCTCTCCCTCTCTCCTGCTTTGAAGAATGGGACATGAAGATATAAGATGACCCGAACTTTTGCAATAACGGCAAAAGAGAGGTTTCGGACACTCCTTTGCATAGTGGTCCGTGGAACCACAATTGTAGCATCGTCCACGACTAGAGATAGGAGACTTTGCTAACAGAGTTTGTTGCTTCCCTTTCTTGATGGGATTGGGCCCTTCGAATTTAATAGGCCTCTTCATGTTGTTGTTGAAGTTCTGTTTGGCACGCACAACTTCAATATCGCTTTCTCTATCGGCCTCTTCAAGACGAAGAGCGATATCAATAAGCTGATCAAATGAAACCTCAAGTTTCAAAAGCAATGGCTTCTTAAGATTCTTATTCAAGCCATAGACAAATCTCTGATTTTTCTTCAATGGGGTATTAATGTATTCAACCCCGTATTTGGACAGAGATTCGAAAGATGCAACATAGTCTGTCACAGAAGATTCACCTTGAACAAGGTCAATAAAACGCCGGGCCAAAGTTACCTTTTCAGCCTCCGGCACGAATTTCAATTCGAATCTTTCCCGGAATTGCTCTCAAGTGAGATCCGCTTCAACGATTTCAGAAATTAAAAGCTCATACCAATCTAATGCTCTTTCTTGGAGCATGCTAGAAGCCACTTGGACTCGATGTAGATCAATAAGGTTCATGCGAGAAAAGATGCGATCGCATGATTTGAGCCAAGCTTGAATTTCTATAACACTCTCGGATCCTTTGAATGGCCTTCCACCCAAATCGGTATAGTCTCTGCACAAGCGTGCAAAACCGGATCTAGGATGAGTGGGCTCCGGAACGGGTCCGGCTGCTTGAGCGTTCTTTACTAGATCAAGAAGTTGCTGGGCAGACATGAATACTCTATCCAGGGGAGTAGCACTAGATTGACCGGCGCTGGGACGGCCAGGTCTAACCATTTCTCTTCTTTAAGAAAGAAAGAAAGGAAGAAGAGGAAAAAGTTATTCTCAAGATAAATATAAAGCAATTCTTGATAGATAAAACAAGGAATCATAAAGAAAATAGGATGAATCGGTATGAAGACTCGAATTAAATCCTAAAGCACGACTCCTAAGAAAGACTTAGGACGATGATCCTTGTTATAATATTCCATATTGTTCCGAAGTTTGGCTCTGATACCAAGCTGTGACGCCCCACCTCTATACCCACGCTAGCCAAGAACATTACGGAGTAAATGCTGTCAACTAGCGCGGAGAATAAGGTTGTTGAGGAGCGACCATCCGTGTAATTGTTTTGTGCGAGCATCGATATGTCAGATAGTATAACATGCAATTCTTTTCATGTGGTAATCCGACATGCCGACACAAACTCAAAACTACGACACAGTGGCTATTATATCTTCGGAAACAAATATAGAAATAAACATAATATAAATCAGTCACAGACAATTCATATCACAAAGGCGGAAATAGATATGAATATAACACATGAAAGTGTTCATCAGAGTAGTGGTCAAACAAGATCCACAATATCAAAAAGAATAGATACAAGTGCTAGACAAAAGAATAAGTATACATCATAGAGTCTGTATCTCAAATGTATACAACAAAAAACTACTAATCTAAGTAGTTAGCCAAAAGTCAGATGATGGTCCGATAAGGAGTCAAGCAGAAGCACCTGTGAAATCTCAGTCTGACCCGAGTATTATTCAATAAGAAAATAATAAATGGATCAGCCTAGCTATAAATATCAGATGAAATGATATAGAATAAGAGATATGACTAAACGTATAATAATCACAATGCCAAGCTGTGATATATAAGTAATTGAAAAATCAACAAGAGATTAATCAATATCACAAAGATCTACTCAAGATAAAAAGGAATGTCATACTCCTAATTTCATTCACCAAGCCACAATAAATGACATATATATCCATGCCAATCGTAAAAGTTGGCGAAACATAAATTCCAGAAATCAACACACGAAATCCAGAAATCACAAAAAGGTATGTGTGAGTGGAATCACACAAGTGGTGTCTAGGCTAACCGAAAGGGCATGTGTGAATGGAATCGCACAAGTGGTGTCTAGCCTAACCAAAAAGCAAAAAGGTATGTGTGAACGGAACCACACAAGTGGTGTCTAGGCTAACCGAAAAGGTATGTGTGAATGGAATCACACAAGTGGTGTCTAGCCTAACCTCGCAAACAAAGAGACATCGCACATTGCTAGTCTAAATCACAAAGATGATCGTCATGATCAACGAGAAGTGTCAATTACACTAAGCTAGTAAATATAAAAGTTTAGCTTCATGTCCCATAACCACTTGCTTAACTTAAACATTTACGAACAAACTGCATATCTCCACTAGAAAAATGTCACAAGTGGTTCAATCGAACAAGTCCAAAAATTAACCAACGAAACGCAAGCGTTTCATACCACTTGTTTTACTAAGTCGTTTAATTAGATTTCTCATACGAGTGAGGTAAAGGTTTGTATATACTAATAGATTGGAAATCGGTTTGAGAAAACGAGCTTTGTAATAAAATAGTGTTGAAATCATTTAAAGAAAGAGTTTTGATATTTACTACTAGTATAGAAAACCTTTATATTTTAAAGTGACAAATCATAGAAGTGATTGTAGAAACAATCGGGCATAAAAGTTCACATTCGAAGACGTGAATAAAATCCAAAAAAATCGATACCAAATCCATCAAAGTTGATATATCTAAAATTCCCAAAGAAAAGGTCATCAAAGTCGATAATAAATGACAACAAAAAAAGGGAGACAACACGAATCGATTAAAGTTGGATATTCAAACGAATTAGCAATTTAGGCTAATCTGCCAAATAGTAGCAGGTCGGTCAACCGGACTCCCTGAGTCGGTCGACTGAACCAGAGGTTGGAAGTGCTCGGGGCACTAGGTCGGTCGACCGGCCCAAGGGGCTCGGTCGGCCGAAGCCTGTAACCAGCACTTCCAAACAGAGGCAGGAAGTGCCTGGACTACAGGTCGGTCGACCGGCCCAGGGGGCTCGGTCGGCCGAACCTGTATGCTTGCACTTCCTACCCTATTTCAAAAGAGGTGCAACTCTCGATCAAATTGCAATCGCACGAGCAACGGCGCTAAGGGTTTATGCCAATCGACTACCCGGCCCTATATGCTCCTCGATGCATCACCAAAAACATGTTCAAACATCAAAGTTAGGATTTTTAACGAATTGAACTCAAAACACTAAAAATTGGAATATTCACAAAAGCAATCCAAATCAAAATCAAATGCACATGAATAAGTGTTAGGAATTCATACCTAACAATAGAAGAGAATTATAAGCATAGATGTGAGATTAAAAATCTCACCTTTGAACTCAAACGAATGAAGAAGATGCTATGAAGCAATGGCAAGAACAAGCACTCTTTAATTCCAACTCAACAAGCTTGAATCTAAGCTTAAAAGAGAAACATTCCCTAAATTAGGTTTAGGAAATTTCTAAAATCAAAGAGAGAATGAGTTGGAGAAGAAGAAGAGGAAGCTTACCAATGGGTTCTCATGAACTTTGGAGCTAGGAGATGGATTTGCAAAGGAAGCTAGGGCTTGGAGTTTTAATTTCCACTCTCCACCTCCATTTTCAGTTTTGCTAGAGAGTTAGGAGTTGAATGAAGTAATGAAGAGGAGAGGGGGATTGGGACTGAGTTAGTAAGTGGTTAATTGGCTCAGCCCAAACCAAAGCCCTAAGCGGGAAAAAGTAGCAAAAATCAACTTTCCCAAACATATCGAAGCTTATACTCAAAAAGGTCGCAAACGGCATTTTGAACTCAATGGAAGTGGTCTCGAGTCCTAATTCGGCTGTTTGCAAAAAGTAGCTTTTCGGACTAAAATCCGACTAACGATAAAATATTTAAATAAAATATTTAAATATAAAATCGATAAATATGCGGGTTGTTACAGACTCCCCTCCTTAAAGAAATTGCGTCCTTGCAATACTTAAGAAGAAAATAAGAAGTAACAACCATAAAAGCATATTAACACAAAAGAAAATTGAAATAAGAAGTTCACCATAAGGAGCACGAAAGAGTTAGCAAGAACGGGATCGCTCAATGAATTCTCTAGATTCCTATGAGTAATCCCTAGGATTTGAGAACCATTGAACTCTCACAAGAAGAACATCTTTATTTCGATGTCGTTTGAGCTCCGAAGCAATAATTCGAATAGGTTGTTGCTCAAAAATCAAATCTGGTGAAACTTCAATTTCCACAATATCATCGGGCTCAAGAATGAAAACCGGAATCCCTAAGGCATTTCTGTAGATAAAAGACGTGGGGAACGTCAAGAATAGCAGAAAGTTGAGCCGGTGCAACGGCATAGTACAAAAATGGTATGCCCGAGGAACTAGAAACTCAAATAATTTGGGACATCAACGTAGTACAAAAACGGTACGCCCAATGAACCAAAGCAAAGACATTGATGTAGTACATACGGTACATCCAATAAATCAAATAGCAAAAACATTAATGTCGTACAAACGGTACATCCAATGAATCCAAAAGTAAAGACATTGATGTAGTACAAACGGTACATCTAATGAATCAAATAGCAAAGACATTGATGTAGTACAAACGGTACATCCAATGAATCGAAAAGCATAGACATTGATGTAGTACAAATGGTACATCCAATGAATCAAATAGCATAAAAGAACACCGGACACTAGTCCATAAAAGGAATGAGATAAAGCTCAATAAAACGAAGTATACCAAAACTTCCGATGAACTTGATAGAAAGATAATTCCATTCAGACAACATCAAAGAATCAACCACTTGTTGCTTACGACAAAGCGCAATGGCAACACGATTTCCCTTCTTGGGAATAAAAGAATATCAAGATCATAAGATGCTAGGAACTCGAGTCAACATGAAGTTCCTTATGACAAAATAAATATTCCAAGGATTTATGATCGAGATGGAGAACAAATTCCTCCCCTAAAAATGATGATGCAAAACTCTAAAAGTAGAAACAATAACCGCGAGCAATAGATCATGAGTGGTATATCTAGTCTCGATAGGCTATAATGATTTAGAAACAAGTGATAGCACGTTCTCCTTTGCAAGAGAACGGCATACAAACCAATATGACTAGTATCGGTACAAATAGCAAAGTCTTGGTTCCCCTTCAGGAATCACAAGAATAAGAGTATCGAAAAGAAAGAATTTCTTTTAAATAATCTTCCTTCCCGAAAAGTTAAAACTTTCAAAATTAGATTTTTATTTTTATGTAATAATCTTTCTAGAAAAATTTACATTTTTACAAGTCAACATATCGTGTCTGACTGTCTCATCAAAGCGTTTAGGAAATTTCTATCGATAACGTTGATCAAGCGCATCGACCAAAATTCTTAAAGCACTCAACGGGAAATACAATCACAAAATCATCTTTTATAGGATAAATAAATCTCTTAAAAAGTTTTAAGAATATTCTTTGTTCGTTTCAAGAACAAAATTCAGTTTTACTTATAAATAAATCTTATGAAAAAGATTTGCAAAATTTTAAATTATTATTTTCATCCAAAATCAGTAAATACAAGAATAGTCTCATCGAAATATTCATAGAATATTCGATTTATAAAATGGATGAAATAAGCTGGACAATTTGAATGACATAATAAGTCATTCATAAGAATCATAACGAGTGCGGAATGCGGTACGTGGAATGCTAATTTCCGCAACTCGTAGCAAACGAAAACCGGTGGTAAAGTCAAACTGAAAAGACCTTAACACCACACAAAAGATATTGCTTAGGTGATGATCCTAAGACAAGCTCAAAATACCGGAAAATTTTTCACAAATTATTTAGGTAAGAGAAATAATACTTTCCTCACCATAAGGGCTTAAAGAAGAAAATGATGCCATCAAGTTGGAAACAAAATCATAAAGGAAAAATAGAAATCTGCTTAACAGATTGAAAATGTCGAAGATGAAGAGTCCACTCAGAAAATAGGATATAGGCTTCATTAATGATTAAGCCAATCCTATCGCACAAATCAATTCCGGAGCCTAAGTAAAAATATCGGCTCGAAAAGAAAAATCACATAAAATAATTTTCGACATCAAATAAAAGCAAATTGAGTGTTGCGGATCAACCATCCGGATTTGCAATCCTCAAAGAAGTCATCAAGCCCAAAATATTCAAAGAAAAAGAATCGACAAGTTCTTTTGATATAAAATAATAAGATGAAACCTATATCAAAAAGAACTCAATTAAGGAGATCACAAAATAAATGTAATCAAGGATTAAATGAGAAATACCTTGACCACGAGAAGTGTTACCAGGAGCTTGCACAATATTCAGCTCTCCCTCTTGCTTCGAAGAATGGGACATGAAGATATAAGATGACCCGAACTTTTGCAATAACGGCAAAAGAGAGGTTTCGGACACTCCTTTGCATAGTGGTCCGTGGAACCACAATTGTAGCATCGTCCACGACTAGAGATAGGAGACTTTGCTAACGGAGTTTGTTGCTTCCCTTTCTTGATGGGATTGGGCCCTTCGAATTTAATAGGCCTCTTCATGTTGTTGTTGAAGTTCTGTTTGGCACACACAACTTCAATATCGCTTTCTCTATCGGCCTCTTCAAGACGAAGAGCGATATCAATAAGCTGATCAAATGAAACCTCAAGTTTCAAAAGCAATGGCTTCTTAAGATTCTTATTCAAGCCATAGACAAATCTCTGATTTTTCTTCAATGGGGTATTAATGTATTCAACCCCGTATTTGGAAAGAGATTCGAAAGATGCGACATAGTCTGTCACAGAAGATTCACCTTGAACAAGGTCAATAAAACGCCGGGCCAAAGTTACCTTTTCAGCCTCCGGCACGAATTTCAATTCGAATCTTTCCCGAAATTGCTCTCAAGTGAGATCCGCTTCAACGATTTCAGAAATTAAAAGCTCATACCAATCTAATGCTCTTTCTTGGAGCATGCTAGAAGCCACTTGGACTCGATGTAGATCAATAAGGTTCATGCGAGAAAAGATGCGATCGCATGATTTGAGCCAAGCTTGAATTTCTATAACACTCTCGGATCCTTTGAATGGCCTTCCACCCAAATCGGTATAGTCTCTGCACAAGCGTGCAAAACCGGATCTAGGATGAGTGCGCTCCGGAATGGGTCCGGCTGCTTGAGCGTTCTTTACTAGATCAAGAATTTGCTGGGCAGACATGAATACTCTATCCAGGGGAGTAGCACTAGATTGACCGGCGCTGGGACTGCCAGGTCTAACCATTTCTCTTCTTTAAGAAAGAAAGAAAGAAAGAAGAGGAAAAAGTTATTCTCAAGATAAATATCAAGCAATTCTTGATAGATAAAACAAGAAATCATAAAGAAAATAGGATGAATCGGTGTGAAGACTCGAATTAAATCCTAAAGCACGACTCCTAAGAAAGACTTAGGACGATGATCCTTGTTATAATATTCCATATTGTTCCGAAGTTTGGCTCTGATACCAAGCTGTGACGCCCCACCTCTATACCCACGCTAGCCAAGAACATTACGGAGTAAATGCTGTCAACTAGCACGGATAATAAGGCTGTTGAGGAGCGACCATCCGTGTAATTGCTTTGTGCGAGCATCGATATGTCAGATAGTATAACATGCAATTCTTTTCAAGTGGTAACCCGACATGCCGACACAAACTCAAAACTACTACACAGTGGCTATAATATCTTCGGAAACAAATATAGAAATAAACATAACATAAATCAGTCACAGACAATTCATATCACAAAGGCGGAAATAGATATGAATATAACACATGAAAGTGTTCATCAGAGTAGTGGTCAAACAAGATCCACAATATCAAAAAGAATAGATACAAGTGCTAGACAAAAGAATAAGTATACATCATAGATTCTGTATCTCACATGTATACAACAAAAAACTACTAATCTAAGTAGTTAGCCAAAAGTCAGATGATGGTCCGATAAGGAGTCAAGCAGAAGCACGTGTGAAATCTCAGTCTGACCCGAGTATTAAGAAAATAATAAACGGATCAGTCTAGCTATAAATATCAGATGAAATGATATAGAATAAGAGATATGACTAAACGTATAATAATCACAATGCCAAGCTGTGATATATAAGTAATTGAAAAATCAACAAGAGATTAATCAATATCACAAAGATCCACTCAAGATAAAAAGGAATGTCATACTCCTAATTTCATTCACCAAGCCACAATAAATGACATATATATCCATGCCAATCGTAAAAGTTGGCGAAACATAAATTCCAGAAATCAACACACGAAATCCAGAAATCACAAAAAGGTATGTGTGAGTGGAATCACACAAGTGGTGTCTAGGCTAACCGAAAGGGTATGTGTGAATGGAATCGCACAAGTGGTGTCTAGCCTAACCAAAAAGCAAAAAGGTATGTGTGAACGGAACCACACAAGTGGTGTCTAGGCTAACCGAAAAGGTATGTGTGAATGGAATCACACAAGTGGTGTCTAGCCTAATCTCGCAAACAAAGAGACATCGCACATTGCTAGTCTAAATCACAAAGATGATCGTCATGATCAACGAGAAGTGTCAATTACACTAAGCTAGTAAATATAAAAGTTTAGCTTCATGTCCCATAACCACTTGCTTAACATAAACATTTACGAACAAACTGCATATCTCCACTAGAAAAATGTCACAAGTGGTTCAATCGAACAAGTCCAAAAATTAACCAACGAAGTAAACGCAAGCGTTTCATACCACTTGTTTTACTAAGTCGTTTAATTAGATTTCTCATACGAGTGAGGTAAAGGTTTGTATATACTAATAGATTGGAAATCGGTTTGAGAAAACGAGCTTTGTAATAAAATAGTGTTGAAATCATTTGAAGAAATAGTTTTGATATTTACTACTAGTATAGAAAACCTTTATATTTTAAAGTGACAAATCATAGAAGTGATTGTAGAAACAATCGGGCATAAAAATTCACATTCGAAGACGTGAATAAAATCCAAAGAAATCGATACCAAATCCATCAAAGTGGATATATCTAAAATTCCCAAAGAAAAGGTCATCAAAGTCGATAATAAATGACAACAACAAAAGGGAGACAACACGAATCGATTAAAGTTGGATATTCAAACGAATTAGCAATATAGGCTAATCTGGCAAATAGTAGCAGGTCGGTCGACCGGACTCCCTGAGTCGGTCGACCGAACCAGAGGTTGGAAGTGCTCGAGGCAATAGGTCGGTCGACCAGCCCAGGGGGCTCGGTCGGCCGAAGCCTGTAACCAGCACTTCCAAACAGAGGCAGGAAGTGCCTGGACTACAGGTCGGTCGACCGGCCCAGGGGGCTCGGTCGGCCGAACCTGTATGCTTGCACTTCCTACCCTATTTCAAAAGAGGTGCAACTCTCGATCAAATTGCAATCGCACGAGCAACGGCGCTAAGGGTTTATGCCAATCGACTACCCGACCCTATATGCTCCTCGATGCATCACAAAAAACATGTTCAAACATCAAAGTTAGGATTTTTAACGAATTGAACTCAAAACACTAAAAATTGGAATATTCACAAAAGCAATCCAAATCAAAATCAAATGCACATGAATAAGTGTTAGGAATTCATACCTAACAATAGAAGAGAATTATAAGCATAGATGTAAGATTAAAATTCTCACCTTTGAACTCAAACGAATGAAGAAGATGCTATGAAGCAATGGCAAGAACAAGCACTCTTTAATTCCAACTCAACAAGCTTGAATCTAAGCTTAAAAGAGAAACATTCCCTAAATTAGGTTTAGGAAATTTATGAAATCAAAGAGAGAATGAGTTGGAGAAGAAGAAGAGGAAGCTTACCAATGGGTTCTCATGAACTTTGGAGCTAGGAGATGGATTTGCAAAGGAAGCTAGGGCTTAGAGTTTTAATTTCCACTCTCCACCTCCATTTTCAGTTTTGCTAGAGAGTTAGGAGTTGGAATGAAGTAATGAAGAGGAGAGTGGGACTGAGTTAGTAAGTGGTTAATTGGCTCAGCCCAAACCAAAGCCCTAAGCGGGAAAAAGTAGCAAAAATCAACTTTCTCCAAACATATCGAAGCTTATACTCAAAAAGGTCGCAAACGGCATTTTGAACTCAATGGAAGTGGTCTCGAGTCCTAATTCGGCTGTTTGCAAAAAATAGCTTTTCGGACTAAAATCCGACTAACAATAAAATATTTAAATATAAAATCGATAAATATGCAGGTTGTTACAGACTCTCCTCCTTAAAGAAATTGCGTCCTCGCAATGCTTAAGAAGAAAATAAGAAGTAACAACCATAAAAGCATATCAACACAAAAGAAAATTGAAATAAGAAGTTCACCATAAGGAGCACGAAAGAGTTAGCAAGAACGGGATCGCTCAATGAATTCTCTAGATTCCTATGAGTAATCCCTGGGATTTGAGAACCATTGAACTCTCACAAGAAGAACATCTTTATTTCGATGTCGTTTGAGCTCCGAAGCAATAATTCGAATAGGATGTTGCTCAAAAATCAAATCTGGTGAAACTTCAATTTCCATAATATCACCGGGCTCAAGAATGAAAACCGGAATCCCTAAGGCATTTCTGTAGATAAAAGATGTGGGGAACGTCAAGAATAGCAGAAAATTGAGCCAGTGCAATGGTGTAGTACAAAAACGGTACGCCCGATGAACTAGAAACTCAAATAATTTGGGACATCAACGTAGTACAAAAACGGTACGTCCAATGAACCAAAGCAAAGACATTGATGTATTACATACGGTACATCCAATAAATCAAATAGCAAAAACATTAATGTAGTACAAACGGTACATACAATGAATCCAAAAGTAAAGGCATTGATGTAGTACAAACGGTACATCCAATGAATCAAATAACAAAGACATTGATGTAGTACAAATGGTACATCCAATGAATCGAAAAATAAAGACATTGATGTAGTACAAACGGTACATCCAATGAATCAAATAGCACAAAAGAACACCGGACACTAGTCCATAAAAGGAATGAGATAAAGCTCAATAAAACGAAGTATACCAAAACGTCCGATGAACTTGATAGAAAGATAATTCCATTCAGACAACATCAAAGAATCAACCACTTGTTGCTTACGACAAAGCGCATTGGCAACACAATTTCCCTTCTCGGGAATAAAAGAATATCAAGATCATAAGGTGCTAGGAACTCGAGTCAACATGAAGTTCCTTATGACAAAATAAATATTCCAAGGATTTATGATCGAGATGGAGAACAAATTCCTCCCCTAAAAATGATGATGCAAAACTCTAAAAGTAGAAACAATAACCGCGAGCACTAGATCATGAGTGGTATATCTAGTCTCGATAGGCTATAATGATTTAGAAGCACAAGTGATAGCACGTTCCCCTTTGCAAGAGAACGGCATAAAAACCAATATGACTAGTATCGGTACAAATAGCAAAGTCTTGGTTCCCCTTCAGGAATCACAAGAATAAGAGTATCGAAAAGAAAGAATTTCTTTTAAATAATCTTCCTTCCCGAAAAGTTAAAACTTTCAAAATTACATTTTTATTTTTATGTAATAATCTTTCTAGAAAAATTTACATTTTTACGAGTCAACATATCGTGTCTGACTGTCTCATCAAAGCGTTTAGGAAATTCCTATCGATAACGTTGATCAAGCGCATCGACCAAAATTCTTAAAGCACTCAACGGGCAATACAATCACAAAATCGTCTTTTATAGGATAAATAAATCTCTTAAAAAGTTTTAAGAATATTCTTTGTTCGTTTCAAGAACAAAATTCAGTTTTACTTATAAATAAATCTTATGAAAAAGATTTGCAAAATTTTAAATTACTATTTTCATCCAAAATCAGTAAATACAAGAATAGTCTCATCGAAATATTCATAGAATATTCGATTTATAAAATGGATGAAATAAGCTGGACAATTTGAATGACATAATAAGTCATTCATAAGAATCATAACGAGTGCGGAATGCGGTAAGTGGAATGCTAATTTCCGCAACTCGTAGCAAACGAAAACCGGTGGTAAAGTCAAACTGAAAAGACCTTAGCACCACACCAAAGATATTGCTCAGGTGATGATCCTAAGACAAGCTCAAAATACCGGAAAATTTTTCACAAATTATTTAGGTAAGAGAAATAATACTTTCCTCACCATAAGGGCTTAAAGAAGAAAATGATGCCATCAAGTTGGAAACAAAATCATAAAGGAAAAATAAAAATCTGCTTAACAGATTGAAAATGTCGAAGATGAAGAGTCCACTCAGAAAATAGGATATAGGCTTCATTAATGATTAAGCCAATCCTATCGCACAAATCAATTCCGGAGCCTAAGTAAAAATATCGGCCCGGAAAGAAAAATCACATAAAATAATTTTCGACATCAAATAAAAGCAAATTGAGTGTTGCGGATCTACCATCCGGATTCGCAATCCTCAAAGAAGTCATCAAGCCCAAAATATTCAAAGAAAAAGAATCGACAAGTTCTTTTGATATAAAATAATGAGATGAAACCTATATCAAAAAGAACTCAATTAAGAAGATCACAAAATAAATGTAATCAAGGATTAAATGAGAAATACCTTGACCACGAGAAGTGTTACCAGGAGCTTGCACAATATTCAGCTCTCCCTCTCTCCTGCTTTGAAGAATGGGACAAGAAGATATAAGATGACCCGAACTTTTGCAATAACGGCAAAAGAGAGGTTTCAGACACTCCTTTGCATAGTGGTCTGTGGAACCACAATTGTAGCATCGTCCACGACTAGAGATAGGAGACTTTGCTAACGGAGTTTGTTGCTTCCCTTTCTTGATGGGATTAGGCCCTTCGAATTTAACAGGCCTCTTCATGTTGTTGTTGAAGTTCTATTTGGCACGCACAACTTCAATATCGCTTTCTCTATCGGCCTCTTCAAGACGAAGAGCGATATCAATAAGCTGATCAAATGAAACCTCAAGTTTCAAAAGCAATGGCTTCTTAAGATTCTTATTCAAGACATAGACAAATCTATGATTTTTCTTCAATGGGGTATTAATGTATTCAACCCCGTATTTGGACAGAGATTCGAACGATGCGACATAGTCTGTCATAGAAGATTCACCTTGAACAAGGTCAATAAAACGCCGGGCCAAAGTTACCTTTTCAGCCTCCGGCACGAATTTCAATTCGAATCTTTCCCGGAATTGCTCTCAAGTGAGATCCGCTTCAACGATTTTAGAAATTAAAAGCTCATACCAATCTAATGCTCTTTCTTGGAGCATGCTAGAAGCCACTTGGACTCGATGTAGATCAATAAGGTTCATGCGAGAAAAGATGCGATCGCATGATTTGAGCCAAGCTTGAATTTCTATAACACTCTCGGATCCTTTGAATGGCCTTCCACCCAAATCGGTATAGTCTCTGCACAAGCGTGCAAAACCGGATCTAGGATGAGTGGGCTCTGGAAGGGGTCCGGCTGCTTGAGCGTTCTTTACTAGATCAAGAAGTTGCTGGGCAGACATGAATACTCCATCCAGGGGAGTAGCACTAGATTGAACGGCGCTGGGACGGCCAGGTCTAACCATTTCTCTTCTTTAAGAAAGAAAGAAAGAAGAGGAAAAAGTTATTCTCAAGATAAATATCAAGCAATTCTTGATAGATAAAACAAGGAATCATAAAGAAAATAGGATGAATCGGTATGAAGACTCGAATTAAATCCTAAAGCACGACTCCTAAGAAAGACTTAGGACGATGATCCTTGTTATAATATTCCATATTGTTCCGAAGTTTGGCTCTGATACCAAGCTGTGACGCCCCACCTCTATACCCACGCTAGCCAAGAACATTACGGAGTAAATGCTGTCAACTAGCACGGAGAATAAGGCTGTTGAGGAGCGACCATCCGTGTAATTGCTTTGTGCGAGCATCAATATGTCAGATAGTATAACATGCAATTCTTTTCAAGTGGTAATCCGGCATGCCGACACAAACTCAAAACTACTACACAGTGGCTATAATATCTTCGGAAACAAATATAGAAATAAACATAACATAAACCAGTCACAGACAATTCATATCACAAAGGCGGAAATAGATATGAATATAACACATGAAAGTGTTCATCAGAGTAGTGGTCAAACAAGATCCACAATATCAAAAAGAATAGATACAAGTGCTAGACAAAAGAATAAGTATACATCATAGAGTCTGTATCTCAAATGTATACAACAAAAAACTACTAATCTAAGTAGTTAGCCAAAAGTTAGATGATGGTCCGATAAGGAGTCAAACAGAAGCACCTGTGAAATCTCAGTCTGACCCGAGTATTAAGAAAATAACAAACGGATCAGTCTAGCTATAAATATCAGATGAAATGATATAGAATAAGAGATATGACTAAACGTATAATAATCACAATGCCAAGCTGTGATATATAAGTAATTGAAAAATCAACAAGAGATTAATCAATATCACAAAGATCTACTCAAGATAAAAAGGAATGTCATACTCCTAATTTCATTCACCAAGCCACAATAAATGACATATATATCCATGCCAATCGTAAAAGTTGGCGAAACATAAATTCCAGAAATCAACACACGAAATCCAGAAATCACAAAAAGGTATGTGTGAGTGGAATCACACAAGTGGTGTCTAGGCTAACCGAAAGGGTATGTGTGAATGGAATCGCACAAGTGGTGTCTAGCCTAACCAAAAAGCAAAAAGGTATGTGTGAACGGAACCACACAAGTGGTGTCTAGGCTAACCGAAAAGGTATGTGTGAATGGAATCACACAAGTGGTGTCTAGCCTAACCTCGCAAACAAAGAGACATCGCACATTGCTAGTCTAAATCACAAAGATGATCGTCATGATCAACGAGAAGTGTCAATTACACTAAGCTAGTAAATATAAAAGTTTAGCTTCATGTCTCATAACCACTCGCTTAACTTAAACATTTACGACCAAACTGCATATCTCTACTAGAAAAATGTCACAAGTGGTTCAATCGAACAAGTCCAAAAATTAACCAACGAAGTAAACGCAAGCGTTTCATACCACTTATTTTACTAAGTCGTTTAATTAGATTTCTCATACGAGTGAGGTAAAGGTTTGTATATACTACTAGATTGGAAATCGGTTTGAGAAAACGAGCTTTGTAATAAAATAGTGTTGAAATCATTTGAAGAAAGAGTTTTGATATTTACTACTAGTATAGAAAACCTTTATATTTTAAAGTGACAAATCATAGAAGTGATTGTAGAAACAATCGGGCATAAAAATTCACATTCGAAGACGTGAATAAAATCCAAAGAAATCGATACCAAATCCATCAAAGTGGATATATCTAAAATTCCCAAAGAAAAGGTCATCAAAGTCGATAATAAATGACAACAACAAAAGGGAGACAACACGAATCGATTAAAGTTGGATATTCAAACGAATTAGCAATATAGGCTAATCTGGCAAATAGTAGCAGGTCGGTCGACCGGACTCCCTGAGTCGGTCGACCGAACCAGAGGTTGGAAGTGCTCGGGGCACCAGGTCGGTCGACCAGCCCAGGGGGCTCAGTCGGCCGAAGCCTGTAACCAACACTTCCAAACAGAGGCAGGAAGTGTCTGGACTACAGGTCGGTCGACCGGCCCAGGAGGCTCGGTCGGCCGAACCTGTATGCTTGCACTTCCTACCCTATTTCAAAAGAGGTGCAACTCTCGATCAAATTGCAATCGCACGAGCAACGGCGCTAAGGGTTTATGCCAATCGACTACTCGACCTTATATGCTCCTCGATGCATCACCAAAAACATGTTCAAACATCAAAGTTAGGATTTTTAACGAATTGAACTCAAAACACTAAAAATTGGAATATTCACAAAAGCAATCCAAATCAAAATCAAATGCACATGAGTAAGTGTTAGGAATTCATACCTAACAATAGAAGAGAATTATAAGCACAGATGTGAGATTAAAAATCTCACCTTTGAACTCAAACGAATGAAGAAGATGCTATGAAGCAATGGCAAGAACAAGCACTCTTTAATTCCAACTCAACAAGCTTGAATCTAAGCTTAAAAGAGAAACATTCCCTAAATTAGGTTTAGGAAATTTCTGAAATCAAAGAGAGAATGAGTTGGAGAAGAAGAAGAGGAAGCTTACCAATGGGTTCTCATGAACTTTGGAGCTAGGAGATGGATTTGCAAAGGAAGCTAGGGCTTGGAGTTTTAATTTCCACTCTCCACCTCCATTTTCAGTTTTGCTAGAGAGTTAGGAGTTGGAATGAAGTAATGAAGAGGTGAGGGGGATTGGGACTGAGTTAGTAAGTGGTTAATTGGCTCAGCCCAAACCAAAGCCCTAAGCGGGAAAAAGTAGAAAAAATCAACTTTCTCCAAACATATCGAAGCTTATACTCAAAAAGGTCGCAAACGGCATTTTGAACTCAATGGAAGTGGTCTCGAGTCCTAATTCGGCTGTTTGCAAAAAGTAGCTTTTCGGACTAAAATCCGACTAACGATAAAATATTTAAATAAAATATTTAAATATAAAATCGATAAATATGCGGGTTGTTGCACCGTCAATCAATATATATATTAACTTAAAATCTTTAAGATAGATTAAGGATTATAAAACCATCTCATTTTCTCAATCATCTACTTAATTTCAAAGATTAAGTTCATAAACTTTAAAACCAAAAGTTATAAAATTTAACTTAATAAATTTGAAACAATTTTTTTACCCTTCAAGTAATTTCAATTTAAACAAACATTGATTAAGTTAGAAAAGAAAAGTGTATTGATAACCTATTTGAAAATTTAAATTTTGAAAGCTTGGCTCATTATTCTTTGAAACCTTCTTATTTCAAACCTTTTTCAATCTTGATCATTCCAGTACACTTTAAACTTGGCTAAATACAACTGTCTAAGACTTATTTTATTTTTTTCTCAAATTTTAAAACTGATTTGTAACAGATTATACTTCACATTTTAAAATCCTGTTAAACATGTTAAGTGACCTGAGCTATTACTGGATTTCCTCGAAACCAACTTCGGGTGGAACCCACCCACTCTCGCCTTCGAGTCACTGCGCCATTTACTCGAGATCGTCACGAGTTTCCTATCTTCTTCTCGAACTCCACGATCTCCTTCAGATACAACCATAAACATGCACCTGCACTGCCGACCAAAGCTACTTCGACCATCGCCACGATCACCCACACATCCCCGTTGATCACCCTAAGCCTCACGACCAACCAGATCGAGGAATACAAATGCAAATCGAAAATGAACCCATCGTTCCAAACTCTGGAACCAACCCGACCAGAAAACCCATCATCGCCGATGTTCTCTCCCACGATCATCCACGCCTTCACGACCCAAGCTCCATCTCGGTCTCCAGCTTCGGTTCCTCTACTTGCGGTGAAGTCCGATCCACCTCTGACATCACAGCGAACTCAAACACATCGTCGACTCAACCATCTCACAAAACCCTAAAATCATTCCGCTTGACCATCATGATCGATGAAAATTTTTGCGAGTATTTTTCTTGGAATCGCCAACACCCAAGCTAACTTCACCCACGACCTCGAGGTCCAATCATCCCCTGATCGCACAAATTCGACAGAAAACCCATCTTAGTTCAACTCACGAATTCTCGAGATTCCCAAATCTAAAAATTTTGATTTAACTTTCAAAAATCATGTTTTTTTGTGGTGATTACGGTTATATAAGCGAATCAAATAATTAAGGTGATCGAATTTTTATCATATGTTGAACTTCACTGTAAATTCTTTTCCCAGGTTAAAACTCTGTTAAAATTTATCTCAAAAATAATTTTAGAATTTGGATTTTTGATTGAATGCACATGTTTTCTTCAGATCCTAAACTCTAACATGATTTGGAGCAGGAGAATTCGAATTTTACATGAATTTAAACCCTGTCAGTGTTTGAAACATAATATATATGTCTGGAACCAGACATGCACACAACAACCCATACATATGCATATATGCATACAGATACGTTTAACAACTAAGCAACATTCCCATAACAGATTCAAATGTTAACCACACATCGGAGATAAGAACAGGTTTAAGAGGTTTTCTCACCCGATTATGATGTGCAAAGGGCTTGAAAACTGGATATTGATTTTTGTTAGCTAAATTTTACTACATGCCCTGATTTGTTTCTACAATTGCTTGATCTTGACCTATATTCCAGACTGAAGCTACTTTTTTTTCTGATTTGATTTCAGAAGAGCTTCCAAGCTTTG
The DNA here is from genome assembly GCA_030765085.1 of Allium cepa. Classification (NCBI taxonomy): domain Eukaryota; kingdom Viridiplantae; phylum Streptophyta; class Magnoliopsida; order Asparagales; family Amaryllidaceae; genus Allium; species Allium cepa. The sequence goes on along the minus strand of CM060932.1, from coordinate 571,808,111 downwards.
CAATTTTACAGAAGATTTCCTTTTGATCTTATGGTTTTCAGGTTGAAGCTTGCTTATTTGCTTCCAGGTTTCAGATTGAATGATTGTATTTGTTTCATAGGCTTGTAAATTTGATCTGATTTCCAGATTTAGATTTATTTCAAGCTTTTGAAGATTTTGAATTGCTGTTGATTTTTGTTTTGAGGAGAGTTTACAGGTTTTTTATCTTTGTTTGTTTTAGTATTGAGATGATTTTTTTTCCTTTTCTTACTTCAGATTTGAGAAAATTTTGGAAAGAATGAACATATCCTGACTATATTTTTCTTCTATGCATGTTTACAAAATTTGATTCAAAAGAAATAAACCCTTTGCCACTTGTCTACTTTCTTATTGCATGGTTTAAACTTGTTAATCTTTGTGATTACTTGCCTTACACTTGTTAACATGAAGTAAATTTGTGTTTATAACCTTGGTTCAAATTATTATTATTATTTTAAAATTTTTGCTTTAATCCTTCATGTAAATATATTTTCATTTTGAAAAGAAAAGGTATTAAACCTTTTATAGATTCTAAACAAATTGTACTTAGTCCATATATATAAGTTAAAAGAAAGAACATTATTCCTTTATTAATATTTTAATTCAAATTTTATTAGTTCACAAAAGATATGTATATCTTAACTTTTATTTCTTATTTTACATTTGCATTCACACATTATATTTATACAACTTTTAAAATCCATTAAATTCAAATATCTTTATATTATTTTCTATTTATATTTCCTTTTATAACTATTTGTACAACCTTATGAAAATGATTCTTATCTATCTAACATGTTTTTATTTTTATATTGATATTTAGATATATTCAATCCAATTTATGTTTAGATCCTTAGTTAGTTTTATATTTACAAATTTTATTTTCTTATATATTTATTTATAAAATACTTATCGTTAAATTTCAAACCAAAGTTCTATTTAAAATCTAAAATATTTATTTATTTTGGAAATTTTCTAATTATTTCACAATTAATTTCACAAATAAATTCCAAAATTAAATTAATTTCCAGATTAAACTTGGTTAAAATTCGGGAATGCTACATTTGTAAATTAATAAATGCCTTCTAAATTTTATAAAAATAAAATCTTTAAAGAAAAAAGAATATAAACCAATTATAATTTGAATAAAATTATATATAATATATTTAATTCATTTTTAAATGATAATATAAAACTTTGTATTTATTTACTATTAAATAAACACTTTCCAAATTTATATAAATAATATCCTTTTAAGGAAAATAAATTTTATTTTAAATAAAAACTTATTCATATATTTTATATCCAAAATAATTTCAAGATATATACTCTTTAAATTTAAATTTAAATCTATATTCAAATTCAAATTCAATTTTAATACCTAATTTAAAATCAATTCAAATATATATATATATATATATATATATATGAATTTTATAACAAACACAAATTAAATTTGAAAATAATGACTTTATTTAAAAATCTATTTTAAAGTCTATTTATAAAACAACTAAATTTGAAAATAATTATTTCATTTAAAAATCTAATTATAAAACAATAGCAATTAAATTTGCAAATAATTATTCTATTAAAAATCCATTTATATCTATATTTAAAAACATCATACTATTAATTATTGTTATTTATGTTTGAAACTAACAATTTTACCAGTTTTAAATAATTTAATAAGTAGATTATCACATTTTAAATTCCTCGAAATTCCAGGATATCACATTTCTCCCCCCTTAAAAGAATTTTGTCCTCGAAAATTAAAACATAGATAATCCAAAAACTTTTATTTCATTTCGACCATTCAAACATCCATATCAACCATACATTTTCAACTAAACAATCAATTTCATTCAAACAAACAGTTTATTCGAACAAACAATTTATTCAAACAAACATCACTAGCTATCCAAACACAATTCCGGATAAGCTTTCCCAAAACTATCCAGAGGTTCTCAAGACAAATTATGAAATCCTAGCTCCACAAAACCTTAACTAGCTATACCACTATAATCTGAGTTTCGTCTTACTCTGATCAATAAATCTGAATCAAAAATCAAACTACACTGAAAACCAGCTCAACTACCAGATCCTTCTGAACTACAGATCTCAAATAAGATGGATCACTCACGTATTTCCTCAGATGAGATACGTGAAAAACAACATGAATTCCAGCCATCCAAACTGGCAATTCGATCTTGTAGACCACAATCACTAATCTCCTCAAGCACTTGGAACAGACCAATACATCTTGGAGCAAATTTCCCGTCTATCCAAATCTGATAACTCCTTTAAATTGGGAAACTTTGACAGAGACTAAATCCTTTGATCTCAAATTCTAATTTTCCTTGCCTCCTGTCCACAAATCCTTCTGACGATCCTGCGCTGCTCTTGAACTTCTCTAGATAAGCTTCACCTTCACAGATGCTTCTCTGATCAAAACAGGACTGAGAACAAGACGAATTCCCAACTCTACCCAACAGAAGGGGAAAATTTCAGGTCTTCCATACAAAACTCTATAGGGTGCCATCTAGATACTCGCCTGATAACTGTACGAGAATTCCATTCAATGCAGACGGTCCTCCCAAAATCCATCAAAATCCAAAACACAACTCTCAGCACAACCTCACAAATTCTATTCAGCCTTTCTGTCTGACCGTCGATCTGGAATGATAGGCTGAACTCAAACTCAAACTTGAACCCAAAGCTGATCATAAAGCCTCCCAAAACTATGCTGGAGAAAACTGGATCACGGTCACTAACAATGCTAACTGAAACACCAAGCAGTCGGACAAACTCCTTCAAGAAAAACTCAGCCAAAATGCTGCAGTACGGGTTGCCTTGATTGGAATAAGATGGGTGCACTTAATTAACCGGGCTTTAATTACCCATATTCCATTTCCCTCTTTGGTCCTTGGCAAACTGTCTATGAAATCCAAAGCATTCTCTTCCCATTTCCACTTCGGAAATTCAAAAGCTACAACAAACTTGCGGTCTTCTGCTGATCACCTTCACATGCTGACAAATCGTAGATCCCCTGACGAAAGCAGCGACATCCTTCCTCATGCTCGGCCTCCCGAAGACTCTCTGACAGAACTCCTTGCCTCAAATCCTAGATATTCGGAACACAAATCCTACCGATGATCCCAAAGTTCCTTGGCTATCAATCTCAAAACTGGAACTCTGACCATTCTTGACTCAATCCATCCATAACAGTCACACAAATACATCCATGTAGACCTCAAACTTACTCCTACCATAAGAAATAGCTAGAATAGGCACACTCGTCAGCCTTGCTTTCAAACTTGAGAAAGCCTCTTCACACTCTGGTCCACTTAACTTTTGCTCCTTCTCGAGTCACTCGGTTGAGTGCGAAGAAATCTTAGAAATATCCTTGATAAACTTCCCATAGAACCTTGCCAAATCTCGAAAAACTACGGACCTATGAATAGTAGCAACCTTGGCTGGATCTACAGAAATACCCTCACTAGAAACAAAATGCTTCGTCAAAGAAATCTTGGGTCTGCTATACTAACTCTTCTCTCTTCTTTGGTGCCATCCTTCTACTTGGCTGAACAATAGGCACTGCTCCTAGAACTAAGACGATCTGAAGCTCTATCTCTTAATAAGGGCAAACCTCCACTCCTCCAAAAACATTCAGAAAATCTCTAACCACCTTAATGGACTCTATGCCTTCTGGAGATGCCACGCTTCCAAGCAACAGATGCTCAAATGAACTTCAAAATCATCGCATGTCACTTTTGCGATTCTTCCAACTCGGTCTCCAAAGAAACAAACCTTATACTATCCATCTAATCCATATCCAGAATAAGATCAAACCCTTCGAGTTCCAATATGGATGGGTCACAAGAAAACTATAGGGGAGATAAGAAAATCTTAAGCCGCTACAAATCTTATCTAACTCGGTTACCCCGCCTATAGGATTTGATACAAAGATAGGACGGTCAACCAAACAAAGAGATAAATGAAACTCCTTTAGAAATCATGTTGGAAATCCGAACAGATACCCAAAAAATTTAGATAGACATATAATTATATAAAAATTACAAATGCACGCTCTAAGATAGACACTACTCCAGAGCCTAGGTATTATCTTAACCTATGCTCTGATACCAACTGTGATGACCCATCTTTCATTCCATAGAAAGACGCATCATCAATAAGAAAGAAAGATGTAGAAATAGAATAGAAAGAAGAAAGAACTCAACAAAATCAGAATCTCACAGCAGAACGGAACAAAATAAAATATATCACATAGATATTACATGGTCAATACATTAGAGTTACACAGATTACAACAACATTTTACATTAGACAGTTATAAAGTTCTGTCTAATCCATTACAATTCAAATACAACAGACAAAGACACCACAACAGAAATATAGATACAGCTACATCTGGACTCTTGCTCCAAGCTATCTAATATTCGTCAAAGTTAACCTGAAATCCCTTGGCTACTCGTAAAAATTTGAGTACCCAAGAGTTTAAGAAAACAGAAATAAACTCTGGGTCAGATATGGGTCTGGTGTGAGTAAACGGTTTAAAGTTGCTTAACTTTTAAAATCATTTGAAAACAGAAGGTATCACGTAAGACTTCCCACACATAAACATCGGTAAGATTTTACCTTACGCTAACCAAAACATTTGATAGGAAATCCAATGATATTATAATAGGGTCTAGGGTTTTCAAACAAATAGAAAATAGCCGAAATTGTTACATTTATTAAATTCCAACATACACAGGTATACAATCAAATCTGAGGGCATTTATTGGAGATTGAATTTCCATATAATGGCAGGGATACTGGGGTACCACCCGTCACAGTACGAGGCCTAGATCAATGTACCGAGGATCACTCCTGACTCCCTGCAACACAAGGCCGAAACCATTCCTTATTGAACAGTCTCGAACAAGATAACTCCGTAGTTGGCTACATACCAACTTCCCACATAGCCGAAATAAAAGGGACATCTAGACAGGGGAAGCTCTCGTCATACTTGAATTCGACGCACTTAGCCTTGCTGCATCTCCTCTGTTCTAGCCATTCCCGGTTGATGAGGATTGAGGCTACGATTACCTTTATAGAATGCATCTATCTTAGAATGCTCATCGTCCACCTGATGATGTTCTGAAGCATTCCATCCATACAAGTTCGTTCTAGGTTCTAACGAAATCGAAGGCATTATCTCATTACACTTATTTTGGAATCTCCCTCAGAGTTAACAACAATAACCCTTGCACTCTGAAACTCCATCTCGAACCTGAAAGCACTATCTCCGTTATACTCATATTGGAATCACCATCAGAGTTTTAACGACAGATATTTCGTACACTTCGAGTCATCAACTTGATCTTCACTTGAATTCACGACCTATTGTTTAACTTGGATTGATGTGGTTTTCGGATAATCAAATTTGATACCCAGTCTCGGTCTCGTTGAAATCCAAACGTGTCTTAAAGGCCAAGTTGTTTAAAGGTTTAAACAATTCAATTCAATACTTTGAATTCATACAACATTTAACATAGATAAATATCACACATTTATCACTGATATATCTAATATCATATCACATAATATCACAACATATCATCCAATAGATATAATCCCATAGATATCTTCCAATAGATATAATCCGATAGATATCATCCATTAGATATCATCAAATTCAGACATTCTACATAAAAAATAATCAATAAACAAGAATTATTAATCCATGTTATAATTAATTTAATCAACTTAAATTAAATTAATTACTTAAGAATTACTCATCTAATCATGCTTTAACCAATCATTAATTAATTATAAACAAATTAATTGATAACTCCTTGACTATCTTATCAATCAATTAGTTAGTCTCTAATCATAGATTAACTATCCTTTAATTATCAATTAATAAACCTCAATTATTATATAATCTCCTTCAATTACAAAGCAATCAATCCTTAGTTGCTTTTATAATCAATTAACTAACCTTTAATTAACTGATTAATTATCCATTAACTATTGATTAATAACCTTAATTATTAATCAATATCTCTTAATTACAAATTAATTAATCCATAATTACTCTTATAATTAATTATTATTAATTAATTAATTATCCCTTAATTATTAATTAATAAAACTTAATTATTAATTAACAACCTTAATTACAAATTAATTAATCCATAATTATCAATTGATTAAACAGTTAGTCGATCCTTAATTAACATTTGATTAAGCCTTAATTACCTTTGATTAATCTTTAATTGTCCTTCGATTAATTAATTAATTAATCTATCATTAGATTAAGCATCCTTTAAATATTAATTAATAAAACCTAATTATTAATTAATAAAAATTAATTACAAATTAAGTACATCTTAATTATAATTAAGTAACCTCTAGTGACTTAATTAACAACTCTCTAATTACAAAATCAATCAATCTTAATTACTTGATTAATTAATTCTTAATTACTTAATTACTCAATTAATTAATCTCTATTCATTAATTAATAATCTTTAATTAATAATCCTGAATTACAATTAATTAACCTTTAATTAATTAATTTATAACCCTTAATTATTTATTAATTAAACCAATTAATTACTCTTAATTAATTACTTAGTTAATACTTTATAATTAATTAACTAGATTAATTAATTATTCTTAGTTCCCTTTATTAGACTAATTAATCTCGAGATGTTATAACCTTAATCATTTTAAGATAAAACATTATCTTATAAATACCTTAATTACCATTAACATGTTTAAAACATTTTAACATTATAATTAACTAAACTTAATTAAATCCTTTAATTAAGATTTGAAATAAGATAACCATTTAACTTGATAATTTAAAGTTAACAAAACTTAACTTCCTTAAAATAACTTAAATATTATCAAGTAGAGGTTTTTAAAACTAATTCAATTTGTATTTTAAAACTTACTTTTATAAAAATCTTAAACTTTCATTTTAAATTAATGTTTTAAAATCACTTTAAATTTCACAAAATTTAAATCAATCAAATTTTCAAAACTTCTTAATTAATAGTTAAAGAAAACAATTAGAAAAACATAAGTTTAAACAAGAAAGCTTTAAACTAGATTTGAATTTAAATTTCAAAAAAACAATTTGATTTTAAAACATTTTAAAAACTATTTATCATCTCTGCTTTGGGTTAAACCCGAAGACAACTCGGGTTTAACCCGAGTAAACCCCCTTCTTCCCAAATTTTTCCAAAACTTAGATTTTATTTTAAGTTTTAAAACTTCACAGGCTACAATTACGAAACTACTCGAGTTTTGACTCGAGCCACTATCCCAAAGGCACGACCTCACCTTCGAGTCAAAACCCCAATTCCAACACAGATATCAATCCTCCCCTGTGTACCTGCACAGCCAACTTCGACGACGATGACCATCGCCGTAGCCTCCGACATACCAACCATCTCCCATACATCAATTCCTGATCATCCAAACACATACATAAGACTTAATTCAAAATCAAGCCATGAAGATGAAACTGGAACCACAAAGCATCACCAGAATTCTCTCGATCACACACCTTTGATCAACTAAGCAGCTACAACCCCGGCCACATCTTCGCTTCACTTCCACGCAGCCAATACCAGAACACGACTCAATCACCTAGAGGACTCTCAATGCTCCAGTTACCAGACTTGACCAAATTAGGTTTAGAAACCTAAATCTACTCGCCACCGACGCCTCGATGACCAGACAACCCACCGGCTATTTTTCCAGAGTCTCCGTACATCCCTCCACTTCCAAGCGAAACCCCGATCTTCCAACAGCTTTCGATCACCAGAGATTTCCTTAAAACCCATTTCCAGTCAACCTTAAATTTCTTACAAAATCGTAAACAAAAAATTATGATTTCTAGCTTAAAAATCATATTTTCCAAGAATTTTTCAAGCTGTGTAATTAGATTATCAAATTATAACACTTGATTTAACATGTATTTTAAAACTGTTACTACATTTCTTGGTTCCAGATCAAAATTCAAACCTATATTGTTTTAAATAAAGTTCAAACTTAAATTTATGATTAAAAAAACATAAAATGTTTGAATCTCGAAGTCTAACAAAAATTAGATGATTTGATTTAGGATTTTTAATCAAAATTTTTATTTTCTGAACCAAGAATGGAGACTATTATATACACAGGCATGCACACTTGCAACACTCATAAACACAGAGATAATTCATATATATGCACAAACAATGTAACATTCATCTCAGACTTCACAAGCAAACAAATATTTATTGACTTAGATTTTAATTTAAATAGTGTTTACTCATAGATTAAAGGCAGAGGCTAGAATGATAGAAATTTGAAAACTGAAAGACTTGAAATTGAAGACTTTGATTACTACTATGTTGAAGCTTATTTGCTGAGATGATACAAAACTGGACTGAAGCTGCTACTATTCTTGCTTAAACTTTGATTATTTGTTTGTTTTCAGATTTGCTTGCTTGTTGAGGAGGTTACAGGTTTGCATTTGAAGAATCTGTTACAGGCTTGGCTTTTTTTGAAAATTGCTTTGCAAAATTCCAGATTTAAAAATGGTTGAATTTGGAAACACATATTTCTATAGGCTTTCAGGTAAATGGTTTACAGGGTTGGCTAAAGTTTTGAAAAGAAAAAGGTTACAGGCTTGAGTTACAGGCCTTTGATTTTTGAGATTGAGAAGGTTACAGGTTGAGTTGCATTTGAGAATATCTTTGTCACAGGCTTTGAAAAGATTGAGCTTCTATTTTGAGGAAGTGATTACAGGGTTTGTTTTGGTTTGCTTGAAAATGGATTTTCAAATTTCATTCTTAATCAATTTCTGGTTTTAAAGATGAAGTTCAGGTTGTAGATAGATGAACATGGTTTTGAATTCTTTTAGAAATGAAGATGGAAAACAAATAAAAGAAAGGAGAGGTGAGTTTATAAAATGTGAATTAGGATTTATTTTAGAATTAAAGAAAACAAAAATAAACTTTGACACTTGTTTGCAAATGCCAACACTTATCACCACCTATCATTCATTAACTTACATGTGTATTTATCTTGGTTTTAAAAGCTATACTTGTGATAATTTTATTTATATTATTTTTAAATGATTTTTAAAAGCTTTTTAAATTAATTTTCCTAATTAATAAATACACTTGTAAATTAATAAATGCTTTATAAATTTTATAAAAATAAAATCTTTAAAGAAAATAGAATATAAACCAATTATAATTTAAATAAAATCATATATAATATATTTAATTCATTTTTAAATGATAATATAAAACTTTTGTATTTATTTACTGTTAAATAAACACTTTCCAAATCTATATAAATAATATCCTTTTAAGGAAAATATATTTTATTTTAAATAAAAACTTATTCAAATATTTTATATCCAAAATAATTTCAAGATATATATTCTTTGAATTCGAATTTAAATCTAAATTCAAATTCAAATTCAATTTTAAAACCTAATTTAAAATTAATTATGTATATATAAACTTTAAAACAAACACAAATTAAATTTGAAAATAATGACTTTATCTAAAAATCTATTTTAAAATCTATTTATAAAACAACACCAATTAAATTTTTAAAAAATTATTTCATTTAAAAATCTATTTATAAAACAATACCAATTAAATTTGCAAATAATTATTCTATTTAAAATCCGTTTATATCTATATTTAAAAACATCACACTATTAATTATTGTTATTTATATTTGAAAATAACAATTTTACCAATTTTAAATAATTTAATAAGTAGATTATCATATTTTAAATTCCTCGAAATTCCGGGATATCACAGACTCGTTGGGTATTGGAATCCATGTCGGATTCCATGATATATTTTGATGGTGGTGCGTGTGCTGGAACATCGAACATAGCCTCATTAGCGGAAATGGCTAAACCAAAGATAGGAGGCATAGCCAGTAGGTTTAGCGAACCCATAGGGTGTAGTCAGCTCCTCCTAGATGTTACTTATAGTTGTTATGCATAAATGGGGCGATGCACTCTGTCTTAATGAGAGCAGCCATGTTTTTTCTATGGTACATCACTAGGATGTATGCTACTTCGGAAAGATATCTCTGATCCTTGTGCAGGAGGACTGTTCCTCGAAGTACTGAGGGCATCTCCACGAAAATCCTACACAATTAGCAAACATTCCTTATTGATTTTCAATTACATACCTAGTATTGTTATGATGTACACTTACAAGCATCACGGCTACTTTATTAGTATTATTTTCGTCTTAGACATTATTATAATATCAATAGATTTTCTAGTATAAAGGTTTTTGATTATCATAAGGTAAAAACATATCCGTATTTATGTTAGGCATGGTCTTACAAGATACCTTGTTTTGAAAGGTTATTTAATATTTAATGATTCATTTGATTATGTTTCTGACGCTGGTTTTATCAGATTGACGCGGGTGTTGTTTTCCTATAATGATTGGGACAAACCGAGCATATTTTCAGGTTAGTTGGATGTTTTTAGAGTTTAGAGACTAGCTGGAGGCCCAGAGACGTATTCTCATACATGGTTAATTTTTCGTTACATTTATGGTTGTATTTATCAGCAATTGTGAGGACATGTTGTTATAACTATCTAGGCTGAAATATGTTAGTATACTCTGAATAATGTCTGTATGTGTATAAATTACAGTTTTGTTTTTATGTAAAGATTCGTCATATATTATAGATCATTCGTTCCGCTGTGAGATTCTATATTTGTTTAGTTTCTTCTTGTCTTCTTTCTTCTTTATTTTTCCTAACTATCCACTTTTTCGTTCATTTTGGGTTGGACATGTGTGGTTTGTTGTCAGCTTAAAATGTAAGGAAAGTGGGTTGTTACATGATATATTACAAATAAGAGATAGATTTAAATCAGAATTTATAAATGTTTAGTAAATGGATTTGAAATTGTTCATAAAATGTATTTATGAATGGATTTATAAATGGATTGGATTATAAAGAAATGGATCTATAAGTGTGATATTTTATAAAATTGATATTTTACAAATGAAGTGAAGATTTGTAAAATCGTATTTTATTAATAAAAGTATAGATTTATAAACTGGGTTTATAAATTAAAGGAAAACTATTGTGACTCAATAGATTAAAGAAATAAATCGAACGGTGAATTTATTATAAGATAAGGAATGATATTCTAGTTTGGAAATTTAATACGAGGGTAAATTTGGTATCGTCAAATGATATTTTATAAATTGATGGAAATTCATGAAAGAAATTAATACCTATGGGAGCAAGGTTAAAATAGTTGAAATTATGTTTTGGATGTTGTTTTTTTAAAGAAGCAAGATTTATAAAGGAATAGAGGTGTAAATGGGTTCATAAATAAAGGAATATTTATGAAAAGAAGCTTTTATAAAATGGAAAGAGATTTATAAACATGGTTTATCAATATGGAAATGATTATGTTGAATTAAGCATGGATTTTTATCAAGGAAATATATATACATTTTAAAGGTTGTTTATTAATAATATTAATATTTTTTAAAGGTTGCTAATAAATAGTTGGAATTGAAAGGTTAATTATTTAAAAATATTAATATGGTTTGAAATTGATTATAATTATTTATTAGTAAAGATTTGGAAATTAATCATTAGTAATTATAAAAATGTTGAAGATAATCTATTATTGTTTATCAAGAATGTTTTGAAATTTACCAATTACTATTTTTAAGACGTTTAAAGCTAATACTTATTTATTTATAATGTTTGTTATTATATATAATAGTGTTTTAAAGTACATGATTATTATTTATTTATAAATGTTTTTGAAATTTATAAATATGGTTTTACAAATAGATTTACGCTTTATAAAAGAAGTTTGTAAGATGTTTTGGAGACATAAATGGGATTCATTTATAATGTATGAAGAGGGCTTTCCGAATGATTTTAGATAATTATAGAGGAAATTTATGAATGGGTTTATAGGTTTATAAGAAGAGCTTATAAATAGTTGCATGAATTTATAAAAAGGTTATAAATGGTTTTAAAAGGTTATAAATGGTTTTATAAATGATTTTTGGGATTTTCGTAAGGGATTTGTAAATTATTTTTGAATTGTATCGAAAGGAAAATTTTCTTAGTATTGTGAATCTACTTGTAGCGCTGAGATAAGTATGTGGATATTCTCCAAGTATTGAAAATATAGGGAGTGTGGATATATATATATATATATATATATATATATATATATATTAAAAGGATTTTGGGATGAATATTTACAAAGTGAATTTAATTAAAAAGGATTAATTAATGAAGGCCTGGTGTTGTTTGGTGTTTAACCATTGTTATTTTTCATGGAATTAAATTCCTGATTGAATGTTTATTATTCGATAGTTAAATAACCGACTATCAAAATTGAACCCAAACGTAACTTTGGAAATATCTATGGGAAATAGGTGAGTTATATGACATAGTCATCACCAATGATGTTGTATTGTGCATGTAAAATATTGTTTCATTCTCCTAGGACAATGATAAGGAAATCTTTCCATTAATGGTTAGGAGGTGATCTCTGCTCTTGTCTTTGACTGTTTATTTCTTGAAGAAATGAGGTTGAGTTTACCGGTAATTATTGAAAGTTGTTTCGAAGAGACTGGGATCGGGTATGTTATCCGATAACCACTTCAATCCAACGAATGCGTTTTAAAGTGAAGACTTCTTGAACATGATGGAATTAGAGACAAAGCTCTCGATGATTTTGTTCAGTCCCAGAACAAACTTGTATGGAAAAATGCTGGCATTGCATTATTGCGTAGAGGGCAGTATTAGCATTCCAAGTGAGAAGTGCTATATAAAAGGTAAAGCGTATGCTCAATCCTCATCAACCAGGAATGACTAAAATAGGAGAGATACGGCAGGGCTAAGTGGATCGCTCCTAAGTCGGGTATGATCATCCGTATCTAGAGTCGCTATTATCACTCAATTTTGTATGCTTTGAGCCTAAAAAGTGGGGTGATCATATTTGTTACTATCTAGTAAGGGGTAGGTCGGTTCTGTGTTGGCAGGGAATCCAAGTGAGGTCCTTATTGTTATTTTATCTAGAGATGCACCGTGAAAGGCAGTACCCCAATAGCCCAATCATTGTATGGAATCCATTTTCCAATACGAGCCTTTACGGTTTTAGTAGTATACCTATTATTTTGGAATTTAATTAATGCAATAATTTCAGCTAAGATTAATAAGTATTTATATTTAGACACTATATAATATCAGAGGATTTCATATGAAATGGTTTTTGTTATCGTAAGGTAAAAGCCCATCCATGTTTATGTGCAGTGCGGTCTTACGAGATAATTTTGGTTTTTCAAAGGTTTTCTATACTTTTAAAATCTAGTTGGGCGTGTTTTCTCACATTGGTTTTCTAGTCTGACTCGGGTGTTATTTTATTATAATGCTCGAGTCAAACCGAGCATGTTTACAGATAGCTTTGGATGCATTGGAGCTCAGGAGATGAGTTGGAGGTCCACATGTCGTATTCACATATATGTCTATGTTCCTTTGCTTGTTGTTGAAATTATCAGCATTTGTGAAGAAAAATTGTTATAACTATCCAGGCTGATGATTGTGAGTGCTGTTGTACTCTAATGAATGTATGCATATAATAGTGTCTCTTTGTAAAGATCGCTGAAATCATATTATATATTATTCCGCTATGATTGTGAGATTCTGTTATTGTTTTTAATTTCTTCTCGCACCTTCTTCTCTTCTCTTCTTCCTTTTTCTTCTTTCCCATGACTATTGGTCTTTTTGTTCGATTTGGGATGGACATGTGTGGTTTATTATCGGCTGGAATTGTACGGATTGGCGGGTTGTTACATAAAGCATGTGTTATTTTGGACATATAGTAAAAAAATGTATCGCTAAGAAAGTATGGAGGGAAAAAGTTCAAGAAGAAACAAATCTAGAGCATGAAAATAATGCAGTTGAAAACATAAAATGCTGAAAATCTAGTTTTCGAAAAAAGCTGCGGGTTTGGTTTAAAATCAAGAAATTTTGTTTTCCAAAGAAATGTAAGCGATAATCGTGAGTCTACTACGATAAATAATGCAAATTCGGGCAACTCAACAAGAACATATAATCAGCAGATTGATAACATGGAGGATACTACAAATTCAATATAAATCTGCAAGATTAGATGGTTGATGAAAATACTGAAGGACCAAATTCAAATGCAACCCCCTCTACATTTCTAGAAACACATTCTGAGAAACCTACTACCCATGCAATGGAAATATAGGATAATACTACACAGGTCATTAAGATCTCCCTCTAAGGAAATCCAAAGTTGAATTACAATTGCAGACAACATGAATGTTGATTCTCACCCTCTAAAGAATATTGACTTATCAATTTGCTAAGAAAAGACGGATATCTCCTTACTGCCAATCAACCTCACTCCTAAAACAACAAAGACTATATGAGATACGGCCATTCAAGTTGCAATCAACTTAGTGGCTTGCTCATCCTTTGCTACAAGAAAAAACAAAAAAGAAAAAGAGAACCAAAATCAAAAGTTTAAATGATATTATATCTATAGAGAAAATTGAGGATGCTAAAGACATGGAATTCAGGAAAAAGTGTATTATCTAATATGAAAAATGGGAAGAGTAGCCGAAAGAAAAATGCAAAACAAGATGTAAACGAAAAGTCAAAAATCTGGTGGTGCAGGATATTGAAGATAGTTACAGTGCATCATTGTAGCTATTAACATATCCCTTATGTATCATTTCACCACAAATGGAAAGGCATTTTTCGATGGCAGAAAACCGTCGGCGGCCATAGGAAGCCATCGAAAAATGCCGTCGGAAAATAAGGCATCGGGGCGTAGTGTTTCCGACGGCTTTCGACACATCTCGCCATTCGAATTTTCGACGGCTTCCGATGGTTTCCGAAAGCCATCGGAAGCCGTAAGAAGCGGCCGAAAAACTGTAACCTTAAAGCCGTCGGAAGCCGTCGGAAAACTGTAACTTGAAAGCTATCGGAAGCCATCGGAAATCTGCTAATTTTTTTTAAAATTTCTACTGCGATACAGCCTTCCATCCATATTTTCCATACAAACACTATTCCACCAATACTGCAGAATCTAATATATAATTTCCAACCGAATATCAAAAACCAAACTTTAAACAATTCGCCAAACAAAAAAATACATGAAATTAAGTCAAAACACATAATCATCACCCAAACTAATGTACAATACATAATAATATCCACAACACCAAATGTTCTATCAATTCATACATCCCCAACATCCACATAATTATACAACAAAATAGGTAAGTGTATCATAACATAGTACATAAATCAAAAAGTGCTTCTACCATCTACCAAACCATACAAAATAGAAAAAACTTACCGACCAAAGAAATCAATCAATCTCCTCCAGAACTTGAGCTAGCAGAGGAAGGGAAGCGGCCACCATACTGCTGCATGTAATTGGTGATACGCTAGTCTAGCAACTGTGTGGTATCTATGGCCTGCCGACAGTTCTGCTCCTCCAGCTGCGCTACTCTAGCCCGCAAATCTTAGATCTCTGCTAGATCGATCTGAGCTCTAGTCTGCATACCCTGTCTCTGACCGCTGGCCTGTAATAAATATTTAATTTAGCTGTGTGATCTCTGTAAGTGTGTGTGCAGGTTTGTTAATGATTAGCAGTGTGATAATGTTGTTTAATTTAGTTTATGATGTTTATGTAAGTGTATGTGCATGTTGATAACATCTTAGATTGTGGTAACATCAAATAACTATAGTGAAAAGATTGTTGATTTATATTTTGAAATACTATAACTTTGGAAAATTTTAGCATAAATAAAGTAACTATAGGGAAGGATGAGAGCAATAAATTTTAAATTACTCCTTGATTACCAATATATTATTTACTTACACTTGATTTCCAAATCTGTATCGTCTTCCACACTCCGTTGGATCCATAACTGACTCAAAAATAGCATCCTCCTCATCCGTCGTCAGCTGATCTCGACCCGTATCAGCAAGGAGTTTATGGCGCTGCTCCATAAACTTTTCCTACATTAATACGTTAATATCATCATATCTTATTTCAATATATTTTAACAAGTAGAACAATTACTAATACTGCATAAATGAAATATGCCCACATGGCTCTTGCTGGATTTATCGTCGTGCCAAGTATACGAAACTGTCCCATCTGGATTTACATGCTTGACAACATGCATACGAGTAAACACATCGATATAGCCCACGGGACCATGCGCCTCAGCTTCCTGAAATTGATTTTTACATACAACTATTGGACATTTAAAATTATATAGCACAAACTATTTACAATTTGCATTCAGTAAATTTACCAACTCCTATCGATATTGCTGAAATGACTTCGACCCTCCGCGATGAGTGACAGGATTTTTATTTCTATTTACAGAGTTTCTTTCCGACTCTGACTGTACATTCGAAATTTGATACATTATTTACCAGTCAAATAATATAAAAAAATTAGTATACTTGCCTTCGCTGTGTCAATTTCCCAGTATCCCACCATGCTTGCCATACGTTCTCCCCTATCCAACGTGGTTTCTTAACTGATTTCTTGATTTCAAATATCGAGTCCATATAGTTTTTACACATCTTCTTCATCCAATATTCTCATGCCAACCGCATATCGTCTGTCTGAATGTCTATCTCAGCCTATATTTCACGATAAAAAGAAAAAAGAATATTAAACTGTAAACGATAAACAGTAAAAAAATGACAAAAACGAATTAAAAATGGAAAACAGAAAAATATACTTACTAGAACATCCGCCAAATATACTCTACAATGTGGGGAGGGATGTTATCCCACTTTGGCCAACACGCACTCATCCTACTCCGGTAAGAAGCTCTAGAAACATCCAACACAACCTTTGAGGGAAGTAGGTCGAACCCCATGTTTTTAAATATGATACAGATAAGTATGTATGTATATCAAAAAAATAAGATGCTGAATAAAATTTAATTCTTATCCCTCTACTCTAGGTACTAAAGAAACTACAGGACGCTGTGATGCTTGCGATGGACCACTGCCATCACCTCCTAAAGATCAGGAAGAGCTCATAGCTCTAGATGACATTATGATAAACCTGTGGTATGTATACACATAATTTCAAAAGAGAATAACTACATGATAATGAAATATATTTCATACGTAAATGAGTACATCAACGGTATAAATTGCTAAATTAATGACTGAAATGGAAATAGAAACGGAAATGTGTTATATCTGATTCATAATGGGTCTCATGTTCCGATGATAAGCAGATTACATTTCATTTTTAATAAAAATTGCTAAATAAATGATAAATGGAAATGACATAAAACATGTACACAATGGTAAACGTACATATTTAGTTTCATAGTTACATTAATTTCATAATACTTCAAGAATTCAACATAGTTACATCAATCGCAAAAAAATCAGATTCGGATTTTTATTAATCATCGTCAACTTCAGATTCGGTCTCGTTTTCTATGATATTTTCCTCTGCACTGTCAAATGCTTCTACCAAAACATTTGATTCATCGATCAAAGGACAAAAATCTGTATGATCGTATGTGATTATTATGTCGTTGGTTTCCTTAAGATCTTCCAAATAAGCTTGTTCGTCTGGAATATTCTTCCCATCGAATGTAAATCTGGCCTTTGTTTTAAAAAAGGCAGATCAATCTGCTTTATCTCTTTTCAGAGATGGATAAGAAGCGTAATAAACTTGCGATGTTTGTTCGGCTAGTACAAAAGGATCTGCTTATGATAGTGCGATGTATGCTTTATTTCGATAAGATTATAATTCTTATGCACATTAATTCCAGAACCTGAACATTGCTAAACCAATTGCATCTAAATAGAAACACCACCTCCGTGGATTGTGAGAAATATGTCAGTTGCAAAATTTGTGTTAGAACGCCATAAAAATTATTTATGTGATTTTCTGGACCGTCACTACCTTTAACAAATACACCAGTATTATTCGTTAATTTTTCTGCACCGTATTCTTTGGTGTTAAATTTATATCCATTGACGAAATATATTGGATATGTCTCGACCAATCTTTTTGATCCCATCGCAAGATGTTTCAACCCTTCGTCAACAACACAATATCTCGACTCATAAACGTAATTTGAAAACAAACCGGAAAATTCTTTACTGAGATCTCCATTCGTATGTTCACGTTCATAAACACTGTATATAAAAAAAAATCATTACGTTAGGTTATACACGCGCATGCATTATAGAAAAGAATAAAACAAAAATTATTATTTTAGACTACCTAACAAACGGTGCAACCTCGGCACAATTTAGAAGAATATAAGTGTGTACTACATGAAGATCTCTATCGTCTAGCCATATTTCTACACATTTTTCAAAAGGCTGGCCATGTTGTCTAAAAATAGATAACATTGCTTGAGAGGATCTTGTTCGTCGCCTTCATCATTATGAGGAACGCTTTCAAATGATAAATTCACATGGTCACTGAAATAGTGAAAAAAAAGAACGAAGCTTCTTCTTCGATGTAAGATTTACATATCGACCTTCAACTCGTGCTTTTTGCCTCACTTTTTTTAGATGATTTAGATATCTATGTAAAATTAATTTACATTAACTTCATCTTTCAAATGCAATTAAATTACGTGATAACATATTACATACCCCTCAAATGGAAACATCCATCCATATTGGACAGGACCTCGAATTCGTGCTTCGGTGGGAGATGAACAGGTAAATGTTCCACTACATTAAAAAACCTGGCGGAAATATTTTCTCTAAATTGCAGAGCAATATAGGAATATTAACTTCAAATTTATGTAAACGTTACACTTTTAAAGTAGTCGAACAAGGCTCTTTGTAAAACATACTAAGCTCTGTTACTACCTTCCAAACTTTTAACAGCAGTAGTTCTTTGAATAACGGGTAATAAATTTTCCATCATTATGCGATAGTCGTGGCTTTTCATTCTGCTCAATCTACAGTTTTTAAAGTCAACACATTTACGAAGATTTGATGATATCCCATCAGGAAATCTTAACCCTTCCACCCATTTTAACACAACTTTAACTTGATTATTATCTAATTCGTAACATGCTTTGTGTTTTTTTACTATCATTTGTTTCATATTAAGCTTAGGACATTTGCATAATTCTTCTATATCGCATCTTGATTTCAAATCATCCTTCGTCTTCCCTTTCACATTCAAAATTGTGTTAAAAACATTATCAAATAAATTTTTCTCATTATGCATCACGTCTACATTATGACGAAGCAGAAGATGTTTCCAATACGGCAACTCCCAAAAAATAGTTTATTTTCACCAGTTATGAAAAATCAATTTGCCTTTAATTTCTGTTCGCACTCCAGTTTCATATATCTATGGATAGTCCCTAACAAGTTCATATATATCTTTACTTGACCATATCGTTGGTGGTTGTCTGGTTTCTACTCTATTAGCTAAAAAGTTTTCTTGTCTCCTCTTAAGGGATGATTTACAAGGAGAAAATATCGATGACAGTCAAACCATGAAATTTTCTTATCACGAGGTAAAGAAAATGCTCGTGTTTCATCCATGCAATATGGACATGCTAGACGACCGGCAGTACTCCATCCTGAAAGCATTGCATAGGCAGGAAAATCAATTATAATCCACAACAAAGAAGAAAACGTACGAAAAATTTTCTTCTTGGACATATCGTATGTTTCTACTCCTTCGTTCCATAGTATTTTTAACTCCTCAATCAACGGTTGTAAATATACATCAATTCCTTGTGTCGGATTGTCGGGACCAGGAACGACAACAGTAAGAAACATATATTGCGTTTTCATACACATCCATGGAGGTAAAGTATATGGTGTGACGATGATAGGCCAGGATGAATATTTAGAACCAATTTGAGAAAATGGCGAAAAACCATCCATACATAATCCTAACCTAACATTTCGACTCTCCGCTGCAAAATTTGAATACGTTTTATTGAAATGCTTCCAAGCTTCTCCATCGGCCGGATGTGTCAACGTGCCCTCTTCCCCCATTCTCACGCTATACCATATCATATTAGATGCAATTACAGAAGATGCATATAATCTTTGAAGCCTTTGAGTGATGGGTAAGTAATGCATATGCTTGTATGGAACTTCCTTCCCCTCTTTTTTCTAGGTTTGTATCACTCCTAATTACAAATTTTACAATTCTAAGGTTTGCATCTTCTTTCCAAAACAACATGCGGCCTTTTAAACATGTATCTATTTTCCGATAAGGTAAACCAAAATCCAACATAAGTTTTTTAACTTCATAGTGATTTTCACACGTTAGATTATCGTGCGGCATATGTCCTTTTGCAGCTTGTACAACAGATGTAAGCCCAGCTTCAATGATGTTGTATTTTGACATCATCGCAATGTATTCTGCGATTACTGACAACTGAGTGATTCTTTTACAACCATCCCAAATAGGTTTCTTAGCAGCATCTAGTAAATCATAAAAAAAATTTGCTTCAATATTTGATTCTTCAACATTTCTATCATCTTCGTTAACTTCAACCATAGGAAACATTGATCGTGCTGCATCTTCGACCATATTTTCTATATAGGTAGTCGTAACTACTTCGTTAACGACACTTTCAGAATCTACAGAAGTATTTGCTACAACTTCTCCATGCTGATCCCAAACATAATACTTGAGTACGAAACTGTTTTGGCACAAATGAACTTTCACAATATCTGGTAACAAATACTTCAAATGTCTACACCTACTACATGGACAACCAATTTCTGGATCATTTCCGTTATTACTTAAAGCAAATTCAAAAAATACGTTTGTACCATTATAAAAATCTTCTTTTATGAGCCTTTCGGCCTTTTTCTTTGGTACATCCATCTTCTTCAATCAACAAAATAATCAAATCATTTTTCCTATTTAAGAAAATGAGTCACAGGTTCAAAATTTAATATTTATTTTCAAGAATACAAATTCAAAAAAGATTATTTTCATGATCTCATAATATTTGAATTTAAAGAACTATTTCATAAATTAAAAAATATTTTCAAATATGACACAATTTATTTTTTAATGTATCGATACAAAATTTTACACAAAAATATATTTTTTTCTATGGTCAGACATCCTACTTCCCATCACAAACACAGTTAGCATTTACATTTCGTATACTACTTCGTCTCAAACGATTCAAAAAAATTTCGGCAGCATTTTCTTTAGTTCCCTGCAATGTATACAAATACGTGTACGCAGGAAACAAAAAAGAAAAGTTAGGCCGAAATTTTATGAACCATTTGAGACGAAGTAATATACAAAATGTAAATGCTTACTGTGTTTAGAACTTGTCAAATACAGGGACAAATCCAACAAATATTGGACCAAATGAATATAAATGGTCGTTTTTTGAAAAAACGACTATTTATATAATGACCATGTACAACACTCGTCAAACAGGGCCAAAAACTCTCTAAGGGACATTATTTAATTAAATGTGCGCATTTTACGGAAAAATACAGTTTTACTAACTGTTCACATTTACAAAAATATATTTTAATTTAACACATTTGTTCGACTTATTACATCAAATTAAGGCCGGTGTAACATTTTTGTCATTTTTAAATACACACAATTATAATTTAGACTCATGCATTTTTCGTTGCATTAGTCAATACGTGGACAATATAACACTCATAGCTCGTGCACTCATTTTATCTTATTCCAACTAACATAGTACAGTGATAGCAGAGCTACACACATACACAATCATAGAATCAGGGCATACACAAAGTCTACATATACACGACCAACCACAAATTATACATGTTTTACACAAGTTCACGATAAAAGATGAAATAGGTATACCATGGAATGCTAGAAACTATTACAACACTATTGGAAATAATTTCAATCACCAATTAGCCCTAATTTATCAACTTATGCAAATCTAGAAATATGGTAAAAATTGAATTTTCATGAAAATAAGAGATTATATCCGAGCTAGAAAGCAAGAGAGGTTGAACTCGTAGCCGGAGAGGATGAAAAAATATGAAATTAGTGATTGAAGGCTTGGTGAGTGAATTGGGAATTTGTAAATAGGTTTTAGGTTTGGATGAAATGAGGAAGAAAGGCTCGGCTAGAGCCTGTAATTTGTGATTTTCCGACGGCGACCGATGGCCCATTGGAAGCCGTCGGAAGATGACGCCCTCTCCTGTCACCATTTAACCGTTTTCTAGTAGTGTTTAAATACTTTTCTTAGCTTTATTATCATTATATCGATTATTGCATGGAATGTTAGAGGGCTTAATTCCTCCAAAAGGAAACTAGATTTATCTAATTTGTTTTTCATAGAAAAGTCTAGTATCATAGGGTTACTAGAAAACAAATTAGATAATTCTAAAATTTCTTATTATCATATTAAACATCTCTCTAATTGAAATATTTTAAATAACAATTATATGGGGTAATTGTAGAATTATGATTTTATGGGATGTTAATATCTGGGATTTAAGTAGAAAATCTTTAATTTTTAATACATTCGCTGCTCATTATAAATAAAGGGGGGTTTCATATGGAAATTACTTTATTTATGCATTAATTATGAAAAATGAGAGATCTACTCTTTGGAATCAACTTGAACTTTTTAATATAAAAATATACATCCTTGACTAATTTTAGGAGATTTTAATACTACTATGCACGCATTTGAAAAAAAAGGGGGCAACGATGTTCCTTTCAAAGAACTAGAACTTATTAATAGTTTCTTACTTAGAACTGGGTTAGTCGTAGTTATTTTATATGGGAATAGATTCATCTGGAAATCTAGAAAGTATAGGAATATACATTGCAAACTTGATAGAACTTTGATTCATCAAAATTATAAGTTTATTTACAAATTACAAGTGTTTCACCTTGTCTTAGGCAACAAGTAATCATACTTCTGTACAAAATTTTCTTACTAATAACATTTTGACTAAGAAAAATGTTCCTTTTAGATTTATGAATGATTGAGTTTATAAAGAGAATTATAAATATGTAATTAAAACAGTATATCCATAATATACATAGCATTGTCCGGTATAATTTCATAAAATTTTACTAATTTCTAAAGAAAATCTCAAAAGCTGGAATCACAATAGAAAAAAAAATGAGCTCAAATTAGCAAGAGATGAATGTGAGAGAGCACAAAATGCTCTTGACAATGATTTCTCAGACAGTAATATTGTCAACAACTTCTTTTTGGCACAAAACAAGTTATTTTCTCCCATTGAGTATAATTAGTTAATCTAAGGCAGAAAGAAAATATTGACTGGCTGACTAATGGGGATGAAGCTAGTAAAATTTTTTATGCTAGAATGTCTAGCAGGAAAAATTAAAATTATAGCGGAAAACTGATTGATGCAAATGGGAATGTCTTAAATGATATAAAAGGTGTAGAGAGGGAAGCCATTAGTTGCTTCACTAAATTATCTAATTCAAATGAGTATATTGGTAATTTTCCTAATATAAACACTAAATTTTTATGTGAAAATTGCCAAGACATTCTTTTTCCCAGCTATTTTGGAGGAAATAAAAAATATTATTTTTAATGCTAGTAATGATAAAAGTCCAGGACTTGATGATTTTGGGGATAAGTGTTATAAAACACATTAATCCGATATCAATAGTTTTATTTTAGAATTTTTAAATCTAGAAAGCGTTAAAAAGTTTCAATCGTACTTTTTTGACTTTGGTACCAAAGGTTAACCTTCCTGATAGTTTAGAAGATTATAGGCCCATTGCATGTTGTAACTTTATTTATAAAATCATATCTAACATTTTATGCAACCGAATAAAAGTATTTTAGAAATTTTTGATTTCTAAAAATTAGTGTAATTTTATATCTAGCAGGCTCATAGCTGAAAACACTTTGCTTGCCCAAGAGCAAATCCGAAACTTTAGTAACAAAAATAAAAATCTTATGTGTATTGAAATTGACCTACTCAAGGCCTTTGATAAAAATTAATAGGCAATTGATAATACACATGGTGCAGTAGATGGGGTTTAATGGAAATTTATGCTCTTGCAAAAGAATGTATTGATAATGTAACATACTCGGTGTTAATTAATGGCCTTCTCAAGGTTTTATACATATCATAGGAGGATTAGACAAGGATATCCTTTATCTCCTTATTTATTCACTATTGTTATGAAATATTTCTCAATTTTATTTGAAACTGAACAAATTAAAGGGAACATTAAAGCAATAAATAGAGTAAAGCCCTCTATTGCACATCTTTTATATGCTAATGATTTATTATTGTTTACAAATGCAGATACTCAAAGTGCAAGAATAATAGTGAAAACGTTTGAAAAATTGAATGATTGTGCTAGTATGAAAGTTAACGAATGTAAAAGTAAAATTTATTTCAGCAAATAATGCACAAATAAAGAGGAGATTCTAAGCATATTAAATGTTAAAAAGATTTCTTTTCAACACCCGAAAATGATATTTCAGTAGGAATAGGAAGGCTAGTTCAGAGAAATGACAAGATATCCCTAAGAGTAATCCTTACGCTCAGCTTCAATAGTTGCCGATTTTTGATTTGGACTTTTCGATGTAGTTGAAAGGTTTTATCCTCCAGGTTGAGGACATTTTTCCTTGGTAAAACTTATTGAGAGATTTGCGGAGTTTTTCCCATGGTGCAAATTATTATCAACCAAACTTATCCCTTTAAAGTTAAACTTTAATGTTTCTGAAAGGTTTTGATGACTAACCTCTTTAATAATAGGTAAGACAATAAATTCCCGGGTGATGTGTAGGTGCCTCTGACTTTGTCGAAAGGTTTATTTGCTTATAAGGAGTTGGTTTCAACGTTTTTGAAAGGTATGTGCAAATCAACCATTGGATTGAACCTTATATTCCTAGATTCAAACCATCCCGAAAGGGTTAGATCACTCGAGTAGCGATTGCAGAAGATTTTGATGTTGTTAAAGTATAGGGTACTACTAACTTGATTGAAGGATTCAGATCATAATTCCAATGACTCTGAAAGGTTACCACTCATGTTAATACAGATTAGCTGTCGAGCTTATCTAAAGGGTAGGGTCGAAGGGTTGATAACCCTAGAAGGTTGGAGTTGTTATTTGAACATGTGAATCTCTGATCTTGTCAGCGAGATCCCTTTGGTGTAGTTAATCCTGAAAATATATGTTAACTTGGCAAAGACTTAAACATGCAATAAGTAATTAATAGAATATGAAACTTCACTTTTTATTCAAGATCAATTCTCATATCAATCCCCAAATAGAATTTCAATTAGGGTTACAGCTCTTTTATAAGAAGCTACAAGAGTAGAATGAAGAAAATTCAGATCCCCAAAACATGACCCCTTGGGTCCTATTTATAGACAATGGCGTCCCCCCCCCTTCGACTCCATGCTCGCGACTGGGTTGGAAGGATTCCCTTCTATATGAAACTACAAACCATTCGTCTTTGTCCAAAGGTTTACCCCTTTATATGCAATAATGAACTTTTGACACCATCGGAAGGTTTGTCTTTCCGATGCCTTTATGAACCTTTTGGCTTTGACGAAAGGTTGCTTTTATGATTTCTTCATCAACCTTTCAACTCTGTCGAAAGGTTTCCTTTTTGAAGCTTTCGTGAACCTTTAAATGTTGTCGAAAGGCTTACCTTATTTCTCTGTTGTGTTCCCTTCGACCTTGTTGGTAGGTAGCTCTTCTCCTAATTTCTATCAACCTTTCATTCTTGTCACAAGGTTTCTCTTTGCGTGTTTGTTCTGAATCCTTGGATCTTGTCAGAAGGTTGCTTCTCACTTGATCGATGTTGAGTGTTGTGTTTCCCTTTAATATTTTCGAATGGTTGTCTACCATTCTTTGCTGACTTATGAGTGTTGCGGTCTTCATAAACCTTTAATCATTGTCGAAAGGTACCTTGGATGTGCTTCAACCGGTTTGAAAGGCTTATTATGCTTTTGAAAAGGTCATTAAGTATTTGCTCACACTTTCTTTGACTTCTTTATCCCCATCGAAAGGTAAGAACACTCTGGATACTAGAGACAGAACCATTCGACTCCTTCGAATGGTTTGATGCTAATGAAATTTTATGATTGCATCCCTTCGACTCTTTCGAAAGGTTTGGGTAGTGTTTCTCTTCATTTGTACTTGTTGAAAGTCCTCTCGACCTAGTCGAAAGGTGGATTCTAGAAGCATCGTACTGCCTATGGACTTTGGAAAAATAGCCTTGGATTTCGCCGGAAGTTTCTTTGTCGGAAGGTATGATTATCCAGAACATCTCGGAACTAACCCATGCTCATCATTGCAATTATTATGTATTGGACTCAATCTAATAATATTCTAGCAATAGCAGTTCATAAAGTAGAGAAAATGTGTGCTAACTTCATTTGGAAAGGAAAACACCATAAAATTGCTTAGGACTAGGAAAGCAGGTGGCTTGGGCTTATGAAATATTAGAGACTTAAGAGAAGAAGCAAAGTTCAAATTATTTTTGAAATTCACTAATGGTAAATCCCTATGGGTAAGGTAGATGAGAGCGAAGTATCTTAAAAACAAAATTTCTGGACTACAAGTATTAAAAATCAACATTCTTTCACTTGTAAAAACATTCTTGGCAGTAGATAAATTGGTGAAAAATTTCGTTGAAAAGAAAATTTAAGGATGGAAATCAAACCAGTTTATGATTTGATCCATGGAACTTTGGGAAATCACTAATAAATCTTCTCGGTTGGAACAACATGTATTTTTTAGGTAGGGTTAACGAAAAAGTTCAAAACATCATCCAAATCTATTGTAGAAAAACGCATAATCAACAAGTTGCTTCAATATTCAAGTTAGCAATTAAAAAAATTTCAATCGATCAAATTCTTTAAAAAGATGCATGGGTTTGGAAATTGAACGCAAAAGGCAATTTCTTTTTCAAAAAAGTGTGGGAATTCATAAAGGGAGAGGAAAAAAAGGTTACAGTAATATGGAATAAAGCAAATGACACAAAAATAAGATGTCTGACTGCACTTATTTTTCCCTTCTTAATAGGCTTCCAACTAAAAAAAGATGTGCTAAATGGACTAAAAATGCAGAAATCAACTGTTTACTTTGCAAAAATGATGCTGAAAATGCAGATCATCTGTTTTTTGATTGTTTATACTCAAAACACATATGGTATATGGCCAAAAATGTTTTAAAATTCAATCGGTATATTTCTATTCAAAGCATTAAAGAAAGCACACATTATATCCAAAGCAACTTCAAAGTTAAATCAACGGAATTTAGTAAAGCCTCCATAATGTTGACTACTGTTGTATACCATATTTGGAGAGAAAGGAATCAAAGACTTCATCACAATAAAGAAAATAGTAGCACACATTATGGAAAATTACCAACTCGGAATATTAGATAATCATCAAAAAATCAAACAAAAAACAGGACTTCACTGAATCATAAAACTCAAATATCGAAAAGATAGATAATTATGAGGAAAGGGTTGAAGATTTCTTATAAAATGGGAAACATACTAATGATATGCCCCGAAGGAGAACCAATGGCCTTAGCCTACATCAAAGTATTGCTTTTAGGTCAAAGATGTCAGCATTGGGACAATATAGAGGCTATCTTCCTAGAGGTGGCCGTTCCAACGCTGAAAGCGGGATGAAAGTCTATAGGGAAGTAGAAAAAATCTAGTTAATTCTAATCCTGATTGTGAAATAAATGCAAAGAATAATGCTTTTCTTTTATCTGTTATAGATGGATGGAGATACCACTCTACTAGCAGTGTTCCCATGGAGACCCACTCGCTGCCAAATGACGAACATATTCATCTGAACATTAATATAGAGAATTGGGGATAATGACTACAAAAGCTTGCTGAACAATGTGTATCACTTATCTGTCCGGTGTATAGGAGAAATGAGCAAGCCGAAAGAGCAAGAGATTCAAACAAAGATCAACTCCTCTAAATGTCATAATTTCTTAGATACAAGCGTAGATCCAAGGGAAAGTAGCTTTGTCTGGAAGAATGAGAAGCTCTCTTCTACAAATACTTATTTGTCCAGTGATATTCACCTAGAATCAGACACTCAAGGTACTCGCAAAAGCAAAGAGCCATGAAAGCCTCCTTAAAAATAGATCGCTTCGTTCTCTAGAGAAAAATGGCAGAAGGCCATCCACCATTTTTGTTTCCCTAATTTCTAGGGTTTTCTATTCGCGTTTGTATTGTATAAAGAATAAAGGAAGTGGCTAGGGTTTGGTGTATAACGATGTAATATTGAGTTGTTCGTTTGTTAGCACTCACTCTCTTCTGCGGGGATACTGTATTAGGGCCTTGGGCCTTATTATTTTCTAATAGTTCAAAAAAATGGTTTAAATTATCCTTAGTTAATAGAAAATTAATATTAAATAAAGCAAGTAACTATTACGGATCCTTCTTATAATATTGATTATAAATTAAGTATTGTTAACGTGTGCCCTAAGGGCGCATGTTAAGGATGATATTTATATGCTAAAAGACAAAAATATTAATTTAAAATACCTTTTTTATCCTCATAACATAAATATAGGTGGAATTTGGAGGGCATTATTTAGGTAATTTAACCAATATTTCCATAAATTAAATATAGTATTAAATACAAGAAATAGGCTCAAGGAAAAATATAACTAGGATTTTGAAATGAAGGAAGTAGCTATTACTTTTATGTCCAAAGGACGTAGAATTTATAATTTATGCCGAAGAAAAATGATTATAAAAAATTAAATCATGCCATCGTCTTCAATTTCGTTCTCAGATCACAATAACAAGCGGAGACATGACAAGAACAGGTGGGGTAGCATCACAAGAACAGGTGGCGACGCCGGAAGCACATGTGATGGTAGCGTAGGTGAAGGCGAAGCTTGTTCAGGCAAAGGCGGTGGTGTGTAGGTGGTTGTAACGACCCACCATTTGACCATCGAAAGGCGACATCGAACACTACCACTGTGTTCCATTGTGGCGATTCAAATCGACAAAAGGGCAAACTGTTAGGGTAAATAAAAGAAAAGAGCAGAGAATAAAGAAAAACAGAATCTAACTATGAAATCGAAAAAATATAATATAACAAAGATGGTAGAAACTGTCTCTTCAAAAATACAAAGTATAAAAGAGTTAAAACAAACCATATCAGGTGGACAGTTATAAAATCTTGACCTTACAAATACTAATAGGTATACTGTATAATGCAGTGGAAAATAAAATACTACGATAGGAGAATCTTTAGCTCCCCTCCATGATTTCCAAAACACTAAAGGAAACCTGGAAAAATTCTCAGTATGACCCGAGCATTATAAATAACACCCATATCAGCTACAAATACCGGCGTGAGATAACTCGAATAAGGGGAAACATATATAAAAATTCCGTAAGACCACGTTGGTAACGCGGAACAGGTTTTTACCTCACAAGAATAACATCCATACGGACAAGGGCAGCAATAAATCCGAATATGATTGAGCATAAATAATATTAAACCAGACTTGAAAGAATGGAAATAGACCAAGTAAAATCCAAACTGGACAAAATGGATAGAAAAAGGAAAACAGTCCAACTTGATAGAAAAGACTATATAAGGTTATAGTCCAAACTCGATAGAATGAGCTAAATAAAGTAACAGTCCAAACTTGATAGAATGAGCTAAATAAAGTAATAGTCCAAACTTGATAGAATGAGCTAAATAAATAATTAAATGCTATGATAAGGAGTTGGCTCTTCTCATGGCAGTTTAAAGCTAAAACAGATTCAGGATTTTCGAATCAAATAAGGAAAGGAAATTTTTCAACAAATGACTAGGAAGGTGCACCCCTCTTAAAGTATACCTCTAGTAATATACTTTTGAGAAGCTCATTTACTCTATGACACTTCTCTGACAATACCAAGCCGGACCCTGCCAAACCTTACCGAGTATCTGAATATTCACATCTAAATCTTAACCGTTTTTCACATGACGACACACACAAATCTAGATAGGATATGAAAATGCCCTAATGGGAGAAACCCCACATAACTTGGCCTCCTCTCGCGCTTTTGGTTTAGACATTTCCGACAAAGGATAGCAACGCTCAATGGAGCAATAAATCATCTTAGAATGAAGAAAATAAAGTAGCTGAAGTAACCAATAGCTGAGATACCAACTACCGAGGATATAAAACGATCGTATATTGAAATTAATTCTTATATGCTTACCACCACTCATTGAATTCAAACTTGCACTTTTATTAGTTAGCAGTAATACCGGACTAGTTAAGGTAGTTTTAACTCAAAGTCATGTCTAACGATCACTCTTAACTTTTGAAATCGTGACAAGTTTACTTCTTCGATGTTTAGTTCTAATTATACAAAATCGTTTACATATAAGTGACTCCCTTTACGGGAAATAATTTAAGAATCAAATTTTTACTTTTAAAAAAGAATTGAACTTTTGCTTGATTTCCGTATTGGTAAAACACATTTTGAGTTAGTTCCTGATTGTTAAAATGTTAAGAGAATAAATTTTTCCAAATGCGCGACCCTAAAGGTCTAAACCAACAGCACACCAAACAACCAAAAGGTTATCCAACTTTACTTTCCAATAACCGAGTTCCAATTCCTTTTTATAACTTTAAAACAATATTAATTATCTCAAAAAATAATTAATTATATTTAAAATTTCTTTTAAATAAAAAAATACATTATCTATAATAAATAGATAATTATTTCCAAACACTTTTATAACATTGGTAAATCAACTTTTAAAATCTTCGTTAAATCAGTTATTGACTATAAATCTGTTTATTAAAGCAATTTTTATTATATTATTTAATTTATTTTAATCACCTTTATTAAATTAATTAATTAAAAAGATTTATTAAAGTCAAAGAGTCATTAATTAAATGAATATTTAATCTCAAACATCATTAATTAAAATGATGAGTAATTTTAAATTACATTAATTAAAACAATTAATGAAGTTTAAAATAATCATAAATTAATCAGATTAATAAAATTCACACTCCATTAGCTAAAACCATTAATTAAAACATCAATTGTTAAAATGATTTATTAATTATAAACATTATTAATTAAGTTGATTTAACTAAACTCTAAAAATCATTAGTTAAAACAATAAATTAAATTTGCAAAAAATCATTAAATAAAATGATTAATTAAATTAAAATATCATTATTTAAAATAACTAATTACTTTTAGTTATCATTAATTAAAATGATTATTAGTTTCAGTTATCATTAATTGAAATAATTAACTTAATCCCATTATTATTAATTAAAATAGTTAATTAAATTCAATAAATTAATTGAACCCCATTATCCTTAATTAAAAGAATTAACTAAACTTAAATAATTATCAGTTAAAATGATTAATTAAGTATAAAACATCATTAGCAAAAATGATTAATTAAATCTAAAGATAATCAAATTTTTAATCATCATGTATCAAATTGGTTAATTAATCTCAAATTAATTCATTTAAAAGATTAATCAATTTAAATTATCATTAATCAAAATGATTAATAAATTTTCAATATTAGTTTTAGCGGAAACACAAGCTCAAGTTCATACGATAGGGTTTTGAGGGTGAAATTGAATAAACAACGGTATAGCAGGAAATCGCTATAACGACATTTCAACTATTAGATGAAATATCGAAAATTAATTTCAATAAACTATCAGTAATAACATATGGATGTAAATAAAATAATTTATGGACGAGAAACCCCCTTTGGGTCTCTCTACTGATTTTCCCTACAAAACAGTGGTTATGGATAATAAATAATGATCGTATGAATTTATAACGATCAATTTAATATGTCATCCATTTTTCAAACGGAAATTCAACCAAACAAGCAATCAAACAATTTTAACTAACGTCCAAATAATCCATAACCATTTACAACATCATTATGATATAATAAAATTGAATATGGGTGAAACTCACCAAAGGTTTTAAAACTTGAAATACTTTAGCACTCGGAAAGCTTGAAAACCCACAAATTCTTCTCGAAAATGTGTCATTTTGCACTCGGCTTTTAGACTCTTTCCTCTTGGATTTTTGAAAACTGATCGAAAGGAAACTTTTAGATTATTCATTCCTCTATCATTTAAAAAAAAGAATTACTCAAAAAAGGTTAAATTTCAGGGAATTTATAGCCAAAACAACGAGTGGTATTTTCGAACATCAAAATATAGGTTCAAAAACACTTTTGCAAATAAATGAATTTTTGGAATATCTATGTTCGAAATAAGAAAAAGTTGTAAGCTACAAATTTGTAACTACTAAAAATATACATGATCTGAAGAAAATAAAATCGTGATTTGGTTAAATGTGGAGAAAGTTATGACCGAATGAAGTAGGAGGAAAAATGGAGAAAATAGGGAAGAAAGCAAGTGAATTAAAACCAAGTTTTTAAAGTAAGAATTTGATTTTTGAAACCTTTAAAACCTAAAAACTAAATAGAGAAGCCATGGAAAAAAATTCACGCTTAGAAAAGTTCTGAAAATAGAAAAGAGAATGAGAAAGTGAAATAACAGTTAGGAAAATTAGTTTATATATTATGTTAACATATTGAATTACCAAAGTATCCCTCGTCCTTTACCCTCCATTCCATGAATGCCACATCACCATATCCTTCTCCACCCATCATATCAATGCCACCATAGCCTCCTCCCTTTCACATCAAGCCACCATGCCATTTAATGCTTGTGCTCAAGTTACCAATATGTCAAGCATGTCCCCCGATGTGACGTTTTCTTTTATTTCTTTGTTATAGTTGTCAAAGTGTCACATCATGTTTTTCTTAACCTAATTAATTGCAAGTAACCCAAATTAAATTACCAATCTATGTTTATAACATTTCATATATTTGAATATATACATATATATAGGTGTGTGTACACATACACACACAAATGTGGGCACAACATTTCAAATAATTTTTATACGATGAAACGTCGAAAATTGGGAAAACGGTTTCCAGTCACATTTTCTGTTTTCATCGAACTGTATATTTTGGTAACCAAATTTTAAAACTATTTCATCATTATTATTTATTATTAAAAAAGATTTTTATTTTCATTATAAAACCATTTATTTGAATACTTAAAATTAACTAAATATTCGCAAATCAAAACAGTGAAATTCCGGATCGTTACAGTGGTGGCGACAACGTAGAAAGTGTTCAGTGACTCGGCGATGACTTTGATGCACTACCAATTTTAAAACAATCAGACCTCTAAATCAAGGGAAAAATAACATTTTGCGCCTAATGATACATTATTAGAGGCGGAAATCATATATGCTCTTGGTAATTATTTTAGCCGATAAATCTTACTACCCCTAAAGTTGACCGAGATAAAATAAAATAGGCCTCCATTATTATCGCTTAGGGAAAAAAAATACGCTCTTAATCTCCAAAAATATTCACCTCACAGCAAAAAATTGAGGAATTAGAGCCAATTACCATTCTCCATTTCAAATCAATTACCTTGCTGCTTACACTCCAGTTGGCAAGATTATTCTCCAGCATGATCTAGAAATTTGCACAATTTTGAGATATCCATTTCATGTATAGTAATGCTTTAATCTTCTACGATTGCCAACCAAACCCTAGTTGTAAGTCGATCGTTTATAACACTACAAAACTGATATTGGTGGATCCCAGTTTTGATTTTCTAATTCAATTCACTGATTATGCAATTTTTATCATTTTTTGTTTTCCCAATTCACCATTTAGCAATAATTTTTTACCATTGCTTTCATGGCTGTAACGATCTCGATTTTTAAATTAAATTTGAATTAATAATTAATTTAATTTTTGAATCAAAGTTGGGAAATTAATTAGTAAATTGATTTGAGTTTCTCCAAATTCAAATAAAATATGCTATTTATTAATAAAGAGACAGTTTCTTTTAGAAATTGTTTTGATTTAATAATGAGTTATATTTAAATAATGTTAATAATGTAATGTCTTTACAAATGGATTTTAATACAAATAGAAATGGTTATTACAAAATTTATTTATATATATATAAATATATGAAAGAAAGCTATGGTTTGAAAATTTAAAATAAAGTCTTTAATTTTTTTTAAAAATATGTATATAAGATAGATTATCAAATATAAAGTAAACACATAGATAAAATATAACAACATATTAAAATAAAAGTTTATTTATATTATTGAGTAATAAGACAAAGTAAAAATAAAAATATGCAATTATGTTAGGAATAGAACTAAATACACAAGTTAAGTTTGATAACAACAACTGAAACAACTTTATATTGGGTTCATAAGGCATTAATCAATACCAGGCAAGTAATGTATGTTGCCTGTAGGATAGATATGCAAGGCAAAAGAAAATAATATATCTATGTACTTAGAGGAAAATGGGGTAAGGATGTAGGCATGAAGGGAACAAGCATTTAATGCTATCAAATTCTAGCACACAAGAAATATACATCAGCCACCATAAATCGTATCAGCCTCCAAATAAAAAAAATCTCTGAGCATAAAAAAAAATCTTGTACCTGATATTGTACAAACATATGATCATCCTGTAACTCATTTTATTTATATTAAGCTTCTTAATTTAGTTCGTTCATTCTTAGCTAAGGAAATCTAAAAACAAGCACCATCTAAAACTTAAACAAAATCTCAACTTGATCAACATACAACTTCATACATACCAGAGAATCAAAGAAAAAGATTTCAGCTTGCAAATTTCAAGCCTGTGTCAAAAATTTGAAGGCTCTGTTTTTTTTCTTTCTGAAACACTGTGAGTAACCTATTTTTTTATTTATTTAAACTTGTGCATCTGTTTTATAAATTGATGGAATGAAGCAACTTTAGGGTTTAAAGCTTGTGTTTACCTGGTCAAAGTCGTGAGTTAATCGCGCCGTCGCCACTGTGTTTCTGGCGATCGCACCGGGGGGAGCAGGAAGTGGAGGCTATGGCCATGACGTGGACGGAGCTTCATCGCCTCTAATGGTCGTTGTTTGTGGGACGAGGCGATTTTCTGTAGGTTGTTCCAGTAGATGGTTCAAGCTTCAGGAACTTTTTCGATTTCGCCCTTTTTATGAAGAACTGGGTTTTTATTTCGAATAGAGGGGCGAAATGGGGTTGGTGGGTGGCAGCGGGGGTTGCCGGAGGGGCGATGAACCATCGTGCACGTGCACGGTGGCATTTGGGTGGTCTGGGTTGGTGCCGTGGTTGTCGCGTGATGCGCACGAGTACTCTTGGGGTTTACTTCGAGTTTTAAACCTGGTGTGTATGAGTGTTTTTAAATACTGTAGTTTAAAATTTAAGATAATAAGAAAAAGAAGAAGAACAGGGTGAAGAAGAAGAAGAAAAGGGTAGGTGAAGAAGGAACGGGGGGGAATCGGGAGTAGGACACGGGTTTCACTCGGGTAAACCAAGTGTTTTCCTTGGGTGGGTTTTCTATGTAAGTCAACTTGATATATCTTTTAAGTTTTTGCTAAATAATGTTAGTAATAATAGAATTAACAATGATGACAAGTTTTTAGTTAAGTTTTGATTTAAAACTTACAAAGAAAGGTTGGTTAATGTAAAATGTATAATTAATTTAAGTAAGTAAATTAAGAATATAATTAATACTTGTAATTAAATGAATAACTTTAACAGTGGTTTAAATTCAAAGTTTAAAACTATAGATTCAAATGGAACTTTGAATCTTAAGGTTTTAAAATGAATTTGGATTTTTAAATCAAGAATATAAAATCAAGGTTTTAAATCAAAGATTTAAATCAAAGGTTTAAAATGAATGTTTAATCTAATGGATTCAGGTTTACTTTGAATCCAAATCTGGAAATTTAAATCAGTTTTTAAATCTGAATGTGTTTTAAACAAGTTTAAATTAAATAGCTTTTAAAGTATAATTGCTTTCAAACAAATGTTTAACTTGATTTTTATAAAATTCTTTTATAAAAGTTTCTTAATTTTGAGTGAAGAGTTAAATAAATTGTTTTAACTTGATTTTGCAAGTTAAATAATTAATATATTTCAAAAGCTTAATTTCTAAATAAAAATTAAGTAATCTAGTTTAAAACTTTTCTAACATAAGTTTCATATATAAGTAATGAATGTTCTTTACATTGTTTTAAAGTTTTATAAATGGAATTTAAACTTGGTAATGTCTAATTGGTTAATCATTTTGAATCTTAAATTCAAAATGGAATTTGAATTTAAACTTAAAGTGTAATGTTTTAAATCCACTTTAATGTTAATGAAGTCATTAATAAAGAAATGGATTACCTTAGAGATAATTAAGGTGATTAAGTGATTTAATTAATAAGATAATTAAGGGAATAATTTATTTAATTTATAAATTAATCATTTAGATTAATTTATAATTAGAAATAGTTAATAATGATTTAATCTAAGATAATTTCTTAAGAAAGTAATTAAATAAATTTTATTAGTTAATGAAGATAATTAACTAAGGATTATTAAGTATTAATTAATGTGATTAATTTTTAATAATTAATTCAGATTAATTAATTTAATAATAATCAAGTATAATTACTTAATGGAAAAAATTAAGGAAGTAATTACTCAATGTAATTAATTGAGTGAAATTGATTGATTCTTAATTTACTATGACTAGCAAATTTATTCATAGAAATTAATCTGATTTAAATCAATCAGATAAATAAAATAATCCTAATTATGGATGTTTGAGTTGTATGGAATGCCGAATCGTACGATATCTCTGATATGGGATGCTTTGTGGTATATCCTGATTTGTGTTGTGATCTGTATTTTAATTATCTGGGATAAATGTAATTTATTATCGGCGATATATATATATATATATATATATATATATATATATATATATATATATATATCTGTGATTTGTATGTAAAAGATAAGCGTTATAGATTATAACGCTTATCGGCTATATTGTTGTATTTGAATCTCTGATGGTTGAACGTTGTTGCACTATTGTGTTAAACCCCTGGATCACACCGTACACACACAAATATGGATTTCACGAGGAAATCGATTAAGTCACATAATTTTGAAATGATTTTAAATAGACAATTTGAATTGAAATGGTTTGGAAATGGAATTGGGTTAAATATGAGAAGCTTTTGGAAAGGAATTTCAAAGATAAATTTTATTTTGAATAACTTGATAACACTTTGAAATTTAAATAATTTGATTTAAATTTAAATTCAAATTTTGGAACTGAATTCTATGACTCGAAACTAGGGATTAAAGATGTTATACTAGTTATATATGGGTTAAACCATTTTTAAATGTATTGATTTGGAAATTTGAATTTAATTCTAGGGATTTAACTCGTGCAATTATAATTCGATCCTTCCGAAATTGAAAACTATTTGTTTTCAAATAATAAAACATTCACATAAGAAATGAACGTCCAATTTATGTTAAAAGGAATTTCAAGTTGAAATGAAAATGATTCCCAAGTTGTTGAAACGGTTTGAAAACTATAAGTTAAATCTTTGATTTAAAGATTTAACGAGTTAATCCAATTGAAATGGAAATTGTTTTGAAATCTATGAATGGATCTTTATGAATGAGGTGAACTTTGTGAATCAAATCTTTTTGTTTAAAAGATTTGAAATGGTAATTTGTTTAACCATTCAAAAGAAAAGTTTTGGATTATATCATTTGTGACTTAACTGAAATCCCATATCCATATAATTTTTAAGTATTGCGCTCATTATTTGATTTAGCTAGGAGAGGACCTTGTGTTATATAACCCATTCTGAATAATGATACGTCGATATGGATAGCGTTTGAAGATCGATGGTGAAGACCGGGTATTTGTGAGAACGATATGATAACCTATCGATTGTCTCTGCACCAAGTCGCACCGGTAAAGAGATTCCCTAAGTGATGGGAAGTCCGATCAGGATTGTGAATACCCGGATTTGCAAGGGCTTCTTCGGAAGTGCCTTCGGTTCTATTCGAACCCGGAACAGACTTGTAAGGTTGTATGTCTGACACTACACTTTGAGATATAAAGCAGATTTCTTTCAAATACATATCTGTTGGTAGCGGAGAATTTATTCTCTTAGCTTAACACCCTTCTCTGAGACGTACGAGCTCAGAGGTTATGTAGTTAATAGTTATCTGTAATATATTCCCAGTTTAGTAGTGTGGCATGCTGAGTGCTGCTGTGTGTGATGATCATTTGTTGATCATTTGTGATCAGAGCATGGCTTTAGTATAAAGCGTAGCTTCATGGACGAGACTGCATCAGGACCTCACAACCCGAAAATGGTCGAAACAGGAAAGATGCGGCAAGGTTATGAGGGTCACGCCCTTTAGGGTGTGTCATTCCCTTCTGGTAAAGGCTGGTATCATGGTATGGAGCCCAGATATTTACCTATGTGGTGGGCTTCAATCTCATTTCTGTGTGGTTGTTGCTTTGTGGTTTAGAGACGCCTCAGATAAAGTTCCCAAAGGACCGGAGAGTGGCATGCTCGAGAAGTAGTTACCTAGGTACAGAGGTAACCCGGCCTTGTCTTGGCAGAGATCCGGTTAGGTTCTCGGGACGTCCCGCCAGAGGCGTACCCATGGACAATGGGAAGTTCCTTAGCCCGATCATTTGATGGAAACCCATTCATCCAATACGTGCCTTGTACGGTTTTAGTTGTAGAACCTGCCATTTACTTATGGTGGTCACCACTATTTAGATGGTAGCTATAGTAGGCATAGTTTAGAATGTCTATGCTGGCTAAGATTAATATTGTACATACGAAATGTTTTACACTGTGCACCTACAATAATAATATCAAGAAATTTTCTCGTATCAAGCTTGTTTGGCTATCATAAGGAGAAATCTACTCCAATTCTGCGTTTGCATGGTGTGTGCGGTGGGAGGCCTTATGGTAGTTTCATTTTTTTTAAAACATTGCGAATTTATTTATTCTTTTATTGGTGTTTTAAAAGATAAACTGTTTTGTTACTCGCACCAGTCCCATGACTAACTCGAAGTTTATTGTTCCTTTCCTAAACTCTGGGTGCCCACAATTTTCCACACGGGCAGTCTTGAGTTGGGTTTTTCAGATAGTCAGATTTATAGATTATCTGGAGTTAGTCCAGTCTTTGGATCTGGACCAGACTTGCTTATCTTGGTGACACGTGATGTTGGTTCGGGCTAGCTTTGGATTGGAGCATTGGATTTGGGGATGCATTCTACTGAAGATATTCTTTCCGCTGTGTCTTGTATCTCTGATAGTATAAATGCCATTGTATCATTCTGTTATTGCATATTATATCATATGTTGTATCTGTCATTGTATCAATTTGATATATATTGATATTCTTTTCTTCAGTGTTGTACTTAATGGTGTTATAGGCTTCGGCGAGCCAGATTCGGCGTTTGAATATAGGTGACGTATTCGGTGCCGATTTTCGAAGGCCGAGTCAGGACCGTCACATTTGGTATCAGAGCTGAGGGGTTAAACTTTAGCTCAGTAGTATAACACGTTAACTAGCTCATTAGAGATAGGGTGAAGTAAACCCTAGAATGAGTATATCCCTAAGATATCCGTTTGAATGCCTCAGTAAATTATCTTATTATGCACTGATAGTAAGTATGAGTGCAAGAAGAGGACGAGATAGGGGATAGGGAAGTACCACTACAAATGGCCAATACCCTGCGATAGTGGAAACAATTTTCTCTATCAATCTCCTTTGATTCGATTTCAATTCTTTGATTGCTTCGTAGCAGCTACAAGGAGAAGTTTCGGTGTGTTGGTGGCCCTACGAATCATTGTAAGAAATCCTTACTTCGTATCTTCATCTGTATCTTATCGATTTCTTTTCAATTTAAACTTTAATGAATTGGAAATTTGAAACTGAAAATTTTAAATATATTGGAAATTTTAAATTGAGTTAAATTGATTAATAAAATATAGAGCTAAATTTGAATTGAATCGATAAAACGATTTCGTCTAAAACCAAGTTTGAAATTCTTTTGCAATTTCTTGTAAATATTGAAGTCCGAAGAGGAACAAATTATATATATACTTTGGGCTATTCCGACTTGGGTTTGGAATCTATGTATTATGTTTGAAAAATTGTAGAAGATTGAATCCATCTATCAATATCTTTTGTTCAACATCTCTTTTCGATTCTTCGATGGTTCCTGGTAGATCAAGGAAGCAGGTTTGATATATTTGCATGGGACATAAACTCCAAATAGGCCAGAATTGTTTGTTTGGATGAATTGGTTGCTTTGGTTGTTATGTTCAATAGATATACTTTAGTTCTAAACTAAAAGTTTTGAAAATTGTATCCATATATCTGTCTATTGGGCCCAGATATATTCTATGAATAGTTAGTTATTTCTTCAGACTAATCAGTGCCTTGCATATCTCATAGATTTGATGACCGAAGAATCCTGTATAGTGTTGAATGAGTTTGTTCTCATATTGTTGATATTCTGATTTGGTGAGCCAAACACAGAATAGATATCCAGTTTGACCTAGAAAACTATTTCTCTGTCTTTGTATATCTATCTTTGTTGTTTTCGTGCCTGCAAATTTCAGGGACGAAATTTCTTTAAGGAGGGGAATCTGTAACGATCTCGATTTTTGAATTAAATTTGAATTAATAATTAATTTAATTTTTGAATCAAAATTGGGAAATTAATTGGTAAATTGATTTGAGTTTCTCCAAATTCAAATAAAATATGTTACTTATTAATAAAGAGATAGTTTCTTTTGTAAATTGTTTTGATTTAATAATGATTGATTTTTAAACAATGTTAATAATGTAATGTCTTTACAAATGGATTTTAATATAAACAGAAATGGTTATTTCAAAATTTATATATATATATATATATATATATATATATGAAAGAAAGCTATGGTTTGAAAATTTAAAATAAAGTCTTTAAAAAAATGTTTAAAATATGTATATGAGATAAATTATAAAATATAAAGTAAACACATAGATAAAATATAACAACATATTAAAATAAAAGTTTATTTATATTATTGAGTAATAAGACAAAGTAAAAATAAAAATATGCATTTATGTTAGGAATAGAACTAAATACACAAGTTAAGTTTGATAACAACAACTGAAACAACTTTATATTGGGTTCATAAGGCATTAATCAATACCAGGCAAGTAATGTATGTTGCCTGTAGGATAGATATGCAAGGCAAAAGAAAATAATATATCTATGTACTTAGAGGAAAATGGGGTAAGGATGTAGGCATGAAGGGAACAAGCATTTAATGCTATCAAATTCTAGCACACAAGAAATATACATCAGCCACCATAAATCGTATCAGCCTCTAAATAAAAAAAATCTCTGAGCATAAAAAAAAATCTTGTACCTGATATTGTACAAACATATGATCATCCTGTAACTCATTTTATTTATATCAAGCTTCTCAATTTAGTTCGTTCATTCTTAGCTAAGGAAATCTAAAAACAAGAACCTTCTAAAACTTAAACAAAATCTCAACTTGATCAACAAACAACTTCATACGAACCAGAGATCAAAGAAAAAGATTTCAGCTTGCAAATTTCAAGCCTGTGTCAAAAATTTGAAGGCTTTGTTCTTTTTTCAGAAAAAATGTGAGTAACCTATTATTTTTTTATTTAAACTTGTGCATCTGTTTTATAAATTAATGTTGTGTTTGTTGTATATCTTTAAGCAAGGAGCTTTGTACCTATATGATTGTGCTGTGAATTTCATATGTCTGCTTTTTTTAATCTCTGGTTACAGAGTAAAGCAAAGTAGGAAAATTCATACATCTTCATACCATATTTTTAAGCTTAGAATCTCTAATAACACAAGTTTGTTTTAACTTTAATTTGGCTTAGGATTTGTTTTAAGCACAGTATTGAAGTAGTGACTCTGTACACCTAGTTTTACAGTGGAAAGGAAATCATTTCGACAAATTCAAATATTTTTAATTATTGATTCGATAACATAACTTGAATTAGCATCCAAAGAAAAGATTTTTAAAATGAAAATGGTGATTTTGTCATTGAGTATTCTAGGAGCAGTTTGAAGTTGATCGAAAAGAGAATTTCGATCGATCTCTGGCGATCGGAAGCATATTGCGTGTTGAGTTTTTGACTGAAGATAGTGCGACCGATAGTGAATTCGGGAAAAGTGTTCAATTTTTTTTATTGTATGAATTGATGGAATGAAGCAACTTTAGGGTTTAAAGCTTGTGTTTACCTGGTCAAAGTCGTGAGTTAATCGCGCCGTCGCCACTGTGTTTCTGGCGATCGCACCGGGGGGGGAGCAGGAAGTGGAGGCTATGGCCATGACGTGGACGGAGCTTCATCGCCTCTAATGGTCGTTGTTTGTGGGACGAGGCGATTTTCTGTAGGTTGTTCCAGTAGATGGTTCAAGCTTCAGGAACTTTTTCGATTTCGCCCTTTTTATGAAGAACTGGGTTTTTATTTCGAATAGAGGGGCGAAATGGGGTTGGTGGGTGGCAGCGGGGGTTGCCGGAGGGGCGATGAACCATCGTGCACGTGCACGGTGGCATTTGGGTGGTCTG
Source organism: Allium cepa (assembly GCA_030765085.1). Lineage (NCBI taxonomy): Eukaryota > Viridiplantae > Streptophyta > Magnoliopsida > Asparagales > Amaryllidaceae > Allium > Allium cepa. The sequence goes on along the minus strand of CM060932.1, from coordinate 571,765,450 downwards.
GGTTGGTGCCGTGGTTGTCGCGTGATGCGCACGAGTACTCTTGGGGTTTACTTCGAGTTTTAAACCTGGTGTGTATGAGTGTTTTTAAATACTGTAGTTTAAAATTTAAGATAATAAGAAAAAGAAGAAGAACAGGGTGAAGAAGAAGAAGAAAAGGGTAGGTGAAGAAGGAACGGGGGGGAATCGGGAGTAGGACACGGGTTTCACTCGGGTAAACCAAGTGTTTTCCTTGGGTGGGTTTTCTATGTAAGTCAACTTGATAAATATTTTAAGTTTTTGCTAAATAATGTTAGTAATAATAGAATTAACAATGATGACAAGTTTTTAGTTAAGTTTTGATTTAAAACTTACAAAGAAAGGTTGGTTAATGTAAAATGTATAATTAATTTAAGTAAGTAAATTAAGAATATAATTAATACTTGTAATTAAATGAATAACTTTAACAGTGGTTTAAATTCAAAGTTTAAAACTATAGATTCAAATGGAACTTTGAATCTTAAGGTTTTAAAATGAATTTGGATTTTTAAATCAAGAATATAAAATCAAGGTTTTAAATCAAAGATTTAAATCAAAGGTTTAAAATGAATGTTTAATCTAATGGATTCAGGTTTACTTTGAATCCAAATCTGGAAATTTAAATCAGTTTTTAAATCTGAATGTGTTTTAAACAAGTTTAAATTAAATAGCTTTTAAAGTATAATTGCTTTCAAACAAATGTTTAACTTGATTTTTATAAAATTCTTTTATAAAAGTTTCTTAATTTTGAGTGAAGAGTTAAATAAATTGTTTTAACTTGATTTTGCAAGTTAAATAATTAATATATTTCAAAAGCTTAATTTCTAAATAAAAATTAAGTAATCTAGTTTAAAACTTTTCTAACATAAGTTTCATATATAAGTAATGAATGTTCTTTACATTGTTTTAAAGTTTTATAAATGGAATTTAAACTTGGTAATGTCTAATTGGTTAATCATTTTGAATCTTAAATTCAAAATGGAATTTGAATTTAAACTTAAAGTGTAATGTTTTAAATCCACTTTAATGTTAATGAAGTCATTAATAAAGAAATGGATTACCTTAGAGATAATTAAGGTGATTAAGTGATTTAATTAATAAGATAATTAAGGGAATAATTTATTTAATTTATAAATTAATCATTTAGATTAATTTATAATTAGAAATAGTTAATAATGATTTAATCTAAGATAATTTCTTAAGAAAGTAATTAAATAAATTTTATTAGTTAATGAAGATAATTAACTAAGGATTATTAAGTATTAATTAATGTGATTAATTTTTAATAATTAATTCAGATTAATTAATTTAATAATAATCAAGTATAATTACTTAATGGAAAAAATTAAGGAAGTAATTACTCAATGTAATTAATTGAGTGAAATTGATTGATTCTTAATTTACTATGACTAGCAAATTTATTCATAGAAATTAATCTGATTTAAATCAATCAGATAAATAAAATAATCCTAATTATGGATGTTTGAGTTGTATGGAATGCCGAATCGTACGATATCTCTGATATGGGATGCTTTGTGGTATATCCTGATTTGTGTTGTGATCTGTATTTTAATTATCTGGGATAAATGTAATTTATTATCGGCGATATATATATATATATATATATATATATATATATATATATATATATATATATCTGTGATTTGTATGTAAAAGATAAGCGTTATAGATTATAACGCTTATCGGCTATATTGTTGTATTTGAATCTCTGATGGTTGAACGTTGTTGCACTATTGTGTTAAACCCCTGGATCACACCGTACACACACAAATATGGATTTCACGAGGAAATCGATTAAGTCACATAATTTTGAAATGATTTTAAATAGACAATTTGAATTGAAATGGTTTGGAAATGGAATTGGGTTAAATATGAGAAGCTTTTGGAAAGGAATTTCAAAGATAAATTTTATTTTGAATAACTTGATAACACTTTGAAATTTAAATAATTTGATTTAAATTTAAATTCAAATTTTGGAACTGAATTCTATGACTCGAAACTAGGGATTAAAGATGTTATACTAGTTATATATGGGTTAAACCATTTTTAAATGTATTGATTTGGAAATTTGAATTTAATTCTAGGGATTTAACTCGTGCAATTATAATTCGATCCTTCCGAAATTGAAAACTATTTGTTTTCAAATAATAAAACATTCACATAAGAAATGAACGTCCAATTTATGTTAAAAGGAATTTCAAGTTGAAATGAAAATGATTACCAAGTTGTTGAAACGGTTTGAAAACTATAAGTTAAATCTTTGATTTAAAGATTTAACGAGTTAATCCAATTGAAATGGAAATTGTTTTGAAATCTATGAATGGATCTTTATGAATGAGGTGAACTTTGTGAATCAAATCTTTTTGTTTAAAAGATTTGAAATGGTAATTTGTTTAACCATTCAAAAGAAAAGTTTTGGATTATATCATTTGTGACTTAACTGAAATCCCATATCCATATAATTTTTAAGTATTGCGCTCATTATTTGATTTAGCTAGGAGAGGACCTTGTGTTATATAACCCATTCTGAATAATGATACGTCGATATGGATAGCGTTTGAAGATCGATGGTGAAGACCGGGTATTTGTGAGAACGATATGATAACCTATCGATTGTCTCTGCACCAAGTCGCACCGGTAAAGAGATTCCCTAAGTGATGGGAAGTCCGATCGGGATTGTGAATACCCGGATTTGCAAGGGCTTCTTCGGAAGTGCCTTCGGTTCTATTCGAACCCGGAACAGACTTGTAAGGTTGTATGTCTGACACTACACTTTGAGATATAAAGCAGATTTCTTTCAAATACATATCTGTTGGTAGCGGAGAATTTATTCTCTTAGCTTAACACCCTTCTCTGAGACGTACGAGCTCAGAGGTTATGTAGTTAATAGTTATCTGTAATATATTCCCAGTTTAGTAGTGTGGCATGCTGAGTGCTGCTGTGTGTGATGATCATTTGTTGATCATTTGTGATCAGAGCATGGCTTTAGTATAAAGCGTAGCTTCATGGACGAGACTGCATCAGGACCTCACAACCCGAAAATGGTCGAAACAGGAAAGATGCGGCAAGGTTATGAGGGTCACGCCCTTTAGGGTGTGTCATTCCCTTCTGGTAAAGGCTGGTATCATGGTATGGAGCCCAGATATTTACCTATGTGGTGGGCTTCAATCTCATTTCTGTGTGGTTGTTGCTTTGTGGTTTAGAGACGCCTCAGATAAAGTTCCCAAAGGACCGGAGGGTGGCATGCTCGAGAAGTAGTTACCTAGGTACAGAGGTAACCCGGCCTTGTCTTGGCAGAGATCCGGTTAGGTTCTCGGGACGTCCCGCCAGAGGCGTACCCATGGACAATGGGAAGTTCCTTAGCCCGATCATTTGTTGGATACCCATTCATCCAATACGTGCCTTGTACGGTTTTAGTTGTAGAACCTGCCATTTACTTATGGTGGTCACCACTATTTAGATGGTAGCTATAGTAGGCATAGTTTAGAATGTCTATGCTGGCTAAGATTAATATTGTACATACGAAATGTTTTACACTGTGCACCTACAATAATAATATCAAGAAATTTTCTCGTATCAAGCTTGTTTGGCTATCATAAGGAGAAATCTCCTCCAATTCTGCGTTTGCATGGTGTGTGCGGTGGGAGGCCTTATGGTAGTTTCATTTTTTTAAAAACATTGCGAATTTATTTATTCTTTTATTGGTGTTTTAAAAGATAAACTGTTTTGTTACTCGCACCAGTCCTATGACTAACTCGAAGTTTATTGTTCCTTTCCTAAACTCTGGGTGCCCACAATTTTCCACACGGGCAGTCTTGAGTTGGGTTTTTCAGATAGTCAGATTTATAGATTATCTGGAGTTAGTCCAGTCTTTGGATCTGGACCAGACTTGCTTATCTTGGTGACACGTGATGTTGGTTCGAGCTAGCTTTGGATTGGAGCATTGGATTTGGGGATGCATTCTACTGAAGATATTCTTTCCGCTGTGTCTTGTATCTCTGATAGTATAAATGCCATTGTATCATTCTGTTATTGCATATTATATCATATGTTGTATCTGTCATTGTATCAATTTGATATATATTGATATTCTTTTCTTCAGTGTTGTACTTAATGGTGTTATAGGCTTCGGCGAGCCAGATTCGACGTTTGAATATAGGTGACGTATTCGGTGCCGATTTTCGAAGGCCGAGTCAGGACCGTCACATTTGGTATCAGAGCTGAGGGGTTAAACTTTAGCTCAGTAGTATAACACGTTAACTAGCTCATTAGAGATAGGGTGAAGTAAACCCTAGAATGAGTATATCCCTAAGATATCCGTTTGAATGCCTCAGTAAATTATCTTATTATGCACTGATAGTAAGTATGAGTGCAAGAAGAGGACGAGATAGGGGACAGGGAAGTACCACTACAAATGGCCAATACCCTGCGATAGTGGAAACAATTTTCTCTATCAATCTCCTTTGATTCGATTTCAATTCTTTGATTGCTTCGTAGCAGCTACAAGGAGAAGTTTCGGTGTGTTGGTGGCCCTACGAATCATTGTAAGAAATCCTTACTTCGTATCTTCATCTGTATCTTATCGATTTCTTTTCAATTTAAACTTTAATGAATTGGAAATTTGAAACTGAAAATTTTAAATATATTGGAAATTTTAAATTGAGTTAAATTGATTAATAAAATATAGAGCTAAATTTGAATTGAATCGATAAAACGATTTCGTCTAAAACCAAGTTTGAAATTCTTTTGTAATTTCTTGTAAATATTGAAGTCCGAAGAGGAACAAATTATATATATACTTTGGGCTATTCCGACTTGGGTTTGGAATCTATGTATTATGTTTGAAAAATTGTAGAAGATTGAATCCATCTATCAATATCTTTTGTTCAACATCTCTTTTCGATTCTTCGATGGTTCCTGGTAGATCAAGGAAGCAGGTTTGATATATTTGCATGGGACATAAACTCCAAATAGGCCAGAATTGTTTGTTTGGATGAATTGGTTGCTTTGGTTGTTATGTTCAATAGATATACTTTAGTTCTAAACTAAAAGTTTTGAAAATTGTATCCATATATCTGTCTATTGGGCCCAGATATATTCTACGAATAGTTAGTTATTTCTTCAGACTAATCAGTGCCTTGCATATCTCATAGATTTGATGACCGGAGAATCCTGTATAGTGTTGAATAAGTTTGTTCTCATATTGTTGATATTCTGATTTGGTGAGCCAAACACAGAATAGATATCCAGTTTGACCTAGAAAACTATTTCTCTGTCTTTGTATATCTATCTTTGTTGTTTTCGTGCCTGCAAATTTCAGGGACGAAATTTCTTTAAGGAGGGGAATCTGTAACGATCTCGATTTTTGAATTAAATTTGAATTAATAATTAATTTAATTTTTGAATCAAAATTGGGAAATTAATTGGTAAATTGATTTGAGTTTCTCCAAATTCAAATAAAATATGTTACTTATTAATAAAGAGATAGTTTCTTTTGTAAATTGTTTTGATTTAATAATGATTGATTTTTATACAATGTTAATAATGTAATGTCTTTACAAATGGATTTTAATATAAACAGAAATGGTTATTTCAAAATTTATATATATATATATATGAAAGAAAGCTATGGTTTGAAAATTTAAAATAAAGTCTTTAAAAAAAATGTTTAAAATATGTATATGAGATAAATTATAAAATATAAAGTAAACACATAGATAAAATATAACAACATATTAAAATAAAAGTTTATTTATATTATTGAGTAATAAGACAAAGTAAAAATAAAAATACGCATTTATGTTAGGAATAGAACTAAATACACAAGTTAAGTTTGATAACAACAACTGAAACAACTTTATATTGGGTTCATAAGGCATTAATCAATACCAGATAAGTAATGTATGTTGCCTGTAGGATAGATATGCAAGGCAAAAGAAAATAATATATCTATGTACTTAGAGGAAAATGGGGTAAGGATGTAGGCATGAAGGGAACAAGCATTTAATGCTATCAAATTCTAGCACACAAGAAATATACATCAGCCACCATAAATCGTATCAGCCTCCAAATAAAAAAAATCTCTGAGCATAAAAAAAAATCTTGTACCTGATATTGTACAAACATATGATCATCCTGTAACTCATTTTATTTATATTAAGCTTCTCAATTTAGTTCGTTCATTCTTAGCTAAGGAAATCTAAAAACAAGCACCATCTAAAACTTAAACAAAATCTCAACTTGATCAACATACAACTTCATACATACCAGAGAATCAAAGAAAAAGATTTCAGCTTGCAAATTTCAAGCCTGTGTCAAAAATTTGAAGGCTCTGTTTTTTTTCTTTCTGAAACACTGTGAGTAACCTATTTTTTTATTTATTTAAACTTGTGCATCTGTTTTATAAATTAATGTTGTGTATATCTTTAAGCAAGGAGGTTTGTACCTATATGATTGTGCTGTGAATTTCACATGTCTGTTTTCTTTAATCTCTGGTTACAGAGTAAAGCAAAGTAGGAAAATTCATACATCTTCATACCATATTTTTAAGCTTAGAATCTCTAATAAAACAAGTTTGTTTTAACTTTAAGTTTGACTTAGGATTTTTTTTAAGCACAGTATTGAAGTAGTGACTCTGTACACCTAGTTTTACAGTGGAAAGGAAATCATTTCGACAAATTCGAATATTTTTAATTATTGATTCGATTACATAACTTGAATTAGCATCCAAAGATAAGATTTTTAAAATGAAAATGGTGATTTTTCATTAAGTATTCTAGGAGCAGTTTGAAGTTGATCGAAAAGAGAATTTCGATCGATCTCTGGCGGTCGGAAGCATATTGCGTGTTGAATTTTTGATCGAAGGTAGTGTGACCGATAGTGAAGTCAGGAAAAATGTTCAAAAATTTTTTAGTGTATGAATTGATGGAACGAAGCAACTTTAGAGTTTAAAGCTTGTGTTTACTTGGTCAAAGTCGTGAGTTAATCGCGCCGTCGCCACTGTGTTTCTGGCGATCGCACCATAGGGAGCAGGAAGTGGTGGCTATGGCCATGACATGGACAGAGCTTCATCGCCTCTAGTGGTCGTTGTTTGTGGGACGAGGCGATTTTCAGTAGGTTTTTCGAGTAGATGGTTCAAGATTCAGGCACGTTTTCGATTTCGCCCTTTTAATGAAGAACTGGGTTTTTATTTCGAATAGAGTGGCGAATTGGGGTTGGGGGGTGGCAGCGGGGGTTGCCGGAGGGGCAGCGAACCACCATGCACGTGCACGGTGGCGTTTGGGTGGTCTAAGTTGGTGTTGTGGTTGTCGCGTGATGCGCACGAGTATTCTTGGGGTTTACTTCGAGTTTTAATCCTGGTGCGTGTGAGTGTTTTTAAATACTGTAGTTTAAATTTTTAAACTTAACTTAAGATAATAAGAAAAAGAAGAAGAACAGGGTGAAGAAGAAGAAAAGTGGAAGAAGGAACGTGGGGGAATCAGGAGTGAGACACGGGTTTCACTCGGGTAAACCAAGTGTTTGCCTCGGGTGGCTTTTCTATGTAAATCAACTTGACAAATCTTTTAAGTTTTTGCTAAATAATGTTAGTAATAATAAAATTAACAAAGTTGACAAGGTTTTACTTAATTTTTTATTTAAAACTTATAAAGAAAGGTTGGTTAATGTAAAATGTATAATTAATTTAAGTAAGTAAATTAAGAATATAATTAATACTTGTAATTAGATTAATAACTTTAACAGTGGTTTAAATTCAAAGTTTAAAACTATAGATTCAAATGGAGCTTTTGAATCTTAAGGTTTAAAAATGAATTTGGATTTTTAAATCAAGAATATAAAATCAAGGTTTTAAATCAAAGATTTAAATCAGAGGTTTAAAATGAATGTTTAATCTAATGGATTCAAGTTTACTTTGAATCCAAATTTGGAAATTTAAATCAGTTTTTAAATCTGAATGTGTTTTAAACAAGTTTAAATTAAATAGCTTTTAAACTATATTTTTTTTCAAAAAAATATTTAACTTGATTTTTATAAAATTCGTTTATAAAGGTTTCTTAATTTTGAGTGAAGAGTTAAATAAATTGTTTTAACTTGATTTTGCAAGTTAAATAATTAATCTATTTCAAAAGCTTAATTTTTAAATAAAAATTAAGTAATCTAGTTTAAAAAATTTCTTATATAAGTTTCATATATAAGTAATGAATGTTCTTTACATTGTTTTAAAGTTTTATAAATGGAATTTAAATTTGGTAATGTTTAACTGGTTAATCATTTTGAATCTTAAATTCAAAATGGAATTTGAATTTAAACTTAAAGTGTAATGTTTTAAATCGACTTTAATGTTAATGAAGTCATTAATAAAGAAATGGATTATCTTAGAGATAATTTAGGCGATTAAGTGATTTAATTAATAAGATAATTAAGGGAATAATTTATTTAATTTATAAATTAATAATTTAGATTAATTTATAACTAGAAATAATTAATAATGATTTAATCTAAGATAATTTCTTAAGAAAGTAATTAAATAAATGTTATTAGTTAAAGAAGATAATTAACTAAGGATTATTAAGTATTAATTAATGTGGTTAATTTTTAATAATTAATTCAGATTAATTAATTTAATAATAATCAAGTATAATTACTTAATGGAAAAAAATTAAGGAACTAATTACTCAGTGTAATTAATTGAGTGAAATTAATTGATTCGTAATTTACTATGACTAGCAAATTTATTCATAGAAATTAATCTAATTTAAATCAATCAGATAAATAAAATAATCCTAATTATGGATGTTTGAGTTGTATGGAATGCTGAATCGTACGATATCTCTGATATGGGATGCTTTGTGGTATATCCTAATTTGTGTTGTGATCTGTAATTTAATTATCTGGGATAAATATAATTTATTATTTATGATATATATATATATATATATGTGTGTGTGTGTGTGTGTGTGTGTGTGATCTGTATATAAAAGATAAGCGTTATAGATTATACCGCTTATCAGCTATATTATTGTATTTGAATCTCTGATGGTTGAATGTTGTTGCACTATTGTGTTAAACCCCTGGACAACACCATACACACACAGATATGGATTTCACGAGGAAATCGATTAAGTCATAGAATTTTGAAATGATTTTAAATAGACAATTTGAATTCAAACGGTTTGGAAATGGAATTGGGTTAAATATGAGAAGCTTTTGGAAAGGAATTTCAAAGATAAATTTTATTTTGAATAACTTGATAACACTTTGAAATTTAAATAATTTGATTTAAATTTAAATTCAAATTTTGGAACTGAATTCTATATTTGAAACTAGGGATTAAAGATGTTATACTGGTTATATATGGGTTAAACCATTTTTAAATGTATTGATTTGGAAATTTGAATTTAATTCAAGGGCTTTAACTCGTGCAATTATAATTGGATCCTTCCAAAATTGAAAACTATTTGTTTTCAAATAATAAAACTTTCACATAAGAAATGAACGTCCAATTTGAAAGGAATTTCAAGTTGAAATGAAAATGATTCCCAAGTTGTAGAAACGGTTTGAAAACTATAAGTTAAATCTTTGATTTAAAGATTTAATGAGTTAATCCAATTGAAATGGAAATTGTTTTGAAATCCATGAATGGATCTTTGCGAATGGGGTGAACTTTGTGAATCGAATCTTTTTGTTTAAAAGATTTGAAATGGTAATTTGTTTAACCATTCAAAAGAAAAGTTTTGGATTTTATCGGTTGTGACTTAACTGAAATCCCATATCCATACATTTTTAAATATTGTGCTCATTATTCGGTTTAGTCGAGAGAGGACCTTGTGTCATATAACCAATTCTGAATATTGATAGGTCGATATGGATACCATTTGAAGACCAGTGGTGAAGACCAGGTATTTGTGAGAACGATAGGATAACCTATCGATTGTCTCTGCACCGAGTCGCGCCGGTATAGAGATTTCCTAAGTGATGGGAAGTCCGTCGGGATTATGAATACCCGGATTTGCAAAGGCCTCTTCGGAAGTGCCTTCGGTTATATTCGAACCTGGAACAGACTTGCATGGTTGTATGTCTGACACTACACTTTGAGATGTAAAGCAGATTTCTTTCAAATACATATCCATTGGTGGTGGAGAATTTATTCTCTTAGCTTAACACCCTTCTCTGAGACGTACGAGCTCAGAGGTTATGTAGTTGATAGTTATCTGTAATATATTCCCAATTTGATAGTGTGGCATGCTGAGTGCTGCTATATGTGATGATCATTTGTTGGTCATTTGTGATCAAAGCATGGCTATAGTATAAAGCGTAGCGTCGTGGACGAGACTGCATCAGGACCTCACAACCCGAAAATGTTCGAAACAGGAAAGATGCGGCAAGGTTATGAGGGTTGCGCCCTTTAGGGTGTGTCATTCCCTTCTGGTAAAGGGTGGTATCATGGTATGGAGCCCAGATATTTACCTATGTGGTGGGCTTCAATCTCATTTCTGTGTGGTTTTTGCTTTATGGTTTAGAGGCGCCTTGGATAAAGGTCCCAAAGGACCGGGGGTGGCATGCTCGAGAAGTAATTACCTAGTTACAAAGGTAACCCGGCTTTGTGTTGGCAAAGATCCGGTTAGATTCTCGGGATGTCCCGCCAGAGGCGTACCCATGGACAGTGGGAAGTTCCTTAGCCGGATCATTTTTTGGAAATCCATTCATGCAATACGTGCCTTGTACGGTTTTAGTTGTAGAACCTGCCATTTACTTATGGTGGTCACCACTGTTTAGATGGTAGCTATAGTAGGCATAGTTTGGAATGTCTATGCTGGCTAAATTAATATTGTACTTTCGAAATATTTTCCACTGTGCTCCTATAATAATAATATCATGAAATTTTCTCGTATCAAGCATGTTTGACTATCATAAGGAGAAATCTCCTCCAATTCTGCTTTTGCATAGTGTGTGCGGTGGGAGGCCTTATGGTAGTTTCATTTTCTAAAAAGCATTGCGAATTTATTTAAATTCCTTTATTGTTTGTTTTAAAAGATAAACTGTTTTGTTACTCACACCAGCCCCATGACTAACTCGGAGTTTATTGTTCCTTTCCTAAACTCTGGGTACCCATAATTTTCCATACGGGCAGTCTAGAGTTGGGTTTTTCAGCTAGTCAGGTTTATAAATTGTCTGGAATTAGTCCAGTCTTTGGATCTGGACGAGATTTGCTTATCTTAGTAACACGTGATGTTGGTTCGAGCTAGCTTTGGATTGGAGCATTGGATTTGGGGATGCATTCTACTGAAGATATTCTTTCTGCTGTGTCTTGTATCTCTGATAGTATAAATGTCATTGTATCATTCTGTTATTGCATATTATATCATATGCTGTATCTGTCATTGTATCAATTTGATATATATTGATATTCTTTTCTTCCGCTGTGTTGTACTTAATGGTGTTATAGGCTCCGGCGAGCCAGATTCGGCATTTGAATCTGCGGCATTTGAATATAGGTGACGTATTCGGTGCCGATTTTCGAAGGCCAAGTCAGGACCGTCACAATGGCCCTACTTGATGATACTACCATTGTTTTAATCACGACTAGGTTATTAATATTTTAATTTTGACTATGCAGTATTTTCTAATATGATTTACTACAATTAATGATCATGTTTTTTAAAAGGTTATATGCTTCTTCTTCCATGGTCAATGGCTTCACTTTTTGTCAATGGATTTCTTTATCATTTATAAATGGAGTTAATCAGTGCGTATGGGTAGTTTGCTAAATGTTAGTTATACAACTGTATTTATTTTTGAAAATGGCAGCGAATGGATTTCAATCTATGCACGAAGTTCTATGTGTAACGACCCGAAAATTTTCGATCCCGAAAATTCCAGATAGTTAGAGAAAAGAAGAAAGAGATAGAAGAAGAACAGAAAGAAACATATAATCTCACATTCGCAGCGGATAAAATATAATATCAATAATAGTTATACCAAAGAAAAACTGTGTTTAACAATTTACATCGATATATCAGAGTTATAACTATTTTATACAACATTGGATAGATACAACTTAACATGTCTCAGTTATACATAATATCATAGTGGAAACTCTCCATACGTCCCTGCCATCCAGTTCGCCTTCTGAGCTCCACAACGTCCTTACCTGAAAATCTGTAATACTCGGTCTGACCCGAGCATTACATCAAAGTAACACCCGGGTCAGGCTGGAAACTAGCGTGAGTAAACCCATCTAACATGGAATACAAAAACATACAACTTATATAAACCCAGGTTAACTTATATCAATTTCAACTTCACAAGTTATTATAGACGTCATCTATTTCACACATTAATTTCTAAGTGCCTAAACTTAGATTAAATGGTCTAATTCACTTAAATCATTCCATATCAGTCTATTGATTTCACAAATCAGTTCATAAAGAATCGAAGTGGTTTCGGGTTTCTTTAATACCCGACTTCGGTCTCTTCGAACTCCATGCCATCCTAACCCAAATTATTCAATTAAATAACTCATCTCTATTTACCAGATAACATTTTTACACATCAATTCCTAATTGATAGATAATCACATTATTACCATCCATCCAACATATCATATCACCAAGCAATTCATATCAGAGACATCACTAGTCCAAAACACTCATCGTCATTCAATCATTAATAAGAAAAATTGATCACTCCAATTAATTAAATTAATTAATGATCCCCTAGTTACCTTCATTAGTTAATTATTCTTAAATCTCAAATAATAATTAACCGTTAACTTAATTACATTTATTAATCAATCTTGATAAATCACAATCAGAAATTAACTTTCCTTAATTACTTCATCAATTAAACCAACTACTTGATTAATTATATAAATTAATCCTTCAATTATACCGAGTAATCATTACTTGATTGCTTCCATCAAGTAATTATCCTTTAATTACTACCCATCCAGTAATTTCCTTAAATTAATTACATCCAGTAATTATCCACTAATTACCTTACTAAGAAATTATACCTCATTAATTACCTTAAGTAATTATACTTATCCAATCATCAAGTGATTACCGTTAATTAATTGAACTTAATTAATTGACTAAAATTAACCACATCAACTTAATTAATTACATTGGGCAATTAATTACTTTACTTACTTCATTAAGTAATTATTCTCAATAATTCTCTTAATATTAAGTAATTAACCTCTTAATTACTTATTACTTAATTATTTATTAATTAATACATCTTGATTAATCAATCCTTAATTAAGTATCAAACTACACTTAATTAATTTACACAAATTAATTTCTCTAAATTTAATTACCCAAATTACTTATCTTAGTTAATTAAGTAATTATACTTTAATTATTTGCATTAATAAAACATGATTAAATTAAATCATTTATTTCATCAACCCTTAACTTCCTAAAACCAATTATTAAATTAATCCTTATATCAGAATAATTTGTATTTAATATCCTTATATCAGGTAGTCATCTGTTTTAATTATAATACTTTATAATCTCAAACTATTTCCAGCTTTCAAAAACTGGTTTCAAACATCTATCTTACAATTTACAATCCAGTAACTATTTACCATAAATTAAAACTTGACATAAGAACTTAATTTAAATACAGAAATCTGTTATTATTTGCCTCAAACAATCCCGAGACATCTAGCAGAAACCCCGGCAAACTTCATCTTTTACTCGAGACAATCCCTACTTTTATTTCCTCGAACAACCCTGAGAAAATTCTCGAGACCAACATTCTTTTACCCGAGCGCTCTTTCTTCTCTATCCCTACTCTCGATCATCTTCCTCCTGTGCACTAAAGTCGTGCACATGCACATACTTCATTCAACCTTCCGACCAATTCTCCGATCACCATTAAATCATCCACGACGTGCTCAGGCACTCTGACCACCCAAACCATTCCAGTTTCCCTTGAATCGAAATCTGGAACTTCGATCCAAAACTAGGCGTGAAGCCATCTTCTATCGCCACTTTGCCCAATCGTCACAGTACACCGGAGGCCTTGAAATCTTGTCAGCACCAACGCCAGAGACCACTCATTCCTTTCCCGTCCTACCGCAACCTCCAAACATCCTTTTGATGTCGTAGTCGCCCTGATTTTAACGAGGACAAATCGAGCTCCTAAACCCTTCTATCACGTCGCTACGCCTCCACAAGGTTCGGGAACATCTCCGACCATTTTTCCCCTAATCACCTACCACCAGACTCACTTTACCCAAGAACGCGCAAACCCAAAATCTTCCTATCATCAGAAATTATTTAATTTTCGTTTTCTGTTCAACTTGCAATACACTTGAAACCCGCGCTTAGAAATCATGATTATCATCTTAAAATTCATAAATTTTGATAACAAATCAATTAATATACTTGAAGCAACGAATTACTCAAGTTGAGATTTTCGATATAGTTAAAGATTCACTGTTTTCCTCAATCTTGAAGTAAATTCACAATACAAAAGCCTGGATTTATTTTTAACATGGATAATGTCCTATTTAAATCATCTTTTATTTAATAACCATAACTCAAATTCATATGGATTTTGAGATGTGAATTCTTGAAATAAATTTTCAAGCCTGTAACCATAAGAACAGGCATACATGCCTGTGTACATATGATTTAGCTTACCTATATACGTATATACGGCATTCAAGTGAAATCAACAGTTAGGCAACATTCCATAACATCCACAATCACAACCATCAGAACATAAAAATAAAGATAAGTAAATTTGCTCACCTGTCACATGCACAGAACAGAGAAAAGTTTTTGAGTTTCCTGTTTTTTTTCCAGATTTTGATTTTTTTTCTTTTGATTCAAACAGAAAACTGTTTTGCTGAATTCATGCTTTGCTTCCAGTTTGATTTGATTGCTTACTTGAATCCATTTCAGGTTTGAAGATTTCTTGAATTGACTTTTGATTGTTGTTTTGATCTTTGAACCTGAATGCTTTGATCCAGGTTGATAGCATCTTTGAATATGAATTTCTTTGCATTGTTCAGGTTGATTCAGATTTGACAATGAAGAGTTTAATTCGAGTTTGTAAACTGATTTTGGATATGATTATAAGTTATTCTCATTTTTGTTTAATCTGTTGCTTTCAAACTTTCTTGGTCTCTAGATTTTGATCTGGTTTTATTTTTTTCTTTTTGTATGTTATTTACAACTTATTTTTAATTAAACAATTTGCCACTTGTTGTCATAAGCTTACAAGTGTTTACTTCTCATATACATAGTTTTACAATTGTCAATTTGTTAAGTTAATTGTATTTAAGTCCTTATCCAAATTTAATTTCATAACTTTATTTTTAACCCTTATTTAAATTTTTATTAAATTTTATACTTAACTCCTCTCATTTAATTAATTTATAGATCATCATTTTTTTTAATATATAAACATACTAAGAAAAATGTACTATCTTCAAATGCATATTAAATCTTTCATCAAATCCTATTCAAATTTGGACTATTATGCTTTATATTTTAAACTTAAATACATTTATAGCTTAGTTCGTATGCACCTTTAAAAGAAAGAACTTCTAAAAAAAATTATTTAATTTCAAAAGTTATGTATATATATATAAACTAAAATCTTGTATCTATTTTTATTATTATTATATTATTATTTTTCAAATCAGATGCTTTCAAATTATTTTTCAGATATACAAATATACCTATATACTCGAGCTAGTATATACTTATAATTCCAATATAATAAAGTTTTCACATATTCATTAATACATTATTTCCAGATATTTTTATTTTCAATATTTATTATAGTTTTAAATACATCCCGATATCTTTTTGTTACTAAAATTTTATTTGTTTTTAATTTGCAAATCATTATTTAAATAAACTAAATTCTGCTAATTATCAATTAATAGATGACAAAAATTCTGGGATATCACATTCTTCCCCCTTTTGAATCTTTTCGTCCCCGAAAAGGAACGATGCCAGAATTTATTAAGTATTTTGAAACCAGTTAAAATATTCTTTGATCATTTTAAAACACTTTTAAAATCTGTATAGTATTGTCAAAATAGTTTTATAAAAATATATTTTTATAACTCGATGTCTCAATAAGTCCATCTTCGTTCTCACAGAAATTCGGTCATACGTTGATCAGGCGTAGGACTGAAAATCTATAGGTACTTAGCAGACCCATTTTCAACATCTAGTGAAAATACTGTGAAAATAATTTTATTGTAAATATAGAAAACAGTTTTTGAAAATAGAGGATATATCTTTGGTGAGAATGCTCTGGAAATCATCACCCCCATCCATGGTCACAGTTACATTCCAGGGTTACGTTGCCGTCGCAGCAAAAGTCCATGTAACTGTAGGCTCTCAGCGGCCTCTCAATTACGCCATGGAACTCACACAACAGATCGCAGCTACAACTGGGGTTACGTAGCTATCACAACAAAAACCCATATAATTGTAGGCATCAGCGCCCTCGAATTTCGCTGCCAAAAGAATGAAACTTCTCCACTCCACTTGACCATAGATCGCAGTCTACCGATGTTGCGTTGCCTTCCCGGCAAAATCAAGTGTAGACCGTTGGCACTCATCCTCCACACAATTTTCGCTATGGTCCCCACAATAGATCGTAGTGACATCGAGTTACACTGTCGTCATAGCATAACCCAAATGCCCCTGTAGGTATCAGCGCCTTCGACTTTCGCTACCCAATAATCCTCAGGAACTAGTTTGTCCGGACTCCTCACAGGATCAACTTTAGAACCCCCCTTGGGGATCAAGGCAGCACCACCCGGTGGTACTCCTGAGAAGTCCATTCCAAGGGAGCGCCTTTTTCCCCAGAGCCATCATCAAAACATTTTATACTATATATATAGTATCTTTTAAATCATACACCTAGTATGATTTCATACAAAGCTCCTTTACGCAAAATCGATTATTCCAAAATCGATAATTCTCAAACTAGGCTTTCCAAATTCAATATTGATTTTACCTAAAAATCAAAAGCCTTTCCAAATCCAAATCCAAAGGTTTCCAAAACCTTTTCCAAAATCCTCATAAGATCCTTTATATACATATATATACAGATATATATAATTTTTAAAACTTTGGATCATTTCAAACCTGTATAAAACTCCTTTTATACTTCAAACATTTCCAAAAAACCATTTTCTTCTGGCAAAAGATTCATCAAGGGGAGATTTATCTTATACGTCAAAGATATATAACTTTTATTTATCCAATATCAAATATCCAAATTTGATTACTCCTTTTTAATATCATTTTCATTCAAATCTGTACGATGTACACATATCATCCGTACGCCATACTAATCTGATCGCTCACTCGATCACACAATTTCACTTCCGAACTAGTATCGTCCACCCGACTTTCTAGTGCGGACACAGATCTGGTTTCTTGATCAGAAACCGTCATTCTCCTTGCATAGTTTAATTATGATAGAGAATACCCAGAACCAATCAACAATCCATATCCAGATCCGCCTTAAAAAATCGAGTGGAAAATTCCAACTCGGATCAATATAACTATCTCGAAATTCTGTGCTCGAATCTGGATCAAATCACTATGCGAATAGAATAACATACGTACACCCTACGTATTTTTCTTTATTTAGTAATTAGCCAAATCAATTCTCTTTCTATTCACATTCACTTTAATTTTCATTCACTTACTCACAATTGCTTCAATCCATTTGGATTGTCACCTCTATTCTTATCTTGATCGGGTATTTAACCAATAACAGTTTGAACTCCGACCAGTTTATTTAGAAAATAGTTTGAAAATTTAAAAATAGATAAGTAGTTGAAATATAATTACTAGTTTGCAAAATAGGTGTAAAATAGTTAGAAAATGGCTTGAAATAATTATAGAAATTTTAGATAATTGCAAAATAATAGTAAGATAGTAATTAGTTTTGTAAAATAGTAAAAACATAGTAATTAGTTTATAAAACAGTTGGAAAATTGTTAATAGTTTCAAAAATGATTGTAAAATAAATATAAGATAGTTTGGCTTTTAAAAGAAAGGTTGTATATATAATAAATAGCTTGGAAAAATAGGTTTATATTAAAACAATTTTATATTAAAACAATTTTATATTAAAAATAGTCCAGAGTCAAAACTGCTCATTTCCAAATCCCCATTCTCAACAATTCAATTTAAATTCCCTTTTTACATTTGAATTGACCCAATTCCAATTTAAATAACTTCAATTTCTATTGAAATTCTATTTAACCCAATTCAAGTTGAATTCCTCAGTTCTTTCCAAATTTAACTTTATTTAACCTTGATCACAAATTCTACTAATTCAAATAAATTTCAGTTGAACTAGTTCCAGTTTTCAATTCATTTCAACTCTAGTTTGAATTAATCTCAATTTCAAACTCCATTTCCTAATCAAGTTGAATTATTCTTGATTTCCTCCCAAATTAAATTCAAATTCCATTTGAATTTAAAACTATTCACATTTTAATTATAATTCCAAATTATTCAAATCAATCCAATTCAAATTTTCCATTTGAATCTTATACTCATACATCTTCAATCACCATTTCAATTAATTCAAATCAAATTAAATCTGAACTAATTCAAATTTCAAATTTAAACCATCTCGAATTATATAAATTCGAGTTAATACTTCAAATGTTGATTTAATTCCTTTAAATCAATTTACCTTTTTATCCCAACAATGGATTACCATACACCATTTCTCATTCATTTAAACAAATCCAATTCACAACTTAAAGATTTTTAACAACAATTGGATGATATCATCTAATTCATCTTCAAACATCCATCAATTTACAATTTCCAGATCTCAAACCCATTTTGAGATCACACAAACTCCCAATTTAGATTAACCATTTAACTCCCCAAATTAAATTCCAATTCCATCTTGAAATTCCCAAATCATGTTGATCATTCCAACTTATTTAACTTTTTCCCAAGTTAAACTCAATTCACTTAATCCAGTCAACCTTACCCAATTTGAACTACCTTTTCAAATTTTAAACTTCACATAAATAATCTTCCCACTTATTTGGTTCAAAAACTTACCACTATGGGTATCATATCTCATTCCAAATTTAAAACTCAACATTTAGAGTTTATTTCAAATTATCCTTGATATCATGTATATTCACATATATACATATTTATTTCTTTTACATACCAAGTTACATTTTAAAATCTTAAACCACCTTTGGTTTTTAATTCAAAACAATTTTCTTTTTAAATTTTCAAACAACTCTTGTTTGAAATAGGACCATTTCATTCAAATTCATTAAATAATATTATTTGTTATTTCTTTAAATTAATTACATCATTAATTAATCATATTCGGTAATTAACTTCTTTCTTAATTACCTTCATTAAGTAATTGTTCCCTAAATTACTTACCTCTAGTTACTTCATTAAGTAACTCCCTCTTATTTATCAATTCTATTTATTATCGGTTAATTAATCTCATTAAATAAAGTTTAATTAATTACATAAATTAATTGATTATCCTGAACCCTTTCCCAATTTCAAGATTTAATTCTAGTTTGAATCCATTTCAAACTTGTCTTTAATTTAATTTCAATTTGGTTGTAATTTTATTACCACTTAATTCTTACTATTACTTTTAATTTAATTAATACTACAACCAATTTCCTTAATATAATAGATAATCTATTTCTTATATAAAATTCATTTACTTTTGAAACCATTTAAAAATCTTTATATAAGAAAATAACAAGTACGCTCTCTCATATATACGCTCAACTCATCCTAGGGTACCACTTACCCTACCCTTAATGAGTAATCCCACCAGAGCCAAGGTTCTCGCTTAACCTTCTGCTCTGATACCAAATGTAACGACCCGGAAATTTTCGATCCCGAAAATTCCAGATAGTTAGAGGAAAGAAGAAAGAGATATAAGAAGAACAGAAAGAAACACATAATCTCACATTCGTAGCGGATACAATATAATATCAATAATAGTTATACCAAAGAAAAACTGTATTTAACAATTTACATCGATATATTAGAGTTACAACTATTTTATACAACATTGGATAGATACAACTTAACATGTCTCAGATATACATAATATCATAGTGGAAACTCTCCATACGTCCCTGCCATCCAGTTCGCCTTCTGAGCTCCAGAACGTTCTTACCTGAAAATTTGTAATACTCGGTCTGACCCGAGCATTACATCAAAGTAACACCCGGGTCAGGCTGGAAACCAGCCTGAGTAAACCCATTTAACATGGAATACAAAAACATACAACTTATATAAACCCAGGGTAACTTATATCAATTTCAACTTCACAAGTTATTATAGACGTCATCTATTTCACACATTAATTTCTAAGTGCCTAAACTTAGATTAAATGGTCTAATTCACTTAAATCATTCCATATCAGTTTATTGATTTCACAAATCAGTTTATAAAGAATCGAAGTGGTTTCGGTTTCTTTAATACCCGACTCCGGTCTCTTCGAACTCCATGCCATCCTAACCCAAATTATTCAATTAAATAACTCATCTCTATTTACCAGATAACATTTTTACATATCAATTCCTAATTGATAGATAATCACATTATTACCATCCATCCAACATATCATATCACCAAGCAATTCATATCAGAGATATCACTAGTCCAAAACACTCATCGTCATTCAATCATTAATAAGAAAAATTGATCACTCAAATTAATTAAATTAATTAATGATCCCCTAATTACCTTCATTAGTTAATTATTCTTAAATCTCAAATAATAATTAACCTTTAACTTAATTACATTTATTAATCAATCTTGATAAATCACAATAAAAAATTAACTTTCCTTAATTACTTCATCAATTAAACCAACTCCTTGATTAATTATATAAATTAATCCTTCAATTATACCGAGTAATTATTACTTGATTGCTTCCATCAAGTAATTATCCTTTAATTACTACTCATCCAGTAATTTCCTTAAATTAATTACATCCAGTAATTATCCACTAATTACCTTACTAAGAAATTATACCTCATTAATTACCTTAAGTAATTATACTTATCCAATCATCAAGTGATTACCGTTAATTAATTGAACTTAATTAATTGACTAAAATTAACCACATCAACTTAATTAATTACATCGGGGAATTAATTACTTTAATTACTTCATTAAGTAAGTATTCTCAATAATTCTCTTAATATTAAGTAATTAACCTCTTAATTACTTATTACTTAATTATTTATTAATTAATCTATCTTGATTAATCAATCCTTAATTAAGTATCAAACTACACTTAATTAATTTACACAAATTAATTTTTCTAAATTTAATTACCCAAATTACTTATCTTAGTTAATTATGTAATTATACTTTAATTATTTGCATTAATAAAACATGATTAAATTAAATCATTTATTTCATCAACCCTTAACTTCCTAAAACCAATTATTAAATTAATCCTTATATCAGAATAATTTGTATTTAATATCCTTATATCAGGTAGTCATCTGTTTTAATTATAATACTTTATAATCTCAAACTATTTCCAGCTTTCAAAAACTGGTTTCAAACATCTATCTTACAATTTACAATCCAGTAACTATTTACCATAAATTAAAACTTGACATAAGAACTTAATTTAAATACAGAAATCTGTTACTATTTGCCTAAAACAATCCCGAGACATCTAGCAGAAACCCCGGCAAACTTCATCTTTTACTCGAGACAATCCCTACTTTTATTTCCTCGAACAACCCTGAGAAAATTCTCGAGACCAACATTCTTTTACCCGAGCGCTCTTTCTTCTCTATCCCTACTCTCGATCATCTTCCTCCTGTGCACTAAAGTCGTGCACATGCACATACTTCATTCAACCTTCCGACCAATTCTCCGATCACCATTAAATCATCCACGACGTGCTCAAGCACTCTGACCACACAAACCATTCCAGTTTCCCTTGAATCGAAATCTGGAACTTCGATCCAAAACTAGGCGTGAAGCCATCTTCTATCGCCACTACGCCCAATCGTCACAGTACACCGGAGGCCTTGAAATCTCGTCAGCACCAACGCCAGAGACCACTCATTCCTTTCCCCTCCTACCGCAACCTCCAAACATCCTTTTGATGTCATAGTCGCCCTGATTTTAACGAGGACAAATCGAGCTCCTAAACCCTTCTATCACGTCGCTACGCCTCCACAGGGTTCGGGAACATCTCCGACCATTTTTCCCCTAATCACCTACCACCAGACTCACTTTACCCAAGAACGCGCAAACCCAAAATCTTCCTATCATCAGAAATTATTTAATTTTCGTTTTTTGTTCAACTTGCAATTCCACTTGAAACCCGCGCTTAGAAATCATGATTATCATCTTAAAATTCATAAATTTTGATAACAAATCAATTAATATACTTGAAGCAACGAATTACTCAAGTTGAGATTTTCGATAGAGTTAAAGATTCACTGTTTTCCTCAATCTTGAAGTAAATTCACAATACAAAAGCCTGGATTTATTTTTAACATGGATAATGTCCTATTTAAATCATCTTTTATTTAATAACCATAACTCAAACTCATATGGATTTTGAGATGTGAATTCTTGAAATAAATTTTCAAGCCTGTAATCATAAGAACAGGCATACATGCCTGTGTACATATGATTTAGCTCACCTGTATACGTATATACGGCATTCAAGTGAAATCAACAGTTAGGCAACATTCCATAACATCCACAATCACAACCATCAGAACATAAAAATAAAGATAAGTAAATTTGCTCACCTGTCACATGCACAGAATAGAGAAAAGTTTTTGAGTTTCCTGGTTTTTTTCCAGATTTTGATTTTTTTTCTTTTGATTCAAACAGAAAACTGTTTTGTTGAATTCATGCTTTGCTTCTAGTTTGATTTGATTTCTTACTTGAAACCATTTCAGGTTTGAAGATTTCTTGAATTGACTTTTGATTGTTGTTTTGATCTTTGAACCTGAATGCTTTGATCCAGGTTGATAGCATCTTTGAATATGAATTTCTTTGCATTGTTCAGGTTGATTCAGATTTGACAATGAAGAGTTTAATTCGAGTTTGTAAACTGATTTTGGATATGATTATAAGTTATTCTCATTTTTGTTTAATCTGTTGCTTTCAAACTTTCTTGGTCTCTAAATTTTGATCTGGTTTTATTTTTTTCTTTTTGTATGTTATTTACATTTTATTTTTAATTAAACAAATTGCCACTTGTTGTCATAAGCTTACAAGTGTTTACTTCTCATGTACATAGTTTTACAATTGTCAATTTGTTAAGTTAATTGTATTTAAGTCCTTATCCAAATTTAATTTCATAACTTTATTTTTAACCCTTATTTAAATTTTTATTAAATTTTATACTTAACTCCTCTCATTTAATTAATTTATAGATCATCATTTTCTTTTAATATATAAACATACTAAGAAAAATGTACTATCTTCAAATGCATATTAAATCTTTCATCAAATCCTATTCAAATTTGGACTATTATGCTTTATATTTTAAACTTAAATATATTTATAAAAGAAAGAACTTCTAAAAAAATTTATTTAATTTCAAAAGTTATGTGTATATATATATATATAAACTAAAATCTTGTATCTATTTTTATTATTATTATATATTTTTTTCAAATCAGATGCTTTCAAATTAATTTTCAGATATACAAATATACCTATATACTCGAGCTAGTATATACTTAAAATTCCAATATAATAAAGTTTTCACATATCCATTAATACATTATTTCCAGATATTTTTATTTTCAATATTTATTACAGTTTTAAATACATCCCGATATCTTTTTGTTACTAAAATTTTATTTGTTTTTAATTTGCAAATCATTATTTAAATAAACTAAATTCTGCTAATTATCAATTAATAGATGACAAAAATTCTGGGATATCACACTATGCATAAATATTAGTTATTTTACAGCTTAGTTTAGTTTTCTATTTCCGTAAATTTAGAATAAAGCCTGTTGTACTACGATAATTATGCTATAATGAAAAATATATGATATTATATTGCCCTTATACAATATTATATAAAAGCATACAACAAATGCTTGTTGATACGATTTTGTTATTTTATATATTATAGTATGGATACTTTTTTGATCTATTTTATTACTAAGTTTCCCATATATTGAGTTTACTTAAATTCATTAGGTAGTTGTTAATTTATGATATCTTCAATAAGAAAAATATAATGTAAGTTCATAATAATTAATCCGCCAAATTAAGAATTACTCTGCAGCGACTCTTTATAGTGAGAAATATATGGTATGAATGTTAGTGTTGTGTAATCGTGTGTTAGGATATCGCGTTTTATTTCTAATATGTATTTCCAAAATAGAATGCTATTATTTAATGAAACAGCGAATTTTATATCTAATATTTTTGTAAGTAAAATACAATTGTATTTGTCTTGATTATGCGTACATTATGAAACTACATATGCTTCTTATAATGAGTTTTATTAAGCTAGAAATTTGAATGTCTAGATGTAAGAGTTGTAGTTATCAATGACGCACGATACGAAATGGTGCAATGATTTACCGGGGTCGTAATGCATGATGCAACAAACTACGCACAACTTTTGAATTTATGATGCTGACATTCAAGTAATCATATCTTCATTATGCATCAATTAATTAAATATGATTAGTACAATTTTAATGGATTTCATAACAAATCATTTCACAAAATATCAATAAGCATAAAACATCATTTAGTCATATTACATAGTTCGATATTTAATATATATTTTTGAAGTTAAAACTATTATGCAATTAAATTCAAGAATAAATTTATAGTTCATTTTGTATGTCCTAACGAGGTGATAGGATGAGTAAATGTTTATATTTTATTTCATTTTATTTTTTTGAGCGACTTACATCGGAGAAACGAAACACATGAATAAAAAATTACATTATATGTTTTTATAAATTTATAATTTTTATGTGGTTGTTCTTAACCAGTTGTATACTCTAGAAACCGTGCCTTAACTTACCGATCCATTAAATTTTGGGAAATGCTATAAAGGAAACTACTTTGTTAATTTGCTAATGTTGATAAGAACTTTATTAGATAATAAGGTAGCATTGATGTCTAATATTTCTCTACCTTTGATTTATAGGTGGTTGGGGATACACACCAAGTTGGAACTACATGATTAATTATTAAGGCTGGATCCAAACATTGAGATGTGAAGGTAAAAATAATTGTTTATTATCTCTAGTTTTTATTTATTTATTTATTTTTTATTATTATCAATTACTGGTTTTGTGTATGGTATGGTGTTGGTACCGCCAGTTAGTACTACATCTGTAGAGTTGTTCCACTCTCTACATAAAAGAAAGGATTTTTTCAATTTAGCCTTCTTTTAAAACTTATTATCGCAAATAGCCCACTTTAAGAACTAATATCAATTTTAGCCCTGTTTTGGCCAGCTCAATCAAAACGTATTGGCGACATTTGAAAAAAATAGCCAAAAACATGTAGGCGACTTTTGAGAAGTCGCCCACTGACGACTTCCCAAAAGTCGCATGCATGTTTAAAAAAAATTCGAAGACTTTTAAAAAATCGCCAATGGGCGACTTCTCAAAAGTCGCCCAAATGGGATTCTGTTACAAGAGCAGAACCGCACTTTCTTCCTCCTTCACTTTCTCACATTCCTCTTCATCTTCAAAAAACCCAAAGTCCCCCAAATCCAAAATTTTCATCCAAAACCTAAAACTTTTAACATTTTGTTTAACAAATTAGAAGATGACAAGCTCTTCGGTGCGGGATGCGCCTATAAGTATGGATAAATCAAAATTCTTTTAGTTTAGGGTTTTGAAGAAAATTGCAAATATTAGTTTTTAGGATTTGTAAGAAATCCTTGATTGTTGAAATATCTTAGTATGGATGAAATCATTGTTAAATTGCTGAAAAACAATGCCTAAATTCCTAGTGTTAATGTTGGAAAATAAATTTGAAAATCTTGCTAACTTGTATACGTATAGATTAATCCGAGATGCTATGCCAACCTATTGATGGATCTGTCATATATTTGCAACAACGACATTGAATGAATAATCTGGAATTCGTTGTGGTAAAATTCTTAGTTTTCGAAATGTACAAATATTGAATGATATTGCATGGTACATGTTGATAAAATTTTATGATATTTTGACAGAGTAATACTGCAGACGGAACCATAGATCATTCGTCTAAAATGAATAGAGTAACATCGTCTCATCCAAGCGTTATACAGTTGATAGATCAAGACGGATTTGGACTTGTTTTTAGAGTGGGGCACATCCAGTTGGATCATCATCTTATCACCGCTTTGATGGATAGATGGAGGTCAGAGACATCTACATTTCAGCTACGTGCTAGGGAGATGACTATCACGTTGGGTGATGTTGCGTGCTTACTTGGCATACCCAGAGACGGTGCTCCGTTCACCAACCTCGATCCAATTGATTGCCTTAGTTTATGCCAAGAGCTCCTAGGTTTAACTCCTCCGGCAGAGGAGTGGTGGGGAAACGAAATGATACAAACAACATGGTTTAGGCAACAATTTGCAAACGACATACCACCAGACTTCACAGAAATTCAGATTCAGCAACGAGCCAGAGCCAAACGACCACCATCATCTTTACATAATGCCCAATTTTCCTTCTATCCACCCAAACTTCTCTCTATCCACTTGTGTGCACTTATACTGGTGGTTTTAATTTCTTCATGAATCTTTAAATACTCAATCTTCTCAGAGGCACATGTGGCGGCGTGAATAATCTGGTCAATCGTTTATCTCTGGAACACCCTGCTTGAAAATTAGCTTTCAAATGTCTGGCACAGTATCTATGTTTAGGTGGGGCTAGCCATTTGCTCTCCAACACTATAGGTATTCCTTTCATTCTATCAGAAATGAAAGTAATAGGACGATTGTTCATGTTGTGAATGAACCTTTGCATGTACGCAAAAAACCAACCCCAACTATCAGTAGATTCAGACTCAACAATGACAAATACCAAGAGATATAGCTGATCATTTGCATCAACAGCGGTTGCAACAAGTAAGGTACCTTTGTATTTGCCATATAAATGTGTACCATCTATGCAAAGCAAAGGTCGACAATGAACAAATCCCTTGATACATGGCCCAAATGACCAAAATGCACGATCGAAAATTCCGTACTCATCAGTAGTCACATGTCCTACGCTTTCAGGATTTGTTTTGTATATTTCACCGAAGATTGTTGTAGGCTGGAATACCCATTCACTGTATATTCGTCCAATTGCCTTGCTCAATGCTCTCCATGCTTTTAGATAGCTAATTTTGATAAATAATCGTTCCTCCATTAGAACCTACACTATGCCGGTCGTAATGTTCAAATCGGATTTCACGAAAGGAATGATCTTCGATACCATAAAAGATGATGTAGCTTGCCTATGATTTGAGTTCATTATGGGATTAACGCACGTATGATCACTAGAATATATTTTTAATAATCCATCTCCAGCCTGTGTCTTTTTAAGTCAACATCATGTATTCTTCAAGGATAACTGTCATCTACGTTGCAAATGGCGGCGTACGTATTTTTCATTGTTCGACCTTACTGGCCTGAAGGACACCGCATGTAAGATCGACCATTCTGATAGTTACTGCAGAAATTTGGCTTTACTCGCAAACACCATGCTAACTTTGAAACCGGTTTGTAGGCTGGAAGATAAAAATAATTCGTTGTTGAAGTTTACATTTGCTACAATCGGCCTAGACATAACTTTTGCAATGTACAAATCATCATTCAACGGTATCTCCATTTTCGGTTCATGGCTGTCCACGCAATCTGGTTCTCCACCTTCGAAATCGTAGTCTAATGGATCATTGTTTACTTACACATTTTCCATCCAAGTTGTATCAACCTTTGGTATTGACATAACAGGCATACTATCAAGTGTAGGAACATCTTTAGCTTATACATCTTCTTCATCTACATCGATATCATCGTTGCAGATAGTTTGACCCGCTGGTTCATTCGATGGTCGGACGTATGACTGTGTAGCAGTGTTTTTTGCCGCGAAGCTGCAGTAAATAAATACATCAATTTTAGATTATTTCTACATAACAACGATTTTGCAACATATTGCAATATTTAACTTACTTTTGGCTTAAATGGTAAATTTTGGACGAAGTTGGCTGCATTTGTCCAAACGTAAGGCCACTCGACGCTCTAACACTTCTTTGAGTGGAATTCTGAACTGCAATAAAACTACACGGAAATACAAATTTAGTAAAATAATTAAATCAATTCAATATACCAGATCTGTATGTTATCACGGCTAAATTATACCTCTGATTCATTCGTGGATATATGTCCTGCATCAAATGAGGATAGGTAGATTGGACGTTTGACTGCAAACTCATGAATGGATGAAAACCATTATACATTTATTGTTGTCCGTATTGCGATATGTGCTGAGTCGGATGACTAAAACTAGGTGACGAAATTCCTTGCCCAATACACATGTTCTCCACCATTCTAGAATATTCTTCAATGCCAAAATTTATTACGGGTGCTGGTATGGTTGTTCTGCAGCTGATCTTCTATTTTTTTCAATAAACAACTCAATAGATTTAGTCACAGCAGCAAACATTAATTCAACATTGTCGTCGTCAACAATTTTGATTGCTTTTGATCCAGAATCTGTTGGCCAAGTGCAAACTATATCAATATCGTATTCTTCCGGTTTACCTTTGTTGTTTTGTAAACTGACCCTTTCAATTGCTCAAAAGTAGAACTTCTTTGAACTTTAGTCGGTTTGTAAGATCCACCAAGAGATTTTCCATACGTTAAATCGTTAATAACCAATTCATCATCATAATAGCATATAGTTGGAATAAAACTAGAAGTCATTCTACATCAATCACAAAAGAAATAAGTTTGCAAACTAATTTGAAAACTTATGGTTTCTACTGCATACTTAGATTGGATATGAGCGAATGACAGTTTTCTATACTTGAGGTAGATCTTAAAATCTAATGTTTTTAAGAAGATTAAATGGAATTTAGTCAGATTTAAAAAAAAAATTGCGGTAGAGGGTTTTGGGTTTTTTATAGACGAAGAGAAAAGTAAGAAAGTGAAGGAGGAAGAAAGTGAGGTTCTGTTCTGATTTTGTAACTGAACCCCGTTTGGACGACTTTTGAGAAGTTGTCCAATGGCGAGTTTTCAAAAGCCGTCTAATTTTTTTTTTTTTAAACATGTGGGCCACTTTTGGAAAGTCGCCTACATGTTTTTTTAGCAAGAAAAATTTGTACTGACAACTTTTAAAATGTCGCCAACATATTTTTGGCAAAATTTTTTTGTAAAAAGTCGCCAGTACGTTTTGGCTGAGTTGGCCAAAACATGGCTAAAGTTGATATTAGTTTTTAAAGTGAGCTGTTTGCGATAACTAGTTTTAAGAGGGGGCTAAATTAAAAAAAGAAATCCTAAAGGAAAAAAGAGTCTGCACTCTCTCTGCCTTGATTGTATTGAAATTGAACAAAATTATTCAAGGGTATTTCATAATATATAAAACCATGTAAACTACTAGCTGGCTGTACTACTAGTGTAAAATCATGTTGTTCTTTGCATAGATTTTAATCATGTAGAGATTATTTTTGTTACTTACAACAGATTGGTATAAAAAAGACTTTCTTATATCTCTCCAAATTTGGCTACTTTATTTGTTACATGCACAATCACTTGTCATTTTGAAGCTGGTGAATAAGGCAGTAGAACTTAAAGTGTTTGCCACTTTCAAGGAACATGTAACTACATTACAACAGTTAAAGCTTTTTTTCCTACTTATGCTGTTATATTTTATGTCTCCATTTCGAAGTTTCTATTGCATATCTTGAGGACATACGATTCACGAACTTCGACGACATCAATTTGTTTTTTTATTAAAGTGCCTAAAGCGGTTTTGTACTAATGAAACAAAACTTGACCATAGATAAACATTTTTTGTTCTTTTTTTCTAACAATGAAACAATAATGCTGTAGTTATTTATTTATTCTTAAACAAATGTAAAAAAACTTGTACCTAAAGGATAGCGGATCCCATAGTTTTGCTCTAAGTCATATGATTACCTTTTCTACCAGTCCATAAGCTAGCAGTCCAAAATTTAAGTCATAACTTCGCGGATCATTAAGTTTGGTCCATGTAGAGATAGCATATATGTTTCTTCCTTTCCAACCTTGCTATCTTCATCTATGACGAAATCCTTATGATAAGCATCCATTACTTTATCTATTCCTCTTTCCATAATATCCAGATTCAATGGAAGTTGAACAAAGCTAGCCCTTAAATTACGGACTTGCCATTACATGTAAGTTTCAGGCCTCCCCACTTTCCATGCACCTTCATGAGATACCACATTCAACGCCTCATGCCTAAACAAATCCACTCGATCAGAAACCTCTGTGCATCCTCTCTGGGCATAGTGGTTTCAAGCATATTGAACAAAGCTGAGAAATGCAACAATTATTCTCTAAAATGGGTCATGAAAGGAACATTGAAGCTTCTTGCGTAGTTAGCTAACCATTTATCAGTCTCTTCCATTCGCTCGGTGGGTCGAAATCCTGGTTGAGGTACATCAATGCCTATTATTATTTTGGATGGAACATGTCTACTTGATAATCTTTGTATAAGGCACGGCCATTGGAAACCAAAGTATATATCAAAATCTATGATATGGATTCTTGAAGCATTCTCAGTTGCATTTATTATGGTTTGGTTTGAAAAGAAATGTGATATTCTCTTGAATGAGCATGCTTCTTAATACAGCTGACATGCTTTTAATATGTCAGTAGCAGTTGTTCTTTTAGTAACAAGGGAATATGGTAGATTTTGCTACCGGTTCCAGTTAATCGAGCTTCAAGTCCTCCCTGTTTGTCTTTTCCCTAACTCTTGGTACTTGAACTTGAGACTCTTCAGCCTTCACATCAGCCAAAAAATTGGTAGACAACCCACTACCAATAATAAGCTTACTAGGAAGAAATTTAGGTCCATCTTCAGCTTCTTTTCTAAATTGCCAGGCAAGATTGCTCTCTCCAAGTATGTGTACTATAAACTTATTAGTACTAAATTATGATAGGATTCTGCCTTAGCAATAATTTTTTTGCTAATACTACTATCAGGTGGTTGATATTTCTCGCCTAAAATATCGTAAAAAGGTTTTTTTGCTACTTCAATAATAGATTCTTCTTGAAATATAAGATTAACCTTGTCATCCACATCTTCCTCCATTAATGTTTTGCTAATGTAACTAAGAACAATATATGATAAAACATTAGGTGATCTGATATCATTACTATGGGTTATGTTCCTATTGCTAATAATATCATTGCTAGGTTTGGCATCCGGTTAGCTTTTTCATCCGATGGCACGCTAACTTAAACAATATATCTCGGTGACTGAGCCCGCAACCAAACACATGACTGACTGACCCCTTGATCGAGCTCATAATCGAGTCCATGATTGAGCCCTTAACCGAGCCTGTGACTGACCCTTGACCGAGCCCGTACCGAACCCTTTAAACGTTTATTGTACTTTAAAATTACAAATGATATTTTTAATTATCATTCAATATATTCCATTTAATCAGATGCATTTAAAAATACAAATGCTATTTTTAACAATCATTCTGCATACTTCATTCAATTTGATGCTTTTTAAAAATAAAAATGCTTTTTTACTGCCATTCAACATATTTGATTCAATCTAATGCACTTTAAAAATACAAATATTGTTTTCAACTATCATTAGACACATTTTATTCATTATAATGCACAATAAATTACAGATGCTATTTTCACAATCATTCGGCATATTCGATTCATTATAGTGCACTTTAAAATTACAAATGCTATTTCTATTATCATTCAGCATATTCGATACATTTTAAAGTACTTTAGAAATACAATTTCTATTTTTAAATATCATTCGGCAAATTCGGTTCATTGTAATTCACTTTAAAAATACAAATTCTATTTTAACTACGACACGTTCGATTCATTCAGCACATTCGATTGCGTCTAATGTATTTTAAAAATAGAAATGTTTTGGCACGTTTCAATCATTCTAATGAAATTTAAGAATACAAAAGATATTTTTAACTATCACTTAACACATTCCATTCATTCTAATGCATTTTAAAAATATAAATGCTACTTTAACATAGATTACAATGTTTTGAAAATTAATGATGGTAACCTTGTTTTGAACAAGTATTTACAAAAATATAAACTTTGAAGGAATATCGGTAAAATGCTGGAAAATCGTTTTATCAATAAATAGCTCTATAATTATCAACAGTCACGCACAGAGTTGGATACATACATTTATTTATCATTGTAAACACGAATATGAAATATAATTGTTTTTTATTTTTGAAAAAAAAATGTATTTTGACATCATCAATAATGACATCATATTTAATAGTTGACTTATAAATTTAGATTGAGATTTAATGATTTAATAATTATTATAATTATTCAAATGATTGTTTTAAAATGATTATAAATCATTTTAGTTAGTTATATAGTGATAGTACATCATCTATATTAGTTAGTAAAGATATATACTTGATTTGAAAATATAATAAAATTCGTATTACTTTATCGATATAATAGCACATTTTATAAGCAGTTGTTTAATGATGATTTATATGATTTTATAATTCGAATTATGATCATGTTAATTCATTAATAATGATAAGAAATTAATTTTTAAATTTTATTTACATTTATACGTATTTAATTAATAAGCGAAAATGTGACTAGTAATCGGCTTCTTGATTTTCAACTATCTAACGAATGAAAGTTATTCAAAGTTACTGCAACCTTATTTATATGTCCTGTGCATATATATGACATACACATGCACATCCTAATATAGACAAGAACATATACACACACACGTACAAATATACATATGCGCTTATATATATACATGTGTGTATGTGCGTATAATACAAAAATATCTAAGATATTTTTATTTTCTTACTGCTTAAGCATCTTAAAGTTAATGCACATAGGGGGGTTGATGCATTCGTGTGTAATGGTGATGATGTATGTGGGAGTGACATGTGAAATGATGGGGAGGAGGTGGTAGAAAGTTGAGATGTGATTGTAGGAAAATATCATGATATTTTTGTGCAAACTTTTGCCTATGAATATCAAGCAGCCATTCACACATTCATTCACACAATTCTCTTCTTCTTTCTCTTCTTGAAGCTCATTAATGACTTTTAGTTCATTGAAAAAAATGTGGCAAAGTTATGGCAAAATATTCCAAAATAAAGTAAAATGCATACATATGTATATACCATGTCAATCCACCTCCAAAACCAAGTCAAACATCTCCTTTGCACTTCCATAACTCACGAAAAACGCATCTTCCACCATTGGCCGAGAGCTCCACCTCTTCTAGTTTGGGTCATGTCCTTCCAAAGGTCTAGGAGTCGATTCTGTTAGCTTCAGTTCGTTGGTAGCGAAGCTATAGTATATTTACGTATGTTTAATAGCCGATGAGGGTGAGAAAACTCTATTTATATATGTTATATATGACGATTTACATTTTTTCCTATGCTTGGTTTTGATGATTGTTTATTAAGTTTGAATGAAATAATATGTTTGAGGGATGTGTAAATAATTCAAGTTTAATACACGTCGAATTATACAACGGAAATCCCTTTCCAAAATGAATTATAAAAGTGTTGATATGATTAAGCCTCTTTAAATTGGTTTACAAATGATTTGTAATCACTAAAACTCAATTTGGTAATGTTTTGAAAAAAACTAAAATTGGAGTCAAAATTTGGCACATCACATAACAGCGGTTCGTGATTTCATGCCGTGAAAGTTTAAATCCATCTATAGAATGGAATCAAAGTCAAGGTTGTTTGGAATAAGAATTTTCCGAACTCTTATAATCATAGTTTCAAACAAAAGAAAGATATCGAGATTTTATTTAGTAGATTTTGGAATATGAGAAAAACAAGTTTTCAAAATAGTCGCGCTTTTGCAATTCGAAAACCAAAATGATAATTTCTTTAAATTCATATTTTTAATGCTTTAAAAATATGAATAATTTATATAGATATATTAAAATGTTTTAAAAGAGTTTGAGTTATAAAAATGGACTTCTAATTGATAGAGAAAAAAAATTGATCAAAGAAGCCTTACAAACATTATTTGCTACATTTTTTCATAGCACTTTCTAGTAACTTTTGCAAAAAAGGGTTCTAACTTAATTATCCTTTTCCGAATCTTTTGGGAATATTTTCAAACAAAAAATTGATTATTTTAAAGATGATTTGGAAGTTTTAA
The DNA here is from genome assembly GCA_030765085.1 of Allium cepa. Lineage (NCBI taxonomy): Eukaryota > Viridiplantae > Streptophyta > Magnoliopsida > Asparagales > Amaryllidaceae > Allium > Allium cepa. The sequence goes on along the minus strand of CM060932.1, from coordinate 571,731,001 downwards.
AATTACTTTTAAAGGAGTTTAAATAAATGGTTAAAAGAAAAGCCGTTATGAATAAATGATTAAATCTTAGCTCTAAAAGCCAATGTGTAGATTGGATTTTTCAATTCGTAAGATTCGAATGTGGGGTGCTTAAACTAAGGAGATGTTCAGGAACAACCAGTGTCCTAGATCACCTAGCCTCCTTCCAGGCCGAGGAAATAGATTAGGTCGAAATGTCGGAAACAATGCAAGTATAAAAGATTCAAATTTACAAATTTAATACACCTTGGATTGCGTAGAAATAATCTTCTTATACTTAGTATTAAATTATGAGGAGTGAACTCATACTATCCATGTGAATATAAAAGGTGATTCCATCGTTAATCGATGGATGGTAATGGTTGAATATGAAAATTGATATTGAGTAGAATTAAAATAATTTCTATCGACCCTTTTTACTCAATAAAGTTTTGCAATGTGATTTATGATAGATGATTTTGATTTGGCATTTTCAAAACTAAAGAGAGGTTTAATGATTGCATGTATACTAGAAAAGAATATGATTAAAAAATTATATCTCAAAAGAGATATCTTATTAAATTTATTGATAGATGAAATGATAATCACCCTGAAATTTAACATCTTTTATCGATGACTGGTTCGAAGAAACCAGGATCTGATTTGGGTGATTCCTCTCTCAAAACCACTTCGGACCAATATACACATTCGAAGTGAAGACATAGAATGATAATAAATTAGAAGATGGAATGTAGGGCGGCTTGTCATGGACCCTCAGGGGAAATTTCCTATACCATATATATGTTGCAATAGTATCCTCATTTGATCTTCGATGCAAGGGCTGCTCGCTACTAATCCTAGCGATGATTCCCGACAGGATAGAGTAGGGGAGTTTCTTCGGTTTGTCCTGATGCTAGACAACTTGTATGGACGAATGTTTGACATTACATTACTAAAATGCACGTACATTGATTTTTACAAACGTACATCTGTTTGGTGGTATAGGAGGTAGCTCTCCTATACTTAACAACCTTTTATGAGACAAGCGAGCTCAGAGGTTATACATTTGTGGAAATCAATAACGTGTGATGGAATTAGCAATGTGGCATTCAAGTGAAATGTGTGATATGAGAAAAGTAAACATTATCTCGAGCCTCATCACTTGGGAATGACAAAAGTAGGGCAGATGCGGCAGGGCTTTGTGAGTCTCATCGTCTGGGAACGATCGGGGTGATGTCATATTTGATACTATCTAAAGTAAATGTAAGTCGCTTCTGTGTTAATAGAGGACCGTCTGTTGGTGCCTCGGTGCATTTTTCTTGAGATGCATTGTCGGAAGGTAGTCCCTTACCTTGTCATTGTATGGAATGCATTCTCTAATATGAGCATTTATGGTTTTAGTTGTAAACCTGTTATGTCGTCGAATTTAACAAATGTAACCAATTCAGCTATGATTAAAATATTATTTGAAAGAATTTTCAAAAAATATAAAGATAATATCCCTTTTGCGTAGGAAATCTTTTGGTTATCATAAGGTAAAATCATATTCCATGTTTATCTACGGTATGGTCTTATGAAATACCATTTGTTTTCCATACTCGTATTTTTGGGTTTCCCGCACCAATCTCATAACTAATCTGGAGTTTATTTTCTTTTCCCTTAAACTTTGGATGCCCTATTTTTTTGGATAGCCAAGTAGTCAGGTTTAACATGAAGCATTGTGATGGAGCTTGATGTCTAGAGTTGAAGATTTCCTATAGATAATTCTCCATTTCCATTTACACAACATTAGTCTATTAATTGTATTTAACACTTATAATGACAGAGACTTTTAACTATCCAGCCTGTTTTATAAGATAGTCTCTGAGAAACATATTTAAAATTTCCACTGTATAGATCATATATATTAAAATGGAATATGTTATTCCATTCATGTAAGATTATGTTCTGTCTTTATTTTCTTATTACCCTTTACTATTCATCCTTCCAACACTTATTTCTGCGGCATGTGAATCCGAGGATGTATTAATTTCAATTTCCAAGGGTCGAAAGGGTTGGCCGTCATAGATTCATACTAATGTATTTTGAAAATAAAAATGCTATTTTTAACTATCATTCGATTATTTGGCACATTTCATTCATTTTAAAGTATCTTAAAAATATAAATTATGTTTTGAACTATCAATTGGCATATTCCATTCGTTCTAATGCATTTTAAAAATACAAATGCTATTTTAACTCTCATTTGGCACATTCCATTCATTCTATTGCACTTTAAAAGTAAAAATGTTATTTTAACTAGCATTGAGAACATTTGATTCATTCTAATGCACTTTAAAAAAAAATGCTATTTTTAACTATCATTCAACACATTTGATTCATTCTAGTGCATAATAAATTACAGTTTCTATTTCAACAATCATTCGGCACATTCAATTCATTATTGTGCACTTTAATGTTACAAATGCTATTTTAACTATCATTCCACACATTCGATACATTCTAAAGTACTTTAAAAATACAATTTCTATTTTTAAATATCCTTCGACACATTCGATTCATTGTAATTCACTTTAAAAATACAAATGATATTTTTGCTATCATTCGGCACATTCGATTCATTCAAATGTATTTTAAAAATAAAAATGCTATTTCTAACTATCAATCGACACATTCGATTCATTCTAGTATATTTTAAAAACAAAAATGCTATTTTTATATATTATTTAGTTGCTTGGCACATTCCATTCATTCTATGCATTTTAAAAATACGAATGACATTTTTAACTATCATTCGACATATTTCATTCATTCTAATGCATTTTAAACATATAAATGCTATTTTTAACTAACATTACATTCATTCAAATGTACTTTAAAAATACAAATGTTATTTTTAACTATCATTCGGCACATTCCATTTAATTTGATGCGCTTTAAAAATGCAATTACTATTTTTAACTATCATTCTGATAAGATTCAAGGTGATAATGATTATAGGAAACATTGGATGGAGACTTAGACAACGGCGGTTTAGATGACTATTGCTTCGGTGATAGAGTGAGAATGGCAAGGGAGGTGAGATCTAGGTTTCGGTAGATCCATAGTGGCAATGGCAAGAGAGGGGCATGGACTGCAGCAGCCTGGACGGCGGCAGCTTCAGATGACAATTGCTTGCACGGCGGTGGCTAAGCGAAGTAGTGGCTTAAGGTAGATTATGGCAACGGAGGAAAAAGTTGAAGCCAGTAAATTGAAAAACAGGCTACTCTCCTTCTGCTTAAATTCAATAAGTTGGGTCCTATATTTAATAATTATTTTAAACCTTTTCCTTTAAACTAATTACCTCTATTAAATACTAATTTGAAACTATATATTTACACTTCAATATCATTAATGTAGTCTATATTATAGTCCATATTCACCAACATCCTTGCTATTGGAAAATTTAATACGCTATTTTCACTATTTAAAATGCAGTTATAAATTTTATAACTACATTTTGGCTACATTTGACAATTTATTCAATTTTAACGTTGTTATAATTTAACTGCATTATGATAATATAGTTAAATTTAAATGCTTTAAGGAAATGAAATTATGATTCATTAGCATTTTCTGAACTAATTTAACTGCATTCATATAATGCAATAATAATTTTGACTGTATTTGATATAATGCACTTTTTCATTTAGCTACATTAAGAAAACACAAGTGTATTCGATCTTAATGCGAAATTTAACTACATTAATTAGTACTACATTAAAATAATGCAATTATAATTTTAAATATATACCAAATGTGAAATTGACTTTTAACTGCTTGTTAATTTATTATTTTTGAACATAATGATTTAGATCATGCAATTACAGTTGCATTTTAACAAAGCAGTTTTAAATATGTTATTTATATGGAAAAGTTATAATTTACAAAAAAAGAAAATTCAATATCTATATATTTAAATATGCGTAACACATATCATTTAAAATATTGTAATTTTTTTAATTTAATGGTTAAAACGATTCTTCGATATGATATTTCTTTAAAACCTTATTGAATTTTCAATATTGAAATCAAAATAAGATGTGAACTATTAATATGGACGCGAGAATAACAGCTGATTGCAAAAGAAAGGCACGGCCATGTATCATATTTACATAAAATTATGAGTGAGGGTATCATGTGTATTAAAATTATTTGTAGGGACTAATGAAATATCAATATGTTTTATTACTTCTCCATGACTCATATAAAAGTAACAATAGAACAAAATATAGGTGAATGGTAAGAAAACCATTAACATTCTTGTATATGTAAGAAAGTTTATAAAAATAATACTATAGAAAGTACAATGAAATATGTTGATAATCAAATTTGAAGGAATAAAAACTAAAAATCTAGGTCTTATTAGAACATGGGTCTCGAGGCTTCAACATACTCCTAGTGTCATGGTACGGGACAATGTTGGCATGCCCCTCCTAGCATTGCTATTGACATTTCCCCTTTAGATATAGCTGTCTCTCCTGCTTGTAATATTATCGATAGCGGTTCACTGGTTCTAGTTTGTCCTATCTTTGATGCCATTTTTAGAGTGCAAGTGAACAACCTTAGATACACATTATTCTGATATGTGTTACAACCCGAAAATGCAACCTTTTATAAATATGTGGGCGAAATTGGTGAGTGGAGACATCTTTATTATAAGGCGGTGGATGATGACCTTTCACTATTTGTTCTTAGTGATCTTAGTGAAAGGAATATGACTCTTTTGGTCGATGACTCTTGGGACAGAAATACCTTTATGGCTCTGATTCAGATGTCTATGCTCCTTCCTTAGTGGCTTTGTTCTCAAGATATTTTCATGTTATAGTGCTTGACTCTTCAGATGATGGCAGTGGATCCTCTTCTTCTGAAGGTGACTAGTATTTAGCTTGTTAGTAGTATTGATATTTTCCCAATCTCCTGTGCTTTTATATGTTTTTTCCTTAGCTGTTCTGATGCACATGCCAAACACCTATTTAAATTACATTAATAAAAGTGCACGACCTAATATAAAGTTGGCTAGCCTTGTTAAAAGATTTACAAATCCGATAATTTCATAATTCTTCCTTAAATGTTATAATAAACTTCAATTTATTTTTAATAATTGAGTAAAATGAGGAAAGCAAAAGAATAGGTATAGTACAGCAAAATATCTACCACCATTTCATTTTTAAAATGGTTAATACAAAATAAGTAGTATAATAGCCGAATAGATATCACTAGTTGACCAAGTGAACCATCTTTAATGCATAATCGGTCAATCCCATATCAATGTAACAAACATTATCATCCATTTTGTATTTTCAATTTTTAGATCATTTTCTTCTAGTATAACTTTAGGTTCTTTAATGTAGTAAATTTCAAATTGACTTATTTATGAGAACTTCAGATATCCAAGTTCATGAAATTCCTAAATTTTCATATCTATATGATAATCGTTTCTTAATCCTTTTGGACTCTAGAATTCACTTTGAAGTGTTAAATCAAAACTAATAATGAATATCTAATATAATGTTCCAAACCCATGTTATCATAGTGCTACTATAGTGCTATTTAATCTATATGTTCACTTCAAGTATTAAATTAAAACTAATTTTCAGATCTGTAAATCATGATTTTATCTAAGTATAAATGGAAAAATAAAAGGGGTAATCCATTTTATGCACCAATAATTACTTAGCATCCATCAGAAAATATAAAAAACTTGTATGCACTGAAAACTACTTTACATACGCCATTCCTTTTACAAGATTACCCTTGTTCTTATCATCGTCATCTTTCTTTATTCATACCAAAAACTCATTTGTGCAAATTTGAAATTTCTACCAAGTCAAAGGTAAATAAAATGGACTTTAATAAATAGCATTAATATTGTAACTTCTTTATTATTACTTATAATTTATCTTCAATAAAACCAACTCTGATTTTATGATGAAAACTCGCCCCTTCGAATTAGAGCAACTAGCGGTATAGTTGTCTTAATTGACTTTTGGTTTCATGATAAAAAATAATTAATTCTTCACCAAAATGCATTGATTTCGACAAATTTCATTAACTTTGAGGTTTTAGTTTAATGGAATATTTGAATGATATGTTACGATGCAATTAGGAAAAGGGTAAGTTAATAATATATTTTTTTAGAAAAAAATGACGTATGTAAAGTTATTTTTGGTATACAAATAGAACTTGCCAAATAAAAATTCAATATATTTTTGTCTTTTGATAATTTGCAAGTTGTACTGCATATATATCAGTTCTATAAATATTTAAAAGAATGATGGATATAATTAATTTTTTCCATCGGTTACTTTTATTAACGTTTAGTTGAAATAAATGTGAAAATAAAAACTAACTGAAGAAATAATTGTTATTTTGTGTTGATTTCCAATGTTTTTCATGATTTTAGCAAGTTTTTGAAAAATAGAGATGTAATTTATAAGGTTTTTGTTAAAAGGCACTAAGAAAAATTATTTGTTTTTCAATACTATAATGGCACCACGAAACATAATTATAATGTCTATAGCAATGTCATTGAAACATGCGTTGGAAACCTTTTTTCGATGACCTTCCAACGATATATGTGGGGTTGTTTCTGATGTAGCATTTTCTGACCCCCTACTGACGATAAGTTTTGTAGGCATCATTCTGAAGACTTTCCAATAGTCCATAAGCCAGATTTTTCGATGCCATTCTAACATTATTCCCATATATTTTTTTACATATTATTACTATAAACCAACATGATAACACAATATAACCATTCCAAGAATGCAAAACATGTAATAACAACACAAAATTTTAAAGATACAAAAAAACTATCTTTTATTGTAAACTTTAAGGGGGTATGTACTATGCCCCCATTCCATATTTCGGGTCCTTATATATACATACATATATATATATATATATATATATATATATGTATATATATATATGTATATATATATATATATATGTATATATGTATGTATATATATATATATATATATATATACAAACATATATATTGCACAACAATAATATATCAATATATACATATAAACATAAAAGAATTTCACTAACACATAATCAAAATAATTGTATACATCAAACATGTTCGAAGTTCACATGATCATCAATGAACATATTATTTGATCCAAACAGTACACTTTCAAGTTCCAACATATCCTAACAAATACTACATCATGTCTATATAAATACATATTGGAATCGATGACACATATATTCAGAATGAAGTAAAAAAACATAATGTGGAGAAGTAGAAATGGAGCAGCAAAGAGACAAAGGAGAAGGATTACCGAAGGCCTGTATCATAAGCTACATGCATCAATAACCTAAAAAGACTTCCCCTTTAATTCGACTACTAGATCGTATCATTCGACTATATTTCATGTTGTTTTTAATCCAAGGGCACATTCGCACATAGCATCAGAAGTGGGCACATGTAATGGTTATAACCATTACAAATCAAATTAGCAATAAAAATTATCGTTGTTAGGGCTTGTCATGAAAGTAGCAGGGGTTAAAACCATTACAAATCCAAATTTGTTAACTATTATAATCATTGCATATTTAAATTTGCAATGGTTAAAATCGTTACTTGTCAAAATTTCAATACTTTTCACATGTGCTTTTATTTGTTTATTTTGTTGTCTCTTTGACATCATTATGTTAATCAAATTTTATAGGGAACAAAAAAATATAAGTCATATATCTTTTTTACATATTTTGTACCATATTAAACTTAATTCTTATTGATAATATTTTTGGATCTAAATTTTTTTATATTATAACCAACTATCATCAATAGAAACCATTTTATAATCAAAATCCATACAAGTCAATATATTCAACAATCAAAAAGGCTTAGACAAAGTATGTAAATATAATAGCTCAAATACAGAAAGGAATATCATTTCCTATAATGTTCATGATTTCTCATTTCCCATGGTATTCATGAAGTAAACAATCATTTATATGTTTTTTTGGATTAATCCCAAGTGTATACTAGCTTCCCCAAAACTAACTTGCCTCCATTGATCTCCATAATCTTCTCCATCTATATATTACAACTACTATCAGATCGAAAACACAAAGATGGTTAATGCTATGGTAAAAACTTTTAGAGTGTTAATTATGTATAGAAAAAAAAGATTTGATAACCATATATAGAAAATAATCAATACTAATTTTCTACAAAGTGAATTTGGAATTGTTATCTAGATTCTAAACCAAGCAGGCTTTCAAATGAATCTGGACATCAAGACTAAGATGAAACGATTCACGAATTTTGAAACATGCTTGGAAGGACAATAAGAATAGACATAGGAATTTAAAGCAAGGTTGGAGATAAGGTAAGAGCTCGGTACCAACTACTTTTTATGCCTTCTATGGATTTCTGGATCTATGGCACATAGATAGTTGCTTTAAGCGTTTGTCTTGGGTGCATTTCTAAAGGAATAGGTGAGAAACTCCAAGAAACTATTGAAGGAAAGATGAAAATATTAGAGATATCAGAACTTCTCGAAAGCAACACAAGTTGAAAGAAAAAAGTGCTCAGAGCTCGCTGTATCAAGGATAGAAGAAGCGAGAAAGGACGATAAGAAAACTCCCTATTAAAAAAATCAGGTCGATAGCAACCAGAAGCGATCGACACCGAGACGGATTTATCGATCTGGGGACTCCATCTTCCTCTCCAACATTCTCGGATCTAAAGTTAGATTCGGTATATTAAGCTCTGGCGATTCTGTAAGATGATTTCTCCTGTGGCATTGGAAAAAAGATTTTTAGGCACTTGCTTTCTTCATCTTTTATCTCTACTTATCTCTAATCATAAAGGCAGTTAGTATTCGAGGCTATTAGAAGTCAAAACTCTTTGTACTCGTGACTATAATCTATAATCAATAACAAGACAGTGGATATAGGCCTTAGATTTCTAAACCACTTTATAAATTCTTGAACTTATTTATTTTTTCTAGATCTCTATATTTCTACTCATTTTTGGGTGTTATGTCATTTCTAGGCTCAACATTTCATGTTTTTACTTAGAAAGGTGTTTCTTAGGCATAAATCAAGTTATATATTGTGGATTAGAATGTCCAAAGTTTATATCAAGAAGATTTTTATAAAGAAACTTGAAGAATTTGCATACACAAATCAATAGCACCATCAAGAAAATTTGGTAAATCTGGAGCGATAATTGGTGCAGAGGAAGGAGATTCTCATATATAGATGTTAGCAACCAATCGGCAGCAGCCTTACCAAGACCATCTGCTCGTTAGGAGATGGTTACTAGAGTGGAATTCGATAAGATGATATAGGATCCGAATTAGAAGTTAGTTGACAGTCGAAAGTCTCTATTAGATAGGATGACGCTAGCATAGTTTTGCTAACCAAAAAATCACAGAGGACCAGGAGAAATTGAATGGATACTTCACCTGAAGGATTTGAAGAGGAGAATTCCTCTAGTTCTGGTTAGAATAGACGAGATGGAAAACAAAAGCAGAAGGAAAAGACTGCCAGAGTAGCATAAGGAGTTGCTCGAGGATGTAGGAAGGCTGCCTTTAAGGGGATTCAACTCAATATCGACCACAATCAGGTCGTTACCAAGATGAATCGGAAGCCCTTAGAGGTGCAGGGAGTTGAGGCGGTTGACCTATCTGACTCTGAAGACGATCTGCAGCATGCTGATGATGATCATGAGCTTGATGTTGGAGTTCAAGATGCTGGAGTTCAAGAAACCGCTACGGAGGTAGCTAAACATTAAAGAAAAACTAGGGAGTGGTACTTCCATACACTAGAGAATCTAGACGTCAATGGGAAAACTGAGACTATCTGCAGAGTCAAACACTCGACTTAACACTTGATAGTCTACCTTTAGAGTATCAAGCTAGTGAGGAGTACTGAGCGGATATGGTTAAGCGGTTGGTGGAAGAAAATAAATAGAGAAAGAATAAGGATTGAGATTCCGCGCTAAGCAGAACTCCATTCAAAGAGAACATATTAAGGAAGGAGTATCCTAGGAGGTTTACGATGCCAACAATATCATCATACAATGGGACTACCAATCCCAATTAGCACTTGTTTAAATATGAATGCCATATGGATGGTGCCAGAGCGACGGAAGCAGTTCGGTGTAGATGTTTTCCTATATTTCTAGAAGGAGTTGTATTAATGTGGTTTACTTGACTCACGCCGAGATCCATATCGACATTCAATGAGTTGGAAAAGAAATTTCTGGAGCAGTTTAAGCACCACACTACTCAGCCTATTGTTGTCATTGTTGAGCCTTTCCTAAGGACCTCAGGAACCGTCGAAAGGGTTTTTTGAACATGTTTTACATTGCAGTTGTGGAGGTTAATAATCCAAAGGAAGATTTGGTTTTTATGGCATTAGTCATGTAATAACCCACCTCGAAACGGGCATAATTTGTAGCCTAATAAAAGCCCATCAAACCTTAGGCCCATTCTAAAGCTAGCTGTTGGTTCGTAAAATTGATACAACAAACAATATATAGAGCAATCTATCTATACTATATGAATCTTACAGGGAAAGGGATAAATTATAATTAAGTATCCATTTCATAATCAAATTTCAAAAATACAGCATGTCATCCTAAATATCCAAAAACAATGTCTCAAAATAACATCAATCTCTGCAGCTAAGTACATCATAATATATCGAAAAAATAGATGGATAAACTACCAGAATTCTTCAACATCATGTTCATCTTCTATATCAGCATTGTCTTTAACCTGTGTGTTAAAACGAGGAAGGGGTAAGAATAATAATGTCTAGTGAATGAAAATCTCAAATATTACCATATTAATATTTGACTAGTATCATTTTGATAGGTAATATGTCTTACGAATCCTATAATACCCTACCAAGAATACCTCCAACTATAAGCTCGAAGGCTCTTCTAATCTAACTCCATACCGTACTTTCAACTATAGGCCAAAGCATCCTTTTCCAGTCCAACATAACTCTCATTAATCATGCTCTAACATTATGAGGGAAAGTGCCCAAGCCGCTTAATACCTCTTTAATGGGAATTAGAAAGACTCTGATCATTTAATACGTATAACCTAGGAAGATATTCGTCATTTAATACCACTTGATACCTCTTTAATGGGAATCAGGAAGACCCTTTTTTGGTAATCCCTAACTGACATCACATAAAATCTCATTAGGCCACTTACTACTTCTTTATGAGAAAATGTGGACCCTACAATGGCCACTTAATACCTTGACCACGAAGCAGACCGCTCCTGAGATTCCCTACTACCACACCTAAAAGATAATCTCAACCATTTAATACTTCTTAAGTGGTAAGGAGGTAGACCCTACAACAGTAATTTAATACCCCTAATCCAGAAGCAGGCCCTATGGCTTATGACCCATAACCCAAACTGTAACGTCTCACATTAGTCTGATCATCTATAGGTGTTGGTAGTTAAATTAGTTGGGCCGACTTACCCTACAGAATTAGGACTAACCTCGCCTCCATTATGGGTACTTATTATAGGCAATGTCTTACATCATTCCCAAAGTCGCACTACTGGTAGCCATATTAGCTAGGTAGACTTTTATGTAATTTTGAATAACATCGCATCCTATTAACTCAGTCATATTCACTTTCCTAACATACTACCATATATATGATAGAGTTAGGGGGATGCCCTAGAGTCAGTTATGTAATTTATTATATATATCTAACTCGATAGGCAATCTTGTTCGAAATTAAAGGTCTTTTCTTTTTATAATACACTTAGTATAATGCGTTATATTTATTAATTAATTTAATTATAACTATATGTAATAGAAAACTCATAAATGATATATTTTTTGATAGTACTTAGAAAGCATTATAACCGTGGTTAATTTATCTGTTGAGACTAGAGTATGTAAAGCTATTTAAGTATCAGGAAATGTATTAATCATGGCAGTTTTAGGCACCTAGGGGTAATGTACTAATAGTTATTAGATAAATGTGGAATGACTCACTCGATAGTTTTTTACTGGTTTATATAACTAAGGTCAAGTAGAAAATAACGATGTGACTAATTTACTTAGTTCTCTCGACTTAAGAATACAGTGGATCTTCAATATGAAAGCTCTATTTGATTATAGTCAAATCATGGCAGAGCGTCCATCAAGTGACTATAATTGAGTCGAATGAAAGTATTGGAAATGAAGCACTATTAAAGAGAGGATTTGTCTCCGCAATTATATGGGGTTAGTCTCACGGTCTACTCAAGTCAACTCAAAGTCAAAGTCTCTGGCCAGAGCAGTTTGGTTAATAATAATTGCTATTATTGAACCAAGGACTTTTTATTTATAGAGTTGAATATGAGCGATATTTGAATTTTTCCCATTTCCAAATTCTATAGGTTCAAGTCATATATTTTTGACAAAGAGAACTGGTCTGAATAAATGTCACAACCGGGTAACACTTAATAATATAAATTGGATTTTACCAAAACTAAGTAAGCGATAAATTTGGCCAAAATGTCACACCACATGCTAAGTGATGTGCGAACATTAACATTCGAGTGGTTCGATGTTAATCACTGACTAAATTTACACCTGATGAGTCATACAACCAGAATTCTCTTTAGACCAAACGGTTTAATTAGTTTAATATTTATGAAATATTAATTATAAAATTTTGAATATGATTTGAGGAATGAATATTATTGTATATATTTATAATAGTTATATCTATCAATTCAAGCAATTAGTTATTTTAGCTAAGCTAGCTGGCTTTATTGTGGGCTGTATAAGTGTATAAATAATGAAAATAGATGCTCTATACATCCACAGAACAACTAAGTGGGAGCAAAGAGTCCAGACCACAATAAGAAGAATAGAGCATAGTAGAAAGGCAAAGAGCACCTAAACTACTAAACAAAAAGAATACTACACACCCTCCGAAGAGGAACTACCACAACCGACAGCTAACGATGGGCTAATAACAAGGACATACTCAGAGAAGAGTGTAGCCAGATTCAAAACAAAACCCTCCGAAGAAGGTGAGTAAATGAATCTCTTGTCCCAACTAACATCATTAAACTTACTTTTATTTTTCTCTCCTATCTCACCTCCCCTCGTAAGTGCTAGACCCTTGCCCTTAATGTGATAAAAGAGAAACTGACCCTCACCCACTTCATTATTGCTATAGGCAAATTAATAGTCAAACTTAGGCGAGTAGCGCATACCAGAAGGAGAATGGACCCAGGCTTGCTCCTTGGAATTCAAGCAATAGAATCAGATGAAACCATATTTGAGACTAAATGGGTTGTTAGCTGTAACGACCCGTAAATTTTAATAGTTTTATTAACCTAATTAATTGAATTTCGTGAAATTTTAAATGATAAAAATTCGAAATAAAAATTTTATTTTTGGAATACGTCTATTTAAATATAGAAAATGGTAAATTTTCATCTGAAAATATGGAAGTTTATTTTCTTGTGTAATTCTATTTCAATTCAAATCAATTAAAAATTGATGATAATAAAATGTTTTCCAAACTTGAATATTTTTATATAACAAGTTTGTAAATCAACTTCTGAGTGAGACATTATTGTTCAATTTGTCAAATTTGGACTACTATTGCCCTGTTTATCGTATTTCTCACATTTTAGACACATTGTACCGAATATCGACTTTTGATAGGATGTTTGTACCATTGATATATGTATACCGTTTGATCGTCTCGTCGTGCTGATCCCTGTGGTATATTCGATTCTGAGTTTTGAAGTCCGGTACACAACGGAATCAGCGATACCGATAACTTTATCGGTACCGGTTCCGTGTCTTTTGGTTCTTTGGATCTTTCTATATTCCACTGTTCAAAATCAAGCCATTTTTTATAAAATATTCTAAAGTTCGTCTCTGACTATAATTATCCCATCTCTTCAAATTCAAACCGATTGTCCTTTCATTTTTCATTTTCTCGGTTACATCAAATTGTTTAATACTTAGTATATGTGATACGTTTCATTTGGCATCTGCAAATCTGCTTCTCTTTCCATTTTTTCATCTGAAATTTTTTCCTTCTGTGGTAGCCTCATGCTCCACTCTCATCTCTTCCCAACCATACATAACCACTCAGACATGGCCGTCCTTTCCTCCCCTATCCCCTGCGAAAAAACCCAGTTCACCCCCTCCACCAAACACATGTCCGAGCCTCTCTCCTATCACCGAAGTGCCACACCACCAACAGCCGAGATTTCCCACCCTCCAAGTCTGCCACTTCATCACCGTAACTCCACCTCCACTTGCCGTGCCTCCCATTCTTCTCGGCTGTCTGAGCCTGTGGGCATCTCTCTTGATGAAAGGTATATATTATTATGTTAGTGCACTATATGATCTATATATTTATGAATATAGTTACATATATATAATCTGCTGCTGGAAGCATATATGTGTAATACTGATATGATTTGATATATAAGTTTATTATATATATATATATATTAGTTTATCTATTAGTTTATATATGTATGAGTTTATAAAATATTGATTCTTGAATTTTATATACGTAAATCTATAAAGTTGTTTAAAATGAATAGGTTATATTAACCTATATATTGATCGGTTAGCATATTTATAGTATATACTAACATTAACTAATTATATTGTAAGTTGTATATCATATATACTATGTTTACCTATATAGAAGTATTTTTGAATATCTGTTTTAATATAAATTTTATGTTAATTATGAGTTGTAAGTCTATATATACTTTGGAGGATATATGTTTACCTTCCTATAAAGCATATGTGAGTCTGTATAGGCTTATATATCAGTTTGTGTTTATGAATATACATAAGTTTGGTTTTCAAATTTTATTGATTTCAGAGAATTTTTTTATATATATACTGGTATTTTGATTTTAGTTAACGGGTTAAGAAATAATGATTTTGGAATATATACATATAGATTTTTGATTTCAATATACATGTTTAAATTTTAAGATTGGTTTAAAGGTGTACATATATTTTAAAATTTAACATTTGGTTTGGAGAAAATTTAATATAATATAAGCTGCAGGCTTCTTGCATATTTTGTTAATATGTTTAAAGTGTTACAGAGTATAAGACCTATATATATTAATGCATAAGTTTTATTAGTCCTTATTTTGCTAATAGTATATATATTAAAGTATATTTATGTTAGTTATAAACATACAGTGTGTGAGTATATAGGAATTTGGTTTTCATATATATGTGTGTGTATGTGTGTGTGTGTGTGTTATTTTATATTAAAGTTAAATTATTGATTTGAAAATAAATATGTATGGTTTAATTTAGTATGCGTTTAAAATTTAGAATATGGTTTTATAAATATAGTTATATATTTATATACAAGTTTACTTATACCAATTATCTTCATTGATTCAAATTCTGATTCATTTCATCGATTCTATCTACCAGCTTTGATCGTTAAATTCGTACCCATCTCACCTTGCTTTGGATTCGTAATTTATCGTATTTTGTTCATCTCTAGCCTCGAAAGGCGAGTAATCACTCACGATTAACGTTCTTATATTTAATAAATTTGATTTCAATTGAAACAACAATTGAAATATGCTTCTGTTAATTATTTATGTTGCTATATATATATATATATATATATATATATATGCTATATGTTCACCTGTGACATTTTATACCATTATCTGTTATTTATATTGATAATATATGCATGTTATATTATTATCATATCTGTTATCACTCTGCAAGTTCCCTGTTAGTATAGAACTCCCTTTGGGTTGAAATGATACATACCTGAATGATCTATAGAATATGAGAAAATCGATATGGGTTGAAATGATAAACCTAAGCGATTTTCATTGAATTGAATTTGGAATTGCAGGTTGAAATGATATATACCAATATATATATATATATATATATATATATATTTAAATTACGGATTGAAATGATAAATATCCATGTCACTTGACCATAAGATAGAAAATTATATACAGACACCGTTGGCCTATATATATATATATATATTATATATATATATATATATATATATATATATATTGAAATTGATTTCTATGGTTTTGGAAAGAAATATATGGTTTCACTAGATATTGATTTTAAGATTTTATGTATAAGTATACTTTTATTAAGATTTAAATTTTTGATTTTTAAAATTAGATGTTTTGAAAATTATATTGTTATAGGTTAATTCTGAAATTACAAAATTTAAGAATTTTACTTGTAATTTTACTATTTCAAAATATATAAATAGATTTAATATACGGATAAATTTAATAATATGTTTAAGTATTTATTTAAAATTATATTTCAAATGTAGAATTTGTAATAATTTATAATAAATTAAGATTGGAGAGATAGATTTGAATTTGATTTGAAATAGTATTTAATTAAGAATTTATTTAATTAAATCAATTTGAAACTTATGGAATTTTTTTTAAAGATATGATTTTATAACTCGATTCTAGTTTAAGGTGATTTAAATGAATATATCAAGTTTAAATAAGTTGAAGGAATATTCATTTTTTTGAAATTAGAATTTTTATTTAAATGATATTAGATTTATTTAGTAAATATTTCAAAACTAAATAATAGAAAATTGAATTTTATATATGTATGAAATCATCAAATTTAGTTTTGAAAATTTTGAATACTTAAAGCTTTGAAATATATTGGAATTGAAATTGTTTTGTTTTGTAGTTCAAATCTGTTTTTGAAATCGATATAAATTGGAATAGTTTATTGAGAAGCTGAATTTAATTAAAATTGATCATTTGAGATTTTATTAAATTTGAATTTTGGAATTCGAGTTGAAGCGGAATTGATTTGTGAAAATTGAGGAAGCTATTTTATTATATAAAGTATTTTTTAAATTATATTTAAAACTATTTACATGTTTTACTTTATAAATTATTTTCATATAAACTATTTTAATATAAATCATTTTTAATATAAACTATTCTAATACACTAATTATTTTAATATAAACTATTTTAACTTACAACTTTTTAAGTAAACTATTTTTTTTATGAACAATTTTATTATGTATACTATTTTAATATCTAAACTGTTTAAGTGGTGGAAGTCATGTTTTCAAAGTTATAAATTCCAAAGTACTATGTTTTGAAAGTGTTATGATTTCAAGTATTTGGTTTCATAAGTGTTATAACTTTGAAAGTGCTATGATTTTGGAAATGGATATATTTGAAATGGAAATGATATCGTATTTGGTTTTGAGATGGAAACGATATCGTATTGATATGGTTTTGAAATGGCAATGATATTTTGGTTTTGAAGTATGAACTATTTTGAAATGACCACGGTGTTATAATAACGATTGGTTGTTAAAGAGACCGGGATCGAAAATTGTCATACCTCTGCCATCTTTGTAAACCACTTTAACAACCATGTGAGGTAGCACCTCCGATCTGGGCATATTCCTTCGATACTATATTCTGACTTTTTGATTGATTTGGTAGCCACACTTGATTTTTTTGATTTGGAGTATGTTTCGAGGTGGGCGGTAGTGGCTACTATGCATTACCACCAGCCCAGATGCGTAACTGGTATATCTACACTTGCATTGCCTTGTTGTGCCATGTCACCTACCCTATCGAGACCACGACGAGTTTGTTTTGTGTTGTGCTTAAGGAGTATCCTCAGGTAGCCTCTCGATCAGGAGGTATTACGGTACTGTATAGACTATTGGCACTATAAAATGTGTTAAGGTGGAAAATGTAAAGCCTTGACACTATTTTTAAATAGTATGCTTTACTTTAGACATTATTATAATAGCGTATATTACTACATAGTAGACAGTTTAACGGATCCTTAGAGGATGGTTATCCAAACATCCTTTGAGTTACTTGCATTTCGGTTGTTATTTCACTTGAGTTGGATTTATTGATACAAGAATGTTAATCCTGACTCAAGTGTTTTGTGTTTTGCTTTATGCTTGGGTCAGACTGAGTGATACAACTTTTGAGACTCACCTTTGGAGTTGGAGCTTCGTTTGGAGATCCATCTACATCTTTTCAGCTTGTAGTTATTCAGTTCAGTCTAGTGATGTATTCTAATCTTGTTATGGACTATTGTATTTGAAACTTCTATTGTATCTTTTTTAACTATGATATATATAATAGCTTCATGAACTACTATTCATTTAGTTTCCACTGCATGTTGTATATTACTCTGTGTCTGTGATTCTGTGATTTTTATTTATTTATTATATATGCTGAGTTTTGCCAAATATAAATTAACAATCTGGTATTTTGGGGAATTCAAATCCGGCATATGCGGATGCAAATGGTTGAAAATACCAGGATGTTACTATTGGTATTAGAGCTTTGGTTTTTAGCCAAAAACTCAGCATATAAAGTAAATTAAATTATAGAATCACTTTCGTTTGAGCTTGAATCTCTTCCTCCTTGACTCGGTTTTTCTTTGAACTTTAGAACGTTCTCCTCGATTCCAAAGTCCATTCTTTCCTCTCCCTATTCATGTTCTTCTTAATTCTGGAGAATCCCACAGCTCCACTGTATGATTTATAAATGGGTGGAACTCCTTTATAATTGGCATTGATTCACCAAATATTTTTGTATCGTCGTTTTAGATGCTACTATCTCTTGCTATGCCCGAATTCTATCTCTTGTGATCGGATGTCGATTTGCCTCATAATTCTACATCGATCTTAATTTTGAAGTCACGGTTGACCCGATTAAGGTCGCCCGCGATGAATATCAGTATATCCATCTTCATATTTTGAAATTTAATTATTTTATCTCCCGCTCAAGCCTATCTTCTTAGCTAGAATTAGCTTTGATTAGTGTCCCCTTGAATTAGAATCCCTATCCTCACTTTGAAATTCATTTTGTATTATCGAGTGAGGGAGTATATTTTCAATTAATATTAAATTGTTTTATATATTATGTTGTTTGAGTTATTAATGTTGATTTGGATTTTCGATCGATTTGTCTAATCAACTATATCGATAGGATTTTCAAAACACTTGAACAGAGCAAACTGACACAATATTTGTTTTCAAAATTGGTAAATGGAATAAATTTTGTATGACTATATATATATATATAATAAATTTTATGAAATCAAATAGTTAACTAAATTGGATGTTTAAATAATAATATTTGATTTTCAGTTATTGTTTTATAAACCATGTTTGAAATTTAAATAGATTTAAATTGAGAATTTGAGAATTAAATTCCGGTGATT
Organism: Allium cepa; assembly: GCA_030765085.1. Classification (NCBI taxonomy): domain Eukaryota; kingdom Viridiplantae; phylum Streptophyta; class Magnoliopsida; order Asparagales; family Amaryllidaceae; genus Allium; species Allium cepa. Next base: position 571,711,717 of record CM060932.1, on the reverse strand, counting down.
CCAAACTTTAGTTTCAAAGTTTTAAAGGGTATATTTAAAAGTATTTTCAAGTAGAAATTTGTTTCCAATGAATTTTTAAATGTTAAATCTGTGCTCTTCTATTTTATCGCTGGAAAATAATTTCGGTGATGGCGGCCGCATCATCGACATTCATTTTCGAGTTTCGAAGTGGAGAGACCACTTAGTAGCTTTGCTACACTTTTGTTTTAGAAAATAAATTGATTTGAATTTCTTAAATATGACTTGATTTATAGTATATATATTGGTACATGATTTTAGATTCGATTTGAATACATATATTATATATATATAGCTATTTACCTTTAAATTATTTGAAGTAAATTGGAAATTTAATTCTTAAATTTTGTGTAAAAGGTGATTTCAATAATAAAATGAAGCCAAAAATTTTGGATGAATATTTAAACTTGAAAAATTGAATTAGAATTTTTTTTACTTGCATAATGCTCAATTACATTCTAATATAACTTACCTTAATCATTTAGAAGTTGAATATTAAATTGAATAATTTACAATGTAAAATGATGTTAAAAGAATTTGTAAATAAATTTTAGTGGCTATAATAAATGTTTGAACACTTAATTTATAATTTATAGAAATGTTAATTGAGATAGAACTGAATAATAGGATATGAATAAATGAGATAGATAAATAAATTTTGTTTTGAGGGAATTAATAAATTGAAATTAAATCAAATTGATGAAATACCTTGAAGTTAAAATTGACTGTTGAGTATAAATTGGTTTAAATTGAAATATATATGGTTGAACTAATTATTTTATTTTTCAATCTATTTTCTTTCTGGCTGTTTTATTCTCTTACTCCTTCCTTTTCGGGGACGAAAAGTTTTGAGTGGGGGTGAGTGTAATGACTCGTAAATTTTAATGGTTTTATCAACGTAATTAATTGAATTTCATGAAATTTTAAATGATAAAATTTTGAAATAAAAATTTGATATTTGGAATATGTCTATTTAAACATAGCAAATGGTAAATTTTCATTTGAAAATATGGAAGTTTATTTTATTGTGTAATTCTATTTCAATTCAAATCAGTTAAAAATTGATGATAATGTAATGTTTTCCAAACCTGAATATTTTTATACAATAAATTTGTAAATCATCTTCTGAGTGAGACGTCATTGTTTGTTTCGTCAAATTTGGACTGCCGCTGCCCCGTTTATCTTATTTCTGACGTTTTAGCAGCATTTTCAGGTATCGAATATCGACTTTTGATAGGATGTTTATACCGTTGATCTGTATGCCGTTTTGATCATCTCATCTTGCTGATCTCTGCGGTATATTCAATTATGTGTTCTGATGTCCGGTACGCAGCGAAATCAGTGAAACTGATGTGCACGTAAATGTGCATATTTTTACCACCATATTTATTCTATTTAAATTAAATAAATGATCATATTGGGTATTTTAACTTGTTTTAACCAAAATTCATCTTAATTCCAAATTTTCACATATTCATCTTCATATAGGGGCAAAACGGTCATTTAAGTGCATATATTTCTTTGAGAAAAATTGATTGGAAATTTATAATTTTTTTTATAGGACAATGGTCTCAAATAGGAGTGGTTTCATGAAGAAATATGCATGCACAAAGAATATAAAGGAATGAAGATGGAAATAATTCAAAGTGAAGATCATGGAGGACCCCACCTACCCACCTACCTTAATGTACAAATTAAAGGCTAATGCACATGCTTTTGGACTTAATGGCTTCATGTACACTTAATGGGGATTAAGACATGTTAATGATTACTTGGCCTCCACACTTCCTAAGGGGCATTTTGGGCATTCCCCAAAAAAGTGAATTAGGGTTTCTAACTTGTATAAATACCCCTTATGTTTCATGTAGCCATCTCCTCTCTTAGTCTCTCTTCATTAGTTTAGGGTCAAAATAAAAGACAAGTTCTCTTTTTTTCTTTCATGGCTACTTGCCCATTTCTCTTTTTGTAGTTTTTTTTATGCAACTTCAATACATGTTCTTTTTATTTTCATGCTTATTTACTTTCATGTTGTAGTGTAGATTTATTTTTCATGCAAGTAGTATAGTTTTTCTCTTTGCTCTCTTTTTCCTCTTCTTTTTATTCAATGTTGCTTGCTACATTTGTTCACATGATGACAAATATGAGAGGCTAATCCCTTCAATTTAGGGGCAATGAAGCCTTTAATCATGTAGCTTCAATATTTTGATGTTTTGTACTCTCTTTTTGTGCTTTAATGTGAATGTATGAAGTGGTTAACTTGTTGTTTAATTTTGAATTTGATAGTCTATGTTGTTCATAACAAATAGGCTATGCTTAAACAAACATAACACAATTGCCTCTTCATCTAAATATGATTATGATAAAGAAGTGAATGTTGAAATTGAAATTTGATAGCCTATATTTCTAAACAATAGTTAATAGGCTATGCTTAAAATATATTTTTATTTCAACTTTGTTGTCATATTTCATGAGATTTAAAAGTGTATTAGTGGTTGTGTTATAGTTTGATGGTTTATATTGAGCTAATTAATAGAACAAATATACCATACTTATGATAAGCACATCAACTAATTCACTAATGACAAGAAAAGAGAGATCATAACTTCATTTTGTTGATTTATGTGATCTAGAGAGTGGAAATTGCCTCTAAATTGTCTTAACACTCTCATATTTTTATTTATTTTCTTTTGTCATTTTTCTTCTTTTTTTTTAGTTACTCACTCTTCCAACTTTGGTTAATTTGATTGAGTAGATTTTTAAAATCATCAATTCCCTGCGGATCGACCCGTATTCGCCGCGTGCTACATTCGTACACCGTGCGCTTGCGGTTATTTTTATCTCTAAATTCGTTCAACGGTTTTCTAAACCGATAGAATTTCCATCGACGAACAGAAACCAATAACCGTATCAGTACCGGTTCCGTGTCTTTTAGTTCTTTTGATCTTTCCATATTCCATTATTCAAAATCATCCATTTGTTATAAAATATTCTAAAGTTTGTATCTGACTATGATTATCCCATCTCTTCAAATTCAAACCAATTGTCCTTTCTTTTTTCATTTTCTCGATTACATCAAATTGTTTAATAATGGGATACGTTTCGTATGGCATCTGCAAATCTGCTTCTCCTCCTTTTATTTCATCTGAAACTTTTTCCTTCTATCCCAGCCTCATGCTCCACTGTCATCTCTTCTCAGCTGTACATAACCACTCAAACATGGCCAAGCTTTCCTCCCCTCTCCCTGCAGCAAAACCCAGTTCACCCCCTCCACCAAATACATGACCGAGCCTCTCTCCGATTACTGAAGTGCCACGCCATCAACAGCCGAGACTTCCCACCCTCCAAGACCACCACTACATCGCCAAAACTCCACCTCCACTTGCCTTGCCTCCCCTTCTTCTCGGTTGTCTGAACCTGTGTGAATCTCTCTTGATGAAAGGTATATATTATTATGTTACTGTACTGTATGATCTGTATATTTATTTATAAATATAGTTACACATATATAATCTGCCCTTGGAAGCATATATGCGTAACACTGGTATGATTTCATATGTAAGTTTATATATATATATATATATATATGTATTAGTTTATCTATCAATATATATATGTATGAGTTTTAAAAATATTGATTCTTAAATTTTACATATGTAAATCTATAAAGTTGTTTAAAATGAATAGGTTATATTAACCTGTATATTGATCTGTTAGTATATTTATAAGTATGTATTGGACATTAACTAATTATATTGTAAATTGTATACTACATATATACTATGTTTACCTATATAGAAGTATTTTGAATATCAGTTTTAATATGAATTTTATGTTAATTAAGAGTTGTAAGTCTCTATATACATTTTAGGATATATGTTTACTGTAACGACCTGATTTTTCAACGCCCAAAAGTTGACATCAATACTTCCACTGTATCAAATGCCGAACAATCGAATGCCGGAACACCGAACCGTTAGGGTCAAAGAAGGAAAAGATAGAAAAAGAAATAGAAACAAAAGCAGAATCTCACAATCGCAGCGGAACAATATATAATAGATAAATGACTAATCTTTAACAAAAAGAACTATATCAGTTTATACATTACATTATCAAAGCATTATAACAACAAAACACAACACTTGGGCATTTATGATAACTTGTCCATATGAAAACTGAACTTGCAGCAACACATACGCTACAAATACTACATAATATAAGTGATACGTCTCATCATCCTGCTTGTCTCATGATCTACACAACATACTTTTCTGACTTCGCTCTAGAACTACTTACAACCTGACTCTAAGCTGCCCGTATGGAAAATTATGGTCACCCAGAGTGTAGAAACGAAACAATAAACTCTAAGTCAGTCATGGGACTGGTGTGAGATCTTAAAAAAGTTACTTGCAAAAAAGAAATAAAAAGAAATCTATTATGCTTTTTGGAAAATGAAACTACCATAAGGCCTCCCGCCACACATAATACAATCGCACACTTGGGGGAGATTTCTCCTTATGATAGTCAAACATGCTTGATACGCGGGAAATCTTTTTGATATTATTATTAGTGCATAGTATGGAAAATATTTCGAAAGTATAATATAATCTTAGCCAGCATAGGTACCATTATATTATGCCTACTATAGCTACCACCTGAGGTGGCAGATTCTACAACTGATATCATAAAAGGCTCGTATTGTTTTGTTTGGATTTCCAACAAATGGTCAAGGCTAAGAAACTTCCATTCCAAAAAGGGTACGCCTCTGAAGGGACGCCCTAAGAACCTAACCATCCTTCTGCCAACACAAGGCCGGGTTACCTCTATAACTAGGTAACTAAATGTCACGAGTATGTCACCCCTCGGTCTAGACCGAGCTTTACCGAGGCGCCTCAACAACCAACAAAAACATAAGTAAATAATCTGGGCTCCATACCAGAATACCACTTTTTTATCCATACAAGTTAAATATTTGGGCTCCATACCAGACACCACTTTTTATCCAGAAGGAAATGCACATACCCTGAGGGGCACGACCCTCATAACCTTGATGCATCTTTTCCTGTTTCAACCATTTCCGAGGTGTAAGGTTCGACGAAATCTCGTCCATAAAGTTATGCTTTTCACAAAATTCATGCTTTGATCAATAAATGATCAACACTTAGCATGCCACATTACCAAATTGGGAATATATCACTAAAAATATCAACCACATAACCTCTGAGCTCATATGTCTCAAAGAAGGGTGTAAAGATAAGAGAATAAATTCTCCACCACCAACAGAAATGTATTTGATAAAAACAAGCTTTACATCTCAAAGTGTAACATCAGACACACATCCATACAAGTCAATCCTAGGTCTGAATGGAACCGAAGGCTCTTCCTCCAGTCAAGGAAAGAAGCCCTTGCAAATCCGGATATTCCCTAATCACATCCGGACTCCCCATCACATAGGGTGATATAAATGTCTATACCGGAGCAACTCGGTGTAGAGACATTCGACAGGTAATCCTTTCATTTTCGAAAATACCCGGTCTTCAACACCATCTTCAAATGCATTCCCATTTCGTCATATCATTATTCGGAATGGTTTTATGACTCAATGTCCTCTCTGGCTAAACCAAATAATGAGTGCTTATTTTAAAAATAAGTGGTTACATTCATATTTAAAGTAAGTCACAAATTCAAATGTCGTTTAAAGGGCAATATTGATATCGGTTATTTAACTATCAAGCAACATTCACAACATCCATCAATTATAAATAATTTCCCTAAATTATTTGTTTCACAATATCTTCGCACGATATAATTTCACACTTCAACCCTTTGAAAACAATTTTCAAATCACTTTCCTCTTGCGAAATAAATTTTCAAATATTGTTTATTTCCATTAAAAATTTGCCAAGTCCGAATACTTTAAAATTATTTGAATCACTTACCCAAAATTATATACTTGGAAACTCTTTAATAAAATCTATTTTAAAATTTTTATTTAAAATATTAGTTATGAAATTTTTATACTAATATCTCATGGAAAATTTAAGCCCAAACTAATAAAATTATTAGATAGAGTGTAATTATTTAAATAACTATCTTCTAAATCAAATACTAGTTAAACCTTTAAAATAATCGCTTCTACAATTAACTTAGTAAATATTTACTTTAAAAATTTAAAAACAATTTTTAAGAAAATAATTTCTCGAGAAACATTCTTTTTAAAACCAACTTTAAGAATTTTTAGTTTATATTTAAAAGCTACTTTGAAAACATATTCGGCTTTCTAGGGAAATACATTGTTTATTTCAAAATAATCTATTTAAATCAATTAATAAATCCTTCTTGATTTATCTTTAATTTACATCCCAAATTCGTAAATTTCCTTTCCACATTTTAAAAAAAATAAACCAATATTTATTTTTAAAACAAATTACCCTTCCTTTATAAATTCTCATCGTGAATTTATATTTCCAAATATCCATTGATATGCAGTATTCAAATCGATTTCCAAATATTTACTTTCAAACACCAAATCAAATTCCAAATTGTTTTCCAAATTATTCATTTTCAAATACCAAACCAGTTTCCAAATCGATTTCCAAAAATTTATTCCATTTAAAAATTGTTCCTTTATTTATCCAAATTTATTTCAAAAACCATTAATCCAATATTCACACCTTTATTTAGATTTAAAATCTGAATTTTAAAATAAATTCTTCAACCTTTAAACAATACTATTCAAAATCCATTTATTTCCATTTATTAAAATCCTTTCTCCATACTTGGAATTTATTCAATAGGATTTCAAAAATCAATCTTTACCCTTTTCTAATTCCTTCTTTAAATTTATTCAATTCTCTAAAATTAATTTACTTAAAATTTTATACTTTAACTTCCAAAAATCCAATTATATATTTTTGGTATTTTAAAATGCAAGAATATATTCGGCCAAACCATAGCCTTTAATAATTTCAATCACCGATATGATCATTCACACACAACATATGAAATAAATTTAAACATTTGAGAAATCCAGTTGGATCCCTCCAACCCGTTTCCCTGCATCCACAGAAGTTAGCACAATATAAAATACCAATTCCACTTCGAGGTGGAATATCGCGGTATATGGGGTTATATTATCTCATCCGCTATTATACGGCGCATATGGTCTCATCCACTATATAATGCGGAAAATCAATCACTCCAATATATGTGTATATATACACACACACACTACTATATATAATATCACCCAATAGATAAATTATCAAATTCATCTAAGCACATCCAACAATTTAAATTTAACTATTTAAATTAAACAAATCAATTTGATTGAGTGAGAAGATCTCACCATTGCTTTTGTTTTGCAATCCATTTCCATTCCTTCTTGTTTTCATGATTTTTAAACCTTGTAACAAATATTATAAGGTTTTATTAATATTTGAATTAGTCGAATAGTTAATCACTATTTATTCATTTAATTTAGCTAATAATTTGGGTTTAAACTAAAAATTTATTTTTAATCTAATAATTTAAATTTGAACTAATATTTTTCTTTATTTTTTTAAAAAAACTAAAAATAATTAAATTGGTAAATAGAAAAAATTAATTGCCTTTTTAAATTTAATTAACTAATGACTTAGTTCAAAACTGATTTTCCTTTAATAAATCTTTTTAGTAAGTCAAAATTTAATTAAATAAGTTAATCGAATAAATTTATTACCTTAATAAATTTTTTTATTTTTTTACATAACTTATTAAATCAAAATATATGTATGCATATTTATTTTCTTTTGAAACCCACCCTTAAAAAATCATTTATATAGATTAAAAATCTATTTTTGACATAAATCCTTAAATATTTGAAATCTCTATATATTTCCCAAAAAAAATTCTGTATATGTACATTTAATTAAACGGACCACTTTTACATTTTCTTTTGCTGTTTATCTATATTTTCTGCACATATGTATATATTTTAAAATAAAAAGAAATTACCTTATAGCCTTAACAATCAAAGCCTAGCTCGGCCTTAAGCTCCAACCAAAACCCTAGCCAAAACGCGAACACAGCTGCTCAATTGGCGAGTTCCTTCATTGATTCCAAAGATAACAGCTCGACCTCCATTTTCCTATGCGATCCCAAAATTGCACGCGCCATTGCCCTAGCCGCAGACCTCCCCCATCGTATACGACAACAATTCGCACGCGCGTCTGCCCACGGCCAGCCTCGGCTAAAGAACACGGTTGCGACTTTGATTTCGACCGAAATTTCCCTCCCTCCATTTTTGAATTCGAGCTAAGCTTTAATTTTTGAATTCAAATTACTGCGGCCATTTCTTTTCCCTCGAGAATGAATTCGCGATGAGGGACACGATTGGATTTAATTTACTGCCATTTCTTTTTCTTCGAACGAGCTTTATTCTTGTTTGACTAAAAATTAGATTCAATTTCGAAGAAGAGAAAGAAAAAATCGGTTGCCAAATATTTTTTTCTTTGTTTTTATTTTAATTCGTGTACATACATACATATACATATATATATATATATATATATATATATATATATTAAACACATGTATAAATAATAGACGCATGTTGTAAGATGAAGGACAAGTGTTAGAAGACGCAGGGCACAAGTTGAATCACAATAATTTTTTTTTAAATGGGTCACAATATAATATTAAATTTTAAATTTGAATTTAAACATCCCGAAATAGAGCCAAAAATCCCGTCCTCCTATTGAGGCATACCACCAATCGTTCATATGTTTATACCCCTATTCCTAACACAGTGGAAAAAGTTCCGTGTCCAAATTTGATCGTATGGAGAAGATAGCTTTTTGGATCCAGTTATAATATTGAATTTTCAATATAATTTCAGCGTGTTTTTATGTCGTACAATCACACGACAACTCTAAATGCTACGGAAATTAAAACCCGATAATAATACACTATTACGGATCTAATGGAACTGGTTTCGTCAAATTCCGATACTGTACCTCAGAAGGCTATTTTTTAAATATCGACTTAAATGATATAAATTCAAAATTGAATAAATCACTTTCAAACTTGATTTTAAAAGTTCTATTATCTTTAGTATTGTTAATATAGATTTTACAAAAATTCAAATTATTTTTAACAAGCTCAAAACCGAAGATACAATATTTTACCCAATTTAATATTATTAAATTCAATAATTTAATTGCCAAACAACAGTGATATTTGAAATTTAAGTTAGGATCTAACTTTTAAATATTTAAAATCAATTAAATATTCCAATTCAAATGTCCAAAATTCTGGGTCGCCACATTTACCTTACTGTAAAATATATGTGAGTCTATATAGGCTTATATATCAGTTTGTATATATGAATGTACATAAGTTTGGTTTTCAAATTTTATTGATTTTAGAGAATTTTTTTATATATATACTGGTATTTTGATTTGAATTAATGGGTTAAGGAATAATGATTTTGGAATATATATATATATATATATATATATATATATATATATATATTTCTGATTTCAATATACGTGTTTAAATTTTAAGATTGATTTAAAGGTGCACATGTATTTTAAAATTTAATATTTGGTTTAAGGAAAATTTAATATAATAAAACCCGCAGGCTTCTTGATATTTTTTTAATATTTTTAAAGTGTTACAGAGTATAAGAACTATGTATATTATTGCATAAGTTATATCAGTCCTTATTTTGCTTATAGTATTTATATTAAAGTATATTTATGTTAGTTATAAACATACAGTGTCTAAGTACATAGGAATTTGGTTTTCATATATATATGTGTGTGTGTGTGTGTTATTTTAAAATAAAGTTAAATTATTGATTTGAAAATAAATACGTATGTTTTAATTTAATATGCGTTTAAAATTTAAAATAATGTTTTATAAATATAGTTATATATACTTATATACAAGTTTACTTATACCAATTATCTTCGTTGATTCAAATTCTGATTCATTTCATCGATTCTATCTACCAGCTTTGATCGTCAAATTCATGCCCATCTCACCTTGCTTTGGATTCGTAAATCATCGTATTTTGTTAATCTCTAGCCTCGGAAGGTGAAAAATCGCTCACGATTAATGTTCTTATATTTATTAAATTTGATTTCAATTGAAATGACAATTGAAATATGCAGCTGTTAGTTATTTACATTGCTATATATATGCTATATGTTCACCTATGACATTTTATACCATTATCTGTCATTTACATTGATGATATATGCATGTTATATTGTTATCATATCTGTTATCACTCAACAAGTTCCTTGTTAGTATAGAACTCCCTATGGGTTGAAATGTTACATAACCGAATGATCTGTAGAATAAGAGAAGATCAATATGGGTTGACATGATAAACCCAAGCGATTTTCACTCAATTGAATTTGGGATTGCAGGTTGAAATGATATATACCTATATATATATATATATATATATATATATATATATTTAAATTACGGATTGAAGTGAGAAATATCCGTATCACTTGACCATAGGATAGAAAATTGTATACCGACACCGTTGGGGTGTGTGTGTGTGTGTATTGAAAATGATTTCTATGGTTTCGGAAAGAAATATATGGTTTCAGTAGATATTGATTTTATGATTTCATATATAAATATAATTTTATTAAGATTTAAAATTTTGATTTCTAAAGTTATATGTTTTGAAAATTTTATTGTTATAGGTTAATTATGAAATTATAAAGTTTAAGAATTTTTCTTGTAATTTTACTATTTCAAAATATATAAATAGATTTAATATATGGATAAATTTAAAAATATGTTTAAGTATTTATTTAAAACTATATTTCAAATATAGAATTTATAATAATTTTAATAAATTAAGATTGGAGAGATAGATTTGAAATTGATTTGAATTTGTATTTAATTAAGAATTTATTTAATTAAATCAATTTGAAACTTATGGAATTTGAAATTTTATTAAAGGATATGATTTTATAACTCGATTCTGGTTTAAGGTGATTTAAATGAATATATCAAGTTTAAATAAGTTAAAGGAATATTCATTTGTTTGAAATTTGAAGTTATATAATTAATATTGGATTTATTAAGTAAATATTTCAAAACTAAATAATAGAAAATTGAATTTGATATATATATATATATATATATATATATATGAAATTGTCAAATTTAGTTTTGAAATTTTTGAATACTTAAAGCTATGAAATTTATTAGAATTGAAATGGTTTATTTTATGGTTCAAATCTGCCTTTGAAATTGATATAAATTAGAATGGTTTATTGAGAAACCAAATTAAATTGAAATTGATGATTTGAGATTTTATTAAATTTGAATTTTGGAATTCGAGTTGATTTGGAATTGATTTGCGAAATTTGACGAAGCTATTTTATTATATAAAGTATTTTTTAAAATTATATTTAAAACTATTTATATATTTTACTTTATAAATTATTTTCATATAAAATATTTGAATATAAATCATTTTTAATATAAACTATTTTAATGTACTAATAATTTTAATATAAACTATTTTAACTTATAACTTTTTATATAAAATATTCATTTTATAAACTATTTTATTATGTATACTATTTTAATATCTAAACTGTTTAAGTGGTGGAAGTTATGTTTTCAAAGTTATGAATTTCAAAGTATTATGTTTTGAAAGCGTTATAACTTCAAGTGTTTGGTTTTGAAAGTGTTATAACTTTGAAAGTCCTATGATTTTGGAAATGGATATATTTGAAATGGAAATGATATCGTATTTGGTTTTGAAATGGAAATGATATCGTATTGATATGGTTTTGAAATGGCAGTGATATTTTGGTTTTGAAGTATAAACTATTTTGAAATGACTGCGGTGTCATAATAACGATTGGTTGTCAAAAGAGACCAGGATTGGAAGTTGTCATACTCTCTGCCAACTCCGAAAACCACTTTAACAACCATATACGTGGTGGAGATTCCCGAATGAAGTAGGATGGTGGCGACAATCCTAAAGGTATATTTACATGGACCTAACTCCTGTGAGTTAGCATAAGGTGGCTAAAACAGGAGCGATTCCAGGCCAAGTGAGGTAGCATCTCCGTTCGGCCAAATTCCTTCGATACTATGTTTTGACGTTGTGATTGATTTGGTGGCCACGCTTGATTTTTTTGATTTGGGAGTGTGTTCCGTGGTGGACAGTAGTGGCTGCTATGCGTTACCACCAGCCCGGATGCGTAATTAGTATATCTACCCTGGCATTGCCTTGTTGTACCGTGTCACCTACCCTATCGAGACCACTACGAGTTTATTTGTGTCGTACCTAGGGAGCATCCTCTGGTAGCCTCCCGATCAGGAGGTATTACGGTACTGTATAGACTATTGGCACTATAAAATGTACTAAGGTGGAAAACGTAAAGCCTTAACGCTATTTTTAAATAGTATACTTTACTTTAGACATTATTATAATAGCGTATATTACTACATAATAGATAGTATAACAAATCCTTAGAGGATGGTTATCCCAAACATTCTTTGAGTTACTTGTATTTCGATTGTTATTGCACTTGAGTTTGGAGTTATTGGTATAATAATGTTAATCCTGACTCGAGCGTTTTGTGTTTTACTTTACGCTCGGGTCAGACTGAGTGATACAACTTTTGAGGCTCACCTTTGGAGTTGGTGCTTCGTTTGGAGATCCATCTACATCTTTTTAGCATGTAGTTATTCAGTTGATTCCAGTGATGTATTCTGATCTTGTAGTTGACTATTGTATTTGAAACTTCTATTGCATCTTATTTAACTTTGATATATATATATATATATATATATATATACACACACAGTAGCTTCATGGACTACTATTCATTTTGTTTTCGCTACATATTGTATTTATTCTGTGTCTGTGATTCTATGATTTTTATTTATTTACTGTATATGCTGAGTTTTGCCAAATATAAATTAACAATCTGGTATTTTGAGCAAATCAAATCCGACATGTGTTGATGTGAATGGTTGAAAATACCAGGATGTTGCATTATGCCATGATTTCAAGATGTTATTTCAACAGCAATAGGGCTTGTAGGAGGTGACTAAAAATGCTAGAGGGGTTTGGAGATGGATGGTTGAGATCTGATGAGAAATGGTATGAGATGCGGTCCATATTTCTCAATATTTCTTCCATTATAAAATATCCCCTAACACTAATGCAAAAAGAATTTTCAGCTTGTCATTTCCCCATCATTGCTAGCTTACCTCATCAACAAGGAGCTCCAACAAATTCATCTCAAATCAATTCAAAAGGAGATAACATTGGATAGGTAAAGGTCTACGGTTCAAGGATTAGTAATCTATCGAATTAAGAAGATTTCAAAGGAGAAGAATCCAACATTACAAGGTGTGATTAAGGGCATTAGTATGAGCTATATATTTATTACACTATATTATTTATGAGTTCTGGATAACATTATTTAACTTATATGTATGTATGTATGTGTATATGTATTGATATGCTATCTAATTTTAATTATATGACTTGTATTTAATTATATCATCATGTATTGTTAATAGTTGAACCTATATTTTATAAATGCATATCTACATTGGTTATATTTTTTTAGTTTCTGCAAATTAATTTTTAATATTTATTTACTATCATTTAATAATTTTTAAGTCAATATGCAAATTATAAAAATCACAAAAAATAAAATGTTTCAAAATTTATATTTTTAAATTTTTAAATTTATTTATCATCATATAAACACTAGGCCAAAAAAATCAAAAATCACTTTTATGTTTTTTAAAAATCAATTTAATAAATGCCTGAAATTAATTAATTAATTGAAAATATTAGAAGCTTATTGGAAAAAAAATTAGAACTTTAAAATATCATGGTTGATTTACTAAAATTTAATATTTAAATAATATAACACAAAAATATTTTATGTTATTATTTATTGTACTTTGAATAATATATATATATATATATATATATATTAATGTAATAAAATATAAATAAAAAATTTTATGTCTAGAAAGGTTTTAAAAAATATATGTTTTTAAATAAATAATTAATATACATACATGTGTGTGTATACTTATAAATACATAAATTTATATACAAATTTAAATATTATAAATATACTTATATATATTTAAATATAATAATAATAATTTTACTACTGTAATTCATACATACATACATACATATATATGTGTATGTGTGCGTGTAAAATGATTTTATAAAAGCTTTATATATTATGTATATAAATACATATATCGATATGTTTATTTATTTAACATTCAATGCAATAGTATATATGTAAATTATTAAAAATAATTACATATATATACATATATGTAGTTTTCATATTTATATAAATAATAAGTTTACGTATATACTATATTTGGATAACATTTAATACATATAAGATGAGCTAACATGTACGTTGCGTCCAAAATTGCAAGATTTATACGTGGACATGCAATACCTTGCATGAATTATTATGTTACACACGCACACACATACATATATGTATATAATACATATGTATATTATTATATTTAATTCAATATAAATAAATAAAATTCTATGTAATTTATAAATTCAAAATGAAATAAGAAATTTAATTTAAATTAAATTTAGAAATGTTTTAAATAAATTATACTTCGTAGGCCCAATATTGATCCAATATGGGATTTTTTTTTTAAAATTCACTCATATCTTCCAATAAGAGTTAGCCCAGTTCCAATAATGATATTAAAGCCCAATAGCCTATGCGGTTAAAATTAGCAATGTTAGGGTTAAAAATTATGCTCATAGTCCAAAGGTTGTCAATAATAGAAAAGGCCCAAATTTGAATTGGATCTAGGGTTAATTTTCAAAAAAAATTGAAAATTAAAAGTATAAAATTTTAAATTTAAAAGTTAAATTTAAAATAAGATATGCATGTATTATAAAGTTATAATATAATAAAAAATTTCAAAAATGTTTAAAAAATACAAAATAATTTTGAGAATTTAAATTTATTAATAAAATAAATAAATAAACTAAATAATTAAATAATGAAGAATATATACGTTTATATATATTTAGATATATATATGTTATGATATTTTAAAATGTTTAGGATATCATAAGTATACATGATTGTATATAAAATGACTTTTCGAAATTTAAATTATTTAATTAATTAAATAAATTTATTAAAGGTTAGTTAATTAAATAAAATAATTGAAGGTTAATTAAATAAATAAGTTAAATAAAAGGTTGATTAATTAAATAACATGAACATATTTATGATACATGTGTTATGCTATAAAGGTTATAGTATATAATAAATATTTAACATAAATGTTTTATTAAACTAGTATAAAATTAATTAAAATTAATTAATAAATAATATTATACATTTATTATATAATTAGAATTATAAAAGTTATATAATAATGAAACTTATATAATATGAATGTGTAAATTAAAGGTGGAACGTTCGGACACCCTAAATAAACTTAAACAATAAATACATATGTATATATACGTATATCATGATTTTTGATGTGTCTAACACTTGAATTACAAGAGTAATTCATAAAAATTATATTATTCCATAAGTCGATGTCACTTAATTTAAATATTAATGATTAAGAATCATCAATATAATGTTGTCCTCCATAATATGTGTGTGTGTATGTCTGTGTGTGTATATATATTATTAAGTTACTTGCATACACCTTAGTTGTTGAGAAGACTTAAGCGGGGAATGTTATGTGTAGTAGTATTAATATATTGAATAGACAAGATAAGATAACTATATGTATTTGTTAAGCAGACTCAAGGTACATACACTATATTTAGATCGTTGCTATATAGTAGGTATGCGTGAATAATTTCGTTTCAATTTTTTTAGCAGACTCAAGGTCGAAATAGAATTAGGATAATGTACCAAAGGGTTAGGAGTTGTATATAATACAACCGATAAGGAGTTATCCATCGTCCGTGGACCTATGACTTGTTGAGTAGATTCAAGATCAGAATTTCAAGACGGATTAGTCCTAACTCCCACAAGCAAAGTTGAAAGACTTCTATTTTTCGACTTAGGGTATGGTGAAACATAAAAGACTAGTGGGAGCCTTATTAGAAAAATAAAATAATAACATTTAACCTTTCTAATATTGTAAGAACATATGCTATATAATGCTATAATAATCTACACTGATAAATTTTTGCATTTACTGCGATTGATAAAATGTTTATCAATTAAGATATACAAATGAACTGAATTGAAGATTGACAAATAGGAATATAGTATATAAACTTACTATTAAATAGTTCTTGCATGTTAATGTTTTCTATACCCATGCAAGTACCTAATTTTACAACAACTTAATGCATTCGTAATTTGGTCGCTTATGTATTTATTTGATCGAGGCCGTGTATTACCTTCAATGAGTTCCGAACTCAAATGCAGTAAAAGTCTATGGATATTTGATCTATATACTATCACATATAAATGATATATAAGGAACATTTCTTAATGTATTATACTTTGATGAAGTTAGTTCATTCAAAATAAGCCAACAAACAGTACTATAAGACTGAGTGTTCAATTTGATTAATTATAAAAAGGATTGTATTCTATCAAATGTAACACTTGGCTGAAGTACGAGAATGATCTAGGAATTCGATCACTAAAACATCAGTTTGATCTATTTACGTAAGGTGCATCATATTCGATGTCCTTAAATGTTAAGGATAAATGCATTTTTGTAAAGAGTTCATTATGATATTGTTTTAAAGGATTTCTTTTGAATGATTTGAGCATTTAGAAAGAATAACGAATCTACAAGAGTAGATGTTATTTAAGGTATAGTTGGGATAAAAAGAGTGAATGGTCACTTTTGCTTCATAAGGAAACATTGAAAACGAGAATTGTGATGATAATGATTGATAATAAACATTGGAATAAGAAATATGATTTCTATTTCGAAATGTATTTTTATATAGAAAATTATTTTCTATGAGATTTATTTCTTTGAGTTCAAGATATTTGATCAAAGAACTCTCCACTTAAACTACTTGCAGTGTATGAAATAAATAATTTATATTAAGTGAATGACTAATGGTGGAAATAATGGGAGCATTCTCACACATCGAAGAAAAACTATGATTTTCTTATCCTTGTCATGAATAGATAATCCTTGGTTGTTAATTAAGCCATCAAGAGTATTGACTCTATGATATGGTATGATGCACAAATTCGAATAGATTCCACGTGCATTACCAAAATATGATTATGATAGTTGTACTTAAAGTGATATGATCTATTGGCCACAAATATGTCTTTAAGAGAAAGACAAATGTGGTCGAAATATAGTTAGCCACATTGATAAAACCGATTTTCTAAATAATGATTTAGAATAAACCTTTTATATATAATATCCAAAGTGTCTCAAAATTAGTGGGAGCAATATCAAGTTTGTGAGTTTTTAGATATGATCTAAGAATAAATATGAATGTTTCGTTCGACAAGAATCAAAATTGAACAAATGTTTTAGTAAGAATATTAAATAGTTGATTATTAATCAAAATGCATAGGAAGTGTGCGCTCTAAAAAAGTTAAAAGGGCACACTGATGTTTCTAAACCATATGTAAAAAACACAGCAGTGATTTTTAATGATGTACTTATGTTAAAACAGCCTTAGTTGTTTTAATACTCAAATTTGGATTTGTGAATGATGTCTTTTATAGTAAGTATAATTTTTTTTAGGAATGTCTCAAATCGATATGCAATGACAACTTATAATAATGTTTAAAATGGAACATGTAAGATGGATTCCTTATGAATTGGCAATAGGAATTGTTTGCAACCAAATTGGTCACAAGCACCCAAGGATAGGTTTTTATTTAGCGAAGTAAACGAAGAAAATAAAATTAAAACAGAGGAATAGATTAAACTATTGAGAAAATCAAGCTGCTATAAAATACACAAGGATTACAGTGTTCGGCATCGTATGCCTACGTCCACTTTGAAGATTCTCTTTATTGATTCACTGTAAATTTGATTACAGCAGCAAACAGCAAGAAGGAAAAAACTTGATTACAATAAAGAACTATGTAACCAGTAGCTTAAAGATCCTCATAATGACCCCTTAGTCCAGTATTTATAGATGAAGGTGACCACCAATCCTTTAGAACTTCAGCTATAGGACCTTCTTGCCTATATGGCCCACTATAGGGGTCGCTAGGCCCAAATCCTAATAAAGAGGGATCGGTAGGGTACCCTCCATCGATCGATTCTTGGGCAGTGATCCCTATGGTTTCTTCTTCATATTTAGACATGTTGGCACTGCAAATATCATGTTGATTGTACAAGTGGAACTTGTGCTTTTTCTTGATCTTTGGTTCAGATCCACATGGAGGTTAACTCTATCGAACCCTTCTCAATGGACTATGTCGATCCCTCGTGATTGACTCCATACTTCGTATGCAGATCCCTATTGTATGGTATAGTGATCCATCTGCTTATCTAATCATATCGATCCATGCATACTTATTCATGTTTTTCCCTTCAATCCCAATATGTAATACGATCCCTTTTATTCCATTAAGCTATGCCGATCCTTCCTATTCCACAATGCTATGCCAATCCCTCTTATTCCATAATGCTATGCCGATCCATCTTATTCCACAAAGCTATGCCGATCCCTTCTATTCCACAAACCTATGCCGATCCTCCTATTCCATAAAGCTATCCTAAACCCTTAAGTTCTAACCTAACTCCTATAGTTCTAGAAACCTACATCGTCCATCTACAAACTTCATTAAATCATGGCTTCATGTAACCATTTGAGCTCTACTTTCGGGTTCTATAACCATTTTTCCATGGTCGTCCTTCTCAATAACAAACAAATCTATCTTACGCAATCAGTCCAATATAGCCAGGTCAGGATACCGGGTAACACTTGCCCCAAAGTATGTCTTGCGAGTAACATGACATGCTTTGAATCGAAACAAGTCTGAATTGCTAGAGAGAAGCCCATCTAGCTTCCTGATTGATTGTTATTCCTTTGTCGAGTAATTTTCCAAGGCATTTTATTCACCATTTATCGCTAAGACGCTTGGTCGACTTCCAATAATATAAGTCCAATGTCGTATTCCATCAGCATATACAAATCCGGTCATGTGGGGCTTGTAAATTTTTTATTATCTAGCTAGCCTCGAACTTAAAGGTTTCAGATTTGATTCCAATTTCTGTTGATATCAAAAAGGTTGATAATCACTCACATATATATTCACATACATGTTTCTATTGTCAACTCTCGGACGTGTTCGAACGTTCACAGGTCGTTGCCAATTTCTATAGCATTTTCTATGTTCGCTTTTACATTCAAACCTTCATGAGCACCATCATTTTTTCTTTTTCATTTTTCCTTTCATAATCCATTTTTTTATATGTAGGATCGGCATTCAACATGTTGACCCTCACTACGCCATAGATTGCTTACTGCAACATCCAAGAAGTGATGCAGGAAGTGCCAAAAAATGTTGTTGCAAGCTTAAAAAGGGCAAAAGAAACACTTTCTCGGTGATGCATTTTCCCGCGTTGCCCTAGAGTCAAAGCCAACATCTTTGCGGCCCTAGGGCAACATCGGTTCTGTTGTTTCCACAGGTACCAAATTTACTAAAAATTGGGCCCCACAATCTGGGCCCCAACATGTGGGCCTACATTATGGGGACCACTAATTCTGTGGCCCACCTTTACGGAACCCTGTTGTGGGGCCTATATTCATTAATCTATGGTAACACTTTTACCATCCAATGGCAACACTTTGTCAGTTTATTACCACATTTAACATCACATACTGCAACATTATATCATATCTATGGCAACACCTTTTGCAATTTAAATTGGAAATGTAGTGCAACATTATACTACTGCAACATTATATCATATCTAATCGCAACATTACACTTCAACAAAGAACTTTTCATTTAAGAATAACCAACAACACAAATTTTACTTAATCAAATACAAAATAACAAACATACTTAAAACCATAGCCAGTGTATTCATAGTTACATCCAGTACATACTAAATTCTACTTATTAACAGTACATTCATATTTGCGAGCCTCCAGTGCCATCAGCCTCTAGTGCCTCTAATGCCTCCAGTGCTATCACTGCAGACGGTCACACAAAGATCCCCAACATCAATTTGCATGTCAAGGTTTGCTTCGCCTAATTTCTTAAGCAACCATGTCAAGTTCTCCCGAACATTTTGGTTCACCTTTGCATCAAATTCATTTTGGACCTTCTTGTTCACCTTTGCTTCAACTTCGTCAGCTATATGTATGTCTGTTCTTGTTGTTGGGGCATATTTTGAAACTTCTGCAGATTTTATGTGTCGTCCTATAAGCCAAAATGGACCGTGCGACTTTCCGTCAGAAATCATTTCTTGAACAACTCCATCACTTCCTCCTTCACCTATTGCTTTTTCAATCTTATCCTGCAAAATAAAGCAGTTTCAAAATGTGAGATTAAATAAAATTAACGATTCTAAAACAAGTTTCTTAAAGAAGAATTGTTTTGCAAAATCTATTAACAGTTTTAAAATGGATTCAGAAAATATCATGCTATAGGTTTCAATAAAACAGGATCTAATTCTACAAAAATATCAATGCGTAAATTGAAGCATTTTTTGACATCTGATTGAAGAGAAAATAATATTCTTACAATTATGTACTTCATTACTGAAGTATCAATCTTGTACGCCTTTCCTTCTTTCCGCTTGCGAGTTCTAACAAAAAGTTCTCCATCCGATTCGTTGGACTGATACAAATTAAATGAAAAAAGTTAGACACCAAAAGGATATCAAGCCAATTTTTCCAGAACATATATCACTAATCAATTCAGAAATTATACTCAAAGTCAAAGCAAAACTAAAATTATACTCAAATTCAAAGCAATACTTAGGTAAATATGATCGCCTTTACATAAAAACAAATCTCGGTTCAAACGAAGAACAGAAACCACAAGTGCACACAAGCTAAAAGTCTCGAGAAACTCACAGATGCAAAAATGAAGCAACAGTAAGTTCTCAAGCAGCTTACAAGTGCAAAAATAAAGAAACAACAAGTATAAAATCACAACATATGTAGCAACAATATCAGAGCTTTTTCAAGAATAGTATCAAGTGATGTATCAGTTTTGCAAAATTCAAGGCTGAGCTAAGGAAAATTTTCATAGTAAATATCCCATATGTCTATGCTTTCAGATTATTAACTGTAAGCGCAGAGATAACAAATATTCCATGATTCATCTTAGATTCTGATGCAAAACTAAGATTACCTCGTGATTAACCCATGAGCCATGAACATATATATAATACTAAAATGATTTAAGCTCAGCAAGGCAGTAAAGCCATCAACATACAGCAGACAAAAGACAGGCATCAACTTGACATCCATATGCTTAAGAGTTAAGAGTGTATCCAATAGATTACAAACTACTTAATTTCCACAGAGATGGATTGGACTCATATTTATTGTTTAATATGCATCTAACTTGCAGACCTATATTGACCAAATGCGTACAAATGCATGAGCATGACGGACACTGGTTTGGAAAAGAAGAATTGTGTTTTCTATGCCAAAGGGGGCAAAGAAAGGCTTATTTATATTTTTATAGATTTTATGTACTTTTTTAGCAAATGTTATTAATAGCTTTTGAGTCGTAAATTAATGTGAAAATGCAAAAATAATAAACAGATACGATAAAAATTAATACATTAAAATTGAAATAAAAACATTTGTTGGATGATTAACGTGACATATCAGATTATTAGCCTGCTTATTATTCTTTTAGTTACAAAATTCTATATCATAAACAAAACGTATATCACTAATATTTATTTTTCTTATTTGTTTGAGCGAGGTGATATTTTATTTTGGAACATATATGTAATTATTTTAATTTTAATTTTGGAATATATATCGCTTTGCTAAATATGGAGAGGAATTTCAGATAAAATAAAATGCATACCTCCAGCCAACCATAAAAATAAGCAAAATACATACCATCTTATGCTGAATTTGGAAAAAAGTTTTGGACCAGCAGTGTGTGTGTGTCTGTATACGATTTCCGACTTGCACAATTTGTAAAGGCCTTGGACTACAAAAACATGAAATAAAGAAGTTTATCTTCCTGATTTGAATGAATAAAAATGGGAAATAATTCTGTAATAAAACTTAAAATTATGCCTGAATTTTTTCATCTCCCCAATACATCAAGAGTACTCTGAAATCCGCAAGTGGAATTTCGTCCGGCCTATTTTCAAGCCTCTCTTCATCAGTTTCATAAGCCGTATAATGTGCCTTTTTAATACGACTCTTGTACCCCCTCCAAGAGTCATGAATTGACTTCAAAACCCAATATTCACATTCATCCGGAATAATATACCGTTGCTTAAATACAAATCAAATATTAAAAAGAACAGTCATGCTACTTTTGTGACAAGTTCCATATATTTAAGTAAAATTCAGCTAAGTTTGCAAATTACCTTTACATAGTTCCATGGCTTGCCTTTCAAACTCGAAGAAACATCAAACCAAGACTTGTAAGTAAGTGGAACACTCCTCTTCAGTGTTCCTAAAAAAGCACTCAGTTCAGACATTACTTGGTCATCGTCTGAAATGGGTTGGCCCCGATGATTCATTTGGATTAGAACTCTTTTGTCGTATGACCTTGAATGAACTTTATCCATCTTTGTTTTTCCCCTGAAGCTTCTGGGAGCTCTCACTACTGTTACAAAGTACATACAATAGTAATAAGAAGGCTAGACATAACATAAATGAGAACTTAAACTATTAAAATCAGAACTTAATTAGATAATACCTTCAGCTTCTTCTACTTCATCTTCTTCGTTTTCAATATTTGTCGAGACGTTTCCAACAGTAGCCTTCTTCCTTGCACTTCCACTTCCACTACTGTTATTCTTCTGGTGTTCTCGCATAGCCAAATAAGTAGCACTTGTTCCTATTCCTTCATTGTGTGGTAACTCAACGCTACATGGTGGATCAACATTTTGTGTAGGAACTGGATTTTCCCCTGCCTTCGGAATTGGATTCTTATCAGTTGCAGATTCAAAAATGGCCCGTGAACGAATTGTTGGTCCAGACTGAGGCTTTGTAATTGTAACCTTTTTGGTTCTCTAAAATGCACATACAAAAACAATAAAATTAAAAAATAAGGAAGCTAGTCTATAATTACAAACATAAAATTAAATCTTCGGCTATAACGCACCTTTACTGGATTTTTTGAAGTATCATCTTCACTAGGTTCCTCTTGTCCTGGAGCATAATCTTCGCTTTCAGCTAACATCTTTGATTTTCCTTTATTTTTTTCAAATTCATTTATCAATCCAATAACTAACGTAGGCATCTAAAGAGCGTCAAAAACACTATTCTTCTGCGATACATGTTTAGCTCTCTCCCTTTAGTATTCTATAAGCGGTGGAGGTGGCGGAGGTGGTAGATCATCATCTTGAAAGTAATTTAACAAGACATTATTGTAAATATAAGCAAAATATGTAGAACATCGTATTAGAAGATCAGATTGTAGTTTTCTTACTAGAATCTCATTTTCTTTCATAGTTTCCTCTTCATCTGGAGGATTATAGAAATCCAATTTACTCCTGACAGTTGCTGAGTTGATATTCAAAGTTGCATCGCTGACTTCATTTGGATTTTTCTTCTCTGGTGTCTTCGTAGAACTACTGACTTCAGTTGGATTTTTCTTTGGTAACTTTGTAGACCTACCGAGTCCAGTTGACTTCTTGCTGATCACCTTTTCCCTGTCCATGGACTCACAGCAGCTACGCTCACTTGTGGATTGTTTCGCCGTGCCAACTTTCTAGGACTAAAGACTTGATCAGTCTACGTCTCGTTGGTAGGTGGATTGTTTAGCTGTGCCGACTTTCTAGGACTAAAGACTTATCAGTCTACATCTCATCGGTAAGTGGATTCTTTAGCCGTGCCGACTTTCGAATCGGAGTAAAGACTTCAGTCTGCTTCTTGTTTTTTGCTGCCTGTTGGAGATGGTGTGTGGTGACAAATTGCCGTTTCAGTGATTTCGCAGATGCAAACATACAACGACGTAAAAGTCAAGTTTATCATGTCATAAACATAATTATTTAAACTTAATTAAAGAAATTAAGACTTGATCATGTACACTAATATTCCAATTCCTTTATTATTCTACTAAGTGCACTAAAAATCAAACAAGTCCTAATATTCAAACAAAAATGCATAAAAAATTTATGCACACTAAAAGCAGCAAAATGACAAAACAAATTCAGCCATGCGAGAACCAAATTCATCAAAATAGTACAAACGAGAAGATATTTTTATCTTCTTCCCGTCAAAAAGCTAACTGTTTTGTGTTGTACATTTGGCATCTCTGAACCTTGTATAAAATCTGTATCCATTGATAACATATCCAATAAACCTCTTAACTGTTGGAAGAGGGCCCATTGCAAGCAATTGTACTTCTTTTGAGATCTCCTCCTTTTTTCCAACCTCTTCCTTTAACCACTTCCAAAATTCTTCACTGTGTTCTCTCTCTCTTTTATATTGTTTTGATAATGCATGACCATCAATTAATGATCGATGTTCCCTAGAATAAAGATCTGGTTAATAAAAGATAGAAACAAATTTTCTAATTCTTCAATAATTACTAAAATAAAAATAAAACTTAAAAACTTACTCAAGCGAACTCTCTATTTCCTTATTACCACAATTGAATAGCATGTAACAGTGACATGCTGTCCATTGAGAATCTTTAAGATGAATACCTTTTCCATCTTTGTTTCTTCTTGTGCCAATAGGATATTCCAAATTCTATGGACAGGTTTCAAATTTCATTTTTCCTGCTCCATCGCCACCTAAGAACCTTGAACAGAATATCAAACATTCTTCTACAAGATAACCTTCAGCAATGGACGCCTTAGGTTTACTTTTGTTGCGAACATATGATTTCAGTTTACAAAGATAACGCTCAATAGGAAACATACAACGAAGATGTGCAGGTCCACCATATTCAATTTCCTTGCATAAATGAACTAGCAAGTGCACCATTATATCGAAGAAAGCATTTGGGAACATCATCTCAAATTGACAAAGAATTTCCGCAATTTCCTTTCGTAGCCTCTTGAGATCTGCCAAATTGATAATTTTACTCCAAAGACTTCTTGGAAATGCACCTAATCTTATCATAGGTAATGCAACTTTAGGTTTTACAGATTTCCTCACAGCAAATTGCAGCAAGTAGTGGAAGAGAAAATAAACATCGTGGCTGTTATACCCTACAATTTTCCTCTCTTTCTTGTTTACATACCGGCTGATATTAGCTGCACAACCATAAGGAAGTTTAGCATTCTCCAACACCGAGCAAAATATTTCTTTCTCCTTGTTCGTCATTGCAAATATGGCAGCCCTGATCTTAAGGTAATTCCCATCAGTTGATAGAACCGGATGAAGGACCTCCCTGAAGCCTATCTCTTGTAAATCATACTGAGCACTTAAATGGTCTTTCGACTTCCCATCAATATTTAGTAAAGTACCAAGTATGTTATCACAAATGTTTTTCTCTATGTGCATAACATCAAGGTTATGTCGACATACATTGTGACTCCAATATGGTAAATTAAAAAATATTGACTTCTTTTTAAAAGGGGATTCATTTTTATGCTTGTTGACCTCTTTCTGCCCAAAATTATTTTCATAACCAGCCAACAATTCTTCAATGTCTGTCCCGGATAAAATTCTCAGTGATGTTCCCATTTCAATTTCACCATTGAACCTTTTCTTATCAAATCTCCACTTGTGTTCCGGATCTAAAAATTTCCTACGATTCATGTAGCACATTTTTTACTATGTTTCAAGTAAGTTGCAGAAGTCTCAAAATGGCATACGGGACAAGCTAAATAACCCTTTGTGCTCCAGTCGGATAATATTGCATAGCCCGAAAAGTCGCTTATCGTCCATAACACGCTTGCACGTAATGTGAAATTAGCACCAGTTAAGGCATCATAAGTTTGTATGCCAAGTCCCTATAATTCTTTCAATTCTGCGATAAGAGGCTGCATGTAGACATCAATGCTATTCTTAAAAGACTATGGATCAGGGATAAGGGTTGAAAGTATCAAATTTTCTGGCTTCATGCATAACCAAGGTGGAAGGTTACAATTTACCAATATGATTGGCCATGTGTTGTGAGCTGTAGTCATTGTACAAAAAGGACTGAATCCATCAACTGCTACTCCTAACCTGATGTTTCTGTTTTCAGATGAAAAATAAGGATATTTGGCATCCATTGTCTTCCAAACCTCGCTATCAGCTGGATGTTGAAGTCTGCCATCATTTTTTCGTCTCACTGCATGCCATATCATAAGTTCTGCATACTCCTTGGACATGAAATCCTCTGTAGCCTTAGTTTTAGTGGAAAATAACGTATCACTTTTGTTGGTACTTTTTGAATCCCATGCTCTGGATCATTGTCAACACCCGCTTTCTTTTCCAGTATATCCCACCTTGCAGTTATTTTCCTTTTCATTTTCTACGCAATATAGCATGCAGTCATTTGGACATGCATGTATTCTTTGGTAATTGAGGCCTAAATCTTTAATGATATTTTTGGTAGAATTGAAAGATAAAGGGATGTGGGCTTGTGGAAAAGCTTCTTTTAGCAACTCTAATAAATCGTAAATGCAGACTCGGTGATTCCATGTAGGCATTTTAAAGAATAAAGCCTGACGATGAAACTTAATCGTGAAAATTTAGTACACCCAGGATATAATGGTTGCTTTCCCTCTTCAACACGATGATGAAATTTTCTAGCATCGACATCTACTCCATTTTCTCCATCAGAAGATCCACCTTCATTGTTCTGCATATTTCCACGAGTACGATGCAACATCTCATCGAGATTATCTCCAAAATTTATTCCCGCTTCATGATCCATATCGTTATCGCTCCTTTCATGATCTAGATAGGAAACCTCACAAATCCATTTCATGTACAATTCAGATGGACCATTCTAAATTAGATGGTCGTAGACCACCTCTTGACGATGCCACTTGCGATTATGACACTTTTTGCAAGGGCATGTAATTTCATCACCTACCGCGAATCTAGAAAAAAAGTATTTTGAATAAAACGTTTCACTCCACTGATATATCCTTCACTGCACTTAGGAAGTTCTGTCCATATTTTTTCCTCATCGTTCATCACTAATTTACACACAAATAACATACAAAGACAAACACAATAATAAAATCAGGAATATGATTACACCTGAACTCACAAGTAAATCAGTAAACTAGGCAACACAACAATCGAATCAGGAAAAACTTGAAATATACATATAGTGATACCTTAAGAAGCAGATTAAATCGAAGCCCTAATTGAAATTCGAAACCCACACGAACCCCAATTGAAGACCTAATTGAAACACCGAAGCCCTAATTGAACTTGAACTCGAACTTGCCGTAATTGAACCCCATTAAGCTTGTAAACTTAGAACTTTTAGACCTAATTGAAATCGCAATGTTTGAGTGTTTGAGAGGTTGAGCGACGAAGTACGTATTTTGTTCAGTGTTTGAGTGAAACCCTTCGATATTTTGTTAACTTTTTCTGCATTATTTTTGCTTCCCGCGTTAAAAATTATTTCATCCCGCACTCATTTTTTATAATATTTTTGCAAGTCTATAGCTACTGCAACATAGTGTTGATATATATGCTAACATCCTGAAGCTAATGTTGTAATAGACAAAAATCAACATAGCTATCGTTACATTATAGCTAGCAACATCTTGTACTTTCGTTGCAATAGGCCATTTATGGCATAGTGATTGCTGAGGCTACGCAAATAGGGATCGGCAGGTCCCAATGCCGATCCCTTCTCGCCTTTGACTCATTCAACACTTTCCTATAACCGATTCTTCTTCTACACACACACACACATATGCCATTTTTTTCTTTCCTTCCTTACTTTCACATTTCACTTGCCTTTGAACAAAACTTCTCTTCCGAACCCAGGCTTTTATCGGCGCTCGAAACTTCAACCTATTACAGATCCATCCGCCTTCCCAATCTCCATATCAATTGATTTTTCCTTGCCTTTCAACATTATGCATAGCTTGATACTTGCTTCCATTCTTGCTTAAGCATTCATATCCGGTCATACGTATGGTCGGCGACATTTTTCTCTAATCGTGTGATAGAATTATTAGCCTTAAACTATTAGCGAGTGCTTGACATAGTGATGGCAAATGAATTAGGTGAGGCCAAATACTGCTGGAGTAGATATTTGGTGGGTTGAATTGGGTGTAGAAATCTCAAAGGAAGAAGGGAGATTATGGTTCGGTAAAGGCCTTTAGTGGAGAAAAAATTAAGAGTGGAGAAAAGCAGGGTTTGGTCTATGGCGAGATTGCAGCGGCATGGATCGGCAAGCGAGGTTTTGTTTGTTTAGTTGTTTTCATTGGGGAGATGATGAAGGAAGGTTATGGAAAGGTATCAGATAGGGAAGGTTTGGAGAGGGATTGGTATAAGGTGGCGTTATAGAATAGGGATCAGCAGAGGAAGCCTTAGTAGAGGGATCGGTGTGAAGTGGTGTTATAGGTTAGGGATCGGTAGAGGAAGCTTAGATGGAGGGACCGGCATTAAGTGGTATTATAGGTAAGGATCGATAAAGGAAGCCTTAGATGGAGGGATCAACATGAAGGTCTTGGGTAAGGGATCAATAATAAAGTCCAGGGATTGACATATGCATTATAGACTAATCCAACTCAACTCATTCGAACACTCAACACTAGTTTGTTGTGCCAAACTTGGACGTAAGATGACAATGAATGATATAACATGCATACTCGAACTGTTGAACTTGAAACCGACCAACCAAATTTTTGGAATTTTAAATATGGACTAAGCGATAAATTTGCTAATGAACTTAAGTAACAGACTTTATAATTTGACATGCTGATAGTTGATCCCAAAGCCTTCGTTGCGGATCAATTTTCTTGCCAAATAGGAAGGTTTGCAGTGACGGTCTCTCTGTACAAAACTCCCAAATCTCATCATTATA
Organism: Allium cepa; assembly: GCA_030765085.1. Lineage (NCBI taxonomy): Eukaryota > Viridiplantae > Streptophyta > Magnoliopsida > Asparagales > Amaryllidaceae > Allium > Allium cepa. The sequence continues at coordinate 571,682,564 of CM060932.1, read as the reverse complement.
TTTTGCCTTTCTGATACCAAACCATCTATGTTTGTTTCACACCGCACTGCACTAGTTTACAGTTAACACGAAGGGCACAGGTTATTTACTTTTTTCTAATCTTGATTATCTACTGAGTATAGCCGATATAGATTTTAGATGCAAGTAGCATTCAATTGACATGTCTTTTGACTCGGTGACGCGATATATTGGTTCTGAAGCAAAGTCAAGTTCTACAATTATATCTGAATGCATTCTTCAAGCCATCATGTAAAACGAACAGAAGCTTCTAATCCATAAGTCGATCTTTTCTCTGACATTCCAGTCTTTCCGACGGAAAATAGTAGCCTTACTCCTGATGCCGTTGAGGGTGTCATTCTCCATGATAATCCAGTGGATTCATAAGCTTCTCGAATCGGCAAAGCCACTCTTTGCTGATTATGCTCCATCCGTAGAATTCCATTTGAGGACGTCTTATTCTCTTTAAGACAAGATAGACCTCACTTGCCCCCCAGCCGGGTATACAACAAGAAACAAGTTTATGTGCTGGACTGGATGCGTTCTGCCTTTCAATTCGTTTGTCTGGGAGAGGTTGAGATATCTCGGGATCGTTCCTACACAACTTCGTCCCAACAGTTATGCTTTTATTCATGGGACTTTCTTGCTATCTATGAATGTTCTATTTCATTCACCTACTCCTGAAGACATTAGATTCATATACAATTTTAGAAGACAATCGGGAAGCCTCTCGTACGTCTTCTCGATTCTTCTCCAAATTGTCAAGATCTGCAGGTGCTTGGAACAAACTCTTACTATTTAAGCATGAATGGTTTTTTATGCGTTGCCTTCTTGAGTTTACGAGATGATGGTTGGAAGGATGTAAGTATTACTTTTACTTTTCTCTCAAGTTCACTGATCCAAGTCATGGCTTTTCTTTTGAACCGACTAACATTCAGAGTTCGCTCAAGTGTTTGCCCATGTCTAGAAGATGCCAGTTTTTCTAGAGCTATTCCAGCCATCAATGCCACTCTCGTCGAGGATAGGGACATTAAACCCATCGTTACGGATGAACTGCTATCCTTATTCGGTCTATTGGGAGATGGCTATAGCGTTGGACTTCCTGGAAGTGCGACATTACCTAAGAATATTCTAGTATGAAGAAGGGACACGATTAACCCCATCGTGCCCCCTGTTGAGGGGACTCGGGGTGATAATGAGAAGGGAGAAATAAAAGAATCTCAAGTCAAAAAATTGAAAGATGTCGATGCAGGCCTCGAAAAAGTACCAATGGTTGAACAGTCATAGGTCAGACAATCCCAAACATCTAAAAGGAGAAAGAAAAGGTTGACGTACAGGCTTCGTAGGAAAAAAACTGCCTTGGATCCTGAATTTGTTATTACTTCAGTTGAAGAGGAATCATTCTCTCAGCACTTGGAGAGCTCATTAAAGGGGTTTTCCAATCTTCAAATTCCGGACGACATCATGTCCTATAAATTTCCAAATATTAACATCGAAGGACTCAACTCTCCCACTAAAAGTGGCAAAAGCATCCAACCTTCGGACGAAAGAGAGAAAATGCGAATGAGCAAAGTTACCGTTACTAGTTTGTTAGGGGGAGCACTAGGACACTCAAAACCATATACACTTCACTATACACTTCTGTTGGTCTTTCATGTGACAATTACTAATACACTCCCATTCGGCCTTTCAGGTGCTCTGTCTCAATTAAGTGCCTTTGGTCGCCTCCTATTAAGCTAGGATTCAGAGTTTACTTGGCTTATGGAAAAAGACAAGAGCCGAGATAAGAATTATCATTCAAGGGAATCTTCCTCCTTTTCTAAATGCAAATCCCAATCTCGCACATTTCGACAAGGCGAGCAGTCTGACTTTCCTGCCCAAGCAGAGAGCAACCTTCCTATTATGGTCCTCAAATTGCTTCATCTCAGGAGCCACATTCTGGCTATTTAGGCTTTTAAGAATCTCATGAGTGTCGTTCTGGCAAATATCCTCTTGCTACCTCAGAACCACCTTTTCCGGCCACTGCTTCTGTCGCTTCTACAGTAGAGAAGTTGGCAGAGCTTAAGGCCACTTTTCCAAAGGTTTGCTTTGATGGCCTTAAATTCCTTCCCTCTATTCATAAAATCTCAGGGAATGCCAAGGAAAGATCTCTTGCATACGTGAATGACGTATTTGTGTAGCATGAATCATTCATACACTTGGCAAAGAAAGTCTCTAAAGTTTCTATTAAGCGACAATACGAGATTGACCGCCTCAAGTTGAAAGCTATATATGACAAAGATATTGTGAAGCATTGGGATGTTGAACAGCTAGAATTCAAAACCTAACTTCCTAAAGCGGAGAAGAATGCCAAGGAAACAGTACAGGCAGTAAGCCGGTTGGAAACTACTCACAAAAAGGAACTCCACATTGCACTTCATCGCAGTAAGGAACTCGCTTTAGAAAAGGATTCCTTACATAAAGAGAAGGATGCTCTTGCTCGCTACGATAAGGAACTTAAAGAACTTTTAAATAGAGAAAAGGAGGAAAAAAATTGAAGCTCAAGAGGAATCATGGAAATACTGCGACGAAGTGGTTGAGACTAGAAGCCTAAAGGCTAAACTTGATGAACAATTTGCTAAAATTAAAACTCTCAAAGAAGAAGCTCGAGAGGAGTGCTGAAGAGAGATGATCCAACAAATTAACTCCCAAGTGGAAGCTGCGATGGAGTCCAACAGAAATGAGATTAAGGTCTTATTCAACCAATTGATTATTGAATACAACGCTAGAGTCCTGATCCATCGCGGCTTAAGCTTTTGGTGAGGGTTACTTCGAATCACTAGTTGAAGCTTGCGAGCACATCGTTAAAATGAAGTGGAACAAGCTGGGTGAAGCCAATCTTAACGAGGAAGAATTAGTGAGGGATATTCTTCGCAATGACGAGCTTTCAAATCTAACTGCTGCAAAACTTTGATTTTTCAAGGCCTCTACGCCTACTAAAGGAGGAGAGATTATTATATGGTCTTCGGGACTGATCCTAAAGGTCCTTCTTTATCCCAAGCAACTAAAACATCAACTTATCTTGATATGGAGCTAGATCTTGGCTATGATCTGGATAGGCCTAACTTTGAGCCTAAGTTGTTATCTCCCATTTTTGAAGAAGTCACCCCAACGATGAAAGAGAGTCAGCCAGATACTGGTATTTTTCTTTACTCCTTAGTATACAAAAAGTTTTCGTTCTTTTACGTGCAATGGATTTAAGCTAACCTTCTCGTTTCACCAAATTTTGTAGGTCTTCTGGGTCCTAGTCAAACTTTCAAAATCGGTGCTGCTGTAGAGCAACGCAATGAAACGGCTGGAGATCCTGCTGCTGTTAATGATCCAGGACCCAATGCCCAAGTCATCGGTACCTATGATGAAGATAAGATCGATAATCCGACGATTCTGATGATGTCATAATTCTCGGTGCCTTGAACACACAGATAAGTCCAGCATGAGCGAGCAGATCGAAAAGGAGGAATGGTTGAAAAGAAGGGTAAAAATCGAGCCCATCGAGGTGGATGTTGACGATCCTCATCTCATGCTATTGCAAATTATTCCACCGAGTGGGTCGATCTCTGATGAATTTCCTCCAACCTTCTCAAGCTCTCCAGGCAAAGGTGGTAAAGGGTCTCAAAGGAGAAGTACTAATGGCTCCACCCCTAAAAAATCCAAAAGTGAAAGAAAATCGAAGAAGTAGTTGTTACTTCATGTCATTGTATATAGTTTGCATAATTATTTCTTTCACTAGTCGTAGTTGTACGGATATGAATCTCGATATTTTGAAATAATTTGTACTAAAATTTTTGGCACCTATAAATAAAAATTTTTGTTTTCGATTAAGCATCACGTGAATTGTTATTTAAATAGTTAAACGATTACTTTCAATTCAATGTACTTGTAATACGTTGATTGCAAATTCTATTGACGATTCACTATCTCCACCCCAATGACTCCATATGGTCGTGGCCTCAAGTAATATCAAACACCAAGATTGGGCCCTAGTGTTACACTGCTAAATTCATCGATTTTTTTGGAATAACTGATCTTTTTGCCTCGGCATCGATTTGGCGAGGCCGTAAGTCGGATGGTCAAATTCCATCTTTAGCGAATTTATACTCCTCCTATCGATTTTAGGGTAGAGTTTATGGAATAGAGAATGATCGAAATACACTCATTTGTTCATAAAGTTAACGGAATAAAGAATGGTCAACATCCACTTATCTATTCATGGAGTTTGTAGAATAGAGAACAGTCGAAATTAACTCATCTATTCATGGAGTTTGCGGAATAGAGAACGATCGAAATCCACTCATATATTCATGGAGTTTGAAGAATAGAGTACGGTCGAAATCCATTCATCTATTCATGGAGTTTGTGGAATGGAGAACGGTCGAAATCCACTCATTTACTCATGGAGTTTTTAGAATAGAGAACGGTCGAAATCTACTCATCTATCATGGAGTTTGTGGAATGGAGAACGGTTGGAATCCCCTCCTATTTATGAAGTTTGTAGAATAGAGAACGATCAAAATCCACACATCTATTTATGGAATTTGCGGAATAGAGAATAGTTGAAATCCACTCATCTTTTCATTTATGTTTATGTTCCAGTCCGCTCTCTGGGGACTTAGAGTTATTTTATGGGCAGATAGTATCTGCTCGATTCATATTTATACCCTATTATGCGCTCTGGGGACTTAAAGTTGTTTTGTGCCCAGTCGACGTTCGCTCGATTTATGTTTACATTCCAGTCTGCACTCTGGGGACTTAGAGTTGTTTCGAGATCAATTAGGGTGTACTCCTTTTGGTTAATTGGTTTTGCTTTAGACCCACGGTCTGGGTATGAATTTTTTATCACCAGCTTATCGACCATATTCGTTACTTATTGTATGTTCCATTCTCTGGATCATTTTCAGGATATTAAAAGAGAAAATTAACAGAACTCATCTTATTTGATCCCATTAGGGGTGAGCATGATCGATCGATTTCAAACTCTGGAAGCTTGTTCACACATATTGGTATCAATTAGTTTCATTATGTACTTAGCATACAATGCAATAACAATCACAACTATAAAGGAAGCTTGAAACTTTATTCATTAAATGGAAAGGAACAAAATAATCCGCCTGATTACATATTCGAAAAATTAACTGCTAAACCAAAATTCTGAAAGTAAATAGAACTGAAATGTAAGGAAATAATCTAAGTGAAATAGCGTTGTACATGCTCACTATTCCACGCTCTCGGAAGAGTATTGCCATCGACAATCGCTAGCTTGAAAGTTCCTTCTCCAAGCCTCTGTTCAATGACATATGGTCCATCCCACATTGGATTCATATGTGACAGGGTAGGAAAAACCAGTTTTAGGACAAGATCGCCAATTTCGAAGGTTCTTGATCGCACTTTAGTGTTGTAATATCAGGCGACTTGATGTCGATGTAGAGCTGCTCTCAAATCGGCTTCTTAATGTTTCTCATCTATAAAGTTCAAAGGTTCCAAGAGAAGATCTTTATTTGTTTTAGGATCGTAGTAAATCACTCGATGAGAAAGGACATCGAGCTCGATAAGAATAACGACTTCTGAACCATAAGCGAGGGCAAATGGAGTATGGTCAGTCGTGGACTTGTGAGTGGTCATGTAAGCCCAAAAGCCCATAGTGGTATACGGAGTTCATACACCCACTTGCCTCTAGCCTTCTCTAAACGCTTCTTCAGAATTGACTTAATGATTTTGTTAATAGCTTCAAACCATCCATTTTCCTGAGGGTGAGCAACCGTTGCAAATCTCTTTTCAATGCGGTGTCTTCGGCAGAAGTCTTCGAACTCAATCTCATCAAATTAAGTCCCATTATCTGTTACAATGGTCTGTGAAAGACCAAAGAGACATATGATGTTTCAGACAACAAAGTTGATTACTTTCTTGGTCATGATTATAGCTAAAAGTTCCGCCTCGGCCCATTTCATAAAGTAATTAACTGCCATAATACCGTACTGCATACCACCATAGAGATTGGTAACAACTGATAATATCTATTCCCCCACATAGTGAATGGCCATGGGCTGACTATTTGCGTGATTTCTGTTAGCGGAGCTCTCGAAAATTTTGCATATATCTGGCATTTATCACATCATCTTACATAATCGATTGCATCTCGGTTTACGGTTGGCCAATAATACCCATAATAGAGTATCTTCTTTGCTAGAGTGTGGCCTCCACTATGATCATCGCATTCTCCTTTATGAACTTCTTTCAAAACAAGTTTTATCTCATCATGAGCAATACACTAAAGTAGAGGGACTGAGAAACCTAACCTATACATGACTCCTTGCATAATATGTCGTGAACCTTTGCGAAGGACATCCACTTTTCATTTCTTTTATTATGCAGGACTCCATGCCATAAACAGTCTTTAATTGGAGTCATCCAAGATTCCCTTTTAGATTCTGCCTCCAATGCTTGATCAATTTCCATCATGTTTACGCTTGGGGATTCTAATACTCGTCCTATACCAAACCCATCCAATGTGCATCATCGGTACTAGCGAGCTTTGCTAATGAACAGCCTCTTTGTTTTGATCGTGTGGAATATGTGAAATGTCATTGTATTCAAATTCAGTTAACAACTCCTGAATTTGGGTAAGACTAGGGGCAAGACAATATCACTTAGCATAGTAGTCTCCTCTAACTTGAAACACCACTAACTGCAAATCGCAAAAAGATTCCAAGAGATTTAATTCCAAGTTCTTTGGTGAGTCTAAGTCTAGCAATCAGAGCTACATATTCAGCTTCATTGTCTATCACTGGGAAATCAAGCTTTAGAGCATAAAAAATCGACCAATTCTCAGGAGTTACGAGCACAATCCTAGCTCCAAAGCAATGATCATTAAACGCTCCATCAGTATATAACTTCCATCATACATTGGGGATTTCACTTCCATCTAGAAGATCATCCCACACGGTAAACTCTGCTATGAAATCCACCAAATCCTGTCCTAGATAGCTCTCCGAGGGAGACAAGTAATGTCAAACTGACTGAGCTCAATGTTCCACTTGAGTACCCTCCCAAACGTCTTAGGCTGCTGTAGGACCTATCGTAATGGCTGGTCGGTGTAAATATTGATTGGATGTGCCTGAAAGTATGGCTGAAGTTTCCATGATGCAATTAGCAAGTAGTATGCCTGTTTCTCTACATTTGGATAACTCCTTTCTCCTCCTGTCAATCATTTACTGACGTAATACGCCAGCCTCTGGATCCGATTCTCCTTACGAACTAAGGCACCACTTATAGAGTGTGTTGATACAGCCAAATAAATGAACAACTCCTCATAATCTACCGACTTTGACAAAATAGGGGTCTCTCCAAATGATTCACCAGAGCTTGGAATGCGTCTTTGCAATCCTGCATCCATTCAAAGATTCTTTTTCCCTTTTTAACCAGATTGAAGAAAGGAATGCATTTGTCAGTAGCTTTGGTGATAAATCGACTTAAAATGACAACCTTCCTTTCAAACTCTGCACTTTTATAATGGTTCTTGGCACTTCGATATTGGGGATGGCCTGAATCATCTTTGGATTAGCTTCTATTTCACGAGCATTGACAATAAACCCCAAAAAAATTCCTGATGCCACACCGAGTGAACATTTCAAAGGATTGATTTTCATCTTGTAATATCGAAGGATGTCAAACATTTCTTCTAAGTTTTTGATGTGGTCGCTTGATCGTCAGGACTTCTTGAGCATATCATCCACGAACACTTCCATTGTCTTTCCAACCTAATCCCTAAACATCCTACTAACCAAGCACTGATGGGTTGCTCCATCATTCTTCAGTCCAAATGACATTACTACGTAACAGTACAACCCTACATCTGTAACAAAACTAGTGTGTTCTGGGTCGAGGACATGCATTGGGATTTGGTCATATCCCGAATATGCAACTATGAACGACAAAAATTCGTATCTTGTAGTTGAATCAACTAACCGATTAATCCTAGGAAGGAGGAAACTATCCTTTGGACATGCTTTGTTCGGATCTGAATAATCAATGCACGTTCTCCATTTTTCATTCGCCTTCTTCACAAGTAGGGATTAGATAGCCTCTCAGGATAGAGGGCGTCGTGGATAAACCCATGGACTTTTAGTTTATCCACCTCCTCTTCAAGAGCGACAGATCTCTCCGGATACATGTCACGTCTTTTTTCCTTCACTTAAACATATCTTGGATCAATATTCAATGCATGGCTTGCAATGATAGGCGAGATTCCACACATGTCAGAGTGAGTCCAAGTGAATACATCTAGATTTGCTCGGAAAAAACCAGCAAGTTCTTTCATCAATTGGGGGCTGAGACGTGACCCAATCTTCAGGACTCACGATAGGTCATCATGGATAACCATGATATCAACCGTCAGCTTGGCCAATGCAGCCTTGGTCTCGCCGAGTTCCTCTTCATCATCTCTCAGATCTATATCTCTATAGAACCGACTATGGCACCCGAGCCAAGGCCCAGGCACTACTTGTCTGTCTTTAGTGGTGAGGATGCCGGATAGCTTTGTCTACACCCTTTCCCTTCTCCTTACGCTGAGCTTTCCTCAACTTAGCTATATAATAGGCACATCTAGTCGCTTGATTGCCGTGAAGAACTCCTGTTCCATTATCTATTGGAAACTTCAAAGTTAACCACCATGGGGCAAGAGCTACCCAGAATCCAACCTGGGTCGGTCGAACTATAAAAACATTGTATGGAGAGTCAACATCCAAAACAATAAACGATAAGGTCTGCACTCTCCTTCATTCACCCTCACCCTATTCAACTGGTAATTTCATGTATCCTACAGCCTCAGTTGCTACTCCATTAAAACCATGAATTCGAACTTTAGATGATTTTATGTCTTTAGCCTCCATTTCTCATCTGATTGTATGCCTTTTTGATGATTACATTCACTGAATTTCCACAATCAATCAGAATCCTCCTTACCAATGGTGGACCAATCATAGCTGAAATGACCATCAAGTCAATTGTTAGGGCCTTTGCTTTGTCTACATCCCTACTTCTAAACACAATATCATCCGCCATGGTGCGCTGCTGTTTTGTTGGAGCTCCATCTTCTGCATTCGAATAAAATTCAAAATCTATTTCTTATCGCACTAGCATAATGCTCCATCTCTTGCCAACTCATGTCTATAGGGGGTGGTACCCTAACTATCGTATTACTCACTAGTCTTCCACCAGTCCGTGTAGGCTCCTCAGTCCTACGCGGAACTTCTCCTCGATTGGGATCGGATGTCCCCTGTCTACCACCATATGGAGTTTTCACAAACTATTGCAACTTCTTTTCCTATCAATTTTTCTATGACATCCTAGAGGTGCCTACATTCATTTTTATTATGCCCATAACATTCGTGAAACTGACAATACTTCCTAGTATGCTTCTGTCTCTCTGACAACTCTTTTGGTTGCGGCTTCCCGTACTGCATGGTATTGCAAGTGGATAGATAAATGTTCTCTAGGAACATGTTTAGTGGCATGTAATTTTAATATACTGGAATTCTAGGCTTTAGACTCCCAAATCGGTCTTCCTCTCTCGATTCCTGTCTCCATCTTTTTTTGTTGATTCAGCTTATTCTAAACATTCAACTGAACTTTTCCAGAACTTTCATCAAAATGTTTTATTGCAATATTACTTTATACTGCTTCTCCACTCGGTCGTGTAGTGTTCTTTTTCCTTGAGGACCTGGCCTTCTCTTTCCTTTAAAAATGGGTTGCCTTTGCATTAAAGTGGTCCAATGTGGCAGGTGGTTTTCCAGCCAGCCAGTCGCCAAACTAAAATTCTGGATCAATCCCTCTCGTCACGGCCATGAGTATAGCATGATCATTTGGGTTTCTAACCTCCGTGGCGGCAGTATGAAATCTCTCCAAGTAATCTATCAACGATTCCGGTAGGGCCTGGATCATAGTGGAAAGGGACATTAAGTCTTTAAGACGAACTACGTGTAGTTGGAATTGCTCTAAAAACTTAGTTGTCAGTTCGTTGAATCTCGAAATTGACGATTAAGGTAGTCTCGTGAACCACATCATTGCTACCCGAGAAAGGGTAATGGGAAAGCATCTGCACTTGTTTGCGTCGATAGCACTTGCAGAATCCATCAACCATTCATATCTCATGATATGCTGCATAAGGTAAGGTCCATATTTCCCTAGGGAGGCATTGATGGCATGTTGAACCTCTTCGGATATTCCGCATCAGAAAATATTTTGTAAATGGTGTATGGCTTCTAGAGATTCTCTAGTCATCATTAATCAAACCTTGATTCTCTCTCACCTACTGTCTTACTGTCGCTGATAGATCCAACGTTCGGATAGGTGGTGCCAAGCGGTGGTCATGCACTACCTCACTTTAATGGTCTAGTCGATGTCTACAGGCCATTTCACGCCTTCTCGGTTCACCATCCTCTTGATGCGTACCTTGAACATTTATCTAGTTGTCATTTCGACGGAGTACCTGGTCTGCATTCGATCGAGCTCTAGCATCCAAGCTTTCGGGAATAGCTCCAGTGCGATCCCCTAAGTGTAGTGGGGGATCCCTTATAAGGAGGAGGGATTGGTATTGATCCCTAAGGAGGGATCAACACCGATCTGTCTCGGTAGATCATATTGGTCTGCCAAGCAGTGCTCCGACATTTCTGCGTGACCTCCTTCAAGCCTGTGATGGCTAAAACTCTAGTACTCATTCGATGAGCTTGAACTTTTAAATGACGAATAGGGAGTAGGGTCCCTCTTGGCCTTCCCATGCTGTTATTGGGTAATCTGGTTCATCAGGCTAATATTGGTCTAAATATACTCATTTAGTTGTCGATGGATTTCCATCAACTCTCTCATCAAATTATTACATTCAGCTCGGGTTACAGAATCTATATGGTTAGGAACTTCAACCGGATCAACATTCTAATTTGCAAGCTGGTTTCTTCGGCCTCCTTGTTGAATGCTAGTAGTCTCATTTCCATCAACATTTTGAACAGTAGATCTGGTATGTCTCACCATTGTTAATCTCCTTGTTTAGATTTCAAATTTGAGTAGTGTAATCAAGTTTTTTGAAGATAGCTAGGGATCTCCTTCAGGGGATTTCCCCAATCTAGTAGCAACAAAAGGGATCCTAAGAGACTGAGAATCAGGTTCTTAGTGAAAGCACAAAAATTTTTGCAACCAAATTGGTCACAAGAACCCAAGAATAAATTTATGTAGAGAAGTAAATGAAGAAACCATAATTAAAATGGAGGAATAGAGTAAACGAAGAAGCAAATCAAAGCTATAATAATAAACAAAAGGATTTATAATGGTTCGGCATCGTATGCCTACGTCCATTTTGAAGATTCTCTTATTGATTCATTATTAATTTGATTATAGCAACAAACAATAAGAAGTGAGGAAAAAACTTGATTACAATAAAGAACTATGTAATTAGCAGTGTAAAGATGCTCGTAACGACCCCGTAGGCCATTATTTATAGATGAAGATGACTGCCAATCCTTCTAAAATTTCGACTATAGGACCTTCTTATCCATATGGGCCCACCATAGAGGTCGTTAGAACCAAATCCCAATTAAGAGGGATAGTACTGAACCCTCCGTTGGTTGACTCTTGGGCAGCGATGTTAGTTCCTAAAATGATAGTTTTGATGACAACAACCTTAGGACTTATTATGAAATATAAATACTAATATTTTTGTCTAGATATATATGTATATGTAGAATATATATATATATATATATATATATATATATATATGCAGGTACTGAGAATGAAGACCGTATAGTATAGAGATTCAAGATTGAGTATAATGATTCAAGACTGAGTATAGGGATTCAAGACTAATGATTTCAAGATTGAAGAAATCAAGACTGAAGACTCATGAGCATCAAAAGTTCAAGACATCAGGATAAGTAATAGAGTATAGACTTATGTTAAAACTTCATAATAGCACTAAAATCTTTATTCAGATTTTAATTATGGAATGGAATCCGCCTTCTGGCTTTAATAATGGGATGAAACTCATGACCTCTTTAGTAGGATGGAACCCACGACCTTCTCCTATGGAATGGAATCCATAAAATTTTCAAAATGATTTATATTTTCAAAACTATCCTTTTAAAGTCATCTCTATCAATTTAAATATTTTAGTCTTAATTCAAAATATATTTTTAATCATATTAATTTCAAAACCTTCTCTTGTTTTTTAAACTATTTCTTGATTTTAATATTTTAGCTTTAATATATTTTAAAGAAATCTATACTTAGTTTTTAATATTACTTTTATATTATACATTATATATTTTAAGATTACTTTCTAAAACTCTTTTATAAGTTTAAACTATATTCAAAATGGTTTACAAATTTTAGAAATTATTTTGACAAGTTTTAGAATAGAAATCATTTTAAAGAAAAAAAATATTTTAAAAAATAACATAGGTGTATCGACATCCCTCATCCCCCAATGTCTACATAGTAGCCATAGAATTCAAATTTCAAATTTTCAAAAGAAGTGTCTATTCGTCATAATCTTTCGCGCATGGACATGACCGTTGTTCTCCTGTAAATATTAGTTATTTTCAACGAATTTTATGTTAGTTTTTCTTCATTTCTTCACTCCTTCTCCACTCAAATATTCTCTTATATTTCAAATGCTTTAACAAAATTCTGCCGAAATCCTAAGTGACTCAAACTCGATCGTCTCTAGTTTGACTTCTGCCATGTTCTCTCAAAAATCTTAGTCCTTCTAAGAGTTATAGGATCATTTGTAATCAAAAAATAAGATCAAAGTGTATTGAGTCTCTCTCTATCAAAGTGTGATTGTAAACGGTGTGATTGTATAACGATCCGATATTTTCAACCATTCGCATACGCACATGCCGAACTTGATTTGCTCAGAATACCTAATTGAAAAAAATTAAATTTGGCAAATCTCAGAATATACAGCGAATAAATAAATCACCAAACCATAGACACAGAGTAAAATAATGCAGCAGAAGTAAAGAGATAGTAGTTCATGAAGATACTATATATATACACATCAGAGTTAAACAAGATACAATAGATGTCTTAATATGATAATCAACTACAAATCAGAATAATCACTGGAATCCACTAGACAACTGGAATCAACTAAACAAATGAAAGGGAAATAGATAGCCAGATCTTCAAGCAAAGCTCCAACTCCGAAGGTGAGTCTCAAATGATGTATCACTCAGTCTGACCTGAGCATAAAGCAAAACACAAAACACTCGAGTCAGGACATACATACTTATACAATGTAAACCAACTCAAGAGAACTGTAATATAAGGTACAAGTAACTTAAAGGATGCTTGGGACCACCCATCCTCTAAGGATCCGTTAAACTATTTACTATGTATTAATATTTCGCTATTATAATAGTGTCTATAGAAAAATAAACTTTGTGTTAAGTAGCATTAAGGGATTATCCATATAGCCCTTACCACGTAATAGTCCTAGTAGTCCATCCAGTATCAGCGCATCTCCAGATCGAGAGACTACCCTAAATACTCCACGGGCTACCTGAGAAAACCGAACTTGTACAAGGCGCGCTATGGTAGGTGAAACGAAACAACTAGGCAATGCCAGGGTAGATAGACCAAATACACTTCCGGGCTAGTGGTAACACATAGCAGCTACTGCCGCCCACCTCGAGCCATACCCCAAATCAAAAATATCAAAAGTGGCCACCGAATCAATCTCAAAGTCGGAATATAATAGCATAGGAGTGTGTCCGATCAAAGGAGCGAACTCATTAGCCCGTCAATTGCTCTTGTTTTAGCCACCTTATGCCAACTCACGGGAGTTGGGTCCACGTATATACCTCAAAGGAATGCCGCCGCCATCCTACTTCATTATGGGATCTCCACCGCGTACACGGTTGTTAAAGTGGTTTTCGGGGTTGGCAAAGAGTATGAAAACTTTTGATCTCGGTCTCTTTAACAACCAAATGTTATTATTACCCATGGATATTTATTTTTAAACCATTTCTATTCCAAAACCATTTAAAATCAAATACTGTTACTTTCCAAAATAATATCCATTTTCAAAAATGGTAATATTTCCAATTTCCATATACTTACCAAAATAATATCCATTTTCAAAACAAAATACTATATTATTTCATTTCAAAACCCATCAATATATCATTTCCATTTCAAAACCAAAATATAATATATCATTTAAATTCCAAACCAAATCCATATATTATTTAAATAAAACCTAAATGTCAAACCACTAAATATTTCCTTCAATTTATTAAACTTGAAATATTCCTTTAAATCATCTTAAATCAAACTACTTTATAAAGTCATATTCTTAAATCTTCAATTTCGATAAGTTCAAATTTATATATTTAAATACAATTCTAATTTAAATACAATTTCACATAAATTCATTTCCAAAGCCATATTACTCTCAAGTTATAATAACTCTGAAACCACACACTCTGAAACATATTTATTTGGACTATTTGAAATCAATGTTAATATCTTCCAAACAAGATTCATTTAACCATTTAAATTCGACGTCAAATAATATTCATTTCAAATTTGTAGCATTTATAAGTCCATTCATTTAATTATAACTTTCCAAAACATTGTATATTTCATCTACACTAAAATTTCAATTTTTAGCTAATTTAACATATAAAATCACATTTCACACTTCAAAAATATTCATTTGGATATCATTTAACTTATGATTTAATAAAATAAAATTTTATCAATAAATATCCAAATTAAACTATAATTCATTAATAAGTCAAAATTACCCTATTTTACTTAACTTTTATTTTTAACAAATAACTTTACACTTTATTTAAAATATCCATCCAACAAATAAAATACCCTTATCACTAAATTTACTTAACTTTCATTTGAAAACTAAATTTCCAATTATCAAGTTAAGTCATTTTAAGTTGCATTTTCCATTTAAATCATAATACCTTATTTTTACAAAACATAACCATAAATCAAGTGTTTTCTCATAGTTAATATAATAGCCCAATCCTTTTTTGATTCATCTAGACATCAATTAACTATGATTCCAAATTAAATAAATTTTATTACTAAGTCAAATCAAAACGGCAGTTCATTTTATCCACTCAAAATATATTATTTACTATACAAGCCTTATTTATTTCAAGAAATAACCTTTATTAAATTTACTAGGTCAGATTTTAGATTCCAAATTAAATCAAACTTTATTATTAAAATATTGATCATAAATAAAATCTTCATATTACAATTTAATACCACATAAATTTTTTTAAATTACAATCTACACCAATTATCATCTTATAAAATTTTAACTTATAGGAAACCAATACCTCAATATCTCTTTATATTCAAATCCTTAAATCAGCTTTTAAATCAAAATTCCATATATTTAAAATTCAACATACTTAAAAAATTTAGAGAACTATTATAAAAATTTATCCATAGGCCAGTATAAAATTTTCTAACCTAGGTCAAGTGATACGGATATGTATCATTTCAATCCGTAATTTAAAAAGAAAATTTGGGTTCTATCATTTCAAACCCCCAATCCCAAGTAAAATAAATACAATAAAAGTCAATCGAGCCTATCATTACAGCTCATAATGATTTTTCCGTATTCTAATGTCCGTTCGGGTATGTATCATTTCAACGCATAGTGATAAGGAACTTGTAGTGTGAGATACAGTAAATAGAATGAACAGTATATCATATAATAACATATTAGATGATGTAACAAATATGTAAACAACATTTAACATCATATAACATATCACAACCATATATGGACATAGCATATAAATTTATACAATTCACTTGTCATTATTCCGCAATAATATAAGTATATACGTTAATAGTGAATAACTGACCTTTCAAAAGCTAGAATTGACAAATTCAGAATAAGAATCGAAACTCCGCAAAGTACGAAAAAGCACGGCAAAGCACAATGCAAACTTGAGTGGATGAAGAATCAGATCCAAATCATGTATGCAAACAAATATTACATACATAAGAATATGATTCAACACAAAAAAATAGAGTTTAAAACAATGGAAAAATAATGTATCAAAGTGGCATAACTTGCCTTAATCAATCAATGGCTTGGCTACACCACATATGGGTTCAACCATCATCTTGTATTGCTCGGTCATGATGGTTAGAGATGTGTTAGGAGATGATGGAGGCCGAACCTAAACTTGAAGGAAGACAAAGAAAACAAAATGAAAAAAGGAGGAGAAAGAAGAAAGAAGCCATGACTTTAGATCTTGTATTTTTTTCTTCATGCAAATAAATAAGATGAGGAGATGAGAAACTTTGTACATGAAAAAAAATAGATGGCGGCTAGGTTTTAGTAAATACACATCCAAAAGAAAGAAACGACAAGAAATAAAGAGGCTAGGAAATAAAAGACAAGGAGTTTGAATGGTTTAGGAAATAAAAAGGCAACAAATAACTTGATGTATTTATTAATTTTTTTCCCTTTACCAATTTATTACTTTATAAATAAATTTACGTTTCTATTTATTGCATACATTCATACCTCCCATTACTGCATTAATTCTCATTAATGATAGTAAAGATTTCCTATTTATTTTATAGACTAAATAGGCAACTTATCTTAGCTGTTACCATTACCCTTTTATTTACACTTAAGTTTATTATATTCAACTAATTATTATACTTACCTACCTAATATTGAATTCACTCAATTACTATTAATTATGCTAATTCGTTTATTTATACGCCACTTACCCTTATTTACTTATATTCAAATTCATACTCAAAAATAACAGTTACAACTAAATTAATAGGCCAATTAAATAGTAACTTACAACCGTTACTATTACTTTAAGTAACATTAATGAATTCATTATTGTTTACAAATAAAATGTTACAATTACTTAATTAACACTGGTTTACTTAAATTTATATTAATCATATATTATCTCATTAATGATTCAATATTCACACTTGTGATTTCATTGTTCACAACAAATGTTACCATTCTTATATACCCAATATTTATTCAAGAGTCATTTATTTCATATTATTCCTTTTATAAATTTAAATGTTTGTATTAGTTTTCTTACATTAATTTACAGCCAAGTATGCCAATTTTCATTACTTCACTAAATTGTAATTTCATTTCAATTCTTACTAATTAGTTATAATCACCACCGTTCAATTTTAAATTAATAAGATTTTTTTCATATTAAATTACCAAAACTTATTAACTTAACAAATTTAATTATTGAAAATTTTACGGGTCGTTACACTCTCCCCCACTCAAAACTTTTCGTCTCCGAAAAGGAAAAGAAGGGGAAAGAAAGAATTAAATAATCCATATATCTTATTCCAAATACTAACTTTATAAACAAATAGATTTACAAAATTAATTAATTTGAATAAAATACACCAATTTATTTAAAAATTCCTTCAATACCATTTTATTTTGTAATTATTCAATTAACCTTTTATTCTATTTACCTCAATTAATCCTTTTATAACTAAAATTTAAGTGTATAACATTTATTATAAACACTCAAGTTTTATTTATAAAATCCTTTTATTGCATATTCTCCAATTACATTGTTAACTTCTAATAACTAAGGTAAGTTATTTTTGAATGAAATAGAATATTATACAAATAAAATTTTCTAGTTCAATTATTCAAGCTTAAATATTTATTCAAAATTTTTATTTCATTTTATATTTGAAATCATTCTCAACTTAAAATTTAAGAATTAAATTTCCAATTTCACTTCAAAACTTTAGAGATAAATAAATATACACAATATATCAAATCCAATTTAAATCATATATCATATATATTATAAATCATGTCATATTTTAGAAATTCAAATCAATTTAATTCTCCAAAGAAAAACTGTAGCAAAACTACAGAATGGTCTCTACACTTTGAAACTCGAAAATGAATGTTGATGATGCTGCAGTCTTCACGGAAATTATTTTCCAGCGACAAAGAAAAGAGCACTCATTTAACCAATTAATTTTTTTTTTGAAACAATTTCTACTTGAAATACTTTAAATAATACACCCTTTTAAAACTCTAAACACAAATTTTGAAACGATCGAAAATTAAATTCTTAGTTTCTTGTTTTAAATTCAATTAAATTTCCAAATTAATTATAACCATGTTTTAGTTCAATTAGTTATATACATATACAATATAATTATACCGAATTTATTTCATTTACTAAATTTCAAAACTATATTGTGTCGGTTCGCTTTGTTCAAGTGTTTTGGAGATCCTATCGACAATGTTGATCAGACGAATCAATCGAAAACCCAAATCAACATCAACAACTCAAACAACATGCTATATAAAACATTTAAATATGGATTTACAAATACACTATACAGGAATAGATTTTCAAAGCAAGGATAGAGATTCAAATTTGTTTAATTCAAATCAAAGAAAATTTTGGTTTGAGGATAAGTTAAAAAAAAAAAAATAAGATGATTAACTTACTGAATATGGAAATGGATAAGCTTATATAAATCGTGGGCAACTGCGACTTCAAGAATAAGATCGATGCAGAATTCTAAGACAAATCTACATTCGATCTCAAGAGGTAGAATTTGGGATAACAAAAGATATTAGCATCTAAACCGAGGATATAGAAATCCACAATGAATCAATTCCTATTATAAAGGAGCTTCACCCCTTTACAAGTCATTTGGTGGAGCTAGGGGATGCTTCAGAATTTAGAAGAATGCGAATAGTGAAAGACAAGAATGTATTTTAGAACTGCAGGGAACGTTCCAAAATTCCAAGGAGTTAAGTCAAAAAGGAAGAGATTCCCACTCGAATGAAAGCGGTTCTGTAAATAAATTTACTATATATGCTAAGTTTTGCCTAGGGCCAAAGCTCTGCCACCAGCTGTAATGATCCGATATTTTCAACCATTCGCATTCGCACATGCCAGACTTGAATTGCTCAAAATACAGAATTGAAAAAAATTAAATTTGGCAAATCTCAAAATATACAGCAAATAAATAAATCATAGAATCACAGATATAGAGTGATATAATGCATCGGAAGTAAAAAGATAGTAGTTCACGAAGCTACCATATATAAACATCAGAGTTAAACAAGATACAACAGAAGTCTCAATATGATAGTCAAGTAAAAATCAGAATACATCACTGGAATCCACTAGGTAACTAGAAACAACTGAACAAATGAAAGAGAAATAGATAGCTTGATCTTCATGCAAAGCTCCAACTCCGAAAGTGAGTCTCAAATGTTGTATCACACAGTCTTACCCAAGCGTAAAGCAAAATGCAAAACACTTGAGTCAGGAGATACATACTGTAACAACCCGCATATTTTACAATTTAATATTTAAATATTTTATTTTAATATTTTATCGTTAGTCGAATTTTAGACCGAAAAGTTACTTTTTGCATACGATCGAATAAGGACTCCGAACCACTTCCGTTGGGTCCAAAACACCGTTTGCGATCCTTTTGAGTATAAACTTTGATATGTTTGGAGTTAGTGGAATTTTGTCACTTTTTCACTTTGGGCTTTGAGTTTGGTTTAGCCCATTAGCCTAAACTATTAACTCTAGCTCAACCCCCTTTCCTTCATAACTTCACTTTCATTTCCTAACACTCAAGCTTCATCAAAAATGGAGGAAGGAATGGGAAATTAAAACTCCAAGCCCTAGTCCATTTGCAAATCCAACATCTAGCTCCAAATTCAAAGAGAAACCATTGATTCTTCCTTTGCTTTCAAGCTTCTTCTTCATTGATTTTGTGTAAGGTGAGATTTTTATCTCACATCTTTGTCTATAACTATCTTTGCTTGTTGGGTATGAATTCCTAACACTTTTTCTTGTGCATTTGCTCTTGGTTTGGATTGAATTGGTGAAAATCCCAATTTTTAGTGTTTTGGGTTCAAATCTTTAAAAATCCAATCTTTGATGTTGGAACAGGTTTTTGGTGATGCATCGAGGAGCCAATAGGGCCGGGTAGCCGATAGGCGTAATCCCCTAGCGTTCATGCTCGATCGGTTGCAAATTGAGAGAGTTTTTGGCATTTTTGTCGCTTAGGTCGTTCGGCCTGCACATATCATTCTTGGCCAGCAATTAGGTCGGCCTGCTCATAGGTCGCTCCCCTATAGGTCGCACCATGCTTAGGTCGTTGCTCGGCCATGTTATATCACGCAACTCCTTAGGTCGCGACAACTTAGGTCGTTTCGTCCCTAAGTCGCTCGACCTTCTTTACTCCTTAGGTCGTAAGCTATAGTTCGCGCCACGTTACATCGCACGCCCATTAAGTCGCACGGCCTTCTCCCTTAGGTCGTTTCGTCCCTCGGTCGCTCGGCCATAAAACTATATTAGTTAGGTCGCTCGGCCATATGTTAAACCGTATTAGTTAGGTCGCTCGGCTAGGTCGCGTTACTAAGGTCGCGCCATTTGTCTCTTTAAGTCGCCCGACTTGTCCTTGTGCGTTAGGTCGCGCTTTACCTTAAGTCGCTCGGCCTATTCTCTACCCTTAGGTCGCGCCATGCCATAAGTCGCAACCTCTTAGGTCGCAACCCCATAGGCCGCTTGCCTTACTGTTAGGTCGGCCTGTCTTAGGTCGCTCGGCCTGCTTGCATTGATAGGTCGCACATGCTTTGGGTCGTGCCATTCCTTAGGTCGGTTGCAGTTAGGTCACGCCACCCTTTAAGTCGCACCTGCTTTAAGCCGCATGCTATTTCTTAAGTCGCTAATCTCTTAGGTCGTATGCCGTGTAGTCGCATGCGTTGAGCCGCTGATTTCTTGTGTTGACTTATGTTAAGTCGTAAGTCGTGGCTGTTAAGTCGCAAGGGTATTTCCATTTTGATGGATTTGTAATCGAATTCTTTGGATTTCATTCACGTCTTCGAATGTGAAATTTTGTGATTTATTATTTCTACAATCATTTTTGTGATTTGTCACTTTATTTCACTCGTACGAGAAATCTAATTAAATGGTTTAGTTAATCAAATGGTATGAAACACTTGCATTTACTTCGCCGGTTAATTCTTGGACTTGTTCGATTGAATCTCTTGTGATAATTTTCTAGTGGAAACTTACAATTTGTTCGTAAATATTTAAGTTAAGCTAGTGGTTATGGGACATGAAGCTAAGCTTATATATTTACTAGCTTACTGTAATTGACACTTCTTGATGATCGTTGATGATCAATTTTGTGATTTAGACTATCAAATGTGCGATGTCTCTTTGTCTATGAGGGAGACTAAATCCCGTTTCTGTGGAGCTTCGGCTCAATTTGGCGGGGTAGCGACCCATGGTCTTCGGGCCGTTTTGTGGAGCTTTGGCTCAAAATTAATGGATAGCCACCTTGGAATAGCGTTCCATTTTGTGATACACGTGTTGATGAGTTTTCATGCTCTCGTTTTGTGATAGGCCTTCACCCTTTTTGTGATTTCTGGATTTCCATTGATGATTTCTAGAATTTGTGTTTCACCAATTTTCGTGATTTACATTGATATGTTTTATCAATATTTGTGCATTGGTAAATTTGTGTGTTATTAACTTTTTGTGAATAAAAATATAGAGTATGACATTCCTTTTGATCTTTGAGAAGATTCTTGTGATATTGATTAATCTCTTGTTGATTTTCAATTACATATTTATCACAGTATGGCTTTATGGTTATCATATGTTTATGTTATATCTCTTATTCTATATCATTTCATCTGATATTTATTGATAGACTGATCTGTTTATTATTTTCTTATTAAATAATACTCGGGTCAGACCGAGATGTTAAAGGTGCTTCTGCTTGACTTCACATCTGGGATTATCACCCTGACTTTTGGCTAACTACTTAGATTAGTTGTTTTTGTTGTATACATTTGAGATATAGACTCATTGATGTATCCATATTCTTTTGTCTAGCACTTGTAGCTATTCTTTTATGACAGTGTGGATCTTGTCTGACCACTACTCTGATGTACACTTTCATGTGTTATATATTCGTATCTATTTCCGCCTTTGTGATATGGATGTCTATGACTGATTTGTGTTATGCTTATTTCTATACTTGTTTCCGAAGAATATATATAGCCACTAAGTAGTAGCTTTGGTTTGTATCGGTATGTCGAATTTCGTCCTGAAACCAGATACATGTTGTACTATTTGACATATCGGTGCTCGCACAAAGCAATTACGCGGATGGTCGCTCATTAACAGCCTTATTCTCCACGCTAGTTGACGGCATTACCCCGTAGTGTCCTTGGCTAGAGTGGGTATAGAGGTGGGGCGTCACAGCTTGGTATCAGAGCCAATCTTCGGAATAATGTAGAATAATCTAGCAAGGATCATCGTCCTAAGTCCATCTTAGGAGTCGTGCTTTAGGATTTAATTCGAGTCTTCGTACCGATTCATCCTATTTTCTTTATGATTCCTTGTTTATCTATCAAGATTGCTTGGTATTCATTTGGTGAATAACCTTATTCTTCTTCTTTCTTTCTTTCTTTCAAAAGTAAGAGAAATGGTTAGACCTGGCCGTCCCAGCGTCGGTCAATCTCGTGCCACTCCCCAAGATGGAGTATTTATGTCTGCCCAGCAGCTTCTTGATCTAGTAAGGAATGCTCAAGTAGCCGGATCTAACCCAGAGTCTACTCACCCTAACTCTGGATTTGCACGTTTGTGCAATGATTATACCAATTTGGGTGGGAAGCCATTCAAAGGATCTGAAACTATTATTGAAGTCCAGGCTTGGATGAGAACGTGCGATCGAGTCTTTTCTCGCATGAATCTTATTGATCTTCACCATGTTCAGGTGGCCTCTAGTATGCTCCAAGAAAGAGCATTAGATTGGTATGAGCTTCTGATTTCTGAAATAAATGAAGCGGATCTTACTTGGGAGAGATTTCGGGAACGCTTCGAATTAAAATTTGTGCCAGAAGCTAAGAAGGCGACTTTGGCTCGTCGTTTCATAGACCTTGTTCAAGGTGAATCCTCTATGACAGACTATGTCGCATCATTTGAGTCACTTTCTAAATACAGGGTCGAGTACATAAACACCCCATTGAAGAAGAACCAAAGGTTTGTCTATGGCTTGAACAAAAATCTTAAGAAGCCATTACTTCTAAAGTTAGAAGTTTCTTTTGATCAACTCGTTGATATCGCTCTTCGTCTTGAAGAGGCAGATAGGGAGAGTGATGTCGAAGTTATGAGTGCCAAACCAAACTTCAACAACAAGAAAAGGCCTAATAAGTTCATGGGTCCTTATCCCAACAATAAGAAAGGGAAGCAAGCCCCTCCGACAACCAAGACTTCTACCTCAATGGTGGGCAATGCTACAACTGTGGTTCTAAGGACCATTATGCGAACAAGTGTTCAAAGCCTCGTGCTTGTCGCATTGAAAAAGCCCGGATCATTATTTATCTTATTGTCCCAAACTTCAGGGTAGGAAGGAGGGAAAGCTTAATGTTGCTCAATCCCCTGGCAACACATCTGGTGGTCAAGGTATTTCTCATTCTATCCTTGATGGCATTATTTTATTTCGTGACCATCCTATTCAAGTTCTTTTTGATACGGGTGCGTCCCATTCTTTTATTTCAAAAGAACTTGTTGATACTTTTTCTTTGGATGTTTTGTGTTTAATGACTTCTTTAAGAATTGCGAATCCGGTTGGTGGATCCGCAACAATCAGTTTATTGTGTAAAGATGTCGAGATTATTTTGTGTGATTTTTCTTTCCGAGCCGATTTGCATGTTATGCGCTACTTAAGCTTTGGAATGATTTTGGGAATGGATTGACTTAACCGTTATAAAGCCCGAATCCAATGTTCCGAGCGGACTATTCATCTTCGACATCCTCAATCTGTTAAGCAGATTTCTATTGACCTTAAAGATTCGGATTCCAGCTTGGTTGCATCTTTATATTCTTTAAATCCTCATGATGATGATAATGATGATGAGGAAGATATTATTTCTCTTATTCATGTTGTTCGTAAATTTTTCGACATCTTTGAGCATGTTTTAGGATTACCACCTAAGCGAGCTATTGAGTTCAGAATTAATCTCATCCCTGGAGCTCAACCTATCACTCGTCCTCCTTATCGTATGTTCAATAATGAAAATGAGGAGATGTGCAAACAATTATCCGAATTGGAGATGAAGCAATTTATTCGCTCTTGTTCCTCTCCATGGGGAGCTTCGGCTATTTTTGTGAAGAAATCTAATGGTACACTTAGGCTTTGCGTTGACTACCGCAAGCTTAATGATCTTACTATCAAGAATAAATATCCTTTACCTCGAATTGATGATCAACTTAGTGGTGCTACAGTCTTTTCACAATTAGACTTAGCTACCGGTTTTCATCAGCTTTGTATTGCAGAGGATAGCATTCCTTTGACATCGTTCCGTACTCGTTATGGATCTTATGAATGGCTTGTTATGCCTTTTGGTTTAACGAATGCTCCGGCTTATTTCGTTGACCTTATGAATCGAGTTTTCAAAGATTTCCTCGATCGGTTTGTTCTCATCTTTATTGATGATATTCTTGTGTATTCTAAAACTGAGGAGGAACATGAAAAGCATCTTCAGGTTGTGTTTGAAACTCTTAGGAGTAATCAATTAAAATAAAAAATTTCTAAATGCCACTTTTGGCAATCTCGTGTGAAGTTTCTTGGTTATATTATTTCCGAATCCGGAATTTCCATGGATCCTTCAAAGGTCGAAGTGATTCAAAACTGGAAGAGACCGGAGAGTGTGACAGAAATCTGTAATTTTCTCGGATTGGCGGGTTATTACCGTCGTTTTATTAAAGACTTTTGTGAAATTGGCGTGCCTCTTACTAGCTTAACAAAGAAAGGTGTTAAATACATTTGGTCGGACAAATGTGAAGCTTCATTTCAGAAATTAAAAGAACTCCTTTCCGATTCTCCTATTCTTGTGATTCCCGAGGGAAACCAAGATTTTATTGTTTATACCGATGCTAGTCGTGTTGGTTTGGGTGTCGTTCTTATGCAAAGAGAACGTGTTATTGCTTATGCTTCTAGGCAATTGAAGGCAGCCGAGACTAGATATGCCACTCATGATTTAGAGCTCGCGGCTATTGTTTTCGCCCTTCGTATTTGGCGTCATTATCTTTTGGGAGAAAAATTTATTCTTTACACTAATCATAAATCTTTGAAGTATCTATTTTCTCAAAAGGAACTTAATTTGCGTCAACAACGTTGGCTCGAATTTCTTGCAGCTTATGATCTTGATATTCTTTATACTCCCAGAAAGGGAAATCGTGTTACGGATGCACTTAGTCGTAAGTAACAAGCGGTTGTTTCTATGATGATATCAGAATGGAATGATCTCGGAATTCTATCCATTTGTGAGATTCGAGATCGTATTTCCGATTTATGTCCATCTCTTGTTTTATGTAGCCTTGAGGCTCATCCTTCTCTTTTAGACCGCATTCTTGAAGCTTAAAAGCTAGATCCCGAATTGGCTCTTCTTGGCCAAAATTTTAGGGAAAAAATTGATATTGAGGGTTTGAAGGACTTTGATATTGATTCTCGTGGCGGTATTCGAAAATTTGGTAGACTTATCATGCCAAGTATTAGTAATCTTCGTAAAGACATTTTAGAAGATTCTCATCGTTCTAAATTTACCATTCATCCCGGTAGTAGTAAAATGTGCGGACATGAAGCGACTTTATTATTGGAAGGGAATGAAATCTGATATTGCTAACTTTGTTAAGTGTTGCATGACTTGCCAACTCATTAAGGCCGAACACCAAAGGCCCGGTGGGTTATTGCAACCTTTAGAAATTCCAATTTGGAAGTGGGACCAAATTTCCATGGATTTTATAGACGGCCTTCCCCGTTCCCATTCGGGTCATGATAGCTTATGGGTGATAGTCGATATACTTACTAAATCCGCCCATTTTATTCCCGTTCGGTCCAATCGAACCGTTCCTATCTTGGCCAAACTCCTTATTAAAGAAATTGTAAAATTACATGGAGTTCCTTCTTTTATTGTTAGTGGTCATGATCCATTGTTTACTAGTGGATTTTGGAAGAATCTTCAAAAAGCTTTGGGAACGAAGCTTAATTTTAGCATCGCTTATCATCCTCAGTCCGATGGACAAACCGAGCGTGTGAATCAAACTCTTGAAGATCTTCTTCGTGCATGTGTTTTTGATTTTGGTGGAAGTTGGGAGGATCATATTTCTCTTGTTGAGTTTTCATATAATAATAGCTTCCAATCTAGTATTGGTATGGCACCTTTTGAGGCACTCTATGGAAGGCCATGTCGATCTCCTTCTTGTTGGCTTGAGGCGGCGAGAAGCTGGTTTTAGGTCCAGATTTTATTCGTGATTCCACAGAGAAGATTGACCTTATTCGTCATAGGATGAAAGAAGCCCAGAGTAGACAAAAATCCTATGCCGATAACCGGAGAAGGAAATTAGAATTTTCTGTGGGAGATCTTGTGTTTATTCGTGTTTTACCTATGAAGGGTGTTGTACGTTTCAGTTGATCGGGAAAATTAGCAGCCCGATATATTGGTCCATTTTCCATCACCGAACGTATTGGTTCCCTGGCTTATCGCCTTTTATTACCGGCACAGTTTTCTGCTATTCAAGACGTGTTTCACGTTTCTCAATTACGGAAATGCCTTCGAGATTCCGATTCTATTCTTGAGCCCGGTGTTGTAGAAGAAATTGAAGTTTCGCCTAATTTAACTTATGAGCAACATCCTATTCGTATTATTGCTTCGGAGGTCAAGCGCTTTCGAAATAAATATGTTCCGCTTGTTAAAGTTTAATGGTCCTTAAATCCTAAGGATTGCTCTTGGGAATCTAGAGAGTTCATCGAGCGAACACATCCGGACTTACTTTCTCGTGCTCTATGAGGTGAATTTCTTATTTCAATTTTCTTTTGTGTTGATATGCTTTCATGATTGCTACCTTATATTTTCTTCTTAAATATTGCGAGGATGCAATTTCTTTAAGGAGGGGAGTCTGTAACAACGCGCATAATTTACGACTGAATATTTAAATATTTTATTTTAATATTTTATCGTTAGTCGAATTTTAGACCGAAAAGTTACTTTTTGCATACCATCGAATAAGGACTCGAAACCACTTCCATTGGGTCTAAAATACCATTTGCGATCTTTTTGAGTATAAACTTTGATATGTTTGGAGTTAGTGGAATTATGTCACTTTTTCACTTTGGGCTTTGGGTTTGGTTTAGCCCATTAGCCTAAACTATTAACTCTAGCTCAACCCCCTTCCCTTCATAACTTCACTTTCAATTCCTAACACTCAAACTTCATCAAAAATGGAGGAAGGAATGGGAAATTAAAACTCCAAGTCCTAGTTCATTTGCAAATCCAACATCTAGCTCCAAATTCTAAGAGAAACCATTGATTCTTCCTTCGCTTTCAAGCTTCTTCTTCATTGATTTTGTGTAAAGGTGAGATTTTTATCTCACATATTTGTCTATAACTATCTTTGATTGCTGGGTACGAATTCCTAACACTTTTTCATATGCATTTGCTCTTGGTTTGGATTGAATTGGTGAAAATCCCAATTTTTAGTGTTTTGGGTTCAAATCTTTAAAAATCTAATCTTTGATGTTGGAACACGTTTTTGGTGATGCATCGAGGAGCCAATAGGACCGGGTAGCCGATAGGCGTAATCCTCTAGCGTTCGTGCTCGATCAGTTGCAAATTGAGAGAGTTTTTGGCATTATGGTCGCTTAGGTCGTTCGGCCTGCACATATCATTCTCGGCCAGCAGTTAGGTCGGCCTGCACTTAGGTCGCTCCCTTATAGGTCGCACCATGCTTAGGTCATTGCTCGGCCATGTTATATCACGCAACTCCTTAGGTCGCGACAACTTAGGTCGTTTCGTCCCTAAGTCGCTCGGCCTTCTTTACCCCTTAGGTCGCAACCTATAGTCCGCGCCACATTAGGTCGCACGCCCATTAAGTCGCACGGCCTTCTCCCTTAGGTCGTTTCGTCCCTCGGTCGCTCGGCTATAAAACCGTATTAGTTAGGTCGCTTGGCCATATGTTAAACCGTATTAGTTAGGACGCTCGGCTAGGTCGCGTCACTAAGGTCGAGCCATTTGTCTCTTTAAGTCGCTTGGCTTGTCCCTGTGTGTTAGGTCGCGCTTTACCTTAAGTCGCTCGGCCTATTCTCTACCCCTTTGGTTGCGCCATGCCATAAGTCGCAACCTCTTAGGTCGCAACCCCATAGGACGCTTGCCTTACTGTTAGGTCGGCCTGCCTTAGGTCGCTCGGCCTGCTTGCACTGATAGGTCGCACATGCTTTGGGTCGCGCCATTCCTTAGGTCGGTTGTAGTTAGGTCGCGCCACCCTTTAAGTCACACCTGCTTTAAGCCGCATGCTATTTCTTAAGTCTCTGATCTCTTAGGCCGTATGCCATGTAGTCGCATATGTTGAGCCGTTGATTTCTTGTGTTGACTTATGTTAACGCGTAAGTCGTGGCTGTTAAGTCAAAAGGGTATTTCCACTTTGATGGATTTGTAATTGAATTCTTTGGATTTCATTCACGTCTTCGAATGTGAAATTTTGTGATTTATTGTTTCTACAATCATTTTTGTGATTTGTCACTTTATTTCACTCGTACGAGAAGTCTAATTAAACGGCTTAGTAAATCAAATGGTATGAAACGCTTGCATTTACTTCGCCGGTTAATTCTTGGACTTGTTCGATTGAATCTCTTGTGACAATTTTCTAGTGGAAACTTACAATTTGTTCGTAAATATTTAAGTTAAGCTAGTGGTTATGGGACATGAAGCTAAGCTTATATATTTACTAGCTTATTGTAATTGACACTTCTTGATGATCGTTGATGATCGTTGTTGTGATTTAGGCTAGGAAATGTGCGATGTCTCTTTGTCGACGAGGGAGACTAATCCCCGTTTCTGTGGAGCTTCAGCTCAATTTGGTGGGGTAGCGACCCATGGTCTTCGGGCCGTTTTATGGAGCTTCGGCTCAAAATTAATGGTTAGCAACCATGGAATAGCGTTCCATTTTGTGATACACGTGTTGGTGAGTTTTCATGCTCCTGTTTTGTGATAGGCCTTCCCCCTTTTTGTGATTTCTGGATTTCCATTGATGATTTCTAGAATTTGTGTTTCATCAATTTTCGTGATTTACATTGATATGTTTTATCAATATTTGTGCATTGGTGAATTTGTGTGTCATTAACTTTTTGTGAATAAAAATATAGACTATGACATTCCTTTTGATCTTTGAGAAGATTCTTGTGATATTGATTAATCTCTTGTTGATTTTCAATTACATACTTATCACTGTATGGCTTTATGGTTATCATATGTTTATGTCATATCTCTTATTCTATATCATTTCATCTGAGATTTATAGCTAGACTGATCCGTTTATTATTTTCTTATTAAATAATACTCGGGTCAGACCGAGATATTACAGGTGCTTCCGCTTGACTTCACATCTGCGATTAGCACCCTGACTTTTGGCTAACTACTTAGATTAGTAGTTTTTGTTGTATACATTTGAGATATAGACTCATTGATGTATCCATATTCTTTTGTCTAGCACTTGTAGCTATTCTTTTGTGACATTGTGGATCTTGTCTGACCACTACTCTGATGTACACTTTCATGTGTTATATATTCATATCTATTTCCGCCTTTGTGATATGGATGTCTGTGACTGATTTGTGTTATGCTTATTTTTATACTTGTTTTCGAAGAATATATATAGCTAGTAGCTTTGGGTTTGTATCGGTATGTCGGATTTCCTTCTAAAGTCAGAGACATGTTGTACTATCTAACATATCGGTGCTCGCACAAAGCAATTACGTGGATGGTCGCTCCTCAACAGCATTATTCTCCACACTAGTTGACGGCATTACCCCGTAGTGTCCTTGGCTAGAGTGGGTATAGAGGTGGGGCATCACATATACTTATACAATATAAACCAACTCAAGTGAACTATAATGTAAGGTACAAGTAACTTAAAGGATGCTTGGGACCGCCCATCCTCTAAGGATCTGTTAAACTATTTACTATGTAGTAATATTATAATAGTGTCTATAGTAAAATAAACTTACTCTTAAGTAGCGTTAAGGGTTACCCATGTAGCCCTTACCACATAATAGTCCCAGTAGTCCATCCAGTATCAGCGCATCTCCAGATCGGGAACTACCCTAAATACTCCACGGGCTACAAGAGAAAACCAAACTCGTATAAGGCACGCTATGGTAGGTGACACGGCACAACTAGGCAATGCCAGGGTAGACATACCAATTACACTTTTGGGCCGGTGGTAACGCGTAGCAGCTACTACTGCACACCTCGAGCCACACCCCCAAATCAAAAGAATCAAATGTGGCCACCGAATCAATCTCAAAGTCAGAATATAATAGCGAAGGAGTGTGTCCGATCAGAGGAGCGATCTCATTATCCCATCAATTGCTCCTGTTTTAGCACTTATGCCAACTCATGGAAGTTGGGTCCACGTATATACCTCAAAGGAACGCCGCCGCCATTCTACTTCATTCTGAGATCTCCACCGTGTACACGGTTGTTAAAGTGGTTTTCGGCGTTGGCAGAGAGTATGAAAACTTCCGATCCCAGTCTCTTTAACAACCAAACATTATTATTACCCATGGATATTTATTTCAAAACCATTTCTACTCCAAAACCATTTAAAATCAAATACTATTACTTTCCAAATTAATATCCATTTTCAAAAATGGTAATATTTCAGAATCCATATACTTTCCAAAATAATATCCATTTTCAAAACTAATACTATATTATTTCATTTCAAAACCCATCAATATATCATTTCCATTTCAAAACCAAAATATAATATATCATTTAAATTCCAAACCAAATCCATATATTATTTAAATAAAACCCAAATGTCAAATCACTAAATATTTCCTTCAATTTAGTAAACTTGAAATATTCCTTTAAATCATCTTAAATCAAACCACATTATAAAGTCATATTCTTAAATCTTCAATTTCATTAAGTTCAAATTTATATATTTAAATACAGTTCTTATTTAAATACAATTTCACATAAATTCATTTCCAAAGCCATATTACTCTCATGTTATAACAATTCTGAAACCAAACACTTTGAAACATATTTATTTGGACCATTTAAATTCAATGTTAATATCTTCCAAACAAGATTCATTTAACCATTTAAATTCAATGTCAAATAATATTCATTTCAAAGTTGTAGCATTTATAAGTCTATTCATTCAATTATAACTTTCCAAAACATTGTATATTTCAGCTACATTAAAATTTCAATTTTTAGCTAATTTAACTTATAAAATCACATTTACATTCAATTGGATATCGTTTAACTAATGGTTTAATAAGATAAAATTTTATCAATAAAAATTCAAATTAAACTATAATTCATTAATAGGTCAAAATTACCCTATTTTACTTAACTGTTATTTTTAACATATAACTTTACACTTTATTTTAAAATATCCATCCGACTAATAAAATACCCTTATCACTAAATTTACTTTACTTTCATTTGAAAAATAAATCTCCAATTATCAAGTTAAGTCATTTTAAGTTGCATTTTTCCATTTAAATAATAATCGTTTATTTTTACAAAACATAACCATAAATCAAGTATTTTCTCATAGTTAATATAACAATCCAATCCTTTTTATAAATCTATTCATCTAGACATCCATTAATTATGATTCCAAATTAAATAAATTTTATTACTAAGTCAAATCAAAATTGCAGTTCATTTTATCCACTCAAAATACATTATTTACTATAGAAGCCTTATTTATTTCAAGAAATAACCTTTATTAAATTTACTAGGTTAGATTTTAGATTCCAAATTAAATCAAACTTAATTATTAAAATATTGATCATAAATAAAATCTTTATATTACAATTTAAAGCCAAATAAATATTTTTAAATTACAGTCTAAACCAATTATCAACTCATACAATTTTAACTTATAGGAAACCAATATCTCGATATCTCTTTATATTCAAATCCTTAAATCAATTTTTTAATCAAAATTCTATATATTTAAAATTCAACATACTTAAAAAATTTAGAGAACTATTATAAAAATTTATCCGTAGGCCTGTATAAAGTTTTCTAACCTAGGTCAAGTGATACAGATATGTCTCATTTCAATCCGTAATTTAAAAAGAAAAATCCGGGTTCTATCATTTCAAACCCGTAATCCCAAGTAAAAGAAATACAATAAAATTCATTTGAGCCTATCATTTCATCTCACAATGATTTTTCCTTATTCTAATGTCCGTTCGGGTATGTACATTTCAACCCATAGTGATAGAGAACTTGCAATGTGAGATACATTAAATAAAATGAAGAGTATATCATATAATAACTAGGGGTGGGCACGGTCGGTTAACCTACCCGATCGGTTAATATTTTCGGTTAATTGAAATTGACGAGTGGTTCGGTTAACCGTTAATCGGTTAATATTGATTGGCCAATACCGACCGAACCGGTTAATATTAACTGCGGTTAACCGTCGTACTAAATCGGTTAACCGATGTGTTCGAACGGTTAACCGAACAAATCGTTAACCGATCAAATTTTATTGGTTAACCATTTCTATACTGAGTTTAACCGCAACTAAATTTTGATACTGTACATATTCAATATAATATCAATGAATCAATATACATAGGCTATTATAAAAAAAATAGAAAAACACACGTTATCAAATAGAAATTACAAAGAGCATTTTCCTAGCAAATACAGCAAACAACCAGTTACAAAGATAGTGATTCAAATTTTCAAAGTCCACTGTAGATATTATCTACAACTGCTCATCATTTCTTGCTCTCTTTAGCTACATTTACCTCTACTGCTAATGCTGTGTATCCCCTAAATCTGCTCACGTGAGTGAAGCTGACTCAAGTCCACCTTGTTGATGTTTCCGCGGATGTGAAACTAGTGCAACATCAAAACCCATGCACTACTCTTGCTTATCCCGCCAGGTACACTACCACGCAATTCTCAGTTTTCATCAACAACTAATAGCACTTTTCATGCTTCATGTACTGCTGCAAATGGAAACTCATTCAACTCAGTCTATATGCTTCAAAGTGCAATTTGTGCACTAATACACATCGCCCACTCGTTGCATATAGTTTAACTCATGGATGCAACCTAAAATACATGAACTGATATGCAATTGATATTATACATTTTAATATAATAAATAGTTTAAAGCATATATTATATAGTTTAACATAATACACAATTTGATACTATACAGTTTAATATAGTATTAACCATATTTCATATAGTAACTTATGAACTGACATTGCATGAAGTCAAGAACTGATGCAATTACAAACTATAAGACTATATATGTGTGTGTATTTGAATATATTGTACACGCAGGCTGAGACGTCCACACACATGCATATAGGGCAACCTAAAATATATATATAAGGCAACCAGAGAGATACACAACCATACACACCCCCGCACACTGACACATGCACACAACCACACATGCACATAAGGTAACCTGAAATTAACTAATAGTTTAATACACAATTTTATTCACATTTAATTGCATTTGAATTTTAAATGTCAAATTTACATACACATGTAAATTAACCAGTTATGACTTTAATTCACACTAAAATTCACTTTTAACTTGTATTACAAACTGATCAAAAACCGTGCATATAAATTACAAAATTCACATTTAATTGCTCAATACATATGTAGATTATACATAAGAAATGCTACTTTCAATTCAGTAGTTAAGTATATGAATTAGCGATTATACATACAAAAATGACTACTTTATGTAGTTCAATACAATACAGTTTAGTAGTTCACCATAATTTCTTCTAGTTGAGACATAATTAATTAGGTCTATTCATTAATCATAACAATATACAGATTCAATCAAACTAAAACTATGCCACACTAAAAAACCTAAAAGCTCACATTCTTCCGCTTCCAACTTGCGTTCACCGTAGCCCAATAAATCGATGGCCACCGACCCACCAGATAACACGGAAGTAAGTAAGATATGCCCGATGTTGGATAGATGTGAATTTAGAAGGATATGAGATCTACAATTTTGTTGAATGAAAAAATGTAGATCTAGGTTTTTTTCCTAAAGAAACGAGACGAAAATGAGGCGAAACAAAAAAGGCACGAGTAATTAATTAGGTTTGGGTTATTGACTTAAGCGGATCGGGTTCAATTGGTAAGATAAAAATTATTTTCTGTTAAATGGTTAACCGATGTTGTAAAATATTTAACCGTTAACCGACCCGATTTTGGTCGGTTAACATCGATCGGTTAACCGAATGTTCGGTTAACCGATTTTGTCGGTTAAAATGGTTCGGGTAAGGTCGGTTAAATGCCCACCCCTAATAATAATATACTAGATGATGTAACAAATATATAAACAACATTTAACATCATATAACATATCACAGGCATATATGGACATAGCATATAAATTTATACACTTCACTTATCATTATTCCGCAATAATATAAGTATATATGTCTAGAGTGAATAACTCACCTTTTAAAAGCTAGAATTGACAAATTCAGAATAAAAATCCAAACTCCGCAAAGTACGAAAAAGCACGACAAAGCATAACGCAAACTTGAGTGGATGAAGTGTCAGATCCAAATCTTGTATGCAAACAAATATTACATACATAAGAATATGATTCAATACAAAAGAATAGAGGTTAAAACAATGGAAAAATAACGACTCAAAGTGGCATAACTTGCCTTAATCAATCAATGGCTTGGTTACACCACATATGGGTTCAACCATCATCTTGTGTTGCTTGGTCGTGATGGTTAGAGGTGTGCTAGGAGAAGATGGAGGCCGAGCCTAACTTGAAGGTAGACAAAGAAAACAAAATGAAAAAAGGAGGAGAAATAAGAAGGAAGCCATGACTTTAGATCTTTTTTTTTCTTCACGCAAATGAATAAGATGAGGAGATGAGACACTTTGTACGTGAAAAAAAATAGATGGCGGCTAGATTTTATTAAATGCACTTCCAAAGAAAGAAACGGCAAGAAATATAGAGGCTAGGCAATAAAAGGCAGGAGTTTGAATGGTTTAGAAAATAAAAAGGCAACAAATAACTTGATGTATTTATTAATTTTTTTTCCTTTTACCAATTTATTACTTTATAAATAAAATTACGTTTCTATTTATTTCGTACATTCACACCTTCCATTTCTGCATTAATTCTCATTAATGACATTAAAGATTTCCGATTTATTTTATCAACTAAATAGGCAACTTATAATAGCTGTCACCATTACCCTTTTATTTACACTTAAGTTTATTATATTCAACTAATTATTATAATTACCTACCTAATATTGAATTCATTCAATTACTATTAATTATACTAATTCATTTATTTATACATCACTTGCCCTTATTTGCTTATATTCAAATTTATACTCAAAAATAACAGTTACAATTAAATTAATAGGCCAATTAAATAGTAACTTACAACCGTTACTATTACTTTAAGTAACATTAATGGATTCATTATTGTTTACAAATCAAATGTTACAATTACTTAATTAACACTGATTTACTTCGATTTATATTAATCATATATTATCTCATTAATGATTCAACATTCACACTTGCGATTTAATTGTTCACAACAAATGTTACCATTCTTATATACCCAATCTTTATTCAAGAGTCATTTATTTCATATTATTCCTTTTATGAATTTAAATGTTTGCATTAGTTTTCTTACATTAATTTATAGCCAAGTATACCAATTTCCATTACTCCACTAAATTGTAATTTCATTTCAATTGCTACTAATTAGTTCAAATTACCATCGTTCAATTTTAACTTAATAAGGTTTTTTTCATATTAAATTATCAAAACTTATTAACTTAACAAATTAAATTATTAAAAATTTTATGGGTCGTTACAGATTGTGGCCCGTAAATCAATTGGGTGTGATTGTAGCCTGTAAATCAATTAGGTGATCTTGTAGCCTGGTTAAATCAAGAGAGTTTGCCAAGTACTCAGAGATAGGGGTGCACCTCGTGGTCTTGAAATCAAGGTTACAATATTGAATTTATATTTGAAAAGAAATATGTGCAAGAAATTATGTGGGACTGGATGTAGGGTAACTCAAAACCAGTATTAAATTCCAGTATGTTCTTCCTTTACTGCTTTCATTTACTATTTGCATCTGTGTCTGATTCTGTGATTATCATTGTGTTTGTGAAATTGCATCTATATGTGTTTAATTTGAAAATATTTCACAAATTCCATTAATCCATTAAACACTATTCACTCCCCTCTAGTGTTAATCCAGCCTTAAGATCCGTAATCTGCATTTCCAACATTTAGTATCAAGTTAGATAGGTTTAGATTAAGAAGGAGTTAGTATATTAAGGGGGAGTTGTTGGAATAAGGGAGAGTCGGAGTAGAATCGAAGTTTGTTGGCGTAGATTTTATAAACATAGGTTGTCACCATCAAAAAGGGGGAGATTGTTAGTTTCTGAGATGATGGTTTTGATGACAACAAACTTAGGACTTGTTATAAAATATAAATACTAATATTCTTGTCAAGATATATATGTATATGCATAATATATATGCAGGTATCGAGAATGAAGACTATACAGTATAAAGATTCAAGATCGAATATAGAGATCCAAGATTGAAGAATTCAAGATTGAAGAAATCAAGATTAAAGAAATCAAGATTGATGACTCATGAGTATCAAGAGTTCAAGGTATCAAGACAAGTAATAGAATCTAGATTTATGTTAAAACTTAATAATAGCACAAAAAATTTATTCGGATTTTAATTATGGAATGGAATCCACCTTCTCGCTTTAATAGTGGGATGGAACCCACCACCTTCTCTAGTGGAATGGAATCCATGAAATTTTCAAAATGAATTATTTTTACAAAACTATCTTTTTATGTCATCTCTATCAATTTACATATTTTAGCCTTAATTCAAAAACTATTTTTAATCATATTAATTTCAAAATCATCTTTTGTTTTTTAAACTATCTCTTGATTTTAATATTTTAGCATTAATATATTTTAAAGAAATTTGTGCTTAGTTTTTAATATTACCTTTTATATTATAGATTATATATTTTAAGACTACTTTCTAATACTCTTTTATAAGTTTAAACTATATTCAAAATGGTTTATAACATTTAGAAATTGTTTTGAAAAGTTTTAGAATAGAAATCATTTTAAATCAAAATCTATTTTCAATAATAAAATAGGCATGTCTACATCCCTCATCCCCCCATGTCGACATGGTAGCCGTAGAATTCAAATTTCACATTTTCAAAAGAAGTGTCTATTCATCATAACCTTTCATGAATGGACATGACCGTTGTTCTCCTATGAATACCAGTTGTTTTGAAAAAAAATAAGTTAGTTTTTCTTCGTTTCTTTACTCCTTCTCCACTTAAATATTCTCTTATATTTCAAATGCTTTAACAAAATTCTACTGAAATCCTAAGTGAATTAAACTCGACCGTCTCTATTTTAATTCTCTGCCACTCTCTCTTAAAGATCTCAGTCTATTCCGAGTTATAGGATTATTTGTAATCAAAGATCAAAGTGTATCAAGTCTCTCTCTAACAAAGTGTGATCAGAAACGGTGTGATTGTAGCCCGTAAATCAATTAGGTGATCTTGTAGCCTGGTTAAACCAAGAAGTTTGCCCTGGTCTTGGAGACAGAAGGGTGTATCTCATAGCTTGGAAATCAAGGTTGTGATATCGACATTATATTTGAAAATAAATTTGCACAAGAAATTGTGTGGGACTGGATGTCGGGTAACTCTGAACCAGTTGAAATTCCAGTATGTTGTTTCCTTTACTGCTTTTATTTAATATTTGCATCTACGTTTGATTCTATGATTGTTTTGTGTTTGTAAATTGCATCTGATTGGCTTTAATTTGAAAAGATTTCAAAAGGA
Organism: Allium cepa; assembly: GCA_030765085.1. Classification (NCBI taxonomy): domain Eukaryota; kingdom Viridiplantae; phylum Streptophyta; class Magnoliopsida; order Asparagales; family Amaryllidaceae; genus Allium; species Allium cepa. The sequence continues at coordinate 571,644,498 of CM060932.1, read as the reverse complement.
TTCATAAAATTCAATAAATACTATTCACCCCCATCTAGTGTTAATTCTGCCTTAAGATCCATAATCTACATTTCCTACAAGCGATCCCTATGGTTGATTCTTCATGTTTAGACAAGTTGACTCTTCAAACATCATGTGATTGTAAAAGTGGAACTCGTGCTTTTGCTTGATCTTTGGTTCGGATCCACATGGAGGTTATCTCTACCAAACTCTTCTTAATGGACCATGTCGATCCCTTATGGTTGACTCCATACTTCGTATGTCGATCCTTGTTGTATGCTATAATGATTCATATGATTATCCAATCATATCGATCCATGCATACTAATTCATGCTTGTCCCTTGAATTCCATCACATAATATCGACTCCTCTGATTCCACTATGCTACACCGATCCATCTTATTCCATAAAGCTATGCCGATCCCTCTTGTTCCACAATGCTATGCCCATCCATCTTATTCCACAAAGCTATGCAGATCCCTCCTATTCCACAATGGTATGCCGATCCATCTTATTCCACAAAGTTATGCCGATCCATCTTATTCCACAAAGCTATATCGATCCATCTTATTCCACAAAGCTATGTCAATCCCTCTTATTCCACAAAGCTATGTCGATACCTCCTATTCCATAAAGCTATGTCGATCCCTTGACTTCCAACGTAACTCCTATATTTATAGAACCCTCCATCGTCTATCTATCAACTACATTTAATCCTGGCTTTATGTAACCATTCGAAATCTGCTTACGGGTTCTACAGTCATTTTTCTATGGTTGTCCTTCTCAATAACGGTCGAATTTATCTTGCGCAATCGTTCCAATATAGCCGGGTCAGGATACCGTGTAACATGAATTATCATATATATGTTATATTGTCTATGATACCATGATTTGTTTATGTTTTTGATACACATATCATGTGCAAAAGGTTTGTCACTAAATTTTTATTTGAAGTTCTCGTGTATTTATGAAATACTAGGGAATTGTTTACAGAAACAACAAACTCCTAATGTATTCAAACTCAAATTTTCATAAGTGATATTAAGTATAATATGTCAGTACTAAATTCAAGTTAAGAATCTTTAAGTTAAAGATGTTTCAAATGAAAGACTATGGCTAATTCAATGAAAAAATGCTAAATACATCATCTTGGATAACATACAATAAAAAAATGCATATAAATATAAATGCAAAAATTCATAACTGAGCTAAGATTAATTCCAAATATTGAGAATCCCATAATATTATTATACAATAACAATGTCATGATATTGTTCATAACAGAACTTAGAGCTCACCGGAAGTCGAAAGCCATACTCTGAATTGTTTCGTATGATAAATTTAGTTTATCAGTGTCGAAGAGAGCTGGTTAACAGAGTAGATAACTGAAACATAACGTCATACCCATTCACTGAGGGACTGAGCCAATTTTTTTGAGAAAATGGATTAGAGAGTTGGAATAAAATTCCATAATTGACCCCAAATGCAAGTGGGTAATTGACCGAGTTAGGGGTATGTCTTAGGGGCAATTATGTAATTTGTTACATATATTTAACTCGATAACCAACCTTGTTCGAATAAAAGGTGTTTTCTTTCTATTATATACTTGATAATGAATTATATTAAATAATTAATTAAATTGAAACTGCATTTAATAGAAAATCTGTATGCAGTATTTTGCGATAGTAGTTACAAAGTGTTGTGACCACGAGTAATTTATCACTGTGAAAATAAATATGCCCTTTCAAATGTTCCTAGTCAAGATGTATCGAGACTGGGTATTAATGTATCCGTTGAGACTAAAGTATGCAACGCTATCCAAATTTTGAGAAGCATATTACTCATGACTATTTGGGTAACTAGGGATTATATACTAATAGTTATTGGATAATTATGGAATGACTCACTCGATAGTTTTCCACTGGTTAATATAATTAAATCAAATAGAAAATATCGATGTGACTGGTTTATTAGTTCTCTAGACTTGAGAATACCATGGATCGTTCAATATGAAAGCTCTACTTGATTATAGTTAAATCATAGTACAACGTCCATCGAGTGATTAAAGTTGGGTCAAGTAGAAATATTGGAACTGAAGCACTATTCAAAAGAGGATTCGTCTACTCGGTTATATAAGGTTAGTATCATGGTCAACTCAAGTCAACTCAATGTCAAGGTCTTTGGTTAGAAAGTTCAGTTAATAGTCATTATTATTATTATTGAACCTAGGACTTTTTGTTTGGACTATAGAGTTATGTATAAGTGATACTGAAATTTTGACCATTACCAAATTCTATAAGTTCAAAGTGATATAGTTTTGATGAATAGAATTGTTGAAAATAAATGTTACAACTGGTTAATGCATAATAATATAAAATTGGATTTTACCAAAACTAAGTAAGCGATAAATTTGGCTAAAATGTCACACCAACTACTAAGTGATGTGTGAACATTAACATTTGAATAGTCTGATGTAAATCCCTGACTGAATTTACACATAACGAATCATACAACCGAACGATGAGTTCTATTCAAGCCAAACAATTTAATTATTTTATAATGGTTATAATTTAATTAATATTTATGAAATATTAATTATAAACGTTTGAATATGATTTGAGGAATAAATATTATTGTATAAATATTAATAATTGTTATAAATATATCGATCAAGATGTGATATCGACAAGCAATTAAATTAGATTTAATTACTAATATTTATTTAGGTTAAAAGGGCTTCTAGGAGGTGGCTAAAATGGCTAGAGTTTGGAGATGGATGATTGGGATTCGATGAGAAATGGTGTGAGATGTGATCCATATTTCTCTTTATTTTTTCCACTATTAAAAACCCCTAAGCCTAATGCAAGAGGAACTTTTTAGCTGCCATTTCCCAATCATTGCTAATCGACCTCATCAACAAGGAGCTCCAACAAATTCGTCCCAAATTAATTCAAAAGGCGATAGCTATTGGATATCTAAAGGTCAATGGTTCATGGATAAGCAATTTGTCGAATTGAGAAGATTTCAACGAAGGGAGAACTCATTATTATAAGGTAGCACTATGGCATCAGTATTAGCGATGTATTGAATATACTATATGATTATAATTTCTGGATAACATTATTTCATCATATATATATATATATATAATTATTATTTTGCTAGTTAGGTTAAATTCTTATATTTATCATCAACGTTGTCATGTATTAGACTTGTTACATGTATGTTCTAATTTATTTAAAAAAGTACATATCATTATATATAGATCTGAAGTGCACAGCCAAATAAATCTGATTTTAATTATTATCATTATATATATGTACATGTATACATATGTATGTATGTATTAATATATTACCTAATTTTAGTTATATGACTTGGATTTAATTATATCATCATATCATGTGTAATGGCTGACCTTTATTTTATAAATGCATATCTATGTAGATTATATTTTTTAGTGGTTGTACATTGATTTAGTAAATTATTTACTATTATTTAATGTTATTAAAAATCAATATAATAATTAAACAAATAATATAAAATTAAATTAAATTTTGAAAATTAAATTTTAAATTTTTTATCATTATATAAATTCTCAGCCCAAAAAATCAAATTTTAAAAATTATTTTTATATTTATAATAAATAATTTTGATTAACGGCCAAAAGCAATTAATTAAAATATTATTTCAACACAGAAAATTCTAAAAAAAATTCCTAACTTTAAAATATCATGCTTGATTTTTTAAAACTTTAAAATTCAAATAATGTAGCATGAAAATGTTTTATACTGTTATTTATTATATTTTAAATAATTTATATATATATATATATATTAATGCAATAAAATATAAATAGTTTTTTATGATGTGCATTTTGTCTTTGGAGGTTTAAATACACACACACACACACACACACACACACACACACACATATATATATATATATATATATCTGTGTGTGCGCATGTGTGTATATGTACACGTATGCGCATTTGTATTAAATACATAATTAATGTATGTATTTTTATAAAAACATTTACATATTTAGATATTAGAAATATAATTATGTAATAAATATAATAATAATAATTTTGTTACTTAGTTCATAATTATATATATGTGTGTGTAAAATGATTTAAAAAAACTTTAAATTTTATGTGCACACACACACATACATACATACACACATACATATATATATATATAATGCAATAGTGTATATATATATATATGTAAATCATTAATATTTTTGCATACAAGATACATACACAAAAATATATTCATATATATATATGTGTGTGTGTGTGTGTGTATACACATTTGAAATGGACATGCACAACTTAATTCCCCTCAGAAGTTTATATATATACTCATAATTTGACATAGTTTTAATATTTATATAAATAACAAGTTTACATACACATATCAGGGTGAGCTAACATGTCCGTTGTGAAAACCCGAATATTTAAATACGGGCATGTTATACCTTGTATGGATTATTATGTTACAGATATACACACATACATATATGTATATGATACATATGTGTATTATTATATTTAATTAAATATATAAATAAAATTCTATCTGTAATTTATGAATTTAAATGAAATAAGAGATTTTATTTAAATTAAGTTTAGAAATGTTTTAAATAAATTAGACTTCATAGGCCCAATATAGATCCAATAAGGGAATTTGTTTTAAAAGTCACTCATACCTTCCGCTGCGGGCTGGCCCGGTTCCAACATACACACATACACACACATAAATACCACTGATTTTCACATTAAGGCCATACGAGGAAAACTCCTTATTTCATCTTTAATTATGGATTGATTTCCAGACTTCCTTCTGAGGGTTTAACGTTATATACTAACCCATTTATTCAATACTACGTGATTAATACATTATTAGTCATATGTTTGAATATATTTATGTGTTAATATATTTGTATGTACCTGATTTAGGCTAACTAAATATTTCTAAGCAAGCGAAGATTTTCGCTTCATATAGTAATCATTTAAAATCTCAAAACTTCCAAATTCATACAAGCCTAACTCCATATCATAACTTACAAAATAGCTAATATCCTTAGCCAAACAATGTATCTGCATTAACAAAATAGAATCAAATACCAAATTTATTTTATACTAATATAGTAGAATAAACGCCTATATTTCAAGGAATAAAACTTACAATTTAAACTTTTTATATTTTATTCAACATTTATATATACAATAAAAGGGATTCATATTTAAATTACGAAAATAGATAGTGCAAACTATGAATAGGAGAATTCGTGCTTTACATACTATTTCCTAACTTATTTCTTTTTAGAACCCTTTAGCGCAACAATAGAGAAAAGTTGGAAGTGGAATAGAATATAAACTATTTAAACTGCAATAACAAACAAATTCTACCATTTTAATATAAAACAATTAAGATTTCAATAACATAAGAATTAACATTTCGTTTGGGGGAACTTTAGGGTTTTAGTTAAGGGTTTTCATCGGCATAAAACATATCAAAATCTCTATTATACGAAAACTAACAATGTGAAAAACTAAGATTTCCACTGACTAATGGTTTCCATATTTCTTTGTATTTGATCCATGCCCTTGTTTAATTGCTCCTTCAGGTTTCTTCTTTGTTGAATGCACAACCTTTCAATTGTATATACATCAATATCAGAATCCAAAACTTAAGGAAGGATAAGAATAGAAAAACATTAATAATATAAACATGTTACCATTTTCCCTTAGATCAAGTCCTTGAATCTAATCGCGGCAGACTAATAGCGTTTCCCTAGCATCCTAAATATTTTTGTGGATAAAAGTGCGGGTGCTAGACTCTTATTTAAAGTAGTTGAAATACGTTAGGAACATGATAATAAAGTCAGATTAAATAATAAAATCTGGGCTATTCGTGCCTAACAAAACCCTAGCCGCAATATGCCCACCGACCGATCGCTCCTCCTTAGGCGGTGGATCGGCCCTAGTGGAGGTGGTCAACTGGTCTATTATTTTGGACATATATTTATTGCTCATTTAATTTGTTTTTTTATTTCCCTTTTTAATGATAACGTTAAGATTTTCCCAACATTAGTTTGACCTAATATGAAAATATTTAGTAACCATTTTAATTTTAGCGTTAACGTAATTTAAATTCAAATTTTGAATTTTTTAGAATATTTTAAACTTGAAAACTTTAAACATTAATAACTTTTCCATTTGAGCTCTGATCACAAAAATTATATATGAAAGTTGATCAAAAAGTCGCTATGAACACAATTGTGCAACATTCGTATCCAAATTCCAATGTTTGAGGAATTTCTATTTTTAACCTTATTAATTAACTAATTCCTATTAATTATTACGGGATACTATATTCTCCCCCCTCAAAAAGGATTTCATCCCCGAAATCCCTAAGGGATAGATAGTGCAACAGGAAACGGGCACTCCACAACCATGTTAACCAAATTATCTACACAACCATCTACTAACCCAAAAATGCAATGTCATTATGTATGCAACATACTATAGGTGAGCTCAATCCATGTGTGAATGGAAGACCCTGACATATGGGCATGTACGCAAGCATCCTAAATATACTTATGATTCTGTATGAGTGAAAAAATAATAGTAACATGTGTGGAAATCATTTAGAAGCAATTCCATCTAGGAAGATAGGAAAACATCTACATCAAACAGCATTTGAAGCATTTGCTCCATCCATGTACCAATTATACTTATATAAGTTGATTTTTGGATCTCTAGTCCCTCTTAAGATGGAATAGTTGGCATAGTAAACTTGTCAAGTTACTGTTCATTCAAAATGTCATCAGTGAAGGGAGTCCGACTTGTAGCAGGTCCCCGTTCATCATCCCTCATATCCCACCATCCAATCTAGCAATCACAATGTAACAATAACCTAAATTCTGGAATAAGAAAGTTTATGAAAGAAAAGCTCTAGATGAGAAGCATACATCTTCTGTTTAGTTTCTCATGTGCTTTCTGTTGGATTACCTCCTACTTGCACTCGGAACAACCTAATCTTTTTGTTATGAAGCTTCTGAGTTCCTTGCTCCATTATGTGTGTGGTGGCACACGGTTCTACCGGCTCTGTCGCTTCATATCCATATACATTTTATCTTCTCCGTGATGAATGGTCATCCAAGAATGGTGACACTCAACCAGAACTTCCTCCAAAACATCCTCCACCAAAGGAACACAAAGATGTCTATCTCTTTTTAAACATCTTCTTTCATCAATCGCATACCTACCACTATAGGGAAATGCTCTCATGTAATTATCTTGTCCAAAATACCTATTATCGTCGCATCTTTCTTTTGTTCTTGCTCGATGCGATCCATCAACGTTGGTCTCACTTTCATTGCTACCAGATGGCCTAAAGAGGATTCCAACGGTGGTTGTAAATTGATATTCTAGAGGAACTCCAACTGCTTCCACCCATATATAGTACCTAGAGTATTATGCCTACAACTAAGGGCATTGGCGACAACATTCCCTTTTACTACGTTCTACGGAATCTCACAAGTCATATAGTACTATGAACTCCATCCACCTCTGCTCCCTAAGATTCAGGTCTCATTAGAAAAATAAGTGTTTAAGGGATTTGTGGTTAGTGGATAATTCAAACATTTCTATCGAAAGATAGTGCCTCGACATCTTCAAAGCAAAAATGATAGCCGTTAACTCCAAGTTATGAGTTGGGTACCCTTCTCATAGTCCTTCAACTGCGTACTTACAAAGGTTATTCCTTTGCCCTGTTGCATAAGAACAGCATCCAGCCCCATACCGCATGGGTCAATGTAAATAATAAAAGGCTTCATCCCATCTGAAATAGTAATTACTTGAGCACTAGCCAGCGGCTCCTTCATCTTTTAGAATGCTCCGATGCGTTCCTCTTCCTATAAAAAAACTAGATTTTTCTTGGTTGAGTGAGTTAGTGGGACTACGTTTTAGAAAAGTTCCTGGTTAATTTCCTATAGTAACCTGCTAGTCCAAGAAAACTCCTAAATCTGTACATTCTCTGGAATCTTCCATTCTTGAATAGCTTTCACCTCTGTAGGATCTACAGACGATGCCTTCTCAAAAACAATATGACCGAGAAATCTCACCTTCTTCTTCCAAAAATGAAACTTTGAGAATTTGGTATCTAGTCGGTGCCTTCTCAAGATCCCTAGTACCTCTCTTTAATTGAGATTCGTGTTCACCTTCACATTTAGAGAATACTAGAATATCGTTTACGAACACTACGATGAACTTTTTTAGCTACCCCATGAAGACTCTACTCATCATATCTACAAACTACGCAAGGGAATTATTCAATCTGAAAGTCATTACTTCCTAATCACATAGCCCGTCAGGAATGAAAAAAGCGGACTTCTGCTCGCTATCCTTAGATACCCTCATTTTTTGTATCCATTAGCTAAGTCCAGTTGAGAAAATATTTTGGCTACAACAAGCTGGTAAAATAAGTAATCAATTCTAGGTGAAGGATACCTATTTTTCTTGGTTAGCACGTTGAGCTCTCAATAGTCAACGCATAGCCTTAAAGAGCTATCTGCCTTAGCGGCGAAAACAAATGAGTGCTCTCATTTCAAAAGTACTACATTAAATAAATCCTTTTTGCAAACCTTTCTTTAGGGACTATATGCCTTAATGGCAAAGCGACAGGTCCAACTTCCTTCTCCAAATAAATTATAAACTCTATCTCCCTTCGGGTCGAGTGACCTGAGATATCTTTAAAATGTTAGGAAATTCTCGAACTACTAGCATAGATGAGAGCTCATTTTATGATAGGCTAAGGAAATATAAATAGCTTAACTCTACTGAGTTTTCGTGTATACAACGATCATCTAAATCACACCTCTTACAATTCCTTAATCAATTGATCCTCCTATCACAATCTAAGATAGTTGTATAGTAAGATAACCAATTCATCCTTAGGATATGTTTATACTACTAAAAAAAGAACGTACACATCACATATAAAATCATTATTACATATATCCACAAATGTTCTTTGCAAATCAAAGAAAGGTATGTTGACCCCTAATAGGATTTGACACGACTATTGTGTTTGCGACAACTTGGGTTTTTAGACTCAAGGAGTTAAAAAAAATTCTAGATATGAATGAATGTGTGCTCCCAAGTCAAATAAGGTATGAATAGTATTCTTGGAAATAATAGTTGTACCTTCCAAAGCAGCTTTTCCTTGGTTTGTGGGAGGAGCAGGTCTACTCGAGACAGGTACAACTTCGATAGCATAGGCTTTCCTACCTTATCACTCTTTTGCTTGTTTTGGGCATCGATTCATGTAATGTCCCTCCTCATGGCAGTGATACCATCTCCTCATGAACTACCGCTTCATTAAACTCACCTTGAAGTCCTTAGAAATATGTCCCTTCTGCTAACATCTACGGTATGTCACACTTCCCTTGTTGATCTTCCCTTGGCCTTTCTATCCTTCCAAAATCCTTCTTTCTTAGCTCCATCTTAACTTTTCGCCATCCCACCTTCTCCTTCTGCTCAATACCAGCAATCTACAAAAGGGACATTTCAACTATCATCTTATAAGTGGCGCTAATAGTTACTTGGGTCAAAAGTAGCTCCCTAAGTGGAGAATCTAGGCCTTTAGTAAACTTCATAACTTTCTTCATGGTAGTGTCAATCAAACTATATCTAAACTTCGCCAATTTTGCGAACTTACTAAAATACTCCTTCAATGTGGAGTATTCTGGCCTTAGTTGTATAAACTTTTCCAATTGCACACTTACTTCGACTCTAGGAATGAATTGTGACTCATAGCGAGTTCTAGATTCCCCGTAAGTGATTCCCTCCATGGCATTCTCCTCGGCCAATATAGTCCACCAATTTAGTGCCTCCCCTTAGATGCGATGTAGCCATCATCCTTTTGATCATGTCTTTCCATCCAAGCTCCTGAAATATACGTTCACGGTCGATAATCGAAGCCCTTATTTTCAAAAAAACTTCAGCTCCCATATAAACCCATCCTCCTATATTCTAGAATTTTTAAACAATCTAAGGAAATCTAGTGGGCGAGATGTCTCTTCAACAGGTGGAGCAGTAAATGCCATTGGTGCAGCTTGTTGAAGAATGAGAACTTGCCCTATATGCCTCAGGTGTTGTTTGAACCATTATACCATCCCCCTAATGGTGGGTATTTATAATGACCCGTAATTTTACCACTTTAAAAATGGAATATTTAATTTATTTTAAATATTCGGATATAGAATTTTCAAACTTAAGTAATCATGTTTTATGTGATAAATAAAAATGATAAACTTATTTTTGGAATTTGATATCAAAATCACGAAGTTTGGATTTTCATCGAAAAGTGACAAAAGTTGGTTTGCGATAAAATGTAATTTAAATTCAATGACTATTTTAAAAGATAAATAACTCCTTTAAAATTATTATATAATGATAATAATTGGTTGATAAAAGTTTTAAAACTATATATATTTGTTTTATAATGATTGACAAATTTTATCGCACTTTGACAAATCAACATCGTATTTGTACAATATGATTTTAATATCATTAATATGGTTTTATAAATTAAATGATCTTGTTTTAATTAATTGATGATGATAAAAAAATCAATTTTCAAGTTTTGTTTACATAAATAAATAATTTGTTTAAAAACTGAAAATGTGACCGACTATCATTTTTCAGATTTTCATTAAACGAAAATTATTGCAACATTGTTGCGCACATTTATAGTATATATACATGTAATAAATAGCAATGTATTTTACACTAATAATATTAATTAAAGTAAATATGTAGTTAATTAAACAAAGTAAGTAAGTAAGATATTTATACAAAAGTCAAAAAGCAAATGTCAAATTAAACCACATCAAAGTCGAAACAAATCTTCAATTTAATCCACTTTTCACTCCAAATACATCCTTTAAGCATTAAGTAAGGATAAAAAGGACAATACGATGTTAAGTTTGCTTTTGATGATGCGACGGGTGTGTAGGTGATATTTTATGGAAGGATATTTTGGTATTTTTACTTTGCTTAAGAGTTAAGGATCATAAGGCTATAAATAGTGATGCTAATGCTATCATTTCTTTCACCTACATTCTTCCCTTTCTTAGTTTTCTTCTACTTCTTGAAATCCATGGCTTCTTCTCTTCTCTTCCCTTACTAACTTTCTTAAAAACATATTAAACAACTCCAAGCTCCACCAAACTTTGCCAAATACTTTATGATATTATTAGAACATGGTTTAATATCTAATAGTTCAAAGAATGATGGAGGAGGAGGTGGAACATGGTGATGCTGAACATATGGAGGTGAGGGAGGTGTTGGCATGTGCGATGGTTATGGAGGAAGGTGACCATGAGAAAGGAAGGGGAAGGAGGTCATAGACACGTGGGCTAAGAGGAAGAAGGAGGGCTTTAGATGATTTTTGGATGAAGTGGAGTTTGGGGAGCTCCAGGGTGAAAAGAATGGAAGGAAATGCTATCGAAATAATGTCAGATTCGATTCGGGAAAGTTCAATAAAGTTAGACGGAGTGGAATAAAGGCGAGAGCTTAATTAAAATACATACTACTTATAATTTGAAATTCATTCTAAAATGGTTAGGCATGAATATTAGAAGTAATTATGATGTTTGGTTGGTTAACTAATGATGTTTGATGGTTGCTTAAGAAGTAAGAAGTAATATATATAGTTAAACATGTCAAATGAAAGTGAACTCCTTTGATATTAAAATTCTATTCTTGCTTATTGTTATGATAACCTAGATTATACCATATGATAATTTAACACCATTAAGTTGTGATATGGATGCTAGAAATAGATTTGGTTGTATGGATGAAATTGGATGAACTTGTGATTGTTAATGTTGATATTATCAACTCACCATAACTAAAGTTAGTTATAACAACATTATTAGCCATAGTTAATTATGGTTGATTTAAGACCACACTTGCTTAGAAATCATATGTAGTATACCTGACATAGTTAAATCTCTTTTCAAATTTAATGTAAAAAAAGAATTCATTTTGAAAAGATAGAAATTTGATTTGAAAATGAAAAGTTAAAGATAAAGTTTTGAAACTGTTTTAGAATAGTATTTATTGTTTTATGATTTTAAGGTTAAGGAATTCTAAAGTTTTAGAAGGAGGAAAAAGATAAATAGCTTACGATTTAAGAAGTTTAAAAGATAGAAACCTGAATATTAAAATAATAAAATATGAATATTTTGGAAATAAATTAACAACGGTTTTTTAATGAATAAAGTAGTAAAATATTAAATTCAAATTGATTTATAAATGTTATATAAATAATAAAACTCAATTTAAAGAAGTTTTGGCAAATATTGAAAAAACAAGTCAAAATAAGGCGTGTCGCATAATGGTAGTTCGCGATTTCACGTCGGAAAATTTAACTAAATGTACATGATAGAAATGAAGACATGATTCTTTAAAATAAGATCTTTTCAAATCCTTATAACCATTATTTTCAAATGAAAAAGAAAAACTAAGATATCATCTTGTAGATTCTAAGATATGACCAAATCAAATTTTCAAGAAAATCGCACTTTCGTAGTTAAGTGACTAAAATGTAAAATTATTTAAAATGAATACCTTTAAATGTTTAAAAGTATGAAATAAATTTAGCAAATATATTAAAATGTATTAAAAGAGAATTGAGTTATAAATATGGATTTCCAAATGATAGAAAAGTTGTTTTAATCAAATAAGTTTTTAAAACACTATCTACAACGCTTTTCTACAGCTGTTCTAATAATCTTTAGAAATATAGATTTAAACTTAAATATTCTTTTCTGAATCTTATATGTCTTTGAAAAAACAATTTATTTTTTTAAAGATGATTTGAAATTTTTATAATTCTTTTAAAAAGAGTTTAAATAAATGGTTATGTAGAAATTATTTATAACACTTAAACAATAATGGGAATTTTTCTTAGAATGTATGGAATGTAATAATAAACTGAGTACAAGGAAACGACTAGTACATTTTTCCCATCTATGAGATTTAAAAAGGAAAAATGAGTAACCTGATAGAGTTAGGGATATATCCTAGGGGCAATTATGTAATTTGTTATATATATCTAACTCGTTGACCAGTCTTGTTCGAAATAAAAGGTATTTTCTTCCTATTATATACTTGATATAATGTGATTATATTAATTAATTAACTTAATTAAAAGTATATTTAAAATAAAGATCCATAAATGGTATATTTTGTAATAGTAGTTACAAACTGTTGTAACCCTGAGTAATTTATCTCAACGAAACAAATATACAATTTTAAATGTTCTTAGTCAAGATGCATCGAGACTAGATATATATCGATGTATCCGTTGAGATTGGAGAACGTAACGCTCTCCAATTGTTGGGCAGTGTATTACTCATGACTGCTGGGGGCACCTTAGGGTTATGTACTAATAGTTTTTGGATAACTATGGAACAACTCACGTAATAGTTCTCTGTTGGCTAATATAACGAAGGTCAAACAGAAATTATTGATGTGACCGATTTACACAGTTCTCTTGACTTGAGAATACTGTGGATCTTCGATATAAAAGCTCCTCTTTGGTTATAGAAAAATCATGGCATGGTGTCCATCGATTGACTATAGTTAGGTTGAGTGGAAGTATTGGAGATGAAGCATTGTTCAAGAGAGGATTCGTCTCATTAGATATATGTGGTTAATATCACGGTCAACCCAAGTCAACTTAAAGTTGAATTTCTGGCCAAAGCATTTTGGTTAATAATAATTGTTATTATTGAACCATGAACTTTGTATTTGGACTACAAAGTTGAATGTGGATGAGGTGGGAATTTTAACCATTAGAAAATTCCATGAGTCCGAAGTGATACAGTTTTGACGAAGAGAACAGGTGCAAACAAATGTCACAACCGGTTAACGCTTATTAAACTAAAATTAGATTTGCCGAAAATGAGTAAGCGATAAATTTAGCCATAAAGTCACACCAACTGCTAAATGACGTATGAATGTTAACATTAGAATAGTTCGATGTTAATCGCTGACAAAATTTACCCCCAAGAGTTATACGTCCAAAATGATGAATTCACTTTAGACCGAATGTGATAACCCGTATTTTTAGACATCTGTTAATTGGTAATTAACAGGATTTAAATTACTTGAAATACTGGTCTATAAGTTGAACAAATAAATTCTGATAATTAAGAAAATGTCTAGATATATATATATATTTATTTATATATATATATATATATATATATATATATATATTGTGATTTGGAAGCTATGGTTTGAATTCAATAATTCTCAAAAGCTATTTAAAGTTAAATTGTTATTTTTAAAACACTAAAAATAAGTATTTATATATAGTTATTAATTAAAGAATAAATAACGTAAATTTAAAATTTAATAAGTATAAATAAAGGTTTTAAATATAGTTCTTTAAAGTATACACGAGATAAATATAATTAGTAAATATAAAAGTATTGGTATAAAACATAAAAGTGTTTTATTATATTAAGTAACCTTAGTAAATAAAAAGAAAATGTATAAATAAAAGAAACATAATATAAAAATATAAAGAGAATATAAAATGCATGCATTTGACATTTGTAGGATTGCATGTCATGCATATTTACAAGTGTCTAGTTTATTGTTTCTTCAAAAAAAATATGTAAAAGAAAATGATATAAAGGAACAAGAATGCACATATATCTCTACTCCTCTTCTTTCATTCTTTCTTCATCCTTCACATTCAAAACTAAAAAACCAAAGAAGATAAAATAACAAATTCTTGCAAATTTCTATCTAAAGTAAAGATTTAACTCAGATTAATCGAGCATATCAAAATCAAAACCAAATTTCTAGATTTTCAAAGTTCAAATCATTTCCAGGCATCTCTGTTCATACCTTCACTGTGAGTAAACATCACTTTAAAAAGCTAAATTTGTTTTATAATCTATTGCATGTGATAAATCCTTGTAGTATATTTTGAAATGTTGCATGAATATTTGAATATGCTTGCATGTATACGTATATATGAGTTGTCCGTGTGCATGCTTGTACTATATATATATATATATATATATATATATATATATATATATGACTTTGTTTTTGTTCTACAGGCTAAAACAAGTTCAAAAATTAAATTCTCTTCCTCTAATCTATTATAGCATATGTTGCCTAAACAAAATATGTTTGCACTAACAGAATTTAAATTTTAGAAAACATTTTTAAGTACATTTAAAAGATATTTTAACTGGTAAAAGAATATATAGTGGAATTCAAAATACATCAAAATTTCAACTAACATGATTCTTGTTTCACTTACATCATCAAATTTGTTTTCAAAAACTATGATTTTTAAAAATAAAATCAGGATTTTTAAGTTAGTATTTTGGGAGGAATTGATAGATGAACGGAAATGGGTTTTTTTTTTATTTCTGGTGGTCGTTTAAGTTCAGTGGCCTCGGCGTTGAGGCTGGAGCACGTTCGTGGGTCGAGGAGCTTGGGAAAATTGGTTGGAAGTTTTCCAATTCAACGTGGTGATGGAGTAGTGTGGTTGTAGGGCTTAGGAGCCTGTTGGGTTCGACGATGTTCGCATGTTTAATGCAACGTCGAGGTGGCTTCAGACTTGCTTGGAGGTGGGGGAATTGGAAGAGGAGGGTCGGGCGCAGCTCTAGGCGTGAGCACGTGGCTTCAGATGGCTTGAGGCGGGGGGACGAGGGGTTTTTTGGGTGATTGATTTCTTTCTCAGTGGGTTACGTTTTCTCGATTTTCGATTTGAAGGTCCATTCGAAGATCTGGGTGGTCGAAGTGATGGAGAGGGTCGTGGGTGACCGAGTGGTGCCGTCGACATCGACCCGAGTTGCTCTGACCATGCGTGCACATGTACGCGTATCTTTGTATATGGGTTGATGCTGTAGGGAAGAAGAAGAAGGGTTGTCTCGGGTGGGAACTCGGGAAGATTAGGTTTTGGCTCGAGGAGGGTACCGGGTAGTTCGAGTGTATTTTATAATATGTTTTTAAATTTAAACAAAACAAGTTAAAAAAAGAGGAAGGATTTCTTGAGTTTGGGCTCAGGTTGGTACAGGTTGTGAATCGGGTCAGAACTATAGTGTATTAGCAAAGTTTTATTTTTAAACTTAAAATAAAACAAGTTTAAAACAATTTTTCTTAAACAATTTTCTTTTAAATGATTAATGTTTTATTTAAATATTGGGTTGGTTAAAAATGGTATAATAATTTATTTAGTTTAAATTAATCAATTTAAAGTATTTTATTATGTGTCCATTATTTTAAATTAATTCTTAAGTTATTAAAGTGGAATTAAATAGTGTAATTAAGTCGTTGATTTAAGAAGATGAAATGTTTTTAACTATTAATTAACTTAAATGACTTAAGTTATTTCTTGGGTTAATACTAAATAAATTCCAAAGGTTTTTTAAATAAAACTTAAACGATAATTAAGTAAAATGATTAAAATAAATGGTTTAACTTACAATTAATTAAGTAATTATCTTTAATTAATTAAGGTCTTAAGTAATTAAAGGTTAATTGATTAAGGTCAATAATTAATTAAAGTAACAATAAATGGTTTGTAATTATTTAATGTTAATTAAGCAGGATTTAACAGAAATTAATTTATTGGTGTTAATTAATTAACTAGAAATGGTTTGACTAAGTTATCTTGCTTATGGATGATTAAATTGTATCGAACGCTTGGATTGATAAATATCTCTAGTCTGATAAATTATGATGTTCTGTGATATGAAATGACTGGACTGATTTGTTAATAAATGTGAATCATTATTTAATTGAAATATCTAAGATCAATTTCTATTTGAGTATGATGTTTTGAATTTAAACTGAATTGTTTTCCTTAAACAACTTGGCTTAAAGATGACATTGAATTCGAAGAGACTGGGGTCCGATATCAGCAAATACCCAGAACCACTTCGATTTGTAGTCTACAATAATTCTTTATAGGTTTGATTTTAGAATCAAATAGGCTGGAATGAAATAAATTAAGTAACATGGCCATTTAAACCTAGTAATAGTTCTTAAAAATTGTTTTGTAATAAGTGATTGACCATAACAAGTTAAGAACTCATAGTAAGGTAGAGTTACCTGGGATTTCGAATATGTTTTATGACTTAGAATTTCAAATTTCATGGGTTTACCCACGTTGGTTTCCAGCCTGACTTGGGTGTTACCTTAATGTAATGCTCGGGTCAGACCGAGTATTATAGATTTTCAGGTTAGGACGTTCTGGAGCTCAAGAGGCGAGCTAAAAGGAGTATATTACGTCGTGTATTTGAGAATGTTTTGATAGTAGTCAAGGACAAGTTGTTACAACTGTCCAGTTTATTTGTGAATGATTGTACTCTGATACATTGTATGTAAATTGACAATTACAGATTTTCTTAGTATAAATGCTGTTATTTGATATTATATTTTGATCCGCTGCGATTGTGAGATTCTGTGCTATTTTTTTTCTTCTACCTCTTTCTACTTCTTTACCCTTACAATCTAGAATTTCTGGCATTCGACTGCTTGGCACTTCTACAGTAAACATATTGATGTCGAATTTTCGGAGTCGAAAATTTCGGGTCGTTACATTTTGGTATCAGAGCAGAAGGTTAAGCAAGAAGCATGGCTCTAGTGGGGGTTACTCATTTTAATAAGTGTCAATAGTGCCTTAGAATGAGTTGAGTGTAATATATATATATATGAGAGAGAGAGCGTACTTGTTATTTTCTTACATAAAGATTTTAAGTGATTTAAAAAATGAATGATTTTTATATAAGTTTATATTTTGATATATAAAGATACAATTTTTCTAATTATTATATATATTAAAGTAATTGGTTGTTGATTATTGAAATTAAATAAGAATTTAAGTGGTAATATATACAACCAAATAGGAATTGGATAATATGAACTATACAAATAAGATAAGCCAGAAATGGATTCAAACCAGAGATTAAAATCCCCAAAATTGTAGAAGTGTTTTCAGAATGTTTAAATAAGTGACCTTGGTTTTATTTTCCATCGAATTATGAGAAAAAATATAGTGAATTGGCTTTCAAATAGGGTAATCTTGATTATTATCATAAATTGGTTGTTGTGTCTAACAACGGAATGTTTGTTTTCTAATAATAATAAACAATGATAAAGCAAAATGAAATGTTTTAAGGAAGTAACAATTTAGATAAGTATGACATATAAATTGAAAAGGATTTAAATTTTGAAGTTTTAAATCTAAATCCAGAAAATTTAAATTATTTCAAAGTGTTAAAAGATTTAATAAATAATATTTTTAAATGTAGGAATCTTATCTTAAAACAAGAGTTGTTTTAGAAAAATTTAAAGAAATTTGTTTTGAACTGAAAACCAAGGATGGTTTAAAATTTAAAGTATGACTTGTGCATATATGTGAGATATACATAATATCAAAGTTGATTTGAGTACACACTAAGTGTTGAATTCTAAATTTCCCTAAATTGAGAGTATAACCCAAAGTGAAATAAGTTTTGAACTTATAAGTGGGAAAGGTTATTGATAGGAAGTTTAAATTTTAAAATGGAGAATTCAAATTTATTAAGGCCGACTGGATTAAATGAATTGAATTTATCTTAAGGGAAGTTAAATAAGTTTAGAACAAGCAACTTGAATTGGAAATTAAAGATGGAAATTAAGGTTTAACTTGAGGAAGTTAAATGGGTTGTATTGAAAGGAAGCTATGTGTGATCTCAAAATGGGTTTGAGTTCTAGAAATGGGTAATGAATGTTATTGATGGATGATGTTGATGGATGTTGTAGATAATTTGGATGTTTATTTTCCTTGGCTTATCCCGATATCATCCTATTGTTATTAATAATCTATGAAACTGTGAAGTGGATCGTTTTAAATTAGTTAAGAAGTGGATTGAGATAATATATCCATTATTGAAATTAAATGGAAATAAAACTTTAATTTGAAGTTATTTAAATGATTTTGGTTTTTAGAAATAAAATAGAAAATTATGGGAATGTAATCACTTTGAACTTAAGATTTAAAGTTAAGAATGAACTTGCAAACTGAAAATTTCTTTTTTTAAGAATTGGTTTCAAGTTAAATGTTAAAATTGAGTAATAAATTGGGTTCTGAAGATTAAATTGTTTAAACAGCTTTGAACTCTTATTTGAACCTTGAAATAAGTTAAGTAAAAGTAATTTAAATAACTGATAAAAATTTGGACTCAAAATTTAATTGTTTAAATACTTAGGTTGTTAAAACAAAAGTAAAGGTTAATTTGATTTAAGAGATTAAATCAACATTTGAAAATGTAAATCGAATTTACAAAATTCGAGATGGTTTAAAGTTGAAATGGGAATTGAAATTGATTCAAATGGAAAGTTGAATAAGTTTAAATCCAAACGGAAATCGATTTGAATTTGGAAAGGAATTGAAGCTAATTCAAATTGAATTGGAATTGAATCAATTGATTGGAATGGGAGATTGGGAAATGAACCAGTTTGACTTTGAAACTATTTCAAATAATTTTTTTAATATAAACTGTTTTAAATCTATTTTTCCTACCTATTTACTATACAACCTTTCTTTTAATACCCAAACTATCATATACTTATTTTACAACTATTTTGAAAACTAATCACTATTTTACATCTGTTTTAGAAACTAATTACTATTTTACAATTATTTTGCAACTATCTAAATATTCTATAACTATTCAACTATTTTACAACTATTTTATAATTACTTAACTATTCTACTGCTATTTACGAATAACAACTATTTTACAACTACTAATTATTTTAAACCTTTTCAAGCTATTTTCTACATTCTAGTTGGTCAGAGTGCAAACTGTTTATAATAAAAGTGATAATCCAAATGGAAATTTAAAGTAGTTGTGAATAAGTGAATAGAATCAAAATGAATGTGAATAAAAAGAAAATTTATTTATATAATAATCAATGAAGATAAATACGTAGGATGTACATATATTATTCTATTCGCATAACGATTTGATCCAGATTCGAGCATTGAATTTCATGATGGTATATCGATCCGAATTGGGATTTTTCATTCCATTTTTGATGGCAAACCCCGGATATGGATTTTTGATTGATTTTGGAAATTCTCTACCATAGTTATGGCTATGCAAGGAGAATGACGGTTTCTGATCAAGAACCCAGACCTAAGTCCACACTAGGAAGTCGGGTGGACGATGCTAGTTCAAAAGAGAAATCGTGTGATCGAGTGAGCGACAGGATTTGATATTGCATACAGATTATATATGTACATCATACGTGCTTGAATGAAATAGATATTGAAAATTTTGAAAAGAAATGTACGAATGATTTTCGAGATGGAAAAGTATATTTTGAGAAATATATATGAATAAAAGTGGAAGCTTGATATCACTATAACTAAACTCATTTTATAAATGTGACGACCGCCTATGACTCCTACACTAAACAAAGAAATAATGCGCTGAAAAGTGTGCCAGGCCTCCATGGACGATCATCAGGGTAAGGTAAGAACAATAAACTCTATCGTATTACTCACAGCGCATGGACAAAATACAATAGAAAATATACATAGTGAAGCTCCATATAACAGAATCTCATCATATAAACTCTAATAGTTTGATACAACAATCAGCAAAGTCAATACATCAAGCCTCACTACATATCACTCAGAGAATATACAAACAGCGGAACACCCAGTACATATAGTAAGAAACAATATGCAAAAGCCTCCAGCTCGTCTTCGTCATCAACAGCGTTGGCCACTATGAACAGCACCTGTCACCTGCTACCTAGTCTGCCCATCCCAACATGGATGAACAGCCCAAGGTAATAAGAGTTAAACATAAAACCTTGAGTCAGACAAAAGTCTTAGTGAGCAGTAAATCAACTATCAAACATACCAAAAGAGCATAAAGGGTAAAAGGAATAGGAACCCAACCATCCCACTCCACCTCTTTCTACAGTGATATCCCCCAGACACACTAAGCAGAAGCAAACATAGCAATTCAGACATTCAAAGCAAAGTAATTATCACCCGAGTCAAGGTCGGCGTTTTCCAAGTACAAACCCCCAAGGCCTAAACCAAGATCAGATAAGCACCCTGAAAACATCGCTCTTGACCCAAGTGACGATACAACCAAACATCCAAACATCCATGACTCTGGCTATCACTGTTATCATTGCCTTGATTTGACCGTTAGTTGAATGACCGCCTGTCAAGGGCTAATGGTAACCCCGGTTCTAGACATAGCTCCGCACGTCGTCGTGACCCATGCCTAGGACTATCGCATCTGCCCAGAGTACTAGCACGTCATCGTGACCCGTTCTTGGAACGTCATCGTGACCCGTCCCAACGTACTCTTGCTTTGAGCATGCTAGAACCTTCAACAACGATGAAATGTCAGCCTTCTAGTCATCCTCCTCGACGACTATTCCCGTACTAGCTCGAGCGCCTCTCAAGCTAACCATTATCCACAAACCCGGACCACATCACCGAGTTATCAACATGCTTGGGATGATCCCGTCTGGATTAAACCAAGGCTTTCTCACATCATGCTTTACTTCATCGCATCATAGCAAGTCCCATCTCAACATCATGGTTTGCCTCATCGCATCATGGCAAAGTCCCATCTCAACATCATCATCAAATCTATCCATATGAGCTTCAACATCCGCTTCATATGCCACAAGCAGCTTTCCTTATTCAAGAGCCTTTCCACTTAGCTTTTGAATCATCTTCGACCAACTTGTCCAAATCAAGTTATCAATCAACTAATCAATTAAATCAAACATTAATCCAAGTAATCAATCATTCAAACAAGATCTAAATAAACAATTACACAATAATGGTAATTTCGTAAATAAAGAGTCCAAATCTAACATGCATTCTAACAAACATGAATTATGAACAATATCTCTACAACTTGATGAATGAACTTGCATAAGTGAACATGTAGTAAAATAGATGTCAAATCATCATGAGCAATAGATCTACATGCAGACTTAAAAAAATGCACGAAATCACTCTCTTTAGCACATAAACAAACCACCGATCCAATATACTCCTTTGGGTCCGTGTGAGAGATAACCATCACTCACTGAATCACCTAAACACCTCAAAAACAACCAACTCCAGATCTGGACAGCAAAAAATCAAGCTTGATCCTCCAAAGCTCCGCTTCAAATGAAGAAATCTCTCTTCGATGGATGAAGATCTTCAACTTTGGCTCTTGGATCTCCGATTTGATCTTCAATTTAGATGGAAGGAATCACTAGATTAGAGTGGAGAAAAGAAGTGAAGAAGTGTTGTACTCGAGCTCTCAAAATAGCAGCACTTCATCGCTTCAAAATCCGATGCCAAAAAGTGAACCAAACCCCTCTATTTATAGGCTGGAAATTGGGTCGTTCGTACTTAGGTCGGTCGCTCTTAGGTCGGCCGCGACCTAACGACCTAACACCCCCTGCCGACCCAACAACACAACACACACACACGGCTTAGCACGCGCACGACTTAACACTCATGCGGCCTACAGACTCGAGTCAATGACCTAACAAGTCCACGACTTAACCTATGCGCGACTCAACACAGGCACGACTCAACACATGCAGTGCCTCGACCAAACGACCTAAGTCCTTAACACACGTGCGCGACTTACGACTTAGCTGAGATGCCGACCTAACCACTACAGCGACCTAACTACACAAGGAAAACCACCATAGGTCGCATACGACCCAGCGACTTACGACCTAACCCTAAGTCGCTAGCCACTAACTCGCTAACTACCATAAGTCGCTCCACTACCTTAGGTCGCTCAATACCTTAGGTCGCTCAACCGACCTAACTTCCACACGACCTATCTCCTATACGACTTAACCCCTACACGATCTAACTCCTAGGTCGTTCCAAACCTATAAGTCTCTCAACTCAAATCCCTTAACTCGCCCAATCATACTTAAGTCGTTACTTCTATAGGTCGCTCCACTCATCCTAACTCTCATACGACCTAAGCACCACACGAGATAACTTAACACGACTTAAGCTTTGGTCGACTCAGACTCTATACGACTTAACAACATCAACGACCTAATGTCGACATTTTTACGATCTTTCGATCCGTAAAAATACGGGTCGTTACATTCTCTCCCCTTAGAAATTTCGCCCCCGAAATTCCAAACAAACAAGAGCAATCAAAAACTATTCTGCTTGCCTACCATCCATAGCAATCAACAAACCATGCATCCAATTACTAGCCTAGCATGCAGAATTCTAAGATTAGAACAAGTTACAAATTCATGAGATGCCACGACACCTTAGGGTCATACCTCGAAGAGTTCAGGATGAGCCGCCTTCATCCTCTCATCCTCCTCCCATGTACAGTCGTTGACATCATCACTCCATTGTACCTTGAGCAACTTAATCGTCTTCCTCCTAAGCTGTTTCGTGTCGGTTTCAACAACACGAAGCGGCTTACGAGGTCTCGTAACAACTGGATCAACCTCCAAATCTTCACAGCTATCAGCAGAAACCACTGTACTTGGGTCGTGCACATACTTCCGTAGATAAGATATATGAAAAACATTGTGCACACCCGACATCTTTTCTGGTAACTCCAATTTATAGGCGAGCTTTCCAGTTCGCTCGATGATCGGGAATGGTCCAATAAATCTCGGAGTCAATTTTCCTTTCTTCCCGAATCGAATAACATTCTTCAGAGGAGAAATCTTCACGAAAACCATGTCACCTACGTCGAATTCCAAATCCTTACGACGCTTATCGGCATAACTTTTCTGACGGTCTTGGGCTGCCTTCATTCGTCGTTGAATGATCTCTATACAATCCGAAGTCTGTCGAATCATTTCTGGCCCAAGTATCAACTTTTCTCCCGTTTCCAACCAACATGTCGGAGAGTTACACGGTCTTCCATACAATGCCTCATATGGTGCCATACCAATACTTGTCTGATAACTGTTATTATACGCAAATTCCACCAAATGAAGATAATCTTCCCATGATCCTCCGAAATCTAAAACACAAGCTCTAAGGAGATCTTCCAAAACTCGGTTGACTCTCTCAGTCTGACCATCTGTTTGAGGGTGATAAGCTATACTCAAACATAACTCGGTTCCCAAAACTTCCTTGAAGCTCTTCCAAAATCCACTAGTGAACAATGGGTCTCGATCGCTCACTATACTCTTTGGAATACCATGGAATCGAACTATCCACTTAACATACAACTCAGCCAATTTCGATGCAGTCCTAGTTGATCGAACAGGAATAAATCTTGCACTCTTAGTCAATCGATCTGCGATGACCCAAATCCCTTCATTTCCTGCTCTGGTTCTAGGTAACCCATCGATAAAATCTATCGATATTTGCTCCCACTTCCATGTAGGAACTTCTAATGGCTGAAGCAATCCACTTGGCTTCTTCTGTTCGGCTTTTACCAACTGGCTGTTCATACATTTGGAAATAAAATTTCCAACATCCTTCTTCATACCTTCTCAGTAATAGGTTCTCTTCATATCCTGATACATCTTATTTCCTCCTGGATGAATTGTCAACTTCGAATGATGACTTTCCTTAAGAACTTCATCTCTCAATCCATCTATATCGGGAACAACTAGTCGTCCTTGCTTCCGAAGCCAACCCTCTCGATCGACTTCGAATTCTTTATCCTTCTCTGGGTCTGATCTAGATTCCAAATCCCGGATAATCTTGACAAGCTTATCGTCTTGCTTTTGGCTCTCGCCAATTCTTTCCACTAGAGTAGGTCTTATCGATAAATTTGCCAACATCTCAGGTTCTAATCCACATCTAGGCCTGAAGTCAAACTCAGCCAAATACTCAAGGCTCTTCCATTCTGAAAACATGGCTCCCAATCCTGCATGTCTTCGACTTAACGCATCAGCCACTGCGTTACCCTTTCCCGGAGTATAGGCTATACCAAAATCATATGATGCTAAAAACTCTAGCCATTGTTGCTGCCGCAGATTCAAATCCTTTTGGGAGAACAGATACTTCAACGACTTATGGTCTGTAAACAACTCAAATCGAACTCCCAATAGGTAATGTCTCCACATCTTCAAAGCAAAAACAATCGCCGCTAACTCCAAATCATGAGTCGGATAATTCCTTTCATGCGGCTTCAGTTGTCGACTTGCATATGCAACAACTTTATCCTTCTGCATTAGCACTGCTCCAAGTCCAGTACCGCATGCATCGGTGTAAACCACCATCTCATCATTCCCACTTGGAATAGTCAAAACAGGAGCACTTGTCGGTCGCTCTTTCTGGATTCCGAAAGCTTGCTCACATTTAGCATCCCATCTGAACACTTGGTTCTTTTTCGTCAATCCTGTTAATGGTGCAGCTATCTTGGAAAAGTCTTTGATAAACCGACGATAATATCCTGCTAATCCAAGAAAACTTCTCACATCAGATGCATTCTTAGGTCTAATCCAATCCTGGATTGCTGCTACCTTGGCGGGATCAACTGCTATTCCATTTCCAGAGATAACATGGCCTAAGAACCTCACTTCACTCTTCTAGAAGTGACACTTCGAAAACTTAGCCCTCAGCTGATGTTTTCGCAAAATTTCCAAAACAATCCTCAAGTGTGTCTTGTGCTCTTCTTTAGTTCTGGAATAGACCAAGATATCATCCACGAACACAAGTACAAACTTGTCCAACTGATCTCTGAACACTCTATTCATAAGATCCACAAAATATGCTGGTGCATTGGTCAATCCAAACGGCATTACCAACCACTCATAAAAACCGAATGGTGTCCTGAAAGCAGTCTTTGGAACACTATCTTTTGCTACTCTCAACTGGTGAAATCCCGTTGCCAAATCCATCTGAGAAAACACCTTAGCTTCGTGAAGCTGATCAAACAAGTCATATATTCTCGGCAATGGATACTTGTTCTTCTTAGTCACTTTATTCAGCTCACGATAATCCACACACAACCTCAACGATCCATCCGCTTTGGTTGCGAACACAACTGGTGCACCCCATTCGGACACACTACGCCGAATGAATCCTTTCCGTAAAAGGTCATCAACTTGCACCTTCAACTCTTGCTGTTCCCTAGGCGCCATTCGCCTAAGCGGCATCACAACAGGTCTGGCTCCTTCAACTAGATCGATACGAAACTCGATCTCTCTATGCGGCGGTAACCCTTTGACCTCGTCAAAGACATCCTCAAATCCATTCACGATAGGCACCGATGACAGTCCATCCCGTGGAACAACCAGCGAATACATGAAGCTCATGAAGACGCCTTCCTCATGCTTACATCGTATCACAACCTTTCGCCTCTCCACATTCTCGACTGTCACCTCCAGCCTCTCACAATCAATCCTTACCGCATACTTCCTAAGCCAGTCCATACCCAAAATAATTCCGAACCCCGCAAAGTTCAGAACAAAACAATCACAAACAAAAGAGCAATCATGACTCGATACAACTAGACCACGGTATACCATACACAAACAAGACGAACCCCCAACTGGATTAGTCACAACCAATGGTCTATCAACAATATCCGGTTCCAAATCCAACCGGCCTACAAGTTCATTACAAACAAAGGAATGCGACGCTCCAGTATCAAACAACACTCTAACTGGAACACCACAAATGGAAAGAGTACCTTGAACCACCACGCTCTTCCCTTTCTCATCTGCAGTAGGAGCTTTCGAAGACGATGGCATAGCCCCTAAAGCATAAGCTTGCACAATCTGCTTATCCTTCCTCGGTTCCGGACAATTCCTCTTGATATGCCCCAGCTTGTCACAGTTGTGGCACTTCACCGGCACCTTCGGATTCTTGCAATCCCTGGAGAGATGACCCTTCTGCCGACAATTGTAGCAGATCACTTCGCCCTTCGGCTTCTTCTGGCCATCCTTACCCTTCTGCTGTTGCTGCTTTCTCTTCTTGTTTCCACCTTGCTCCTTGGCCACAGCGACAACAGATCCTTCCTTAGGAAACAGATTCTCATGCCTGAGAGCTTTCTCCACAAGCTTCTCAAATAGATCGTCCAAATGGTCCACCAACCGTCTCCCAAGATAAGTGTCCAAGCCTGTCACAAACTTCTCATTCTTCTGATAGGGAGAATCGATATGCGACCGAGCATACTTGGATAAAGCTTCAAAATTCAAAAACATACTCAAGAACTGGTCTCCCACCTTGCTTGAGCTCCACAAACTTCTTAAACAGAACAGATTTCTGAGCTGTAGAAATGAACTTAGCTTCAAATCTAGCTTGGAAATACTCTCAAGTAATCTCTTCTTCTGGAGTATCAATGGTGATAGAATTCCACCAATCCGAAGCTCTCTCTTGAAGCTGTCTTGATGCAAGCTTCCTCTTAGTTGCATCCTCAATTCCCAAATCACCAAAAATCCTTCTACAAGCATCTATCCATCTTTGGACTTCAATGGTTGATTCTGTCCCCAAGAAAACCTTTCCTCCAAGAGAAGTATAGTCTTTGCACAACTTAGCAAAATCCACTGGTTTTGGGGCTTGAACTTGAACTCCAACATCTACTGATGACCCCGAGGCTGGCATCCTTCTCATGATCGAAGTCACCATGGCCTCAAACATAGTAGCATAATCAGCAGCCCCTTCAGCAGCACGGCCTTCCCTAGCAGCTGGTCTCCCTCTTCGACTCATCCTTAATATCTATAAAAAGGAATGATTAGAACACCTTGAGAAACAACTACATAAGGAGTTCAAATCCTTCTAAGCTACTATATTATATATAGTAATCATCCATCAAAATACAATTACGTCTCTCATACGTAGTTACGTCAGCGAGCGTTGGCTAAAATCGATTAACCAAAGCTCTGATACCAAATGTGACGACCGCCCATGAATCCTGCACTAAATAAAGAAATAATGCGCTGAAAAGTGTGCCAGGCCGCCATGGACGATCATCAGGGTAAGGTAAAAACAATAAACTCTATCGTATTACTCACAGCGCATGGACAAAATACAATAGAAAATATACATAGTGAAGCTCCATATAACAGAATCTCATCATATAAACTCTAATAGTTTGATACAACAATCAGCAAAGTCAATACATCAAGCCTCACTACATATCACTCAGAGAATATACAAACAGCGGAACACCCAGTACATATAGTAAGAAACAATATGCAAAAGCCTCCAGCTCGTCTTCGTCATCAACAGCGTTGGCCACTATGAACAGCACCTGTCACCTGCTACCTAGTCTGCCCATCCCAACATGGATGAACAGCCCAAGGTAATAAGAGTTAAACATAAAACCTTGAGTCAGACAAAAGTCTTAGTGAGCAGTAAATCAACTATCAAACATACCAAAAGAGCATAAAGGGTAAAAGGAATAGGAACCCAACCATCCCACTCCACCTCTTTCTACAGTGATAGCCCCCAGACACACTAAGCAGAAGCAAACATAGCAATTCAGACATTCAAAGCAAAGTAATTATCAACCGAGTCAAGGTCAGCGTTTTCCAAGTACAAACCCCCAAGGCCTAAACCAAGATCAGATAAGCACCCTGAAAACATCGCTCTTGACCCAAGTGACGATACAACCAAACATCCAAACATCCATGACTCTAGCTATCACTGTTATCATTGCCTTGATTTGACCATTAGTTGAATGACCGCCTGTCAAGGGCTAATGGTAACCCTGGTTCTAGACATAGCTCCGCACGTCGTCGTGACCCGTGCCTAGGACTATCGCATCTTCCCAGAGTACTAGCACGTCATCGTGACCCGTGCTTGGAACGTCATCGTGACCCGTCCCAACGTACCCTTGCTTTGAGCATGTTAGAACCTTCAACCACGATGAAATCTCAGCCTTCTAGTCATCCTCCTCGACGACTATTCCCGTACAAGCTCGAGCGTCTCTCAAGCTAATCATTGTCCACAAACCCGGACCACATCACCGAGTTATCAACATGCTTGGGATGATCCCGTCTGGATTAAACCAAGGCTTTCTCACATCATGCTTTACTTCATCGCATCATAGCAAAGTCCCATCTCAACATCATGGTTTGCCTCATCGCATCATGGCAAAGTCCCATCTCAACATCATCATCAAATCTATCCATATGAGCTTCAACATCCGCTTCATATGCCACAAGCAGCTTTCCTTATTCAAGAGCCTTTCCACTTAGCTTTTGAATCATCTTCGACCAACTTGTCCAAATCAAGTTATCAATCAACTAATCAATTAAATCAAACATTAATCCAAGTAATCAATCATTCAAACAAGATCTAAATAAACAATTACACAATAATGGCAATTTCGTAAATAAAGAGTCCAAATCTAACATGCATTCTAACAAACATGAATTATGAACAATATCTCTACAACTTGATGAATGAACTTGCATAAGTGAACATGTAGTAAAATAGATGTCAAATCATCATGAGCAATAGATCTACATGCAGACTTAAAAAAATGCACGAAATCACTCTCTTTAGCACATAAACAAACCACCGATCCAATATACTCCTTTGGGTCCGTGTGAGAGATAACCACCACTCACCGAATCACCTAAACACCTCAAAAACAACCAACTCCAGATCTGGACAGCAAAGAATCAAGCTTGATCCTCCAAAGCTCCGCTTCAAATGAAGAAATCTCTCTTCGATGGATGAAGATCTTCAACTTTGGCTCTTGGATCTCCGATTTGATCTTCAATTTAGATGGAGGGAATCACTAGATTAGAGTGGAGAAAAGAAGTGAAGAAGTGTTGTAGTCGAGCTCTCAAAATAGCAGCACTTCGTCGCTTCAAAATCCGGTGCCAAAAAGTGAACCAACCCCCTCTATTTATAGGCTGGAAATTGGGTCGTTCGTACTTAGGTCGGTCGCTCTTAGGTCGGCCGCGACCTAACGGCCTAACACCCCCTGCTGACCCAACAACACAACACACACACACACGGCTTAGCACGCGCACGACTTAACACTCATGCGGCCTACAGACTCGAGTCAACGACCTAACAAGTCCACGACTTAACCTATGCGCGACTCAACACAGGCACGACTCAACACATGCAGTGCCTCGACCAAACGACCTAAGTCCTTAACACACGTGCGCGACTTACGACTTAGCTGAGATGCCGACCTAACCACTACAGCGACCTAACTACACAAGGCAAACCACCATAGGTCGCATACGACCTAGCGACTTACGACCTAACCCTAAGTCGCTAGCCACTAACTCGCTAACTACCATAAGTCGCTCCACTACCTTAGGTCGCTCAACACCTTAGGTCGCTCAACCGACCTAACTTCCACACGACCTATCTCCTATACGACTTAACCCCTACACGATCTAACTCCTAGGTCGTTCCAAACCTATAAGTCTCTCAACTCAAATCCCTTAACTCGCCCAATCATACTTAAGTCGTTACTTCTATAGGTCGCTCCACTCATCCTAACTCTCATACGACCTAAGCACCACACGAGATAACTTAACACGACTTAAGCTTTGGTCGACTCAGACTCTATACGACTTAACAACATCAACGACCTAATGTCGACATTTTTACGATCTTTCGATCCGTAAAAATACGGGTCGTTTCAATAAAAGTAAGTAAGGTAGTAAATAATTTTATAAAAGAAATCAAACTTGATTTGGCATAAATAAAGTTATATATGTTTATATATGATAAACTCCCCTTGTTAAATTTTTAACCAGAAGAAAAGATCTTTGAAAAATAATTTGAAGTATAAAATGAATTTATTTATGTGGGAAGTGATCCAAAAATATTTTGTTCTAGTTAAAAGAATGAACTTATATATATATATATATATATATATATATATGATTTTATGGTATTGAGAAAAATGTTTTGAGACCCATTGATTTTGAAAGGCTTTTGATTTTTGGGGAAAATAAATTTTAGGAATTTGGAAAGCCAAGTTTGAGAACTATCGATTTTGAGATATCGATTTTGTGTAAAGGAGATTTATATGTGATGCATATAAAGAGTATGATTTGAAAGATACTATATATATGTGTAGTATAAAATGTTTGGAGAATGCTGTGGGGAAAAAGGCGCTCCCATTTAGAGTGAAACTTCTAGTAGGAGATCCATAGGGTGGTTCTGCCTTAAGCCCTGATGGGGGTTCTAAATTTGATCCTGGGAGGAGGTCCGAACAAACTAAGGTTCATGAGGATTATGGTTGGGTAGCGAAAGTCGAGGGCGTTGATGCCTACAGAGAGATTTAGGTTATGCTATGATGATAGTGTAACTTGTTGTAACTGCGATCTACAGGGCACCAAAGCGAAAGTCGAGGGGCAGTGATTTCCTAAGGTCTACATTTGATTTCGTTGGGAGAGTAATGTAACATCGGTAGACTGTGATCTATGAAGACATAGTGAAAGTCGTATGGCAGTGAGTGCCTACAGGCTACATTGGGACTCGACTGATGTAGTCTGCGATCTATGCGGTCTGTGTGGAGAAGTTTCATTTAGCAGCGAAACTCGAGGGCCCTGATGCCTACAGTTACATGGATTTTTGCCGTGATGGCGACATAACCCTAGATGTAGCTACGATCTGTGGCGGTTCCATGGTGTAATCGAGGGGCACGGAGGCTTACAGTTTTCTATGGTTTTGCCGGGATGGCGACATAATCATCGGGCTAACTGTGACCATGGAGGGGGTGATGATTTCCATAGCATTCTCACCAAAAATATTTTCTACATTTTCACAAAATGTTATCCAAGTATTTTCACTGGGTGTTGAAAACAGATCTGTTAAGTACTTATAGATTTTCAGTCCTACGCCCGATCAACGTATGACCGAATTTCTATAAGAACAAGGATGGACTTGTTGAGACATTGAGTTATAGAAAGTATTTCAATAAATCTATTTTGGCAATATTATGTAGATTTTAAAAGTATTGTAAAAAAATTTAAATAATGGGAGTTGAGAGTTCAAAATGTTTAAAGGATAATTTAACTAATAATAAACATTTTAATAAAATTCTGGCTTCGTTCCTTTTCGAGGGCGAAAACTTCTAAAGGGGGGAGGAATGTGATAGCCCGGATTTTTGAACATCTGTTAATTGGTATTTAACAGGATTTAAATTATTAGAAATACTGGTTTATAATTTGAACAACTAAATTCTAATAATTAAGAAAATATCTGGATATATATATATATTAATTAATTATATATACTGTGATTTGGAAGCTATGGTTTGAATTCAATAATTCTCATAAGCTATTTAAAGTTAAATTGTTATTTTTAAAACACTAAAGATAAGTATTTATATATATTTATGAATTAAAGAATAAATAACGCAAGTTTAAAATTTAATAAGAATAAATAAAGGTTTTAAATATATTTCTTTAAATTATACATGAGATAAATATAATCAGTAAATATAAAAGTATAAGTATAAACATAAAGTATTTTACTATATTAAGTAACCTTAGTAAACAAAAGAAAATGTATAAATAAAATAAATATAATATAAAAACATAAAGAGAATATAAAATGCACGCATTTGACATTTGTAAGATTGGATGTCATGCAAATTTACAAGTGTCTAGTTTATTGTTTCTTCAAAAAAAGTATGTAAAAGAAAATGATATAAAGGAACAAGGCTGCACATATATCTCTACTCATATTCGTACATTCTTTCTTCATCCTTCATATTCAAAACTAAAAAAAACCAAAGAAGATAAAATAACAAACTCTTGCAAATTCCTATCTGAAGCAAAGATTCAACTCAGATCAATCAAGCAGATCAAAATCAAGACCAAATTTCCATATTTTCAAAGTTCAAATCATATCTAGGCTTCTCTATTCAAACCCTCACTGTGAGTAAACATCACTTTAAAAAGCTAAATTGGTTTTATAACCTGTTGCGTGTGATAAATCCTTGTAGTATGTTATGGAATGTTGCATGAATATTTGAATATGCTTGCATGTATATGTATGTATGAGTTGTTTGTGTGCATACCTGTACTTAGATATGTATGTATGTGTGTGTGTGTGTGTGTGTGTATATCTATTTTTTTCTATAGTCTAAAACAAGTTCAAATTTAAATTATCCTTCTCTAATCTCTTATAGCTTATGTTGTCTAAACAAAATATATTTGAATTAACAGAATTGAAATTTTAATAAACATTTTTAAGTCTATTTAAAAGGTAGTTTTAACTGGTAGAAGAATATACAGTGAAACTCAAAATACATCAAAATTTCGACTAGCATGATTTCTTATTTCACTTACATCATGAAATTCATTTTCAAAAACTATGATTTTTAAAAATAAATCACGATTTTTAAGTTAATATTTTGGGAGGAATTAATAGATGAATGGAAATGGGGTTTTTATCGATTTTTGGTGGTCACGAAGTTAAGTGGCCTTGGGGTTATGGCTGGAGCATGCTCATGGGAAGAGGAGCTTAGGAAAATTGGTTGGAAGTTTTCCAGTTCAACATGGTGATGGAGCGGTGTCGTTGTAAGGTTTAGGAGCCTAATGGGTTCGGCTATGTTCTCGGGTTTAATGCAACGTCGAGGTGGCTTTGGACTTGCTCGGATGTAGGGGAATAGGAAAAGGAGGGTCTGGCGCAGCTCCAGGCGCGAGCACGTGGGCTCAGATGGCCTGAGGCAGCAGGACGGAGGGGTTTTTGGGTGATGGGTTTCTATCCCAGTGGGTTTCATTTTCTCAATTTTCGATTTGAAGGTCGATTCGAAGATCTGGGTGGTCGAAGCGATGGAGAGGGTCGTAGGTGATCGAGTGGTGCCGTCGACGTCGATCGGAGTTGCTTCGACCGTGCGTGCACGTGTATGTGTATCTATGTGTATGGGTTGATGCTGTAGGAAAGAAGAAGAAGGGTTGTCTCGGTTGGGAACTCGGGAAGATTGGGTTTTGGCTCGAGGAGGGTACCGGGTAGTTCGAGTGTGTTTTATAATAAGTTTTTAAATTTAGACAAAACAAGTTAAGAAAAGAGGAAGGATTTCTCGGGTTTGGGCTCGGTTGGTACAGGGGAGTGACTCGGGTCAGAGCTATAGTGTATTAGCAAAGTTTTTTTTTTGAAATTTAAAATAAAACAAGTTTAAAACAATTTTTCTCAAACAATTTTTTTTAAATGATTAATGTTTTATTTAAATATTGGGTTAGTTAAAAAGTGCTATGATAATTTATTTTAAATTAAATTAATCAAGTTTAAAGTATTTTATTATGTATCCATTATTTTAAATTAATTCTTAAGCTATTAAAGTGGAGTTATATAGTGTAATTAAGTTGTTGATTTAAGAAGATGAAATGTTTTTAACTATTAACTAACTTAAAGAACTTAAGTTATTTCTTAGGTTAATATTAAATAAATTCCAAAGGTTTATTAAATAAAACTTAAATGATAATTAAGTAAAATGATTAAAATAAATGGTTTAACTTATAATTAATTAAGTAATTATCTTTAATCAATTAAGGTCTTAAGTAATTAAAGGATAATTGATTAAGGTCAATAGTTAATTGAAGTAACAATAAATGGTTTGTAATTAATTAATGTTAATTACGCAGGATTTAAAAGAAATTAATTTATTGGTGTTAATTAAATTAATTAGAAATGGTGTGACCAAGTTATCTTGCTTATAGATGATTAAATTGTATCGAATTCTTGGATTGATTAATATCTCTAGTCTGATAAATTGTGATGTTCTATGATATGAAATGGATGGAATGATTTGTTAATAAATGTGAATCATTATTTAATTAAAATATATGTGATGAATTTCTGTGTGAGTATGATATTCTGAATTTAAACTGAATTGTTTTCCTTAAACAACTTGGCTTAAAGATGATATTGGATTCGAAGAGATTGCGGTCGGGTATCAGCAAATACCCGAAACCACTTCGATTAGTAATCTACAATAATTATTTATAGATTTGATTTTAGAATCAAATAGGCTGGAATGGAATAAATTAAGTAACATGGCCATTTAAACTAAGTAACAGTTCTTAAATATTGTTTTGTAATAAATGACTGACTATAACAAGTTAAGAACTCGTATCGTGGTACGAGTTACCCCGGGATTTCAAATATGTTTTATAACGTAGAATTTCAAACTTAAAGGGTTTACTCACGCTAGTTTCCAGCCTAACTTATGTGTTACTTTAATGTAATGCTCGGGTCAGACTGAGTATTACATATTTTTAGGTTAGGACGTTCTGGATCTCAGGAGGCGGGCTGGAAGGCAGGAACGTATGGAGTATATTCTGCTGTGTATTTGAGAATGTTCTGATAGTAGTCAGGGACAAGTTGTTACAACTGTCTAGTTTATTTGTAAATGATTGTACTCTGATATATTGTATGTAACTTGACAATTACAGCATTTCTTAGTATAAATGCTGTTATTTGATATTATATTTTGATCCGCTGCGATTGTGAGATTCTGTGCTTTTTTTTTTCTTCTACCTCTTTCTTCTTATTTACCCTAACAATCTGGAATTTCTGACTTTCGATTGCTTGGCACTTCTACATAGAACGTATTGGTGCCGAATTTTCAGAGTCGAAAATTTCAAGCCGTCACAACAAATGATTTAATTAGTTTATAATTGTTATGAGTTAATTAAATTAATTAGTATCTATGTAATAGTAATTATAAAATTGAGTATGATTTGAAATAAATTATGTTATATATTTCTATAACAGTTATTAATATATTGATCGATATACAATATCGACAAGCGATTAAATTAGTTGCATAGTATTTTGGCTTAGACTTTGATGGGTTTAAGGCCCATCATTTGGGCTGCAAAATTTCGGTTTTGTGAAGGTCTTGGGTGGCTAAAACATAGGGAATTGGCTTGGAGATAATGGGTTGAGATAAAGTTAGAATGGGTAAAAAGATTTTCATCGTTTCTCTCTAAAATAACTTTATATATGTGTGTGTGTGTATTTATGTATGTATCTCTAAAAACAATTACTAACCTTTTTTGCCGCCATTACCTTTTACATTGCTTGTTAAAACATAGCTCTCAATCCACTCCAAAATTCTCAAATATATTTCAAATTAAAATAATTGTATTTAATAGTTAGAGGTCGGTGATTCCAGACTTGCAATCTGATGAATCAAGAACAGTAAAAGGAAGGGAAGTCGTTGCTTTAACGTTGATCCAAAAGCATTATTAAATTGGTAATTTTAATTCATGTTACAGTAATTAAATTATACTCTATGATCCTATAATGAGCAATTTCATATCTGTTTAAATATATTTCTACTATATGTTTAGTTAGGTGAGATTTTTGTAACTAGATGTGGTTGTCACAAGTCAATTTGGCTACATGCATAATTTTTTATTATACTATTTGAGTTATGTGTAGACAAATGTTGTTTACTGTACAAAATCAAGTTTTTTCATTAATAATTGATTTATATATATTTACTAATAAATTCATATATGTATATATATGTGTGTGTGTGTATTAATGTATATTTCTCTCCCATAATAGCATATATGCATTTATAAGATATATATATATATATATATATATATATATATATGACTTAAAATATGTAGTACACTTATTTATATATAATATGAATTTACAAATTCGAAAATTAATTATCATACATATATTCATATTTTTAAGTTAACATTTATTGAATTTTTGAATTATTTATTATATATAGAATAATTATTACATTAAAAATTGAATTTTATATTTCTGTTGAAGTTAGTTTATGGGGTACAATATTTCGATGAAGTTAGTTCATTCGAAGTAAGCCAATCACAGTATTTCAAGATCATGTATTCAACTTGAATGATTTCAAAAGGATCATACTATGTTAATGTAACATAAGACCATAAACTACGGGATACATCGAAGAACTCGATTGTTGGAATGTCATCTTGATCACTTTACATAAAATGCAACATATTTGATGTCTTAAATGTTAAGAATAATCGAATGCGCTTTTGTAAAAGGTTTGTTATGATACTTTTGTAAGGTTTTCTTTTGAATAGTTTGACCATTTGAAAGAAAAACGAATGTATAAGAATAGATCTAATTTAAGATAAAGTTGGAATGAAGAGAATGAATATTCACTTCTGCTTCATAAAGAAACATTGAAAAAAAGAATTGTAATAATAATACTTAATATTGGAATATGTAATTTTATTTTTATTCTGAAATGTATTTTCATATACAAAATTGTTTTCTATAACATTTATTTCTTTGAGTTCAAGATATTTGATCAAAGAACTCTCCTTTGTAAACTAGTTGCAGCATATGAAATAAGTAAAAAAAAATGTTAATAATATTAAGTTAATGGTGGACCTCTAAACTTAGTACTCGATTATTGTAATGGCAGAAATAGTGGAATAATGCCATATAGCACCTAATGATTGCATCTACGAAAATTGTTTTTGTAAAATGTACCAAACATTATTTGTGAAACAATGTTTATTTTTGGTATTGACTGGAAAAAAAATATAATTATATTTCAATATGAGTATTATGAATATTCATTGCTAAATAGAACTATATTATGGAATTTGTTTTCATGGTAAAAGTGATGCAACAAAAATACATATGTATCTAATATTATTTACTGTAACATTCTTGTTTTTAAATAATATTTAAATTGGTAATTAATTTAATTTTCGAAATTAAATTGTGAATTAATTTGGTATTTTCCAAATTTAAATAGATATTTGTTTATTTATTAATATAAATGTATATAAATATGATTTTAAATAGAATTTCTAATTGGAAATTCATAAATAAATATTCTGAATAATATATTGGGTTTAGATTTATTTGTGAATTTGTTTGAGAAATAATTTGAATATTTGGGAATAAAAACATATAGTAGATTGTGAAAGTAGAATTTGTAAAAAGAATTTTAATCTTGGAATTTTAAAATAAAATATATTGTAAAACAGAATTTGGATTTGAAATTCAAAATAAATATATTTGAAAAATAAATAGGATTTGAAAACTCCATATTTTAAAATTAATAAAAAATTGCTTTCTAATATTATAATGTATATATAGGTATATATATATATATATAGGTATATATATATATATATATATATATATATATATATATATATATATATATTGATTTGGAATTCAAAAGTAAATATTTTATAAATTGAAGTTCAAAAAAATCTTTATATTTTAAAGACCTAGTAAATGTGTACATATAATTTTTAATTTGTGTATAATTACATTTTAAATAATTTCTTTAAAAAGTTGCATAAAAATAAATGATGGAAAAAGTACAAATATAAACATAATTGATAAAAAAACTTAAATCTATGTAAATAGATAAAAATAAAACAGAGGTTTAAAAACATAAAACATGTTTTATAAATTAAAATAAAAGTTTAACAAGGGTTTAAACATGATATTAATTATCTTTAACAAGTGTAAATTAAAGAGTTATGAATTTAACAAGTGTTCATTAAAATTAACAAGTGTAGATTTAATGTACTTTGTATTAACAAGTGGCATGCAATAATTTTCTTTTAAAATTTTTAATAACATACATTAGTGAGAAGAAGACAAGCCTCATTTTACTTTCACAAACTCAAAACCAGTTCAACTGAAGTAAATTCAATTCAATATACAAATCAAGTTCTGACTCAAAAATAAAGCAATAATTCAACTCAACAAATCCAAATCAAAACAGAAATCTGGAAACCAAATTCAAGATCGAAGCAGGCAACAAAAATTCAAGTGGAAATCAAACTCAGAAAAAAAGAAAGAAAAAAGAAAGAAAAAAAGAAGAAACCTGTAAACTCAAACCGGGGAATTTAAAGCAAAGGAAAATTCTTCCACAAATTCAACTAAATCAATTATTCAATCTGAATCAAGGCAAATCAACATCAAGGCAGATTTAACAATTCCAATTTTTAAATCAAACAGGCTTTCAGTTTTCAAATAATCAAATTTCAAGGCTCTGCTTCTCTGTCTTTACACACAGGTGAGCAAACTTACTTTGGTTTTGATCCTTGATTTGATGTTATGATAAATGTTGAAGTGAAGTTGTAAATATGTTTTGTGTATGCAAATATGCATGTATATATATAGAAATGGGTGTGTGCATGTCTGTCTATACCTCTGTTTAGAGGTTAGAGGCATAAGTTAATTTCAAAAACTCAAATCTCTTTCCTCGGTCTCTGTTAAAGTTTGATGTTTGAACAAAATATAATTTAAATATTAGGATTTAAATTTTTAAAACACTGTTAAGTATAAAATATAGATGGATTTACTGGGAGGAAGGAAAACACAGTAAAACTTATAAGTATGAAAATATTCGACTTAAATGATTTATTGTTTCAATTATATAATCTGTTTTGTAATCGAAAGTAATGAATTTTAATGCAAATTTCAATATTTTTAGTTCATTAATTAATGAGAAAAGACGAGATGAACAGATATTGATTTATGGCCAAATTTTGGCGATTAACGGGTCTGGGTTCATCGTGGTTAATGTCGAAGGTAGACTGGAGGATGTAGGTCGTCAGAAAAATAGTGGTGGGTTTTCAGGTGATTGTGGCGGTCTAGCATCGGTGAACTAGGGTTTAAAACCAAGACTTGGTCGATGTTGGAATTCAGCCAGTTGCGTCATCATCAATGCATCGAAATAGATCGGCATGGGGGAAATCGTAGCGTAATTGAACGGCGAAGGTTTGGTCAGAGTATCAGATTTTTCTGATGATTAGAGGTGGCGAGACGAGGGTTTCTTGGGTGTTAGTTTTGTTGCAGATAATAGTAGATATGCTCAAATTTGATTTCGTGTTCATCTCGAAGGTTTGGGTGGTCTGGAGGTTTGTGTTGATCTACGGTGACGTGTTGATGTTCGGGGAGTTGGCCAGAGGTGATCGAGGCGGTTGTGCACGTGCACGCGTGATCTCTGGTGTCAAATGGTTGATGTGTGATGAGTGCTCAGGGAAGAAGATGTTTATCTTGGGTACGCGCTCGTGTAAATGCAAGAATGAACTCAAGAAAATTTGATCTGGCTCGAGTTGTTTAATAAGTTAACAGGATTTTTAAATATGTTTCAAAAAGAAAAGGGAGAAGAAGGAGTGAGCCCGGAGTTAGTCTCTGGAAGGTCGTGACATAGCTCGAGTCTGGGAGTTCTTTTTTGTATAAAACAGTTTTGAAATTTTAAAATAAGTCAAGTCTTATTGTTTAAATCAATCAAGTTTGAATTGTTTTCCTAAATAATTTATTTTGTGAGTTTATGGGATAATAAATAAATTTATTTTAAAGGTTCAATAAAGTAAGATTTAATGTTGTAATTAATAGATTAACTAAGATAAAGGGTTATCTTTAAAAAATTAAACAAGGTTTTGATAAATTAAAGAATGATAAATTACTGTGATTTATTTAGGTTAATTATTAATTAAACCTCTAAGTGATTTTCATATGTAATTTAATGATGTAATTAAATTAAGGGATAATTATTTAATGAAATAAATTAATTTATTATTAAAGGTTAATTACTTAATAATTAAAGGTTGATTAATCGATGGTTAAAGTTAACTAATTTGTAATTACTTAATGTAATTAAGGGACAATTAATTATGTAATTAATTTAAGGTTAATTTATTTAATGAAATCAATTAAGTATAATTAATCAATTAAGATTCATTAATGAGAAGTAATTAAAGATAATTAATTACTTAAAGATAATTACTTAATTAACTAATTAAGTAATAATTAAAGTTGTTTTACTAAGTGATTATAAGATTACCTAATGTGATTAATTTGTGATTTATTTATATAATTGATTAGGATAATCACTTATTATAAGTAATTTAGAATAATTAATTAAACGCTAATTAATTAAGTGTTAACTAAATTATTAATTAATTAAAGGTAATTAATTAAAGAATCATTAAATAATCAAGATTAATTATTTAATGATTAAAGTTTGATTCATTTATTAAGTTTAATTAAAAAATAATTAAGAGACAATTAATTTAAAATAAATTAAAATTAATTAATGTTAATCAACCAGCATTAGTAATTAATCTGATTTAAAATTAATCAGGTGACTAATTTAATCATGGATGTTTGGATTGTACTGAATGCCTTGTATTGTTTGATATCCCTGATGTGTGATGCTTTGTGATATAAAGTGTTTTGATTCGAGCTGTGATTTGTTTATCTGTGATGGATGTAATTTATTTATCTATGATAAATTTTATTATTTATCTGTGAATCTGTGAATGAAGATAAACGTTATAATATTATACCGCTTATAGATATTTATGTGCTTGAATTCTATGATGGTTGCTGATATTGCATTATTGTGTAAAACCCCTGGACTACACCATAGACACACAACTATGGATTGCACGAGAAAATTGATTAAGTCACGGATTTTTGAAATAGTTTTAAAAGTTGAATTTTGAATCCAAATTGTTTTTGGAATTAGGTTTAATATGAAAAGTTTTTGAAAAGGAGTTTTAAAGATAAAAGTTATTTTAGATAACTTGATAAGGTTTTGAAATTTAATAGTTTGACTTGAATTCGAATTCAATATTTGAAATTGAAAAATTATGGTTTAAAAAGATTA
Organism: Allium cepa; assembly: GCA_030765085.1. Taxonomy (NCBI): domain Eukaryota; kingdom Viridiplantae; phylum Streptophyta; class Magnoliopsida; order Asparagales; family Amaryllidaceae; genus Allium; species Allium cepa. Next base: position 571,602,856 of record CM060932.1, on the reverse strand, counting down.
TACAAGTAATAAATGTGTTTATATGGGTTTTAAACCATTTTAAAAGAATTGTTTTGGGAATTTGAATTTAACCCAAGTTTTATACTTGAAGGGCTTTAACTTATGCAAATGTAATCGAATTTTACCGAAACAAAAACTATTTGTTTTCAAATAATAATAGCTTTTATAAAAAGAAAGAATTTCCAATTTGTGTTGAAAGATTTCATGTTTGAATTGGAATTGTTTTGAAAGCTATGAATGAATCTTTGTGAAAGATGGTTGAACCTTGTTTTGAAATTGAAGAGGATTTTAAACGGTGTATCTTTTGTATAAAAGATTTAAAATGAAATTGTTTCTAAAGCTTTGAAAGAATCTTTGTGAAATATTTGGTGAACTTTGTTTTCAAACAAAAGGGGATCTCAAAGATAGATCTTTTATTTAAATATTGTGAACGAATCTTTGTGGAAGATTGATGACTTTGTGAAGTGAATCTTTTTGTTTAAAAATATGAAAATGGTAATTTGTTTAAACCATTTGAAAGAAAAGTTTTGGGTAATAAGTTGTGACTTAACTGAGATCCCATTATCCATATGGTTTTAAAATATTGCGCTCATTATTCGGTTTAGCCAGGAGAGGACTTTGTGTCATATAACACATTCCGAATAATTGTACGACGTTATGGATTGCATTTGAAGACCGGTGGTGAAGAACGGGTTTTTTCGAAAATAAAAGGATTACCCATCGAATGACTCTGCACTGAGTAGCTACGTTATAGAGATCTCCATATGTGATGGGGAGTCCAATCGGGATTGTGAATACCCGGATTGCAAGGGATTCTTTGTGAAGTGCCTTCAGTTCTGTTCGAACCCGAAAAAGACTTGTATGTCTGTCTGTCTGACATTACACTTTGAGATGAAAATCTGGTTTCTATCAAATACATTTCTGTTTGGTGGCAGAGAACTTATTCTCTTAGCTTAACACCCTTCTCTGAGACGTACGAGCTCAGAGGTTATGTAGTTGATGGTTACTAGTAAAAAGCCATGCTCAGAGCTTTGTGGACGAGACTTCGTCGAGCCTCACAACTCGGCAATTGTTGAAACATGAATCGTTGCAGCAAGGTTATTTGGGGGTAGCGCCCCCTGAGGGTATATCCATTTCCTTCTGGATTATAAGTGGTAACATGGTATGGAGCCCAGATACTTCACTTTGTGGTTGTTGCAAACTTATTGCTTTGTGGTTGTTGGTTGAGAGGTATCTCGGATAAAGGTTGGTAACGACCGGGGGATGGCATGCTCGTGTCAGTAGTTACTTCCTGGCAGGAGTAACCTGGCCTTGTCTTGGCAGAGATCCGGTTAGGTTCTCGGGGACGTTCCTCCAGAGGCATTCCATTTGGTGTAGGAAGTTCCTTTGCCCGACCATTTACTAGAAATCCAATCATCCAATGCGCCCCTTGTACGGTTTTAGTTGTAGAACCTACCATTTAACATGGTAGTTATAGTGTAACGATCCCGATTTTTAATTAAATTTAAATTGATAATGTAAATAAATTTTTGAATAAAATTGTAAATTAACTTGAAATTTTCAAATTAAATAGGATATTTGTTTATTTGAGTATTTAATTCAAAATCTAAACAAATTAAAAAAAAAAAAAAAAAAGAGTGATAGTAATATATAATTAAATCCCAATTTTATTTTGAGATTAAAATATTGAAATAATAAATATTGTAAAAAGTCATATAGATTTAAAATCTTATATATATGTGTATATTACAAATATGAGTAAATTGAATACATATTTAAAATTAATTTAAATTTGTTCAAAATAAAGTGTGAATGTATAAATGGATATGAAAGTTTATATTTCAAGTTTGAAATGGAAAATTGAATTTAAATTTAAAATAAATATTCTAAAAAATTAAGTAGCATTAAAAATCATTTCTTTCTTTAAAATTGAATTTTCAAATCCAAAATAGTTTTGAACTAGAATTGAAGCTTTTGAAAATGGTTATTTTTAAATAACTTGATTAAGTTTGAAAATTTAGATAATTGGATTTAAATTTGAATTCAATATTTGAAATTGAATTCTAAAATTTGGAAACCAAGGTTTAAAAAGGGTATTCAACTTATAAATGGGTTTATATGGGTTTTTAAACCATTTTAAAGGTGGTGTTTTGGAATTTAAATTCAAGCCAAGATTTCAACTTGTATAAATTGGATTTTTCTAAAACGAAAACTATTTGTTTTCAAATAATAAAGCTTTCACATAAGAAATGAACTTTCAATTTGTGTTAAAGGGCTTCAGGTCTAAAAATGAAAATAGTATTCCAAGTTTTAGATAAATTTTTGGAAACGTGTTTTGAAAGTTATAAATCTTAAATTTAAAGATTTAATTAGGTTAATCCAAATTGAATGGGAATTGTTTTTGAAATCTATGGATAGATCTTTGTGAAATTGGGTGAAACTTTGTGAAATAAATCCTTTTGGTTTAAAGATTAAAAATGGTAATTTGTTTAACCATTTGAAAGAAAGGTTTGGATTTTTTAAGTCGTGACTTAACTGAAATCCCTTATCCATATGTTTTTAAATATTGCGCTCATTATTCGGTTTAGCCGGGAGAGGACCTTGTGTCATATAGCCCATTCCGAATGGTGATACGACGTTATGGATTGCAATTGAAGACCGGTGTTGAAGACCGGGTGTCTTCGAGAATGATAGGATAACCTGTCGATTGACTCTGCACTGAGTTGCTCCGGTATAGAGTTCTCCTTAGTGATGGGAAGTCCGATCGGGATTGTGGATACCCGGATTTGCAAGGGCTTCTTCGGAAGTGCCTTCGGTTCTGTTCGAACCCGGAACAGACTTGTATGGTTGTATGTCCGACATTACACTTTGAGATATTAAACTGATTTCTATCAAATACATTTCTGCGTGGTGGCGGAGAATTTATTCTCTTAGCTTAACACCCTTCTCTGAGACGTACGAGCTCAGAGGTTATGTAGTTGATATTTATCAGTGATGTATTCCCAATTTGGGTAATGTGACATGCTGAGTGCTGCTGTGTGATGATGATCATTTGTTGATCATTTGTGATCAAAGCATGGCTTTTGTATAAAGCGTAGCTTTGTAGACGAGACTGCATCAGGACCTCACTCCCCGGAAATGGTCGAAACAGGAAAGATGCGACAAGGTTATGAGGGTCGCGCCCTTTAGGGTATGTCATTTCCTTCTGGAAAAGGGTGGTATCATGGTATGGAGCCCAGATACTTACTCATGTTGATACACTATACCTATTACTGTGTGGTGTTGTTGTGCGCGCGCTCGGATAAAGGTCCCAAAGGATCGGGGGATGACATATTCGTGTAGTAGTTACCTAGTTACAGAGGTAACCCGGCCTTGTGTTGGCAGAGATCTAACCGTAACGTTAGTTCTCGGGACGTCCCGCCAGAGGCGTACCCATGTGGCAATAGGAAGTTCCTTAGCCTGACCATTTGTTGGAAATCCATTCATCCAATACGTGCCTTGTACGGTTTTAGTTGTAGAACCTGCCATTTAACATGGCAGCTATAGTAGGCATAGCATCATGGTACCTATGCTGGCTAGGATTTATATTATACTTTCGAAAGATTTTCCACTATGCACTAGTAATAATATCAAAGAATTTTCCTCGTAGTAAGCATGTTTGACTATCATAAGGAGAAATCTCCCCCATGTGTGCGTTTGCATTGTGTGTGTGCCGGGAGGCCTTATGGTAGTTTCATTTTTCAAAAAGCATTGCGGATTTCAAATTTAAATTCTCTTGTTTATTTCAAAGACCAAATGCTTTTGTTTGCTCATACCAGTCCCATGACTGACCTGGAGTTTATTGTTCCTTTCCTAAACTCTGGGTGCCCACTATTTTCCCACACGGGCAGTCTAGAGTTGGGATTTTCAGATAATATATGGTAGGTGTAGATGCGATAGCTTTCAGCCTTAGGATTTAACAATCGCATTTTGGAATCGAGTTGCTTCTCCTCATCTTGATTTGGAGTTCGAGCTATTTCTGGATTGGTGCTTTGGAGATGGAGATTACTGATATTGGAGTTCTTTCTTGAAGACTATTTTGGAGATTTGTTCCGCTGCTAGTGTTATCTCTTATTTCCGCTGCTATTCTTTGTATCTCTGAAAATGTTGATATCTATTGTACCATTCTGTTGTATCAAATGTTGTATATTGATATATGCTATTCATTTCTTCCGCTGTGTTATTTACTTAATGTGTTATAAGCTCCGGCGAACCAGGTTCGACGTTTGGATCTGCGGCATTTGAATACGAGTGTCGTATTCGGTGCCGATTTTCGAAGGTCGAGTCAGGATCGTTATAATTGGTATCAGAGCTGATGGTTAAAACCTTAGCTCAGGAGTATAACACATTAAGTAACTCATTAGAGATAGGGTGAAGTATACCCTAGAATGAGTATATCCCTAAGATATCCGTTCGAATGCCTCAGTAAATTCTCCTACTATCCACCGATAGTAAGTATGAGTGCGAGAAGAGAACGAGATAGGGGACAGGGGAATACGACTACAAATGGTCGATACCCTGCAATAGCGGAAACAACTTTTCTCTATCAATCTCCTTTGATTCGTCTTTTCAATTCTTTGATTACTTCGCAGCAGCTCGAGGAGTAGTTTCGGTGTGATGGTGGCCCTACGAATCGTGTAGATAAGTCTCTATTTCGTATTCTCTTCATCCAATTTCTTATCAGCTTTTCATTCTAAACTCTAATAAATTTGAAATTGAAATTGAAAATTTTAAATAAGTTAGAGATTTTAAATTAAGTTAAATTGGTTAACAAATATGAAGCTAAATTTGAATTGAATCAATAAATCGATATCGGTTAAAAACAAATTCGAAATTCTATTGTAATTTCTTGTGTATATCAAAGTCGAAGAGGTACAAATTGGTATATACTTTGGGATATTCCGACCCGAATTGGAATCCCTATCTAGTATTTGAGGAATTGTTGAAAATTAAGTCCATCTATCTTTTCTTTGGGATCCGATATATTCTACGAACGATTAGTTATCCCTTCGAACTAATCAATGTCGTTGCATATTCGTAGACCGGTGGACCCAAATATTTTGTGTAATATTGTATGAGTTTGTTCTCATATTGTTGATATTCTGATTTGGGTAAACCGAATGCAGAATAAATATTTCGATCTGATCTGATCAATCATTTCTTTATCTATCATCTTTTCTTTCTCGTCTTCTTTGCAATTTCGAGGACGAAATTCTTTTAAGGGGGGAAATCTGTAACGATCCCGATTTTTAATTAAATTTAAATTGATAATGTAAATAAATTTTTGAATAAAATTGTAAATTAACTTGAAATTTTCAAATTAAATAGGATATTTGTTTATTTGAGTATTTAATTCAAAATCTAAACAAATTAAAAAAAAAAAAAAAAAAGAGTGATAGTAATATATAATTAAATCCCAATTTTATTTTGAGATTAAAATATTGAAATAATAAATATTGTAAAAAGTCATATAGATTTAAAATCTTATATGTATGTGTATATTACAAATATGAGTAAATTGAATACATATTTAAAATTAATTTAAATTTGTTCAAAATAAAGTGTGAATGTATAAATGGATATGAAAGTTTATATTTCAAGTTTGAAATGGAAAATTGAATTTAAATTTAAAATAAATATTCTAAAAAATTAAGTAGCATTAAAAATCATTTCTTTCTTTAAAATTGAATTTTCAAATCCAAAATAGTTTTGAACTAGAATTGAAGCTTTTGAAAATGGTTATTTTTAAATAACTTGATTAAGTTTGAAAATTTAGATAATTGGATTTAAATTTGAATTCAATATTTGAAATTGAATTCTAAAATTTGGAAACCAAGGTTTAAAAAGGGTATTCAACTTATAAATGGGTTTATATGGGTTTTTAAACCATTTTAAAGGTGGTGTTTTGGAATTTAAATTCAAGCCAAGATTTCAACTTGTATAAATTGGATTTTTCTAAAACGAAAACTATTTGTTTTCAAATAATAAAGCTTTCACATAAGAAATGAACTTTCAATTTGTGTTAAAGGGCTTCAGGTCTAAAAATGAAAATAGTATTCCAAGTTTTAGATAAATTTTTGGAAACGTGTTTTGAAAGTTATAAATCTTAAATTTAAAGATTTAATTAGGTTAATCCAAATTGAATGGGAATTGTTTTTGAAATCTATGGATAGATCTTTGTGAAATTGGGTGAAACTTTGTGAAATAAATCCTTTTGGTTTAAAGATTAAAAATGGTAATTTGTTTAACCATTTGAAAGAAAGGTTTGGATTTTTTAAGTCGTGACTTAACTGAAATCCCTTATCCATATGTTTTTAAATATTGCGCTCATTATTCGGTTTAGCCGGGAGAGGACCTTGTGTCATATAGCCCATTCCGAATGGTGATACGACGTTATGGATTGCAATTGAAGACCGGTGTTGAAGACCGGGTGTCTTCGAGAATGATAGGATAACCTGTCGATTGACTCTGCACTGAGTTGCTCCGGTATAGAGTTCTCCTTAGTGATGGGAAGTCCGATCGGGATTGTGGATACCCGGATTTGCAAGGGCTTCTTCGGAAGTGCCTTCGGTTCTGTTCGAACCCGGAACAGACTTGTATGGTTGTATGTCCGACATTACACTTTGAGATATTAAACTGATTTCTATCAAATACATTTCTGCGTGGTGGCGGAGAATTTATTCTCTTAGCTTAACACCCTTCTCTGAGACGTACGAGCTCAGAGGTTATGTAGTTGATATTTATCAGTGATGTATTCCCAATTTGGGTAATGTGACATGCTGAGTGCTGCTGTGTGATGATGATCATTTGTTGATCATTTGTGATCAAAGCATGGCTTTTGTATAAAGCGTAGCTTTGTAGACGAGACTGCATCAGGACCTCACTCCCCGGAAATGGTCGAAACAGGAAAGATGCGGCAAGGTTATGAGGGTCGCGCCCTTTAGGGTATGTCATTTCCTTCTGGAAAAGGGTGGTATCATGGTATGGAGCCCAGATACTTACTCATGTTGATACACTATACCTATTACTGTGTGGTGTTGTTGTGTGCACGCTCGGATAAAGGTCCCAAAGGACCGGGGGATGACATATTCGTGTAGTAGTTACCTAGTTACAGAGGTAACCCGGCCTTGTGTTGGCAGAGATCTAACCGTAACGTTAGTTCTCGGGACGTCCCGCCAGAGGCGTACCCATGTGGCAATAGGAAGTTCCTTAGCCTGACCATTTGTTGGAAATCCATTCATCCAATACGTGCCTTGTACGGTTTTAGTTGTAGAACCTGCCATTTAACATGGCAGCTATAGTAGGCATAGCATCATGGTACCTATGCTGGCTAGGATTTATATTATACTTTCGAAAGATTTTCCACTATGCACTAGTAATAATATCAAAGAATTTTCCTCGTAGTAAGCATGTTTGACTATCATAAGGAGAAATCTCCCCCATGTGTGCGTTTGCATTGTGTGTGTGCCGGGAGGCCTTATGGTAGTTTCATTTTTCAAAAAGCATTGCGGATTTCAAATTTAAATTCTCTTGTTTATTTCAAAGACCAAATGCTTTTGTTTGCTCATACCAGTCCCATGACTGACCTGGAGTTTATTGTTCCTTTCCTAAACTCTGGGTGCCCACTATTTTCCCACACGGGCAGTCTAGAGTTGGGATTTTCAGATAATATATGGTAGGTGTAGATTCGATAGCTTTCAGCCTTAGGATTTGGCAATCGCATTTTGGAATCGAGTTGCTTCTCCTCATCTTGATTTGGAGTTCGAGCTATTTCTGGATTGGTGCTTTGGAGATGGAGATTACTGATATTGGAGTTCTTTCTTGAAGACTATTTTGGAGATTTGTTCCGCTGCTAGTGTTATCTCTTATTTCCGCTGCTATTCTTTGTATCTCTGAAAATGTTGATATCTATTGTACCATTCTGTTGTATCAAATGTTGTATATTGATATATGCTATTCATTTCTTCCGCTGTGTTATTTACTTAATGTGTTATAAGCTCCGGCGAACCAGGTTCGACGTTTGGATCTGCGGCATTTGAATACGAGTGTCGTATTCGGTGCCGATTTTCGAAGGTCGAGTCAGGATCGTTATATATAGTAGGCATTTTATAATGGTACGTATGCTGGCTAAGATTAATATTATACTTTCAAAAGGTTTTCTGCACTATGCACTAATAATAATATCAAAAGGATTTTATGTATTAAGCATGTTTGACTATCAAAAGGAGAAATATCCTTCAATTATGCGCTTGCATTGTGTATGTGGCAAGAAGCCTTATGGTAGTTTCATTTTTCAAAAAGAATTGCGGATTTCTTTTAAAATATCTTTATTTTCTTTTGTTAAAGATAAACTGTTTTTGTTTGCTCATACCAGTCCCATGACTATCCTGGAGTTCATTATACCCTTCCTAAACTCTGGGTGTCCACAATTTTCCACATGGGCAATCTAGAGTTGGATTTTTTCAGATAGTCAAATAGTAGGGGTAGATTGGATAGCATTCAATCTCTGGATATTGGCAATCGCATTTGGATCAAGTTGCTTCACTTCGGTGTTGATGGTGTTCTTGGTTTTGGTGTTTGGAGTCTTTCTTGTTTTAGAGCATTGGCAATGGTGTTGCAGTTAATTGAAGTATCTATCTTAAGGACTTCTGAAGATATTATCTGTTAGAGACTTTCTTCCGCTGTTATTTTTGTGTCTCTATTGATATCAATTGTATCAATGCATTGTATCACTGTAATCAACTGTTGTATATCAGTGATATTGTATTATTCCGCTGTATTGTTATACTGAGTGTGTTATAAGCTCCATCTAAACCGGAGTTTGACGTTCGAATCTGCGACATTCGAATACGAGTAAAGTATGAATGTCGATTTTCAGACGTCGGATTTCGGGTCGTTATAAGTGGTATCAGAGCTAAAGGTTGAACTTTAGCTTTTGGAGTATAACACATTAGGTAACTCATTAGAGATAGGGATATAAATACCCTAGAATGAGTATCCCTAAGATATCCGTCCGTGTGGCTCAGTAAATTCTCTTGTTATCCACTAATAGTGAGTATGAGTGCATGAAGAGGACGAGATAGGGGACAGGGAGTACGACTACAAATGGTCGATACCTTGCAACAAGGAAACAATCTTTTCTATATCAATGTCTTTTGATCATCATTCGATTTCAAATTCTTTGATTGCTTTGTGGCAGCTCCAGGGAGAAGCTTTGGTATGGTGGCCCTGCGAATCGTTGTAGACAAGGTTCTCAATTCATATTCCCTTCATCGGATTCTTATTAACTTTTCATTTTTAACTCTAATGAATTTGAAAATTTACTGGTTAATAAAATATAAAGTTAAAATTAATTTGCGTCGATAAAACGATTTCGGTCAAAACCAAGGTTTGAGAATTCTGTTGTGATTTCTTGTGAGGATGAAAGTCCGAAGAGGGACAAGTTGATGTATACTTTGTGATATTCCAACCTAGAATGAGTATTCATTGCCTATTCTTTGGGGTCTAGATATGTTCTATGAATGGTTAGTTATCCTTTAAACTAACCAGTGCCCTGTATATTTCATAGATCAGATGACCCAAATATTTCGTAAAGCATTGAATGAGTTCGTTCTCATGATTATTGATGATATTCTGATTTGGTAAGCCAAATGCAGAATAGATATCCAGTTTGATCTGGGAAGCTGTTTCTTTATTTTTGTGTATCTATCCTCTGTTGTCTCCCTGGCAAATTTCGGGGATGAAATTTTCATAAGTGGGGAATCTGTAACATTCCTGTTTTTAAATCAAATTTATATTGGTAATTAATTTAATTTTTGAAATTAAATTGTGAATTAATTTGGTATTTTCCAAATTTAATTAGATTTCCGTTTGTTTATTAATATGAATGTATATAAATATGATTTATTAATATGAATGTATATAAATATGATTTTAAATAGAATTTCTAATTGGAAATTCAGAAATAAATATTTTGAATAATATATTAGGTTTGGATTTATTTGTGAATTTATTTGAGAAATAATTTGAATATTTGGGAATAAAAACGTACAGTAGATTATGAAAGTAAAATTTGTAAAAAGAATTTTAATCTGGGAATTTTAAAATAAAATATATTGTAAAACAGAATTTGGATTTGAAATTCAAAATAAATATATTTGAAAAATAAATTGGATTTGAAAATTCCATATTCTAAAATTAATAAAAATTTGCTTTCTAATATTTGTATATATAGGGGGTGTGTGTGTGTGTATTGATTTGGAATTCAAAAGTAAATATTTTATAAATTGAAGTTAAAAAAAATCTTATATTTTAAGGAACTAATAAATGTGTATATATAATTTGTAATTTGTGTACAATTACATTTTAAATCATTTCTTTATAAAGTTGTATAAAAATAAATGATGGAAAATGTACAAATATAAACATAATTGATAAAAAAAACTTAAATCTATGTAAACGGATAAAAATAAAACAAAGGTTTAAAAACATAAAACATGTTTTATAAATGAAAATAAAAGTTTAACAAGGGCTTAAACATAATATTAATTATCTTTAACAAGTGTAAGTTAAAGAGTTATGAATTTAACAAGTTTACATTTAAAATTAACAAGTGTAGATTTAATTTACTTTGTATTAACAAGTAGCATGCAATAATTTTCTTTTAAATTTTTTTATAACATACATTAGTGAGAAGAATACATGCCTCATTTTTCTTTCACAAGCTCAAAACCAGTTCAACTGAAGTAAATTCAATTCAATATACAAATCAAGTTCAGACTCAAAAATAAAGCAATAATTCAACTCAACAAATCCAGATCAAAACGGAAATCTGGAAACGAAATTCAAGATCAAAGCAGGCAACAAAAATTCAACTGGAAATCAAACTCAGAAAAAGAAAAAGAAAAAAAGAAGACTGTAAACTTAAACCAGGGAATTTAAAGCAAAGGAAAATTCTTCCACAAATTCAACTAAATTAGTTTTTCAATCTGAATCAAGGAAAATCAACATCAAGGCAGATTTAACAATTCCAGTTTTCAAATCAAACAGGCTTTCGGTTTTCAAATAATCAATTTTCAAGGCTCCGCTTCTCTGTCTTTACACATAGGTGAGCAAACTTACTTTGGTTCTGATCTTTGATTTGATGTTGTGATAAATGTTGAAGTGAAGTTATAAATATGTTCATGTGTATGCAAATATGCTTGTATATATGTAGAAATGGGTGTGTGCATGTCTGTATATACCTGTTTAGAGGTTACAGGCATAAGTTAATTTCAAAAACCCAAATCTCGTTCCTCAATCTCTATTAAAGTTTGATGTTTGAACAAAATATAATTTAAATATCAGGATTTAATTTTTAAAAATACTGTTAAGTATAAAATATAGATGGATTTACTAGGAGGAAGGAAAACACAGTAAAACTTACAAGTATGAAAATATTCGACCTAAATGATTTATTGTTTCAATTATATAATCTGTTTTGTAATCAAAAATGATGAATTTTAATGCAAATTTCAATACTTTTAGTTCATTAATTCATGAGAAAAGACGAGATGAATGGACATTGATTTAAATCCAAATTCTGGCGATTAACGAGTCTAGGTTCATCGTGGTTAATGTCGAAGGTAGATTGGAGGATGTAGGTCATCGGAAAAATAGTGGTTGGGTTTTCAAGTGACTGTGGTGGTCTGGCATCGGTGAACTAGGGTTTAAAACCAGGACTTGGTCGATGTTGGAATTCAGCCCGTTGCGTCATCATTAATGCATCGGAATAGATCCGCATGGGGGAAATCGTAGCGTAGTTGAAAGGCGAAGGTTTGATCGAAGTATCAGATTTTTATGATGATTGGAGGTGGCGAGACGACATGTTCTTGGGTGTTGGTTTGTTCCAGATAATAGTCGATATGCTCGAATTTGATTCGTGTTCATCTCGAAGGTTTGGGTGGTCTGGAGGTTTGTGTTGATCAACGGTGACGTGTTGATGGTCAGGGAGTTAGCCAAAGGTGATCAAGGTGGTTGTGCACATGCACGTGTGATCTTTGGTGTCAAATGGTTGCTATGTCATGAGACCTCGGGGAAGAAGATGTTTATCTCGGGTTCACGCTCGTCTAAATGCAAGAATGAACTCGGGAAAATTTGATCTGGGCTCGAGTTGTTTAATAAGTTAACAGGATTTTTAAATACGTTTTAAAAAGAAAAGGGAGAAGAAGGAGTGAGCCCAGAGTTAGTCTCGGGAAGGTCGTGATATAGCTCGAGTCTAGGAATTTTTTTTTTATAAAACAATTTTGAAATTTTAAAATAAATCAAGTCTTAATGTTTAAATCATTCAAGTTTGAATTGTTTTCCTAAATAATCTTTTTTGTGAGTTTATGGGATAATAAATAAATTTATTTTAAAGGTTCATTAAAGTAAGATTTAATGTTGTAATTAATAGATTAACTAAGATAAAGGGATATCTTTAAAAAATTAAATAAGGTTTTGATAAATTATAGAATGATAAATACTGTGATTTATTTAGGTTAATTATTAACTAAATCTCTAAGTGATTTTCATATGTAATTTAACGATGTAATTAAATTAAGGTGTAATTACTTATTGAAATAAATTAATTTATTATTAAAGGTTAATTACTTAATAATTAAAGGTTGATTAATTAATGGTTAAAAGTTTTCTAATTTGTAGTTACTTAATGTAATTAAGGGACAATTAATTATGTAATTAACTTAAGGTCAATTTATTTAGTGAAATTAATTAAGTATAATTAATCAATTAAGATTCATTAATGATCAGTAATTAAAGATAATTAATTGCTTAAAGATAATCACTTAATTAAGTAATTAATTAATAATTAAAGTTGTTTTACCAAGTGATTATAAGATAATTACCTAATGTGATTAATTTGTGATTTATTTATGTAGGTGATTAGGATAATCACCTATTGTAAGAAATTTAGAATAATTAATCAAATGCTAATTAATTAAGGGTTAATTAATTTATTAATTAATTAATTAAGGGTTAATTAATTAATTAATTAATTAATTAAAGGTAATTAATTAAAGAATCATTAAATAATTAAGATTAATTATTTAATGATTAAAGTTTGATTAATTTATTAAGGTTAATTAATAAATAATTAAGACATAATGAATTTAAAATAAATCATAATTAATTAATGTTAATCAACCAGCATTAGTGATTAATCTGATTTAAAATTACTCAGTTGACTAATTTAATCATGGATGTTTGGATTGTACTGAATGCCTTGTATTGTTTGATATCCCTGATGTGTGATGCTTTGTGATACAAAATGTTTTGATTCGAGCTGTATTTTTTTATCTATGATGGATGTAATTTATTTATCTGTGATAAATTTATATTATTTATCTGTGAAACAGTGAAAGAAGATAAGCGTTATAATATTATACCGCTTATCGATATTTCTATGCTTGAATTCTGTAATGGTTGTTGATATTGCACTATACCCTGGACTACACCATACACACAAATATGGATTGCACGAGGAAATTGGTTAAGTCATAGATTTTTGAAATAGTTTTAAAAGTTGAATTTTGAATCCAAATGGTTTTTGGAATTGGTTTTAATATGAAAAGTTTTTGAAAAGGATTTTTAAAGATAAAAGTTATTTTGGATAACTTGATAAGGTTTTGAAATTTAAATAGTTTGATTTGAATTCGAATTCAATATTTGAAATTGAATTCTATGTTTGGAAATTATGGTTTAAAAAGGTTATACAAGTTATAATTGTGTTTAAATAGGTCTTAAACCATTTTAAAAGTATTGTTTTGGCAATTTGAATTTAACCCAAGTTTTATACTTGAAGGGTTTTAACTTGTGCAAATGTAATCAGATTTTCCCGAAACAAAAACTATTCGTTTTCAAATAATAATAGCTTTCATAAAAAGAAAGGATTTCTAATTTGTGTTGAAAGATTTCAAGTTTGAAATGGAATTATTTTGAAAGCTATGAATGAATCTTTGTGAAAGATGTTGAACCTTGTTTTGAAATTGAAGAGGATTTTAAATGGTGTATCTTTTGTATAAAAGATTTGAAATGAAATTGTTTCGAAAGCTATGAAAGAATCTTTGTGAAATATTTGGTGAACTTTGTTTTCAAACAAATGAGGATCTCAAAGATAGATCTTTTGTTTAAATATTGCGAATGAATCTTTAAGGAAGATTGGTGAACTTTGTGAAGTGAATCTTTTTGTTTAAAGATTTGAAAATGGTAATTTGTTTAAACCATTTGAAGGAAAAGTTTTGGGTAATAAGTTGTGACTTAATTGAGATCCCATTATCCATATAATTTTAAAATATTGCGCTCATTATTGGTGTAGCCAGGAGAGGACTTTTTGTCATATAACCCATTCTGAATAATGATACGACATTATGGAATGCATTTGAAGACCGGTGGTGAAGACCGGGTATTTTCGAGAACGGAAGGATTACCCGTCGAATGGCTCTGCACTGAGTAGCTACGGTATAGAGATCTCCATATGTGATGGGGAGTCCGATAGAGATTGTGAATACCCGGATTGCAAGGGCTTCTTTGTGAAGTGCCTTCGATTCTGTTCGAACCTGAAACAGACTTGTATGGATGTGTGTCTGACGTTACATTTTGAGATGTAAAACTGCTTTCTATCAAAATACATATCTGTTTGGTGGCGGAGAATTTATTCTCTTAGCTTAACACCCTTCTCTAAGACGTACGAGCTCAGAGGTTATGTAGTTGATAGTTACTAGTGATACATTCCTAATTTAGTAATGTGGCATATGAAGTGCTGCTGTCTTTTGTTGATCGAAGCATGGCTTTGTGAAAAGCGTAGCTTTGTGGACGAGACTTATTCGAGCCTCACAACCCGATAATGGTCGAAACAGGAATTGTCGCAGCAAGGTAATTTGGGGGTAGCGCCCCCTGAGGGTATGTCCATTTCCTTTTGGATTATAGGTGGTATCAAGGTATGGATCCCAAATACATAACTTCGTGATTGCTGCAAACTTATTGCTTTGTGGTTGTTGGTTGAGAGGTACCTCGGATAAAGGTTGGTAATGACCGGGGGATGGCATGCTCGTGTTAGTAATTACTTCCGGGCAGGAGTAACCTAGCCTTGTGTTGGCAGAGATCCGGTTAGGTTCTCGGGGACGTCCCTCCAAAGGCGTTCCATTTGGTGTAGGAAGTTCCTTTGCCTGACCATTTGTTGTAAATCGAATCATCCAATACGCGCCTTATACGGTTTTAGTTGTAGAACCTGCCATTTAACATGGTAGTTATGGTAGGCATACTATAATGGTACATATGCTGGCTGAGATTAATATTATACTTTCGAAAGGTTTTCTGCACTATGCACTAATAATAATATCAAAAGGATTTTACGTATCAAGCATGTTTGACTATCATAAGGATAAATCTCCTCCAATTGTGCGCTTACATTGTGTGTATGGCGGGAGGCCTTATGGTAATTTCATTTTCCAAAAAGCATTGCGGATTTCTTTTAAAGTCTCTTATTTTGCTTTTTTTAAAGATAAACTATTTTTGCTTGCTCATACCAGCCCCATGACCGACCTGGAGTTCATTGTTCCCTTCCTAAACTCTAGATGCCCATAAATTTCCACACAGACAATCAAGAGTTGGATTTTTTCAGATAGTTAAATAGTAGGGGTACATTTGATAACATTCAATCACTGGATATTGGCAATCGCATTTGGATCGAGTTTCTTCACTTCAGTGTTGATAGTGGTTCTCGTTTTGGCGTTTGGAGTCTTTCTTGTCTTGGAGCATTGGCAATGGTGTTGCAGTTAATTGGAGTTTCTATCTTAAGGACTTCTGAAGATATTATCTGTTAGAGACTTTCTTCCTCTATTATTTTTGTATATCTGTTGATATCAATTGTGTCAATGTGTTGTATCACTGTAATCAACTGTTGTATATCAATGATATTGTATTCTTCCGCTGTATTGTTATACTTAGTGTGTTATAAGCTCCATCCGAACCGGAGTTCGACATTTGAATCTACGACATTCGAATACGAGTAAAGTATGGATGTCGATTTTCGGACGCCAGATTTCGGGTCGTTATAGTTACAGTTGCTTTGGAATTATAGACTAAGCCGTGTATTGAGAAATAATTTTACTATACGATTATGAATCATATGATACAGGTTAATTATATCTTAAAAAATTAATTGCTATGCACCCATTCAGTGGGAGCGTCATAAGAGTTGATGAACTCTTTGAATTTGTATATATTGATATATGCAACCATAAGTCTATTAATGCCACAAGTGTTCCGGTTACTTTGTTATATTCATCGATGATTTATTACCAACATGAACATGTGTATTAGTACACATGTAGTAAGTTTATGATAAAATCATAGAATATAAAAGAAAAGTAAATAAAATAACATGCAATAGAATAAAATTATTTGATTTGTTCGAATAAGTGAGTATATTGGAAAGAGCTCCAAATGTACCTGTTATCCCGCTTTTTGGCAAAGCCATGATACCAAAAGATCGATCGAAAACAAAGGACAGTTCGTCTCAGAGATTGGTCATACTATGCTTCAATATGGATATCGCTGAATTTTGTCCGTGTCCAGATTGAGCTACAATTGTTAGGACATGACAAGACAGATCATAGAAGTCAGCATCTCAAATTTCAAGACAATCCAAGTTCATATGCTCGAGTTATGATCGATTCAATTTGAAGGGAAAAGCATCGGTTTCGTATCTATCGATTTTGAATCGATCAGGCTCCAATGACTTCGTATCCTTCGAAGTGCCGCACTTCGTATCGATCAACTTCGAAACCATAGAAGTGTCTCGGTTCGTATCGATCAGTTCGAATCCATAGAAGTACCTCGGTTCGACTCGGTCCCATTCGAATCCATCGGCAGGGTTTATGTTCAAATCCATCATAGAAGCCTCTCTTCGTAGCCATTAAGCGACTTATTGTTCGAATCCATCAGCAGATGGACCACGTCACGTTCGAACCCCTAAGTTAAACTTAGTTCGAACCCATCGACTTCAGATCGGTCAAAGTGGCGGTAACCTCGCTCCCCTCTGGTTCGAACCCGAAGGCTCAAGTCCTTCGAGCCCATCAAGGTACCTTGATTCGTATCCATTCAGATACCTTGCACCATGTCCATCAGAATGCCCCGCCTCGAATCCATACATGATAATACGTTCGAATCCACCAAGTTTAGAAACCCTGGGTTGACACGGTAAACATGGATACGAGCGCGGCGAAATCTTAGGAACGACTCGATCAACTCGGCAAGAAAGGCGGATCGACACGAAGATTGCGCTCCACGTCATCACCAAGGCGCGTGCCATCCTCGGTTCGAAGCAGTCGATTCGAATGAATCGATTCGAACCAAACAGCCACCGAAGAAGCACATTTCGTATCGACCATGTCTCTCAATCTAATGATCCAAATGCCATGAAATTTTTACAGAAGCTTGCATAAATGTTGAAGAATGTCCACACCAAATTTCACCTCGATTGGATGATTTTCTAATCGATTCGAATGGAGTTCGAATTGATCCCAAAGTGGGCCCAAATTTCCTGAGGCCGGGTGTGTGGGCCCTCTCACGCGCCAGAAATGGTCTCCCAAATTTTCAGCGAAATATCAGCATCCTACGCCTATAAATAGAGCCCCAGAGCCAACAGAAAAAGGATCTTTTGGATGCTGAAGCGCCTAGACTCTGCCGGATCGAGATCTCCATTATCCTACATCATATTCTTGCTGTTGATTTCGAATTTCTATTTGTAATCCGCTATTGCTTGCTGTAACCACTTGTAAACGTTGAAAGAGAATCAATAAAACCGCAAAAACTTCACAGTGGACGTAGGCAATACGCCGAACCACTATAAATCGCTTGTCTATGCATTTACATTACTGTTAATTGGAGTTTTTATAAGATAATACTCGTTTTGAATTTACATTCTTCGTTATTATCTCTTCAACGACTCCCGAAGAGTGTTGTGACCAATTTTGGTGCAAACACTTTGGTGCTTTCACTGAGAATTGAACTCAGGTTTTCTCCTGCTCTTTGGATCTGTCATCGATACAGGATTGAATAAATCTGAGAGAGAGATCCAGATCATCAAGTCCAACTTCCTTCCCTTCTATTCAGTTTTGCACAAAGTCTAGGAAAGGAATTCAACTTTCAAGATGGTTAGCACAAGAACCACCTCAAACGCTATCAATCAAGAAGAATAGGATAGACAGGATCCTGCGCCACTACCTCCATCTAATCAAGATACTACTGGACATTCGGAACCATCAGGTCCGGTTACCCGACAGGAGTTGCAGTTGCTACTCCAAGAGATGACCCAGAGTCGGCAACAACTAGCAGAACAGCTATGCGCTAATGCCGAGCTGATCAACCACCTAGATCGCCAGAAGCGAAAGAGATCCAAGAGAGACCATGCTTCTCGCCCCTCCAGCGAAAGTTCTTCATCTTCTGATTATCACAATCGATTCCCACGACCCCGACTAGATGGAAGTCACATGCCAGTCACTGGAGATCAACCGACAATGACTGTTGGACAACTGAGAGTTGGTCCATTAGCCAGTTTCCAAACCGGACCCTCCTCCCGAGGAGGTACCGTTCCTCACCACACCGCAGAATACCGCACCACTAACATTGCGGCTGAACCAGGGGTCGACGCCCAAGATCATTCGAACCTGGATCGTCGTCATAGCGGACGTACACCTGAACCGTACGTCCCAGAGGACTATGAGCCAAGAAGGTAAGATTTGGACCATCGACAATATCCGATCCAACCCCAAAGTATGGAACGTGATCATACTCCGGCGCAAGCCACACAAAACACGCAAATGCCGAATCTTTCAACTATGATACGTCAGATGATCCGTGAGAGCCAGGGACTCACGAATGACGATTGGGGTTTTTTCTCAAAGTCACACTCCTTTTACGGACGATATTCTTACTGCTGAACCCCCACGGCGATTCAGGATGCCAACTTTACCTATGTACGAGGGAAACTCCGACCCCAACCAACATATTCTGAAATATGAATGGTCGATGACCGCTGCCAGAGCCGACGATGCAGTGAAGTGTCGTAGTTTCCCCATCTCCTTGGGGGGCATCGCTACCATGTGGTTCACTCGACTGCCACCTCGATCCATCTCTTCAGTCGACTAGTTGGCAACAAAATTCATTGAACAATTCCGCATGCACGTCGCAAGGCCAAAAGATGTCAACACTCTGTCTAGTGTCACTCAAGCTCCTGGAGAGACGCTCAGACATTATTTAGAGAGATTCCATACTGCATGTGCGGAGATCAGCAATCCAAACGATAACTCCATCCTTACGGCGTTGACTAAGGGGATCGACCCCGATTCTGAGTTTGGCAACTGGTTAGCTGGAAAACCACCTGCATCATTGGACCGTTTCCATGCCAAGGCGGCTCAATCCCTGAGAAGGGAAGATGCGAAATAGTCTAGGAAGCAAACCGATGCAGGGCCAAGCACGGAAGGAATCCAAAGCAATGTTGCAATCAAACAGTCCGGTGAGAGCTCCGGAAAAGTTTAGTTGAACGTTACAAACAAACAAGCTCGGCGGAGAGAAAGCGTGAATCAAATTAAAAAACGACATCAAAATCGTGGCCCGCAGCGCAAGAATCCCATGTTTGACAGTTACACCCCTCTGAATACTTCACTGGAGAACTTGTATTTACAAACCTGCAATACAATTCAGTACCAAAAAACTGCACCAAAACCGTCGTCAGAGAGGCAAATCCAGACGGGAAAATTTTGCAGGTTCCATGAAAGCTACGGGCACAATACGAACGAGTGTCGTCACTTACAGGATCTCGTTGAAAAAATGATCAGAGAAAGGAAGCTGGAACAGTTTGTGCGGGCACCGCAACCTAGAGAAGCGGGCCCATCAAATCAAAACAATGACCCCGATTGACCGAGACAGGAGGACTCCACTTGTCCCCACGGAAGATTGGTGATAAACGCCATCAGCGGCGGACCAACTTTCTCAGGAGCCTGGAACGATGAAGATCTTTGTCACTGTTGAACATGATAGGCTCATTCAATCTATGAACACTTTGAAATTTCCTTTACATTATGAAATTTGAATTTCTAATACGGCACTGACTTCGCCATATCTTCTTATTTCAGCAATAAAATACTATCTCTTCAAGCTAGAGCTGTGATTCACCGAATGCAACGTTCAACAATCACGACACACGAAAATCTAAGTTCCATCAAACAATGGAATTTATTCAAATAGCAAGTGACTGTGATACAACCGGCCACCCACTATGTGAAACCCCAGCTCGGGGGCAAGCCATCACATCAAAGGCTGAACTGGACCAACACACGACAGTCCTACAACTAACTCCAAATTCCCAGAGTGCGAATTGGAGTATAAACATCAAATAAATCGTTCCCAGAGTGCGAACGGACTCCAAATTCCCAGAGTGCGAATTGGAGTATAAACATCCAATAAATCGTCCCCAGAGTGCGAACGGACTCCAACTTCCCAGAGTGTGAATTGGAGTATAAACATCCAATAACTCGTTCATAGAGTGCGAACGGACTCCAACTTCCCAGAGTGTGAATTCGAGTATAAACATCCAATAAATCGTTCTCAAAGTGCGAACGGACTCCAACTTCCCAGAGTGTGAATTGGAGTATAAATATCCAATAACTCGTTCCCAGAGTGCGAACAGACTCCAACTTCCCAGAGTGTGAATTGGAGTATAAACATCCAATAACTCGTTCCCAGAGTGCGAACGGACTCCAAATTCCCGGAGTGTGAATTGGAGTATAAACATCCAATAAATCGTTCACAGAGTGCGAACTAACTCCAAGTTCCCAAAGCGTGAAGTGGAGTATAAACATCAATTCCAGGTTCCCGAAGCGCGAACCTATTACAAACATCGATAACTCTCAAATTCCCAGAGCGCGAACCATATTATCGATCGCAAATTATCCTAAGTCCCCAGAGCGTGGACGTGTGCTTAAGATTTGCAATAAGTGCGATAACCACCAAAATACAAATGTTGTTCCCTGAAACTGGGGGGAAAAAAAGCTAAGTGTTAATCACTAACCAAAGTGATACAATGTCCGAAGTTCAACTCATTCATCGATCACAACATGTGACCAAGATTTTCAGACTTGGCGAATAAAACGAACTCTACTTGACGGTAAAAACACCACAAGTACACCGGACTGAAAGCCAAACACTGCAAACACTTAAGAACAAAGGAAATGAGAATTGAAACAAAGAAATTGAATTTTATTTCAACTAACTGTATGTGAAGATTCATGTACAAGTTCTTTCAAAAAATTCCTACTAGCAGGGGGCCAAGCCTGCATCTATACATAGCCTACAAAAGGAAAATTAAAATGACTTCCAAGCTGCCAAAAATGCACTAGAGGGAATCATATACTTCTTCTTCTTCGGTTTCCTCTTTAGCGCGGGACCACTGGAACCGCTAGCAATCTTCCGCTTCGACCCCGTACCCTTTGGCGGATCTTCCTCTGACGAAGGCATGATATAGATATACTCCTTCGAACTTGAACTTAAAGGAATATTCTCTTCCCAAGGAATCAGAGGAGTCGGGTCTACCACCTGGGGAGGAACGGGCGCGCTGGTTTCGACTATCGTGTCCCCAGAAGATGTCACCACAAGAGGAGTGGGATCAACCGCCGTCGTAGCACACTCAGAATTACCATCGTGCGCTGCCGCTTCCATTTCTGCTTCGATTTGAGAGAGTATCTTAGTCTCACGAGCAGCACAAACTCACGATAGGTAGCGGTGGACTGTGACGATGCAATAGAAGCAGGTGGGAACGTGCCAAGAACAAAAGACATGTCAACAAAGGGGTCACTGTGCTGGCTCAAGAGCTCATTCATCATTTGTTCGTCAAAAGTAATTTAATCCCCTTGTGTCACCTCAGTCGGCGGGGCTGTTGTCGTGGCGATCGCTTCAATAATAATGGCCTCCTGTTCTTGATGTGGCTCTTAGACTATAGGAGGCGCTGCCGATGTTGCTTTACTCACTGGACAAGAAAGAAAAGAAGTTGTCAGAGCACGCTTCAATACAAGTACTTCAGTTCAAACACATAGTAGATTTGTGCAGAGTATCTTCCTCAACTTGACTCGTACCTAACTGAGCAGCTTCAGAAGAGTGCTCCCTGATGGGAGATAAGCGTGGCTGCTCCGGGTCATAGCCTGGGACAAACTGTGGCTCAGTCGCTGGCGTCGGCTCCAATCCAAATGAAGTGATCATCTCTGAACTTGTAGATGGATGCGCAACGCCAGATCCCTCACCAACTTCCAAGTGTTGGGTGCCCAGTCTCTCTTTTGCGTGAGAGATCATGAAATCATGGAGAACCTTCTTTTCACCATCAGTCAGTATACGGTTCTCCAACTCGAATTCATCAAAAACTTCGCCAGGATGTGATGATTTCTCTTCTTCAACTAATAAATTCCAGGCATTGAACAGATGCATCGGATAGTCATCAAGCCATGTCAAATTTCAGTGCCTCAGCACATTAGCATTATAAGTGATGAGAAGTTCTTCTATCTCAGTCTCTACCTTTGTCTCTTCTTGACGAACTTTCTCATCGACTTCGGCTTCTGTCTCGCAGACCTTCTCCAAGGTCGCGTCTCTCTCTTTCCGAAATTCCACCGCCTGGTCACACGCTTCCTGTGCGGAAACGTTAGCGGTGTCTCTTTCCTTCATAATCTCTGCAACTTTGGCCTTGAGCTCGTTTAGCTCTTTCAAGACTGCATCCCGCTCGGCAGTCACGATGGTATTTCGGTGGCCCATGTCCTCCACCGTAGCGTAATGCTCACGCTTCACCCTATCCATCGCTGCCTGAGCTTCATCCACTTTTTTGAGAGCTTCGATCTCCGACTTT
Source organism: Allium cepa (assembly GCA_030765085.1). NCBI lineage: Eukaryota > Viridiplantae > Streptophyta > Magnoliopsida > Asparagales > Amaryllidaceae > Allium > Allium cepa. The sequence continues at coordinate 571,579,890 of CM060932.1, read as the reverse complement.
CGAGAAGACTCAGCCTCACTGCCAAGCGCCTAAATAATATGGTCCTTTTGACCAAGTTCTTTCTCCAACTTCTCGATCATAGCCGCTCGATCAAAATCCACCTTTGATGCTTTCTTAGCGGTCTTCGACCATTCTTGATACTCAAAGAATACGTCCGAGAGATAGTCATACATCATAGGTGCAACTGTCGACGGTATCCTTTTTAGATGCGGGGGGAAGACGAACCCGTCAAAGCAAATTTCAGGAAATTCCTTCCTCAGTTGGGCAAGCCTAACTGCTCCTTCCCCCGAAGGCTCCGTCAATGTCTGCTCTATTGACGGGGAGGCCGCGATTTCCGTTCTACGGTGAGTATTAGACCTCGGTGGTTGAGAAGACGGCTTGGTCCGTGAAGTTTCTGGAGGCGGTGCGTGAGCTCTAGGAGGTGGCATGCGAGATCGAGACCGCCGCCTATAGTCTTTTTCTCTGTCAGAGCGCTCATGACTCGAGCGCCCATAGTCATAATCCCTGTCTCCTTCCCTCCTATACGCTTCATAATATGAAGAAGACTGGCGTTTCTTACGGAGACTGCCGAGCATCGAACCTCTACCAGACATAGTACCTATGAAGCAAAAACATAGAGAAAAATTTATAATCTCTCACAGTGAACGTATTACACTTAGAAATCGTGTAGTGCCGTGAAGTGTGAATGTTGGTGCAACCCTCCGACCAACCAGATGTGTCAACCACACTAGTCGGCAGAGACTCGCTCAAAACTAAGGCTTCAGTCCGGCATCGTGCTGCAAGGACACATCATCCAGAATTGGAATATCGGCAAGCCCTTCATAAAGATTCTTCGTTCTCGGAGGAGACATCTCCGAAATTCTAACTCCGGGAGCGGATCGAGCCGTAACAACTGATTTCCATCTTTTCTTTTTAGATGACTCAACAACGGCTGCCTTGCCTTTTCCTTGTTCTTGGGTATCTTGGGCCACAACCGTGGATTCGCCCAATGGCTCATCATCAGTATGAGTTCTCTCCGAGTCAGCCTCCTCAATCACGATAACTTTAGGCTTTCTCCGTTTGACACGTTCTTTCGAGGCAGTCCTTAATACACCATCGAGCATTATGCTCTGTCTTCTTTCAATCAGTCCGAGAATCCTTAGATTCCTATCTGTCAATAGCAGCTCGATATTCCTCTCTTCATTCGGGATTTCCTGAAATACCCGAACTATCTCTTTGAAACATTCACCTTCAGGTCGCTGAATTACGACTGAAAAAGAAAATAGATGTGAGTTCGACTTCAAATACATCAGTTCTATCAACTACCCGAAAAGATAGCAATACTTACGTCTAAATAGCCGTCGTCGAGCGAACCCTGGGGAGCACCTGACATAAAACCATTCCGTTCTAAAGTAGCTTAGTCTAGTCCAAGCCCAGTAATCACTTAGCAATTTCTTACCGCCTCCAAGAATGTGAAAGATGGACTATCGGCCCGACTCTTGAAGTTAAACAAGTATCTGATCTCGATCGGAAGTGGAGGACGATGGAGACATTCCATAAATGCAATGAACAAGCTATTGAGTGGCGCATATCCGTTCGGATGCAGTTGAGAGGGGGCGATCCTCAAAAACGACAATACTTCTCTTATATACTGGTTAAACGGAGGGAGTGTCCCAGCTGCGCACGCGTGGCGATTGAATGCGGTATATCCCTCTGGTGGATTGTGTGGTCTATCATTTGGCCCCGGCGGTAGCACATCATCCATCGACAAATCATGCCTTAAGCATATTCTCCCTAGCATGTCTTTCGAAATGTTAGACGGAAAAGAATCTGATGGGTTACTAATGAAGGATGCGTCAGGTAACTCATCCGGAGCTGGACCAATAACTTCAATCTCAATCTCCGGTACTTCAAGCACGGGAGGGACTGAACTCTGAGTTTCTTGCGGTTGCGAACTTGAAGTTTCCATAACTAGCTAACTCACGAGAAATCATCATTAGATGCTAAAAAGCCTGTGCATTCCCCGGTGTAAATTGCATGTGTGCAGTGTAGTGCATTACTTGAATAAATTCTATGGAATAAACTGTAATGTATGAACGACAAAACTCTGAAAATCAAACCGGAAATGATCGTCATTGCTGACCGTCACAACCGTGCCATCCACTTGCAAACGATCGACCCAAGTTGAAGTTCGTTACATTTTTGTTAAGTTACAGTTCCATCGACGAGCTTCGAAAGGTAGTCCAATATGCAGTTCTACGGTCAAGTTCAATCATGCAAAGCAGAAGCTCGTCGGAGTCAAGTATTTCTATGTGCAAAAAATTCTCTAAGTTCATTTAGTTTCAACTTGGAATCGGTCGCTGCAGTTTAAATTCGTATCACATCGAAGAAATATCATCAACCATGTTCGAATCGATACGCTTCGTATCGAACATTTTCGAATCGATACGCTTCGTATCGATCGCATTCGACTCGATACGTTTCGTATCGATCAGTTCGAAACGATGAGTTTCGTATCGATCCAGTTCGAAACGATGAGTTTCGTATCGATCAAAGGCACACCATTTCGCATCGATCCGAGAACACCGGCTTCGCATTGATCGCCACTCTCACATTCGTATCGATACGAAATCGCATGTTTTCCTTCGATTCGAAAGCTCCACAACTCCTTCTTCTCCAAAACAGGGCCTCGACTCCATGGCAACGCATCCATCCCCAACCTTTCTCTCACTCAACCAGATCTTTAATTCACTGAAACGATAGTAAAAGCAAAGAGGATGGATTGAGATTTTGAGTTTCATCGTACTAAGCATGACTCTATCCATTAATCACCTAATTTTAATGTCTAATTCTGAAGGATAGAAGGCCTGAATCGATTCGAAGGCTGAACAGTTGTTTTCCTCTTGAACTCTCTATCGATACGAAAGTAAAAAAGCGACAGTAAAAAGTAAAAAAGGTGAAATGTGGCGAAGCCCACGCTATTTATATGAGGCCATAGGAGAATCGGGTCGATTCGTCTCCCGGTCCATGTGACCAGTCATCAACGGTCACCCTAGCACTCGAGTCGAACGGTAGGTTCGAATCCATCACCGAAGACTCTATCGATTTGAAATAAACAACAGACCCATCGATACGAAGCAAGCAATTGGGACAGCTGAAAATGGTGAACTCCATCAGCTCAAAGCCTTCGTTCACATCAACAGGTTCACGACTCCATCTAAATCCTACCGATACGAACCGCAATTTCGTATCCATCAAAACCTGTCAATACAAACAGCAATTTCGCATCCATCCTTTCTCATCGGTACAAATGGACGTTTTGTACCCATCTAAGCTCATCGATACGAACTATCATTTCGTATCCATCATTTCGACTCGCATCGGTGTGAAAACTACTTTTTAACCTTTTACATCGATTCAGGAGAGGATCGATACAAGAGGATAGTTAAAAACAACCATCAAGCGTTGTTTCAACTCAAATTTCCAAATCGGTTCAGGAGAGAATCGATACGAAATTCAACAACAAACAAAACTGACAACGACTCATGGACGCACGACGTTAACAAGGGTCAAACTAACATATGTGTATATATGTCGGACTAACATTCGATTTTAAACATTTACAGGGATCGAATACTCATCTTGTTACGAATGCAACAACCAACAGCTAAGCACTATTATACAGCAATCAATCATATCAACGCAGGGTTACAACCTTCGGCAAGAGTGCAATTGCAGCTTTTCAAAGCACGTCATGTTTCCACTAGTCGTACTTTGGGGGGCAAATGTTATCCCGCTTTTTGGCAAAGCCGTGATACCAAAATATCGATCGAAAACAAAGGACAGTTTGACTCAGAGATTGGTCATACTATGCTTCACTATGGATATCGCTGAATTTTGTCAGAGTCCAAATTAAGCTACAATTGTTAGGACATGACAAGACAGATCATAGAAGTCAGCATCTCAAATTTCAAGACAATCCGAGTTCATACACTCGAGTTATGATCGATTCAATTTGAAGGGAAAAGCACCTGTTTCGTATCTATCGATTTCGAATCGATTAGGCTCCAATGACTTCGTATCCTTTGAAGTGCCGCACTTCGTATCGATCAACTTCGAAACCATCCAAGTGTCTCGGTTCGTATCAATCAGTTCAAATCCATAGAAGTACCTCGGTTCGACTCGATCCTATTCGAATCCATCGGCAGGGTTTATGTTCAAATCCATCATAGAAGCCTCTCTTCATATCCATTAAGAGACTTCTTGTTCGAATCCATCAGCAGATGGACCACGTTACGTTCGAACCCCTAAGTTAAACTTAGTTCGAACCCATTGACTTCAGATCAGTCAAAGTGGCGGTAACCTCGCTCCCCTCTGGTTTGAACCCGAAGTCTTGAGTCCTTCGAACCCATCAAGGTACCTTGATTCGTATCCATTCAGATACCTTGCTCCATGTCCATCAGAATGCCTCGCCTCGAATCCATACATGATAATACGTTCGAATCCACCGAGTTTAGAAACCCTGGGTTGACACGGTAAACATGGATACGAGCGTGGCGAAATCTTGGCAACGACTCGATCAACTCGGCAAGAAAGGCGGATCGACACGAAGATTACGCTCCACGTCATGACCAAGGCGCGTGCCATCCTCGGTTCGAAGCAGTCGATTCGAACGAATCGATTCGAACCAAACAGCCACCAAAGAAGCACATTTCGTATCGACCATATCTCTCAATCTACTGATCCAAATGCCACGAAATTTTCACAGAAGCTTGCATACATGTTGAAGAATGTCCACATCAAATTTCACCTCGATTGGATGATTTTGTGATCGATTCAAATGGAGTTCGAATCGATCCCAAAGTGGGCCCAAATTTCCTGAGGCCGGGCGTATGGGTCCCCTCACGCGTCAGAAATGGTCTCCCGAATTTTCAGCGAAATATCAGCATTCTACGCCTATAAATAGAGCCCCAGAGCCAACAGAAAAAGGATCTTTTGGATGCTGAAGCGCCTAGACTCTGCCGGATCGAGATCTCCATCATCCTACATCATATTCTTGCTGTTGATTTCGAATTCCTATTTGTAATCCGATGTTGCTTGTTGTAACCACTTGTAAACGTTGAAAGAGAATCAATAAAACTGCATAAACTTCATAGTGGATGTAGGTAATACGCCGAACCACTATAAATCGCTTGTCTACGCATTTACATTACTGTTGATTAGAGTTTTTGTTAGATGATACTCGTTTTGAATTTACATTCTTCGTTATTATCTCTTCAACGACTCTCGAAGAGTGTTTTGACCAATTTTGGTGCAAACAGTACCTAAAAATGACTATAGATTCAATCTCAAAATCACAGCTCCATGTGATACATAATGATGCATCGATAAGGAGTAATCAGACATTGTTGGACAATTTACGATTAATTATTGGTGAAGTTGAGTTAGTTTCTTTCTATAAGATCATCTACTTAAGATTAGTACACAAGGTTGATATTATTTCATCTTAACAATAGTTTACAATATTATATGATAAGGGTTTGTAAGAAATTCCAACATATCCTAGGCCAAGGAGTTGGCAGGTTGTGCAAGTCAAAAGATTGCATGTAATATTTGTTCATGAGGGATCTTGTATGAATCTTCAAAAAAATTTGGGAAGGTTTATCATCAAATTACATATTATGTTTTGAACATAATTTTTGTAAACTAAAATCAGTTTTATAGCTAAAAAAGTTCATAAAGCATTTATGAATCCCTATCCTATTTGCACTAAGAACCAATTGTTGTTTCAAGATATATCAACTTCATTCTAAAGGAATTTCTTTGAGAAATTTTTGGTAGTTAAATGAAATTGGATCTGATCCATAGATAGAACTGATTATATGAGATGAAGTAAAATTAACTAACCTAAATGAACACATAGCATTAGAATGTCTAATAAGTATTCACGTACATCAAAGAGAAACTATGAGTTTCTTATTAATGTCGAAAATATACATTACCCTTGGTTGTTCAATTAAACCATAAATATAGTTGACTCTATATGGTATGATCCACAGATCTGAAAGAATTCCAAGTACGCTACGAAAATATGATTTTAGTGGATGTAACCACAGAGATGTGATCCATCGACCGAGATAGTGTCTTTATTGGAAAGACTAATGTGGTTGGAATTAAATAAGCAATATTGATAAGAATAATATTGCAAATTTCAATGGTTGAGGTTAGCATAGCAGATTCAGTATTCAACATGCTCAATTTAACTCAGATTTACTCACAAAATTATCGCTCGATAAGACTTAATATTTGGTACTTATGTATTAAAACAAAAAATTATAAATAATGATTTAGAGTAACCCGTTTACACATATTAACCAAAAATGCCTTGAAGTCAGTGAGAGCGATATTGGGTTTGTGAGTCTTTGGATATGATCCAAGAAATGATACGAATGTATCATTTTACAAGCATCAAGATTGAATAAATATTTTGACAGAAATATCAAAATGTTTGATTTTCAATCAAAATGCAGAGGAAGCGTGCGTTCATAAGAAAGAATGTTAAAAGGGAATATTCATATTTCTAAACTATAAGTATACAACAAGTTGTTGATTTTAACAATATGCTTGTATTAAAATCAACTTTAGTTGTTTTAATACTCAATTTTGGATTATAAATGATGTGTTTTATGGTGAGTGTAAAAGGTATAAAGATTGTCCCAAAACTTGTGTAGTTATTGCCCCGCTATTACCCCACTATAGCCCCGCAATATCTCATAGCGGATTTCTACCGCAACGATTTTTTCATATGGCCCCAAAATATAGTCTTTCCGCTTAATCCCCGCTATTTCCCCTATATCCCGTTATTCCCGCTATATTTTGCTATTTCCGGTATATCTTCTTTAATAAAATGAATTAAAAAATTGCATTTATACATTATAAAAATTATGAAACTAATTTATTTGATTTAATTTTTAATATATTTTTAGAAGTGAAAATACTCTAATATTCTACTAAATTCAATTATGTTATATAACAGTTTTACATTTATTTAAAGTATATTCGCACATGTTTTTTATTTAAAATCATTTATGTATTAATTATAATTCAATTGAATGATAATTTTTCATTTAATAACCATTTATATATTTGTAAAAACATTAAGTACGAGTTTATATGCTATTTTAGAGCTATTCGATATATACCGCTATATCCTCGCTGTATCCCTGCTATGACTTTTTGCACCTCCACCGCTTTGAATCTGCCAAGCGCATTAACTGCATAGCCCAAAACGATATACAAGAGCACCCTATTAAAAAGAGAACTCATAAGTTGGATTCCTTATGAATTACCAATAAGAATTATCGTACATGTTATGTTATGTATGATATTGTGTTTTCTTTATGTATTTGACACATGGAGCAAATATAAAATCCAAATTGATATCACTAAATGATTATTTGAAGTGTTCTCGCGTATTTTGAAATACTAGAGAATTGTCTATTGAAACATCGAACTCGTCATGATGGTATGTTTGGACACAAACTTTCATAAGTGATATTGTGTATAATATGTCAATGACAAAATTCAAGTTAAAATCAATAGACTAAAAGTTTTTCAAAATAAAGGTGGCTGATTCAACGAAATGTTTGGAACATTAACTTGAATAGCGCTATTGTAACGACCCGCCATTCATTATACAAAAAGACGCATCATTAAGAAGAAAGAAAGGGACAGAAAAGAGAAAAGATGGAAAAGAAAGAACCAACAACATCGAAGCCTCACAGCGGAACGAATAAATTAGATTAATCAAATAAAATATTACATAGTATTGTATACATCAGAGTTATATAGCTAATACAAAACAAACTAGACAGTTATACATACCTGTCAAGTTATTACAACTCAAGTACAACACAGAGATACAGATACAACTCTAACACAACAAAACACTATATATATATATATATATATATATATATATATATACACACACACACGCTGAAGCCACCTGCTCCATATCTCCTCCAGAACTCGCCAAAGCAAACTTGAATCCCTCGAACAACTCATACAATATGAGTACCCAAGAGTTTAATAAAACAGAAAATAAATACTTGGGTCAGACATGGGTCTGATGTGAGTAAACGGTTATAGTTGCTTAACTTTGAAAATCTTTTGAAAACAAAGGTATCACGTAAGACTCCCCATAAATAAACATGGGCAAGTTTTTACCTTACGCTAACCAAAACATTTGATAGGAAATCAAGTGATATTATAATAGGGTCTAGGGCTTTCAAGTAAATAGAAAATAGCCGAAATTGTTATATGATTAAATTCCAGATACTAGCCACAAAAGTGGGTAATACAATCAAAACCGTAAGGGTACGTAGGAAGAATGGGTTTCCATCAATGGCAGGGCTACTGGGGTACCGCCGATCACAATACGTGGCCTAGATCACTGTACCGAAGATCCACCCTAAATCCCCTGCAACACAAGGCCGGAACCATCCCTTACTGGACAGTCCCGAACAAGACAACCCCGGCAGTTGTCATGATCAACCGCCCACACAGCCGAAATAAAAAGGGACCTCTAGACAGGAGTAAATCTCGTCCTACTTGGGTGCTACCCACTTAGCCTTGCTGCACCTCCCCTGTTTCAGCCATTTCCGGTAGATAAGGCTTGAGGCTACAATTACCATTATAGAACACATTTATCTTAGAATGATCATCGTCGACCTGACGATGTTCTGGAAGCATTCATTCCATACAAGTTCGTTCCGGGTTCGAACGAAACCGAAGGTACTATCTCGTTAGACTCATTTTGGAATCACCCTCAGAGTTAACGACAATAGCCCTTGCACTCTGAATCTTAATCTCGAACCTAAGTACTACCCCCGCTAAACTCGTATTGGAATCACCCTCAGAGTATTAACGACAATAGTCCTTACACCTCGAGTCTTCACTCTTCACTTGAGATTCACGACCTAACATTTAATTTGGATCGATGTGGGTTTTGGAATTCCAAATTTGGAAACCCGATCCCGGTCTCATCGAATCCAAAACGCTATCTTAATGTCCAAGTGATTTAAGTTTATCAATTTAATTCAATTTAAAACATTGAATTTACACAGCATCATTCACATATAAATATCACACACTTATCACTGATATATCAAACATCATATCACAGAATATCACAACATATCATCCAATAGATATCACCCAATCCATATATTCTACAAACAACCATTCACAAACAGGCATCATTAGCCCTTTTAAAATTAATTTAATCTACTTAAATTAAATTACTACATGAGAATTAAACAATTAATCCTGCTTAAACAATCATTAAATAATTACAATTAATTAACCAATCACTCTTTAATCACCTTCATAATTCAATTAATTAATCTTTAATTACAGATTAATTATCCTTTAATCATATTCTTAATTAATCATCCTAGATTAATTATTATTAATTACACTAAGTAATTAGCCTGAAAATTAATTACACAAATTAATTAATCTTTAGTCATTAATTAATCTGAATTAGTTTCTAATTAATTAATTAACTATAATTAATTACATTAATCCTTAATTAATTACATTAATTAATTATTACTTCTTTTCTCAGTTCACTGATTAATTATCTTATAACAAATCACATTTATTAATCAATTAAACAATTAATTATTCATTAATTACATTAATTAATGACCCTCTAATTAATTTATTAATCAATTGTTCTCATAATTACATTTAATAATTAATTATAAACTTAATTATATTTATTAATCAAACCTGATTAATCACAATAATAATTATCTTTCCTTAATTACTTCACCAATTAAACCAACACCTTGATTAATTACATTAATTAATCCTTTAAGTGCACTGAGTAATTATCACTTAATTACTTTTCCTAAATAATTGTCCTTTAGTTACTATCCATCAACTAATTTCCTTAATTAATTAAATTCAGTAATTATTTATTAATTATTTCACTAAGTAAGTACACCTCTTTAATTACATTAAGTAATTATACTTAATCCCATCATTAAGTAATTCTTTTAATTAATTAAACTTAATTAATTAACTAAAATTAACCATAATAACTTAATTAATTACACAGAGTAATTAATTTCTTTAATTACTTCATTAAGTAATTATCTTTAATAATACTTCTTAATCATTAAGTAATTAACTTCTTAATTACTTATTACTTAATTATTTCTTAATTGATTGACCTTGATTAATCAACCCTCAATTAAATAATTAATTACACTTAACTAATTTCTCAACTAATTTACCCAAATTTAATTATCCACATTAACACTTAAGTTAATTAAGTTACACTTAAATTATCTTTATAAATAAAACTTGATTACATTAAGGTAAACCATACATTAAACTCTTATCTTCCATTTTAAAATTAAAAAAATAAATTTTTAAATTTAAAAGTTTGAGTTTGGTTTACACAAAATCATCATCTTTAAATTTATTCAAGTTAAATACTTTTACTATATCACATTCAATTATATTAATAATATTTTATTTAAAAACATTTAGGGGTTCATTTCATAATTTAACTAAAGCAGTATTTATATCCAAAACTATTCTAAACAAAAGTTTGAACTTTGGAAAAATTTTAAAACAAAAATGCACAAATCCGACCTCGTGCACATGCATGACGAAGTTGACCGGTTCTGGCCATCGCCACGACTCTCGCCACGTCGCCGATTCTCCCCTCATCCCTTGAACCCATCGAACTTGCTGATATCACCAGAGAAAAAGAAAGTAGCAATTCAACCCAAAGCCTCCAGCAATTCGATTGACGAAACCGACCACCGACGACGAACCCTACCACTAGATGATCTGCCACCTTCACCAGAGATGCGCCTCGATCACACGAACCCATTCCCCCACCAGCGATTCGACCCGAAGCATTGACGACGACGATCTAAACTCGATTTTGATCCAAACCAAAAGCAAGTTCACAATCCTACTTTTCCATGCACCGATCACCACGGCAATCAGTAAAGACTTCCACTATTTTCATGCATCCCCAGACACCATGGCCACCTTCATGCCGAACCTCGACCTCCCCTTCGACACTGATCAACAGCAATTGACCCAAAACCCAAATTAGAGAAATCCTTAATTTCTCTTTGAATACTAAATTAAAAATTCCCAAATTCATGATTTTGTACATCAATTCAGGTTATATGATCCGAAACTTAAATTATTAAGATTGATTTTCATTGAATACTAAGATCGTTACTGTTATTTTGCTTTCCAGGCTAATTTATAAATACAAAAATTTTGAAACAAAATTTTAAATTATCAATACACTACTATGGTCATTTTTCATTTTCAATCTTGGTCTAAATTCAATGGTATGTGAAGATAAGAATTTTTTCTAATAAAATCTGGAACATGAACCAAGCACAGATCTTATAATTGCATATCTACAAACATTCACACTGCTAAATATACATGCATTCAACTTCAAATCAAACATGCAAACATTTACCATGTTTGCTATAGCATTCACATTCATATATTTGTAAACTTAATTACTTCAACAAGCATCAATCACAAGATCAAGTTTAATCTGTTTTTAAAATAAATTTACTCACCTTTCTGACAATGGAGAAAATACTGCATTCTGACTCCTGGAACATTGAATTTGACAGGCATTGTTTTGATCTCAGTTGAACTTTGAAACTTGATGATGCTCACAGCTTAAAGTTTCTTTGATTATCTTTTGAAAGCTTGCTGTTGAATTTGCTGTTAAATATCTTGCAGTAGATTCTTCATATAGTATTGCATGTTCTTCAGATTAAATACTTTGGATCTGAAGTTATAAATGGCTTTAGATTTGATTACAGTTGAATTTTTCTTTTGGTTTCTTTTTTTTTAAGAAGAAAGCTAAAGAAGATTTTGAGCTGAAGAAAAAAAATAACAGACCTTTTTCTTTTTAAACATTAATTATAAACAAAATTTTCTTTTAAACAAAGATTTGCCACTTGTTTCTTGCATAAATCCATGTATTTACAAATGTCCAAACTTGAATTATTATGTATACAAGTGTATTCGCATTAATTCCTAAGTTGCCAAGTGTTTTTAGATTTGATTATTAAATTAATTTCTTATTATTACAGATGATTTAAACCTTAATTAAATATTAACCCAAATACTTATGCTTTATATAACTATGAAATGTATTTATCTCTTTATGTTTTATTTATTTATATTTTGAAATCCATTTTCTAAAGATAAGTTTAAAAGAAAGAAAATAAACATTTATTTAAATTTTATTTTAAAAGTTTAAACTTAAGTTATTATGTCTGAGGTTGATATTATATATAAAAACTAAATTTATTTTCAGAAACCAATTTAAAAGAAAACAAATTAAGCTTTTATAATAATATACTATTTTTAAGCTATTATACTTTTAACAAAATAAACATTTCTTTAAGTGTTTTGAAAATATAAAATTAATTTTAAATAGCTTTTGAAAAGCATTTTATTAAATCAAATCAAAAATCTTCCAAATCACCATATATACATATGTATATTATAAATTTGAAAACACATTTTCTACTTAAGTTTAATCCAATATTTTTCTATTTACAATATATATACAAATATATATATATATACATTATAAATAAAAACATTTTAAATATTAACTCCAGAAATTATTTGAATTTTAAAATAGAACTTCAAATCATAATATATAAATATATATATATATATATATATATATATATTATAATTTGAAAACATTTTATCAAATTTAAATTGAAACCAATTTCTTTTTTTACAATGTATACATATATACATCACAAATAGAATATTTTTATTAACTTAGAAAGATTAATTATTATTAATTATATATATTATTATCTTCTGAAAAGAATAAACATTCCAAATTAAATTATTATTATTAAGTTTTGAAAAGATAACATTTGTTAAATTAGATTAATTATTAGTTTTGAAAATATAACATTTGGATAAATTATATTATTAAATCAATATAACATATTTTAAAATAAATTATAAATGGAAATTATTAAATAAGTATTGCCCAAAATTCCGGGACAGCACATTTCTCCCCCTTAAAAGAATTTCGTCCCCGAAATTAAAAGCAAAGATAATTTAATAATCTCATACAAATTTTAATTTTAAAATAGCAACATATGCTATCAACCATATATTAGAAACCATAACAACTAATTCAAACAAACAATTCTGACTATCCAGAAAAAATTCTGGAAAAAAATTCCTAGAGTTTCCCAGGTACAAACACCGGGATACTCGCTCTACAGAACCTAAACAAGCTGCACTACTTAGATCTAGAATTCCTATATATCTAGATCTACAATCTAAATAGGATACCGGATCACAGACAAGTTCGGTTCAACTTTCAAATCTCCATGACCTGCTGGTTTTAAACCAGTGACGGATCACACATGTACCCTCTCAAAGATATGAGAAATACCCCCACGAATCCTAGCCATTCGAACTGGCAATTCAATCCTGTAGATCAAACACTTATCCTTAAGAGAATACAGAAAGATTCCAATACACTCCTGAGCGAGCTTCCCGTCTTATCCAATCTCATCGCTCTTATGATCGGAGAAAACTTATCAAAAAAAATTAAATCTCCGACTTCAAATTTCGAATCTCTTCATCTCTTGACCACAACTTCCGCCGATCCAGAGCTGCCCTCAACCTTCTTGATCAACCAAACTTCACAGATGCTTCACTGATCAAATCTGGATCAATAATGAGATGATCTCCCGATTCTACTCAACAAGATGGTTCTCCCAAGATCCATCGAAATCCAGAACACCAATCTACATTACAAGCATCAAAAGACTTCAAACTTGCTTCTTTTATTCGAAAAACAGAACAGATGCCCTCGACAACCAAGCCTTCAGATCCTAAAAGAACTTCCTGAAGAAAACCTTAAATCTAAGACAAACACAATCCTTCGATGACTTCGAGGTTGCTTCTATTCTGGAATAGCTGCCACCATGCCTCCGTTGCAAAACTCTGATCCGAAGAAGATGAGAATGCTTTTGATGAACACAAGCACAAACTTTGTAATGTCCCGCCTTTTCGCACGCTTTAAATCGACACACGTACCAATTCAAACCATTCGAAAGGGCGGATTCTTATGGGGTAAATAAGAAAACGAGAAAGAAATAAAACAACATAGAATCTCAATGCAGAAGAATAAAATATAATAATCAAACATACAGTTTATAAAGTTGTTTAAAAATATTCGATTATACTTATACAACATATATCAGAGTTACACATACCATATATCAATGCAGCGGAACAATATGAGTGTAGTGGAATATAATAATAATAATAGAAATCTTCGACTTCATCCTCCAGAGCTAAAGTCTTCGATCCTGAAACGCTCGGACTGACCCGAGCGAATTTGAAAAGACAAAAACACTCGAGTCAGAACTAAAAGATCTTATGTGAGTTAAATTAACAGAAATAAATATGAGTGCAGTAACTCAAGAGATGCTCGGGATTTACATCTCCTAAGGATCCGTTAAACTATTTACTATATAGTATATTGCGCTATTACAATAGTGTCTATTTGTAAAATAAACTTACTTTTTAATAGCGTTAAGGGGTTACCCATATAGCCCTTAACACAAATAATTCCAATAGTCTATACAGTACCGTAATACCTCCTGATCGGGAGGCTACCAGAGGATACTCCATAGGTACGACACAAATAGAAACTCGTACAAGGCGCGATAGGGTAGGTGACACGGCACAACTAGGCAATGCCGGGGTAGATATACCAATTACGCTTCCGAGTCGGTGGTAACGCGTAGCGCGCAGCAACCGCCCACCTCGAGCCACACCCCCAAATAAAATCAAAAGTGGCCACAAAATCAATCCAAATATAATATCGAAGGGATGTGTCCGATCAAAGGTGCTACCTTATTAACCCGTCGATCGCTCCTGTTTTAGTCACCTTATGCAAATTCACGTGAGTCGGGTCCATGTATTTACCTTAAAGGAAACGCCACCACCATCCTACTTCATTCTGGAATCTCCACCGCGTACATGGTTGTTAAAGTGGTTTTCGGGGTTGGCAGAGAGTATGACAACTTCCGATCCCGGTCTCTTAAACAACCAAACGTTATTATAACACCGCTGTCTTTAAAATAGTTTATACTTTAAAACTAGAAAATAATTATCCATTTCAAAACCCATAAAAACAGTATCATTCCCATTTTGAAAACAACTCATTTCGATATTATTTTTATAAAACCAAAACAATAATATCATTTTTATTTCAAATATATTTCTTTTTCCAAAATCATACTGCTTAAAATTTATAATATATGGAAACCAAACATTTGGATTATAACTTTCAAAACATAATACTTCAAAATTCAAAGCTTTAAAACCATAACTTCTAAAAACTTGAATGGTTTGGATATTCAACAGTATATAGAATAAAATGGTTTAATTTTAGATTTACTTTGTAAAGTAAAATAATTTCCATGACTTTATAAATATATTTTCTATAGATAAAGTCTAAACGATACATTTAAATTTCACCTTCAGTTTCCAAAACCACTTCAATTTCAATATATATCAAATTTGAGTATTAATAAATTTCAAAGCTAAAGTTGGAATTTTATTCTTTCAACAAATTCACCGCTCTTTTATTAATCTTGAACATTTGCATGATAAATCCATAATCATTTATATAAAACTATAATTTCCTATAACTAAGTATTTCCTTCCATTTATTTATACTAGAAATATTCATTTAATTTAACTTGAAATAAAATTTCAGTTATAAATATCATACCTTTAAAATTTCCAAGCTTTAATAAGTTTTACATCAACTTATGGAGTTAAATTTTTAAATAAGCTCAATTCCAAATAAATTTCAATTTATCTTCCAATCTTAATTGATTTGAATCATTTTAAATTGTACGGAATGAAGAATAAACTACTAGCGCATCATTTACTCAACAGTCTTAGATAAACTAAATAGATTATTCATTCACCAAATCCAAATTTTAAAGTATCCTTGCCCCAAACAACCATAACCCAATCAAACAACCAACAATTTCAGAAAATATGTCAAATTCATTCTTATTTATTTCATTTCATATTATTTGTTGTTTGATTTATTTTCTTTCAAATAGTGATTTATCTTTTCTTTTCTTTTTTTCTTCTTTTTTTTCCTTTCTCACTTATTCATATCAAGAATTTTCCTTTTATTATTCTACGTTCATTTATTCACTGCTTAACTTTATTTATTTACAGTATTCGTCTTTCTATTTATTAAAATAATTAACTTTAACATTTACTTAAGTTTATAATCATCTATTTATGATACTTACCTTTAATTATATTTAAATATAGTAAAATTCCAATTGTAACTTAAGTTTACAACAATTACAACATCAAATCCTTGTTTATTAAAGAATTTCATTAATTACTTTCATTACCTCAAGTTTATTTCTTGTATAATATCTATTACATTTTCTTATTAACATTTCAACTTTTAATATTTGGTAAGTTATATATATATGCTTTAAAGAATGTAATTGAAAGTTATACAAGTTTTCTCATTTCTTTTAATTAATTCATTGTTCAATAAATTTTTACCTTTTACTTATAAGTTACAATTTCAACTTCCTTTTTATTTCCTTTATAACTTAGCCTTAAATCTCTTACCTAAATTAGAGGTTTCAATCATTAATTACTTATCTTTTATTTCACTACAATAATTGAAACAATTAACCAATGGAAATTTAAGAATTTAATACCGGGTTAAATTTTCAATTTATTTTAAACAATAGATAAATATATTCTTACAACTTATATATCTCTAATTATATTTAAAACAATTCAAAATTTATATATTTTTCAAAAATGAATCTGCAGTAGAACTACTACAGTGGCCTTTCCCCTTCGAAACTCGAAAATGAAAGTCGATGATGCGGCCGCCATCATCGAAATTATTTTCCAGCGACAGAGAGAAAAGTACAAAACTTTTTCTCTAAAATCTTCTTTAAAACAATTCTTCCAAATTATATTAAATATTTATATCAGAAAATACTTATAAACAATATTATTATATTCCAAAATTTATTCAAAAGAAATTTCAAAACCCCGGAACTTAAGTTCTAAATTTTCGAATTTCATTTATTTTCTATTTCAATCTTATTTCTATTATTATTTATACACTTTACCTAACAACCAATCTATTTCAGCCAAATATAGATATCATTTGAATTTTTTATTATTATTTTATATATAGAAAATATAATAGGCAAAATTATTTCATTCACCTATATTAAAACAAATATTATGTCGGTCTGTCCTATTAAGTATCTAGAAATCCCTATTGATGTCACAGCGTCCCATGCATCAACCAGAATTTATAAATACAAAATGGAACAGATTAACACAATATAAAAATCTTTTTATAACACTAACAAATACGCTGTCTCATATATATACACTCAGCGACTCCCATAGGGTATTACTACCCTATTAGTAAAGAGTCAAACCCCACAAAGCTAAGGTTTATCGCTAAACCAAAGCTCTGATACCAACTATAACGTCCCGCCTTTTCGCACGCTTTAAATCGACACACGTGCCAATTCAAAACGTTCGAAAGGGCGGATTGTTATGGGGTAAATAAGAAAACGAGAAAGAAATAAAACAAAATAGAATCTCACAGCGGAAGGATAAAATATAATAATCAAACATACAGTTTATAAAGTTGTTTAAAAATATTCGATTATACTTATACAACATATATCAGAGTTACACTTACCATATATCAATGCAGCGGAACAATATGAGTGTAGTGGAATATAATAATAATAATAGAAATCTTCGACTTCGTCGTCCAGAGCTAAAGTCTTCGATCCTGAAATGCTCGGACTGACCCGAGCGAATTTGAAAAGACAAAACACTCGAGTCAGAACTAAAAGATCTTATGTGAGTTAAATTAACAGAAATAAATATGAGTGCAGTAACTCAAGAGATGCCCAGGATTTACATCTCCTACGGATCCGTTAAACTATTTACTATATAGTATATTGCGCTATTACAATAGTGTCTATTTGTAAAATAAACTTACTTTTTAATAGCGTTAAGGGGTTACCCATATAGCCCTTAACACAAATAATGCCAATAGTCTATACAGTACCGTAATACCTCCTGATCGGGAGGCTACCAGAGGATACTCTATAGGTACGACACAAATAGAAACTCGTACAAGGCGCGATAGGGTAGGTGACACGGCAAAACTAGGCAATGCCAGGGTAGATATACCAATTACGCTTCCGGGTCGGTGGTAACGCGTAGCGCGCAGCTACCGCCCATCTCGAGCCACACCCCCAAATAAAATCAAAAGTAGCCACCAAATCAATCCAAAGTCAAAGTATAATATTGAAGGGATGTGTCCGATCAAAGGTGCTACCTTATTAACCCATCGATCGCTCATGTTTTAGCCACCTTATGCCAACTCACGGGAGTCGGGTCCACGTATTTACCTTAAAGGAAAAGCCACCACCATCCTACTTCATTCTGGAATCTCCACCGCGTACACGGCTGTTAAAGTGGTTTTCGGGGTTGGCAGAGAGTATGACAACTTCCGATCCCGGTCTCTTCAACAACCAAACGTTATTATAACACCGCGGTCTTTAAAATAGTTCATGCTTTAAAACTAGAAAATAATTATCCATTTCAAAACCCATAAAAACGATATCATTCCCATTTCAAAAACAACTCATTTCGATATTATTTTTATAAAACCCAAATCAATAATATCATTTTTATTTCAAATATGTTTCTTTTTCCAAAATCATACTGCTTAAAATTTATAATATCTGAAAACCAAACATTTGGATTATAACTTTCAAAACATAATACATCAAAATTCAAAGCTTTAAAACCATAACTTCTAAAAACTTGAATGGTTTGGATATTCAACAGTATATAGAATAAAATGGTTTAATTTTAGATTTACTTTGTAAAGTAAAATAATTTCCATGACTTTACAAATATATTTTCTTTAGATAAAGTCTAAACGATACATTTAAATTTCACCTTCAGTTTCCAAAACCACTTCAATTTCAATATATATCAAATTTGAGTATTAATAAATTTCAAAGCTAAAGTTGGAATTTTATTCTTTCAACAAATTCACCATTCTATTATTTAGTCTTGAACATTTGCATGATAAATTCATAATCATTTATATAAAACTATAATTTCCTATAACTAAATATTTCCTTCCATTTATTTATACTAGAAATATTCATTTAATTTATCTTGAAATAAAATTTCAGTTATAAATATCATACCTTTAAAATTTCCAAGCTTTAATAAGTCTTACATTAACCTATGGAGTTAAATTTTTAAATAAGCTCCATTCCAAATAAATTTCAATTTATCTTCCAATCTTAATTGATTTGAATCGTTTAAAACACTATATATACACAAGACCTTAAACCTGTATTTAAACATATAATATAAATTATCAAACTCCATTTTTCTAACTTATTCATTTTTATTTAACAGATTATACATAGCTTAAATACAAAATTTTAACTATATATGTATATATAAAATAATATTTATATAATATCAAAATTTAATATTCATTAAACCGTATCCTATCCAAACCATAGAAATCATTTTCAAAATAATTATATATATATATATATATCGCGGGGCCTGTATATAATTTTCTATCATATGGTCAAGTGATACGGATATTTATCATTTCAATCCGCAATTTAGAAATTAAAATGCGGTTGTATATCATTTCAAACTGCAATCCCGAATGAAATGAAAATGCGTAATAACTTGCAGTTTATACAATATAAATACAGCATCCATTCATCCATCATATCAATCATTAACATTGATCAATTTATCATCCAATTCAAACAATCACATCAATAAATAATAATTAATTAGTGAAAGTTAATTTTTCAAAAATGAATTAAATAACTGTTCAAATGTATTTTACATGCAAAAATAAATAAATTTGACGAGCATTTTTAATGGCAGTTTAAATGCAATAAATAAATAAATTAACAATTAACTGGAAGTTTTAAATGCAAAAATGAATTAAATAACGCGTAAATTAAATGAATGCAATTTAACTGAGAAAATGATGAAATATATGTTAAACAACTATAAATAAATTTTAAACACATCATACATCAATTCAACAAACATAAAAAAATTTAGAAATTGTGAGTGGGTTAAAACACTCACCTTTTGAATTTAATATGAATTTAAATTCAATTAAACCCAAAAAAATTGACAGTCTCCAAATCCGTCCAAACTAGCGTCAAAAGATCTGGAATTTTATTACGATCCTAACAAAAATATCTCGCGTGAAATGGAGTTCGCACGAGAAGGTTATACGCATTAATGGTGATTGAAATTTCAAAAAAAAAGAATAGAAATAAAAGAACACCTTCAAGCGCCACGCCATCCCCCTTTCTTTCCCTCTCTCCCTCACGCATTTTGCTTCAAGATTTTTCTAAGGAGATTGAATTTTAGCTTTGGATTTGGTTTGGAATTTTTATTTGGATCTAAGATTTTTTTTGTCTGCCATTGAGGAGGAGAGAGTTGAGATGTACGTATAGAACAAATGAGAATTAGGGAGGCTAGTGTTTAGCAGGATATTTATAGAGAAAGTTGAAAAGAAAGAAGGAAGTTTGAACTAGAATAAAATTTGAAGAAGAAGAATATTTTAAGAGGAACGAAAAATTAAAATGAGAGATATTAAGCAGATTTGAAGAATAAATTAAGGCTGCAGGAATGAAGATAGAAATAAATGAAAAGCTAACAAAGTATATATAAACCAAGTAAGAATTGAAATATTAGTAAAAATATGAACAGCCTTAGAAAACGGTAGTGTTGAAAGAGGTAAAGTAAAGGAATAAGTATATAAATGAAGATAAAAATAAATCTTCCGTTTTTAAATATGAAGCTTCAGGAGAATGAATTGCCAATAAAAGAAAGCTACAAGAACTTATAATGTGTAAACCAAAATGAAGTTTAGAAATAAAGAATATTAAATGCTAATGACGTGGCATGAA
The DNA here is from genome assembly GCA_030765085.1 of Allium cepa. NCBI lineage: Eukaryota > Viridiplantae > Streptophyta > Magnoliopsida > Asparagales > Amaryllidaceae > Allium > Allium cepa. Next base: position 571,558,771 of record CM060932.1, on the reverse strand, counting down.
TAGTAATTTGGATGTCAAAAAAAACTTCAGGAAAACTACTTGTAATGGAGCAAACAAAAAAGAAACAAATTGAAAAGAATGAGGCAGTTATTAATTAGAAATCAATCATACAGGGATACTATAAATTAATAAGAATGAGTAGTTTAACAAATGGATGCTCAAATGGAACCTACATGGATGACTTGTAACGAAAGAAAAAAAATGCGGATATGATAATAAATATTAAGCAAATGAAGGGCCACTTATATACTATAAACAAAACTTTGGGGTCCAAAATTTGAATCTTACTTCGGTTAATTCATTCCCATAAATCCAAATATGCACACATTTATATCATTAAATTCTTTCTTAACACATTTATTTTATGGTAATATATGCATCCTCCATTAACGCAATCAATTAAACAATCAATCAAAAAATCAATTAATGATATTACTCAATCTATAAAAAAAATTTAATCAATTATACAATCAATCAATCAATTACCAAACCAATCTACCTATATTTTTATTTATATTACTCAAACCAATTTTATTAATTTATGAATATATATATATATATGCACTATAAAAATTATTTACTTTACTTTTTTTGATCACTGTAACTGTGATATTAATGCAACCAAATTTACACATTTTAACCGTATATAAAGTGTAAAAATAAGTATAAACATGTATAAATAATGTACTACTTTTAATACATGCTAATTTCTAATTGATTCCATAACATTTACACAACCATGAGCCCTATGATATATTTTTAAAATATGAATACTAATAAGTGCATTTGTATACATTATTCGAAAATTTAATTTTTCCGTTATATAAAATTAAATTTATTCAAAATGAAAATTTTTCTTTATACATCTCAAAATAGGCAATTATTTTAATTGAAATGTTCATTCCATTTTGACAAAAAAATGCAAGTTCTTCTATTAACTCATTGATTACAATTTAATTTATGTTTCCTTCAAATTGAAACATTTAAATTAATCTAATTTCAGTTCATTTCATTACTAATTTTAACAAATTCTAATTATATAACACTTTTTTTCTTTTCATTTATACCAATTCAAACATATTTTATAGAATTTCATATACAACAAAATTTATACAATATTTACAATGTAAATGTTTTATCTTATTGAATTCAACATTTTTCACTTATCAATTTATTCCACGTTAACTGCAATAATTTAGCAAATTGATTGAAATTGATTACAAATTAACTTAACAACCTAATAACATATGTAACGTACAATAAATATCGTCATTAACTCTTAATTACACTTTTAGAGGTTCATTATTTACACCCCAATATTGTAGTTACTTACATAACACTGATTTTACTCAATTAACATTTATTACAAACTATTCCAAAATTTATTCAATATTTATTAGTTCTCTTATATTATATTTATACCCAAGTGTAACTTTTAACTTGAATTGGTTGGATTTTTTTTTTTTTTGCAGGGCAAGCGGGGTTAACTGGTCCCCTACCAGATTATTGATAAATAGAAAAAAGAGAGATGGTACAAACAAAGGGGAGACATGAACTAGCTCATGTCACAAAAAAAAACACACAAGCCACAGAGTAAAACAACACAAGAAGAAAGAACATACAACAGACAGGACAGGAAAAAAAGGAAGAACACAATGAAACAGAGAAAAAAAGAAGGAGCTATAACCAGTCAGAAGGGTAGAAACCACTGAAATCAAATTTACTCTCCCGCATACCAATCATGATGCTGGCCTTCAATGCATTCCATAGCTGGTGGCTATTTCTATGTTTGTTCTCAAATATTCTCTGATTTCTTTCTTCCCATACTAGAGACAAGTATTTTTTGATCATGAAAAAGTGCACAAATCTATCCTTCTTTCTCCATTTGGTTGCTTTACCAATCAAATCCCAGTCAAGACTAGTAGGCCCCTGATTGTAGTTTTGGTTGGTAAAACTGAGAAGCCTAGTCCACAATCCCCTTAATTCACTGCAATCAAAGAACAGATGCTCCACAGTTAAAACTTTGGGGACAGGGAGACTATGTCGCCCTGACCTTTGGTTAAGCCGGTTTTAAAGTGGCCGTGCACTTATGTCTCATACTTGTGGCCGCTGGGAATCGAACCTGTGCCACCACAACAAGATGCAGCAACTCACCTCATGTCGTAAACCACTGGACCACTAGTACTTGACACTAACATATTCCTTAATTTATTCGAATTACCGTTTATTGAAATCCACATTAATTAATTTATGAAATGCTTACATTTATTTCTCTATATCCAATTTGCTCCAATTTTATTTATATTAATGTTATTCTCTTATTTGGTTATTATTTATCAACTTGTTCTAATTTTATTACCTAAATTTCAGTTATTGTAAACCTTTATATTTTTCATTTACATCAAATTTTAAATTCCAATTCAATCAACCATTACAACATGCAACTTATAATAACTGCTTACAAGTATAAATGGAATTGTTATTTATTCTAATATTTTCTAACTTTACATTAACATATTAAATAAATTCCCTTTAAATGAATTTTATATACAGGTATATTTCTTACCCCATTTCATTCATTGAAATTTATTCAAATTTCTAGTAAATAGGTTTTAAGTCACCTTTTATATATTTTATTTTAGCGTTCGTTTCAATATTAGTTTATAAAGTTTTCATTTCTACTAAATTTAATTACAAAAAATCATAAATTCACCCAAATTAAATCAACGAAATTTACGGATCGTTACACTCTCTCCCACTCAAAACTTTTCGTCCCCGAAAAGTAAAAAGAAGGAAGAATTAAATAAACAATACATCTTATTCAAAATATTAACTTATAAACAATAATTTACAAAATTCATTACTTTAAATAAAATATACCCATTTTATAATCATTATATCTTTTTATACTTAAATAAATAAAGTTTGGAAAAACATTTTCAAAATAATATCTAAGTCCAAAAATTTACGAAAAATTTTGACAGAGTCTCCCTTGTACGGAGAGGCTCGGGAAAAAATATAATATCAAAATATAACAATTATATTACATATATTATCCAAAATATAATATCCCAACCCGGGAAAATATAAAAAAATAGCGCTATAAACCGAAATCCAAAACGTACCAATTTGTCTGGCAAATTTACGCTTAATTTATGGAACCAAAAGCAGTATCAATTGCTTCCATAACCTGCATTTCCCTTATAAAATATAAAAGGGTTAGCAATTTTATAAATGAAATATTTAAGTGGTTTCAATCACTAACAACAAATCAATACAACAACCATCAATTTCAACAAATAGAATACACAACAAATACAAAACAACCATTAAATCGAACAAACAAATAGTTGTTCGGGTTCAAAACTTTTTAAATTGTACGAAATGAAGAATAAACTACTAGCGCATCATTTACTCAACAGTCTTAGATAAACTAAATAGATTATTCATTCACCAAATCCAAATTTTAAAGTATCCTTGCCCCAAACAACCATAACCCAATCAAACAACCAACAATTTCAGAAAATATGTCAAATTCATTCTTATTTATTTCATTTCATATTATTTGTTGTTTGATTTATTTTCTTTCAAATAGTGATTTATCTTTTCTTTTCTTTTTTTCTTCTTTTTTTTCCTTTCTCACTTATTCATATCAAGAATTTTCCTTTTATTATTCTACGTTCATTTATTCACTGCTTAACTTTATTTATTTACAGTATTCGTCTTTCTATTTATTAAAATAATTAACTTTAACATTTACTTAAGTTTATAATCATCTATTTATGATACTTACCTTTAATTATATTTAAATATAGTAAAATTCCAATTGTAACTTAAGTTTACAACAATTACAACATCAAATCCTTGTTTATTAAAGAATTTCATTAATTACTTTCATTACCTCAAGTTTATTTCTTGTATAATATCTATTACATTTTCTTATTAACATTTCAACTTTTAATATTTGGTAAGTTATATATATATGCTTTTAAAGAATGTAATTGAAAGTTATACAAGTTTTCTCATTTCTTTTAATTAATTCATTGTTCAATAAATTTTTACCTTTTACTTATAAGTTACAATTTCAACTTCCTTTTTATTTCCTTTATAACTTAGCCTTAAATCTCTTACCTAAATTAGAGGTTTCAATCATTAATTACTTACCTTTTATTTCACTACAATAATTGAAACAATTAACCAATGGAAATTTAAGAATTTAATACCGGGTTAAATTTTCAATTTATTTTAAACAATAGATAAATATATTCTTACAACTTATATATCTCTAATTATATTTAAAACAATTCAAAATTTATATATTTTTCAAAAATGAATCTGCAGTAGAACAACTACAGTGGTCTTTCCCCTTCGAAACTCGAAAATGAAAGTCGATGATGCGGCCGCCATCATCGAAATTATTTTCCAGCGACAGAGAGAAAAGTACAAAACTTTTTCTCTAAAATCTTCTTTAAAACAATTCTTCCAAATTATATTAAATATTTATATCAGAAAATACTTATAAACAATATTATTATATTCCAAAATTTATTCAAAAGAAATTTCAAAACCCCGGAACATAAGTTCTAAATTTTCGAATTTCATTTATTTTCTATTTCAATCTTATTTCTATTATTATTTATACACTTTATTACCTAACAACCAATCTATTTCAGCCAAATATAGATATCATTTGAATTTTTTATTATTATTTTATATATAGAAAATATAATAGGCAAAATTATTCATTCACCTATATTAAAACAAATATTATGTCGGTCTGTCCTATTAAGTATTTAGAAATCCCTATTGATGTCACAGCGTCCCATGCATCAACCAGAATTTATAAATACAAAATGGAACAGATTAACACAATATAAAAATCTTTTTGTAACACTAACAAATACGCTGTCTCATATATATACACTCAGCGACTCCCATAGGGTATTACTACCCTATTAGTAAAGAGTCAAACCCCACAAAGCTAAGGTTTATCGCTAAACCAAAGCTCTGATACCAACTATAACGTCCCGCCTTTTCGCACGCTTTAAATCGACACACGTGCCAATTCAAAACGTTCGAAAGGGCGGATTGTTATGGGGTAAATAAGAAAACGAGAAAGAAATAAAACAAAACAGAATCTCACAGCGGAAGGATAAAATATAATAATCAAACATACAGTTTATAAAGTTGTTTAAAAATATTTGATTATACTTATACAACATATATCAGAGTTACACATACCATATATCAATGCAGCGGAACAATATGAGTGTAGTGGAATATAATAATAATAATAGAAATCTTCGACTTCGTCGTCCAGAGCTAAAGTCTTCGATCCTGAAATGCTCGGACTGACCCGAGCGAATTTGAAAAGACAAAACCACTCGAGTCAGAACTAAAAGATCTTATGTGAGTTAAATTAACAGAAATAAATATGAGTGCAGTAACTCAAGAGATGCCCAGGATTTACATCTCCTACGGATCCGTTAAACTATTTACTATATAGTATATTGCGCTATTACAATAGTGTCTATTTGTAAAATAAACTTACTTTTTAATAGCGTTAAGGGGTTACCCATATAGCCCTTAACACAAATAATGTCAATAGTCTATACAGTACCGTAATACCTGCTGATCGGGAGGCTACCAGAGGATACTCCATAGGTACGACACAAATAGAAACTCGTACAAGGCGCGATAGGGTAGGTGACACGGCACAACTAGGCAATGCCAGGGTAGATATACCAATTACGCTTCCGGGTCGGTGGTAACGCGTAGCGCGCAGCTACCGCCCATCTCGAGCCACACCCCCAAATAAAATCAAAAGTAGCCACCAAATCAATCCAAAGTCAAAGTATAATATTGAAGGGATGTGTCCGATCAAAGGTGCTACCTTATTAACCCGTCGATCGCTCATGTTTTAGCCACCTTATGCCAACTCACGGGAGTCGGGTCCGTGTATTTACCTTAAAGGAAAAGCCACCACCATCCTACTTCATTCTGGAATCTCCACCGCGTACACGGTTGTTAAAGTGGTTTTCGGGGTTGGCAGAGAGTATGACAACTTCCGATCCCGGTCTCTTCAACAACCAAACGTTATTATAACACCGCGGTCTTTAAAATAGTTTATGCTTTAAAACTAGAAAATAATTATCCATTTCAAAACCCATAAAAACGATATCATTCCCATTTCAAAAACAACTCATTTCGATATTATTTTTATAAAACCCAAATCAATAATATCATTTTTATTTCAAATATGTTTCTTTTTCCAAAATCATACTGCTTAAAATTTATAATATCTGAAAACCAAACATTTGGATTATAACTTTCAAAACATAATACATCAAAATTCAAAGCTTTAAAACCATAACTTCTAAAAACTTGAATGGTTTGGATATTCAACAGTATATAGAATAAAATGGTTTAATTTTAGATTTACTTTGTAAAGTAAAATAATTTCCATGACTTTACAAATATATTTTCCTTAGATAAAGTCTAAACGATACATTTAAATTTCACCTTCAGTTTCCAAAACCACTTCAATTTCAATATATATCAAATTTGAGTATTAATAAATTTCAAAGCTAAAGTTGGAATTTTATTCTTTCAACAAATTCACCATTCTATTATTTAGTCTTGAACATTTGCATGATAAATTCATAATCATTTATATAAAACTATAATTTCCTATAACTAAATATTTCCTTCCATTTATTTATACTAGAAATATTCATTTAATTTATCTTGAAATAAAATTTCAGTTATAAATATCATACCTTTAAAATTTCCAAGCTTTAATAAGTCTTACATTAACCTATGGAGTTAAATTTTTAAATAAGCTCAATTCCAAATAAATTTCAATTTATCTTCCAATCTTAATTGATTTGAATCGTTTAAAACTCTATATATACACAAGACCTTAAACCTGTATTTAAACATATAATATAAATTATCAAACTCCATTTTTCTAACTTATTCATTTTTATTTAACAGATTATACATAGCTTAAATACAAAATTTTAACTATATATGTATATATAAAATAATATTTATATAATATCAAAATTTAATATTCATTAAACCGTATCCTATCCAAACCATAGAAATCATTTTCAAAATAATTATATATATATATATATCGCGGGGCCTGTATATAATTTTCTATCCTATGGTCAAGTGATACGGATATTTATCATTTCAATCCGCAATTTAGAAATTAAAATGCGGTTGTATATCATTTCAAACTGCAATCCCGAATGAAATGAAAATGCGTAATAACTTGCAGTTTATACAATATAAATACAGCATCCATTCATCCATCATATCAATCATTAACATTGATCAATTTATCATCCAATTCAAACAATCACAACAATAAATAATAATTAATTAGTGAAAGTTAATTTTTCAAAAATGAATTAAATAACTGTTCAAATGTATTTTACATGCAAAAATAAATAAATTTGACGAGCATTTTTAATGGCAGTTTAAATGCAATAAATAAATAAATTAACAATTAACTGGCAGTTTTAAATGCAAAAATGAATTAAATAACGCGTAAATTAAATGAATGCAATTTAACTGAGAAAATGATGAAATATATGCCAAACAACTATAAATAAAATTTTAAACACATCATACATCAATTTAACAAACATAAAAAAATTTAGAAATTGTGAGTGGGTTAAAACACTCAACTTTTGAATTTAATATGAATTTAAATTCAATTAAACCCAAAAAAATTGACAGTCTCCAAATCCGTCCAAACTAGCGTCAAAAGATCTGGAATTTTATTACGATCCTAACAAAAAAATCTCGCGTGAAAGGGAGTTCGCACGAGAAGGTTATACGCATTAATGGTGATTGAAATTTCAAAAAAAAAAGAATAGAAATAAAAGAACACCTTCAAGCGCCACGCCATCCCCCTTTCTTTCCCTCTCTCCCTCACGCATTTTGCTTCCAGATTTTTCTAAGGAGCTTGAATTTTAGCTTTGGATTTGGTTTGGAATTTTTATTTGGATCTAAGATTTTTTTGTCTGCCATTGAGGAGGAGAGAGTTGAGATGTACGTATAGAACAAATGAGAATTAGGGAGGCTAGTGTTTAGAAGGATATTTATAGAGAAAGTTGAAAAGAAAGAAGGAAGTTTGAACTAGAATAAAATTTGAAGAAGAAGAATATTTTAAGAGGAACGAAAAATTAAAATGAGAGATATTAAGCAGATTTGAAGAATAAATTAAGGCTGCAGGAATGAAGATAGAAATAAATGAAAAACTAACAAAGTATATATAAACCAAGTAAGAATTGAAATATTAGTAAAAATATGAACAGCCTTAGAAAACGGTAGTGTTGAAAGAGGTAAAGTAAAGGAATAAGTATATAAATGAAGATAAAAATAAATCTTCCGTTTTTAAATATGAAGCTTCAGGAGAATGAATTGCCAATAAAAGAAAGCTACAAGAACTTATAATGTGTAAACCAAAATGAAGTTTAGAAATAAAGAATATTAAATGCTAATGACGTGGCATGAATAGTAATTTGGATGTCAAAAAAAACTTCAGGAAAACTACTTGTAATGGAGCAAACAAAAAAGAAACAAATTGAAAAGAATGAGGCAGTTATTAATTAGAAATCAATCATACAGGGATACTATAAATTAATAAGAATGAGTAGTTTAACAAATGGATGCTCAAATGGAACCTACATGGATGACTTGTAACGAAAGAAAAAAAATGCGGATATGATAATAAATATTAAGCAAATGAAGGGCCACTTATATACTATAAACAAAACTTTGGGGTCCAAAATTTGAATCTTACTTCGGTTAATTCATACCCATAAATCCAAATATGCACATATTTATATCATTAAATTCTTTCTTAACACATTTATTTTATGGTAATATATGCATCCTCCATTAACGCAATCAATTAAACAATCAATCAAAAAATCAATTAATGATATTACTCAATCTATAAAACAAATTTAATCAATTATACAATCGTAGCCTCAATTTTTAAGTATGAAGCTTCAGGAGAATGAATTGCCAATAAAAGAAAGCTACAAGAACTTGTAATGTGTAAACCAAAATGAAGTTTAGAAATAAAGAATATTAAATGCTAATGATGTGGCATGAATAGTAATTTAGATGTCAAAAAAAAACTTCAGGAAAACTACTTGTAATGGAGCAAACAAAAAAGAAACAAATGGAAAGAATGAGGCAGCTATTAATTAGAAATCAATCATACGAGGTTACTATAAACTAATAAGAATGAGTAGTTTAACAAATGGATGCTCAAATGGAACCTACATGGATGACTTGGAACGAAAGAAAAAAAATGCGGATATGATAATAAATATTAAGCAAATGAAGGGCCACTTATATACTATAAACAAACCTTTGGGGTCCAAATTTTGAATCTTACTTCGGTTAATTCATTCCCATAAATCCAAATATGCACATATTTATATCATTAAATTCTTTCTTAACACATTCATTTTATGGTAATATATGCATCCTCCATTAACGCAATCAATTAAACAATCAATTAAAAAATCAATTAATGATATTACTCAATCGATAAAAAAAATCAATCAATTATACAATCAATCAATTACCAAACCAATCTACCTATATTTTTATTTATATTACTCAAACCAATTTTATTAATTTATGAATATATATATATATATATATGCACTATAAAAATTATTTACTTTACTTTTTTTGATCACTGTAACTGTGATATTAATGCAACCAAATTTACACGTTTTAACCGTATATAAAGTGTAAAAATAAATATAAACATGTATAATTAATGTACAACTTTTGGTACAAGGTAATTTCTAATTGATTCCATAACATTTACACAACCATGAACCCTATGATATATTTTTAAAATATGAATACTAATAAGTGCATTTGTATACATTATTCGAAAATTCAATTTTTCCGTTATATAAAATTATACTTATTCAAAATGAAATTTTTTCTTTATACATCTCAAAATAGGCAATTATTTTAATTGAAATGTTCATTCAATTTTGACAAAAAAATGAAAGTTCTTCTATTAACTCATTGATTACAATCTAATTTATGTTCCCTTCAAATTGAAACATTTAAATTAATCTAATTCTAGTTCATTTCATTACTAATTTTAACGAATTCTAATTATATAACACTTTTTTTCTTTTCATTTATACCAATTCAAACATATTTTATAGAATTTCATATACAACAAAATTTATACAACATTTACAATGTAAATGTTTTATCTTATTGAATTCAACATTTTTTCACTTATCAATTTATTCCACGTTAACTGCAATAATTTAGCAAATTGATTGAAATTGATTACAAATTAACTTAACAACCTAATAACATATGTAACGTACAATAAATATCGTCATTAACTCTTAATTACACTTTTAGAGGTTCATTATTTACACCCCAATATTGTAATTACTTACATAACACTGGTTTTACTCAATTCCAAAATTTATTCAATATTTATTAGTTCTCTTATATTATATTTATAACCAAGTGTAACTTTTAACTTTAATTGGTTGGATTTCCTTTCAAGTTATTAAAAATTAACTTATACTAACATATTCCTTAATTTATTCCAATTATCGTTTATTGAAATCCACACTAATTAATTTATTAAATGCTTACATTTATTTCTCTATATCCAATTTGTTCCAACTTTATTTATATTAATGTTATTCCCTTATTTGGTTATTATTTATCAACTTGTTCTAACTTTATTACCTAAATTTCCGTTATTGTAAACCTTTATATTTTTCATTTACATCAAATTTCAAATTCCAATTCAATCAACCATTACAACATGCAACTTATAATAACTGCTTACAAGTATGAATGGAATTGTCATTTTTCTAATATTTTCTAACTTTACATTAACATATTAAATAAATTCCCTTTAAATGAATTTTATATACAGGTATATTTCTTACCCCATTTCATTCATTGAAATTTATTCAAATTTCTAGTAAATAGGTTTTAAGTCACCTTTTATATATTTTATTTTAGCGTTCATTTCAACATTAGTTTATAAAGTTTTCATTTCTACTAAATTTAATTACAAAAACTCATAAATTCATCCAAATTAAATCAACGAAATTTATGGGTCGTTACAAACTTGATCAACTCATCCAGAAACATTGTCCATCAAATTCCAAGCTTAATGACCTGTCTGATTTGGTCACAAATACTACAGTAGAAATCCAGTCAGAAAACTAGATCCAATCAATATTGCTCACAAAATTCTCTCTCCTAGAGTCTTCTCTCTACTAGGCTAAACCACCGGAAAATCCAAGAACCAAATCGAAACGGAACTCCATCTCCCGATGCGGACACACTCCTTTGACTGCCTCGAAGATATTCATAAAGTCTCAAACCATTTCGATAGCTCCAACATTCTTTAGAGATGTCTCAAACCAAAGCAAAGATTACTAAGAGAACTTTCGAACCATCGCAAGTCACTTTTGCGATACTACCCAATTCAGATTCCAAAGAAACCGTTCTCTCTTACATAACAGAACAACTTAAGCCCTTCAAAAGAAGAAACTGATGTCCCACCTCAATCACAAACATCTTACCCAGTTGAGCTTCCAAAAGAAGTGGACAAGCCTTCACCATTTGCCTGGCCTACTGACAGAAGAAAATCAAAGACTTCTGAACCATCGAAGAAACAGACCACACAACTGCTTTCGAACTGCACCTCTAGGATACTGCTGAGCCAAGAGATCTTCCTGACAGCACACTCAACACCTCTGAGCTGCCATTGCTACCAAAGACTTCCTATCCAAAAGCTCCTTGAATCCCAAATCTATATCAACCAACTCCACAAAAAGAGTCTTCAAGATAAACAGAAACCTCTCAAGAAACTCCGGCTTCAAACCAAGCACAAACATCTAGCTAAACTGAGTCTCCAACTCTAATACAGGCAAAACTCCTTCCCGTGGTTGCCAAAATACCATTACTTGCTTCAACACTTTCGAATTACCCAAATTCTAGAAAATCTACTCGCACGAGCGCAATCCAAACTTATACTCCAAAGATAAACTCCGAACCTTTAAAAGGTTTCCTTCAGAGATCGATGAAATCCATACACCAAGCTGCCAAGCTTACTCAAGATGCCCACAATTGCCCTGGCAGATACTCTTATAATCTATACTCCACCTTCTTCCACTGATAGTCGTGCTACACACACCACTATCTCTCCTACCTCTAGAACTTATGTTGGAAAACCCGAACAGGTAACCCAACAAAATAGGTAGGTATATATATATATATATATATATATATATATAAATACAAGTACGCTCTCTCAAGAAAGAATTTACTCCAAAGCCTAGGTATTCACTCAACCTAGTGCTCTGATACCACAATGAAACGACCCACCTTTCATTACACAGAAAGACGCATCATTAAGAAGAAAGAAAGGGATAGAAAAGAGAAAAGATGGAAAAGAAAGAACCAACAACATCAGAGTCTCACAGCGGAATGAATAAATTATATTAATCAAATAAAATATTACATAGTATTATATACATCAGAGTTATACAGCCAATACAAAACAAACTAGACAGTTATACACACCTTTCTAGTTATTACAACTCAAGTACAACACAAAGATACAGATACAACTCTAACACAACAGAACACTATATATATCTACACGCTGAAGGCACCTGCTCCATATCTCCTCCAGAACTCGCCAAAGCAAACCTGAATCCCTCGAACTACTCATGCAATATGAGTACCCAAGAGTTTAATAAAACAGAAAATAAATACTTGCGTCAGACATGGGTCTGGTGTGAGTAAAAGGTTATACTTGCTTAACTTTGAAAATCCTTTGAAAACAAACGTATCACGTAAGACTCCCTGCAAATAAACATGGGTAAGTTTTTACCTTACGCTAACCAAAACATTTGATAGGAAATCCAGTGATATTATAATAGGGTCTAGGGTTTTCGAGTAAATAGAAAATAGCCGAAATTGTTATATGATTAAATTCCATCTACTAGCCACAAAAGTGGGTAATACAATCAAAACTGTAAGGGCACGTAGGAAGATTGGGTTTCCATCAATGGCAGGGCTACTGGGGTACCGCCGGTCACAGTACGTGGCCTAGATCACCGTACCGAGGATCTACCCTAATCCCCTGCAACACAAGGCGGGAACCATCCCTTACCGGACAGTCCCAAACAAGACAACCCCGGCAGTTGTCATGATCAACCGCCCACACAGCCGAAATAAAAAGGGACCTCTAGACAGGGGTAAATCTCGTCCTACTTGGGTGCTACCCACTTTGCCTTGCTGCACCTCCACTGTTTTAACCATTCCCGGCTGATGAGGATTGAGGCTACGATTACCTTTATAGAACACATCTATCTTAGAATGCTCACCATCCACCTGACGATGTTCTGGAAGCATCAATCCATACAAGTTCGTTCTGGGTTCGAACGAAACCGAAGGTACTATCTCGTTACACTTATTTTGGAATCACCCTCAGAGTTAACGAAAATAACCCTTGCACTTTGAATCTTTATCTCGAATCTGGAAGTACTACCCCCGTTAAACTCGTATTGGAATCACCCTCAGAGTGTTAACAACAATAGTCCTTACACCTCGAGTCTTCACTCTTCATTTGAGATTCACGACCTAACACTTAATTTGGATCGATGTGGTTTTCGGAATTCCAAATTTGGAAACCTGATCCCGGTCTCATCGAATCCAAAACGCCATCTTAATGTCTAAGTGATTTAAGTTTATCAATTTAATTCAATTTAAAACATTGAATTCACATAGCATCATTCACAGATAAATATCACACACTTATCACTGATATATCAAATATCATATCACAGAATATCACAACATATCATCCAATAGATATCAACTAATCCATATATTCTACAAACAGCCATCCACAAACAGGCATCATTAACCCTTTTATAATATAATCTACTTAAATTAAATTAATTACTTGAGAATTAAACAACTAATCTTGCTTAAACAATCATTAACTAATTACAATTAATTAACCAATCACTCTTTAATCACCTTCATAATTCAATTAATTAATCTTTAATTACAGATTAGTTATCCTTTAATCATATTCTTAATTAATCACCCTAGATTAATTATTCTTAATTACACTAAGTAATTAGCCTTAAAATTAATTACACAAATTAATTAATCTTTAATCATTAATTAATCTTAATTAATTTCTAATTAATTAATAAACTATAATTAATTACATTAATCCTTAATTAATTACATTAATTAATTATTACTTCTTTTCTCGCTTCATTGATTAATTATCTTATAATAAATCACATTTATTAATCAATTAAATAATTAATTATTCATTAATTACATTAATTTATGACCCTCTAATTACTTTATTAATCAATTGTTCTAATAATTACATTTAATAATTAATTACGAACTTAATTATATTTATTAATCAAACCTGATTAATCACAATTAGTAATTATCTTTCCTTAATTACTTCACCAATTAAACCAACACCTTGATTACTTATATTAATTAATCCTTTAAGTGCACTGAGTAATTATCACTTAATTACTTCCTAAATAATTATCCTTTAGTTACTATCCATCAAGTAGTTTCCTTAATTAATTACATTCAGTAATTATTTATTAATTATTTCACTAAGTAATTACACCTCTTTAATTACATTAAGTAGTTATACTTAATCCCATCATTAAGTAATTCTTTTAATTAATTAAACTTAATTAATTAATTAAAATTAACTATAATAACTTAATTAATTACACTGAGTAATTAATTTCTTTAATTACTTCATTAAGTAATTATCTTTAATAATTCTTCTTAATCATTAAGTAATTAATTTCTTAATTACTTATTACTTAATTATTTCTTTATTGATTGACCTTGATTAATCAACCCTCAATTAAATAATTAATTTCTCAACTAATTTACCCAAATTTAATTATTCACATTAACACTTAAGTTAATTAAGTAATTACACTTAAATTACCTTCATAAATAAAACTTGATTAAATTAAGGTAAACCATACATTAAACTCTTATCTTCCATTTTAAAATTAAAAAAAATTAAATTTTAAAGTTTGAGTTTGGTTTACACAAAATCATCAACTTCAAATTTATTCAAGTTAAATACTATTGCTATATCACATTCAATTATATCAATAATATTTTATTTAAAAAAATTTAGGGGTTCATTTCATAATTTAACTAAAGCGATATTTATATCCAAAACTATTCTAAACAAAAGTTTGAACTTTGGGAAAAAAAACTTTAAAACAAAAATTCTTTTGACATCAAACATTAAATTATTCATTTCATACATTTTTACAACTAACTAAAAACTTTGTTTTAAATTTTGGCTTTACCTTAAAATTTTGAAATTCATTTTTAAACTTTTAAAACTGGACAAAATTTGAATTCTGGAACAACTTAAGTAAAAAAATTTGCTTTAAATTTCATTCACTAAAAATTGGCCAAGCTTTGAATCTGGTACAAGCTATACACTAGTCAGCGCACACAAAACCTTGAGTCACCCTCGATACAAACACAAGACAACCTTCGAGAAAACAACGAATAAAACCCTGGCCAAACTCTTCTTCCCTAACCATAAACTCAGATGCACAAATCTGACCTCGTGCACGTGCACAACGAAGTTGACCGGTTCTGTCCATCACCATGACTCTTGCCACATTGTCGATTCTCCCCTCATCCCTCGAACCCATCGAACTTGCCGATATCACCAAAGAAAAAGAAAGGAGCAATTCAACCCAAAGCCTCCAGCAATTCGATTGACGGAACCGACCACCCACGACGAACCCCACCATTAGATGATCTGCCACCTTCACCAGAGATGCGCCTCGATCACACGAACCCATTCCCCCACCAGCGATTCGACTCGAAGCATTGACGATGACGATCTAAACTCAATTCCAATCCAAACCAAAAGCAGGTTCACAACCCTACTTCGCCATGCACCGATCACCACGGCCATCAGTAAAGCCTTCCACTATTTTCCTGCATCCCCAGACACCACGGCCACCTACATGCCGAACCTCAACCTCCCCTTCGACGCTGATCAACAGCAATCGACCCAAAACCCAAATTCAAGAAATCTTAATTTCTCTTTGAATACTAAATTAAAAATTCCCAAATTCATGTTAAAATTCATGATTTTGTACATCAATTCAGGTTATATGATCCCGAAACTTAAATTATTGAGATTGATTTTCATTGAATACTGAGATCATTACTGTTATTTTGCTTTCCAGGCTAATTTCTAAATATAAAAATTTTGAATTTTTTTTTTTAAATTATCAATACACTACTTTGGTCAATTTTCATTTTCAAATCTTGGTCTAAATTCAATGGTATGTGAAGATAAGAATTTTTTGTAATAAAATCTGGAACGTGAACCAAGCATAGAGCTTACAATTGCATATCTACAGACATTCACACTGCTAAATATACATGCATTGAACTTCAAATCAAACATGCAAACATTTATCATGTTTGTTATAGCATTCATATCCATATATTTGTAAACTTGATTACTTCAATAGGCATCAATCATAAGATCAAGTTTAATCTATTTTTAAAATAAATTTACTCACCTTTCTGACAACAGAGAAAATACCTCATTTTGATTCCTGGAACATTGAATTTGACAGGCATTGTTTTGATCTCAGTCGAACTTTGAAACTTGATGATGCTCACAGCTTAAAATTTCTTTGGTTATCTTTTGAAAGCTTGCTGTTGAATTTTCTATTAAATATCTTGCAGTAGATTCTTCATATAGTATTGCATGTTCTTCAGATTAAATACTTTGGATCTGAAGTTATAAATGGCTTCAGATTTGATTACAGTTGAATTTTTCTTTTGGTTTCTTTTTTTTTAAGAAGAAAGCTAAAGAAGATTTTGAGCTGAAGAAAAAAAATAACAGACCTTTTTCTTTTTAAACATTAATTATAAACAAAATTTTCTTTTAAACAAAGAATTTCCACTTGTTTCTTGCATAAATCCATGTATTTACAAATGTCCAAACTTGAATTATTATGTATACAAGTGTATTCTCATTAATTCCTAAGTTGCCAAGTGTTTTTAGATTTGATTATTAAATTAATTTCTTATTATTACAAATGATTTAAACCTTAATTAAATATTAACCTAAATACTTATGTTTTATATAACTACGAAATATATTTATCTCTTTATGTTTTATTTGTTTATATTTTAAAATCCATTTTCTAAAGATAAGTTTAAACATTTATTTAAATTTTATTTTAAAAGTTTAAACTTAAGTTATTATGTCTAACATTGATATTATATATAAAAACTAAATTTATTTTCAGAAACCAATTTAAAAGAAAACAAATTAAGCTTTTATAATAATATACTATTTTTAAGCTATTATACTTTTAACAAAATAAACTTTTCTTTAAGTGTTTTGAAAATATAAAATTAATTTTAAATAGCTTTTGAAAAGCATTTTATTAAATCAAATCAAAAATCTTCCAAATCACCATATTTACATATGTATATTATAAATTTGAAAACACATTTTCTACTTAAGTTTAATCCAATATTTTTATATTTACAATATGTATACAAATATATATATATATACATTGTAAATAAAAATATTTTAAATATTAACTCCAGAAATTATTTGAATTTTAAAACAGAACTTCAAATCACAATATATAAACATATATATTATAATTTGAAAACATTTTATCAAATTTAAATTGAAACCAATTTCTCTTTTTACAATGTATACATATATACATCACAAATAGAATATTTTTATTAACTTAGAAATATTAATTATTATTAATTATATATATATTATTATCTTTTGAAAAGAATAAACATTCCAAATTAAATTATTATTATTAAGTTTTGAAAAGATGACATTTGTTAAATTAGATTAATTATTAGTTTTGAAAATATAACATCTGGTTAAATTTGATTATTAAATCAATATAACATATTTTAAAATAAATTATAAATGGAAATTATTAAATAAGTATTGCCCAAAATTCCGGGACATCACAACTATAATAAACCAATGTATATAGATATAAATGCACATTTATAATTGAGCCAAAGGTGATTCCAAATGTTAAGAATCCACTAATATTGTTATTAGATAACAATGTCATGAAATTGGTCATGATAGAACTTAAGCTCACTAGAAGTCGAAAGAAATACTTCAAATCATTCCACATGATAAAGGCAGTTTATTAGTGTCAGAGAGTTAATCGATAAAGTAGATAATCAAAACATAATAGCATACCCATTCACTAAGGGATTGACCTAATTGCTTTTGAGAAAACTGATTGGAGAAGTTGGAATTAGATTCCATAATTGACCCCAAGTGCAAGTGGGAGAATGATAGGTTAGGGGTATGCCCTAAGGGTAATTATATAATTTGTTACATATATCTAACTCGCTGACCAATCTTGTTCGAAACAAAAGGTATTTTCTTCCTATTATATAACTAATATAATGTGATTATATTAATTAATTAACTCAATTAAAAGTATTTTTAATATAAAAATCCATAAATTATATTATTTTTATAGTAGTTACAAAGTGTTGTAACCGTCAGTAATTTATCACAACGAAACAAATATACCATTTTAAATGTTCCTAGTCAAGATACATTGAGATTGGATATCGATGTATCCGTTAAGATTGGAGTACGTAATGCTCTCCAAATGTTGGGCAATGTATTACTCGTGACTGCTAGGGGCACCTAGGGGTTACGTACTAATAGTTATTATATAACTATGAAACGACTCACTTGATAGTTTTCTATTGGTGAAACGGAAAATATCGATATGACTGATTTACCCAATTCTCTCGACATGAGAATACTGTGGATCTTCAATATGAAAGCTCCGCTTTGATTATAGCCAAATCATAGCATGGCGTCCATCGAGCGACTATAGTTGGGTCGAGTGAAAGTATTGAAAGTAAAGCACTATTCAAGAGAGGACTTGTCTCAATTATATGCGGTTAGTGTCACAGTCAACTCAAAGTCAAAGTCTCTAGCTAGAGCATTTCGGTTAATAATAGTTGTTATTATTGAACAAATGAACTTGTATTTAGACTATAAAGTTAAATGTGGATGAGGTTGGAATTTTGAACATTACCAAATTCCATAAGTCCAAAGTGATATAATTTTGACAAAGAGAATTGGTGTAAACAAATGTCACAACCAGATAACGATTATTAAACTAAAATAGAATTTTTTCGAAAAAGAGTAAGCGATAAATTTAGGCATAATGTCACACCACCTGCTAAATAACGTGTGAACGTTAACATTAGAATATTCGATGTTAATTGCTGGCTAAATTTACACCCAAGAGTTACATAGCCGAAATGATGAATTGCCTTAAGACGAATGATTTAATTAGTTTATAATTGTTATAAATATTTTAAATAAATAAAATTTATGAAATATTAATTATAAAATTTGAATATGATTTGAGAATAAATAATGTTATATATGTATATATTTGTAATAGTTATAAATATATTGATTAATATACAATATCGACAGGCGATTAAATTAGATTTAATTAAATAGTATTTTGGCTTGAGCTTAGATAGGTTTAAGGCCCATCATTAGGGATGCAAAATTTCAGTTTTGAGAAGGTCTAGATGTGGCTAAAATGTAGGGAATTGGCTTGGAGATAATGGATTGAGATAAAGGGAGAATGGGAAAAAAGGTTTTCCTCGTTTCTCTCTAATACAACCCGATACATATGTATGTATCTCTAAAAACAATTACTAACCTTTTTGGGCTGCCATTACCTTCTACGTTGCTGGTTAAAATATAATTGTCAATCTACTCCAAAATTCTCAAATATATTTCGAATTAAAATAATTGTGTTCGATAGTTAGAGGTCGGTGATTCCGGACTTGCAATCTGACGAATCGAGAACAGCAAAGGAAGGAAAGTCATTGCTTCAACGTGGATTTAGAGGCATCATTAAATTGGTAATTTTAATTCATATTATAGTAATTCAATTATATTCTATGATCATATAGTGAGTGATTTCATTTCTGTTTAAATATATTTCTACTATATGTTTATTTAGGTGAGATTTTTGTAAGTAGATGTGGTTGTCACAAATCAGTTTGGTTATGTGCATAATTTGTTTATTATATTATTTGATTTATGTATAGACAAATTTTGTTTATTGTACAAAATCAATTTTCGTCATTAATAATTGATTTGTATATATTTATTAATAAGTTTATATATATATATATATATATATATTAGTGTATATTTTTCTCTCATAATAACATATATGCATATATAAGATATATATATATATATATGATTTTAAAATTTTAGTACACTTATTTATATATAATATGAATTTAATTTATATAATTTTTGAATTTTTTATTATATATAAAATAGCTATTACATTAAAAATTCAATTATATATTTTTTAAATATACTAAATCGTTTAAAAAACATATGGAAAATATTTTTGGAATTTTTCAATAAATTTTATTATTGTTGATAATTAATATTATTTTGGAAAATTTTTTTATTATTTGTTAAAAATAATGAATTAATTGAAAATTTCTTTAAAATTTTTTATCACCTTTCATTTATGATCCTAGAATTTCTAAAATCAATGTATTTGTTTTTAAAAAAAATATTTCAACTTTGAAAAATCTTCAGATTTTTCCTAAGCTCTATTTTATGATCTTATGTTTTCGAAAATTATAAAATTTGAATTTTCGTTAATAGATTATTTTATGTTAATTATTTATGGATAAAAATATTATTTTATTCATAATATATACAAATTAAAATAATAAAATTATTATGTTTGCAAAACTAAGTTAATTTTGAATTATAAATAATATTTAAGAATTGTTCTCTCTCTTTCTATGTATATATATTTATTATATATAAATATTTTATGTTCATATATTATATATAATATATTTATACATACATAGTTGTGTGTGTGTGTATTATAACACATATACATACACATATTTTGACGGCATACATGAACATACAAAATGAGCTAATATGTCTGTTGCGATATAAATCTCAACATCTACATATGGGCATATTATACCTTTCACAAATTATTATGTTACACATGCACTCACACATATATGTATATGGTACATTTATGTATAAACTAAATCAAATAAAATTAATTTCATATCTTAATATATTTGAAATTAAATAAAATAAATGATTTTATTTAAATGAAATTTAAAAATGTTCTAATTCAGTTAAACTTCATTGACCCAATAAAAGACAAATAGGGTAAAAGTTTTGAAATTCACTCATAACTTGCGCTGCGGGCTACTCCAGTTCCAACATAACCAAGGCTAGCGTTAACCCGCCTTTTGGCAAGGCAACATACATGTGGATTTAACCCAATCGACTGCACAGGACATAGCATAGTTGATGAACAAATAGCGCGACGTGCTTGGAGTATAGGTTTTGAAGCAAATGGGCTGCTTGGAGTTTGCTTCGAGTTGCCTTCATCTTTACTTTGGGTTTCCAAAGGGATTTCTTCGGGTAAAGAAGATCTTGCTTCAAGTCTTTGAAGGATTGATATATTTACAGAGCTCCACAAGCTACTTCGAGTCATCATGAAACCTACTTCGAGTCAGTGATAAAGTGACTTCGTGTTGAGGAGGCGGCCACTTTGAGTCAGAGTCATGGATCGATTAACAACCAGAGGATTCACATCTTTTTGTATCCATGACCTTGCAACCACCATTCCTCGTATCGACAGGCTTCGTATCCATCAACTACATCCTCTATCTTCACATCCATCAAGTTTGGCATCGGTCTGGATTCATCTGATCAACCACCGCTTGCTTCGCATCGATCAGTCATGGATCGATACGAAACTTACCATCAAATTATCGATACGAAGAACACGTGCAAGCATCGATACGAAGCAGCATATAAACATGGATACAAAGACAACCTCTAAACATCGATACGAAGAAGGCATGGTTAACTAGGAGAAGCTGTCACTTGGAATAAAAAGTGGATCTCCCCCGTCATCGATGCAAATGGCGTGGATATGAAGAATGATGGATATAGAGCTCTTGATTGACACGAAGGTTCCAGCCTACATTAATAAATGCAAATTTGGATCGATCATAGTTCCTAAACCTTAAGTCCAAATGCCTTCAAAATTTTCACCGTAGCTTAAACACCACCATAAAAATGCTCAAGATTGATCTCAGCCCAAATGGACACCATCTCGATTGATATAAAGGAGATGGCGATCGATCTCAATCGATCTCAAATGACACCTGATCGATCATGTGGGCCCACCTACGTGTGAGAAGTAGTATTCCGAGTTCAAAGGTGGATATTTCAGACCTACACCTATAAATAGCACTCATGTGCCTACATAGAGGGGATCTTTTAGGCTCTACCACGCTGTTAGTCTGTTGGAACTCCATTGTAACTTGAATATTATCATTTGTACAGTTTAAAACTAGTGGAGAACCAATAATAAACAGTAAACTCTTCAATGTGGACATAGGAAACAACGTCGAACCACTATAAACCATGTTTTTTACTGCTTTCCTTTTAAATTTTGAGTGTTCTCCATATTAATATCCTCTACATTTTGTCTATATGTGATCTGAGACTGTGAATTGGTGCTTTCATCTGCAATTGGGTGTTTGTGACCAATTTTGGCGTAAACAATTTGGTGCTTTCATTGAGGCAGCTAGTACTCAGGGATTCTAAAGCTTGGCTTTTGGATTTGAAGGCTTAGGAACTTGGATTTGGAAATCTATGACGAAGCAATCAAGAAGGAGACAAAGATTAGAAAGGAGTCAGCATGAAGGAAGTCAGAAGGCTTCTTCAATGGCTAATCAGACTTTAGTTTTCATCACCAGAGACAAAATGGAGATGACAGTGGAGGCTACACAAGAAGAGATGCTGAAAAGGCAGGAGGAAATGATATATAACCTACTCTGATAGAGTGGACAAGCTGTACTGCGGAATTGAGAGAATAAAGCAGTTGGAACAGAGGGAATCTAGAAAAAAAAGTCAGGGACACGGAGCAACCGGGATTCAGGATAGCGTAGGACCATCAGGAACAGCTATTGAGATAGGGCCACCCCTTGAATCATGTTGGTCCAATTCCAAACAGGATACCTGGCAATACCATGCAGTTTGGCGTCAATGGAGAATGATTGCTCATCTAAGGGAGTAGATTTTAGGATTCCCTCGAGAACACGGGGTGGTAGATCGAGGCCACGGACAAGGACTATCGCTTGATGACAGTGATAGATTGGCAGAGATGGTCAGATGAGCCATGAGAAGAGGATTAGTGATTAGAGATCTGGAAGATGTGAACAGGAGCCTCTTCGCTGCCGCAATTAAGCAGGCCAAGAACCTACCTGAATTCAATCTACCAATATTGGAGAAGTAAGATGGAATGAAGGATCCTGCAGTTCATCTGACGAGGTATATGAGTCACATGGAGGTATTGGGGGCAACGGAGGAAGTCATGGCCCAGTGTTTCCCATTGTATTTGATGGATATAGCAGCACTATAGTTCAGACAATTAAAAAGTGCCTCCATTGGAATATGGATCGAGTTGAATGTGAAGTTTATGAGGCAATTCAGAGTTTACATCTCGAGGCCCAAGAATGTGATGAGTTTAACAACACTCAAGCAGAATGCCGAGGAGTCTTCAAGGAGTTCTCTACCTCGATTCAATGTAGCGATGACATCGATTGATAGGCCAGATCCATCCATGGTTATGATGGCAGCTATATCTGGCATAGCTGATGGCACAGAATTCAAGAATTCATTGACAAGGGATCCACTTATGGATTTTAGAGAATTTTACCATGAGGCAGAACGGTTTCTACGGAGGAAGATGTGAAGGCTAAGAGAGAGAAAGGAGATGAAGTTGATGTTTATGCGGTCAAAAGCAAGGATCTGTCAGGAAAAGATTCAAAAAAGGATAAAGGGAAGAGAAAAGCAGAAAACGGATTTGAAAAGTCGAGGCGGCCATGAAATGAGCCAAGATTAACCTCTTATTCGAAGCTGAGCGAGACATTAGAACAAATATATTAAGACATAAGGGGGCAAGTTCCCTACCGGAAGCCAATGAAGAGGGATCCAACCAATAATGAAAGGAAATCAGACAAGTATTGCCTATTCCATGAGTTGGGCGGCCATAGTATGGACGATTGCAGGCACTTGAGAGATAAGAACGAAGGACATATCGAGAACAACATGCTGTTACATTATGTGAAAAGGCGAGCATTGACGATGGAACAGGAACGACTGCCAACCACATCAAATGAAAACTCTGGATCAAGGCATCAGCTTATCATCAACTGATTGGAATAATGATGAATAAGCAGAAAACTCTGCACTAACAATGGTTGAGTCACTTACACATGTATGGGATTGCGAATGGTCCTCAGGCATGCTCTGAGACGACTATAAACCACAATAGTGGAGGTATTTGCACTTTGATGTTTCTGTTTTGTTTTTTCTTTCTCTTTCTTTGCATTTAGATTTGATTTAGTTGAACATTTCTGTTGTAAGACTCATTTGAGTGTAAAATCTGATGTTTATGATTTCAAAACCCAACCACGGACGGTCACAGTTCGCCTCGAACAGCACCCAACCACAAACAGTCACAATTTGCCTCGAACAGCACCCGACCATGAATGGTCACAATTCGCCTCGAACGGTACCCGACCACGACTCGACCTCGAATGGCACCCGACCTCGACCGGTCACATATCGCCTCGAACGGCATACGATCTCGAACGATCGTTATTCACAATCAGGTAACATTATTAATCTCTTTATAGGTCATCAACATGATACCAACATCCAGTTATGACACTATGAAACACACCTTCCTATCGCAAGGCATGTTTTGGAGGGCAAAGTGTTAACTCGCCTTTTGGCAAGGCAACAACATGCGGATTTAACACAGTCGACTGCGTAGGACATAGCATAGTCAACGAACAAACAACACGACATGCTTAGAGTATAGGTTTTGAAGGGAATGGACTACTTGGACTTTGCATCGAGTCACCTTCATGTTTACTTCGGGTTTCCAGAGGGATTGCTTCGGGTCAGAGAAGGTCTTGCTTTGAGTCTTTGATGGATTGATATATTTATAAGAGCTCCGCAAGCTACTTCGAGTCAACAAGCAACCTACTTCGGGTCAGTGATAGAGTGACTTCGGGCCAAGGAGGCAACCATTTCGAGTTAGAGTCATGGATTGATCAATAACGAGAGGATCCACATCATTTCATATCCATCATCTTGCAACAACCCTTCCTCGTATCGATATGGCTTCGTATCCATAAACTTCATCCTCTCCTTTCGTATCCATCAAGTGTTGGCATCGGTTTGGATTCATCTATTCAACTGCCGCTTGCTTCATATCGATCCCCCTTCTACACATTTTGTATCGATCAATCAATGATCGATACAAATCCTACCACCAAATGATCGATACGAAGAACACGAGCAAGCATCAATATGAAGCAGCATATAAACATGGATACAAAGACAACCTCTGAACATCAATGCGAAGAACGTGTAGTTAACTAGGAGAAGTGGTCACTCGGCATAAAAAGTGGACCTCCCATGGATTCTCGAGCCACGTCATCGATGCGAATGACAAGATACGAAGAATGATGGATATTGAGCTCTTGATCGATACGAAGGTTCCATCCTACATTGATAAATACAAATTTGGATCGATTAGAACTCCTAAACCTTAAAGTCAAATGCCTTCAAATTTTCACTGTAGCTTACATACCACAAGAAGAATGCCCAAGATCGATCTTAACCTAAATGGATACCATCATGTTCGGTACGAAGGAGATGGAGATAGATCCCAGTCGATCTCAAATGTCCCTTGATCGATCACGTGGGCGCACCCACGTTTGAGAAGGAATATTCCGAGTTCAAAGGCAGATATTTTAGACCTACACCTATAAATAGCATCCTATGCCTGCAGATAGGGGTTCTTTTTGGCTCTTCTACGCTGTTACTATGTTGGATCTCCATTGTAACTTGAATATTATCACTTGTACTGTTGTAAACCAGTGGAGAATCATCAATAAACAGCAAACTCTTCAAAGTGGATGTAGGCAACAACTCTGAACCACTATAAACCCTGTCTTTTTACTGCTTTTCTTTTAAATTTTGAGTGTTTTCCACATTTATATCCTCTACATTCTGTCTATATGTGACCTGAGACTATGAACTAGTGCTTCCATCTGCAGTTAGGTGTTTGTGACCAATTTTGGCGCAAATAGCTAGGAATGGAGCAATCAGTGCCCTAAACTTACCTGGCCTCTATGTTCTTTTTTTATGTGAGCGGTGTAACAGATCGAAATAAAAGCCCGGATATTCTAAAAAAACATATATAATTTTTTCTAAAATAAAAAGAGTTAAACAAGGTTTTAATAGTATAAGGAATACTCTGGTCAAACTCTATATTATGGTCCAAGGAGGGAACTTATACTATCCGTGTGAACTTAAAAGGCAATTTCACTGTTATTCGCCAAATAGTATGAGTTGAATACGGAAATCAATCTAGGTATGATTAGTTTAGTCTTTTACTCAATATAACTAGTTTCGAATTACAGTAAATGATGTCTTAAATAACATTGTTTTTGGCCCAGTTAACACATGTTTTAGAAAGATGAAATTTTTTATTAGATTAGGAATTATATTTTTCTAGGTAAATGACTTGAAGATTTCCAAAGTTAAAAGGGTTTGATTAACTAGTGAAAATTTAAAATAAAAAGTGACATAAGATCCTATATACACATATTCACATTTTTATCAGTGATTGGATTTCGAAGAGACCCGGATCGGATTTGATCTAGCACTTACACCTCGTGTTTGGATATGCCCCTCATGTTGGAGTGTATAGCTTGAGAGGGGGTTCACGCTTTGTGAACTGTGACAAAGCTTAGACTCTTACCCCTACATGTCCTTAGTGATAAAGGGTTGGTGGTTAGTCGTGAGGCTGGCCGAAAAATCAGGTTTGAGGTAACTATTTGTGGTCACCGCTATGTGAAAAGCGAGCGCACGTCACATTTGGTATTAAAGCTTAGATTGAGCAAACACATGAGCCTAATAGGGGTAAAGACTCATTAGAGATAGGATTAGTAATACCCTAGTATGAGTAATTCATAAGAGATAAGGTAAGTGATACCCTAGAATGAGTTAAGCATATTATATATATATAAGTGTGCACTTGTTAATGTCATATAAAACGATTTTTGTTTTGGGAAATAAATTGGTAAATTAAATAATTTCATCTGGGATTATATTTTTGGTATAAAAGATATTTTCAAAATGATATAGTTATTTATTGAGTATTTGGTTGTTAAAGAATGATAATATTCAGTTACTATCATTAGTTGATTTATTGTTTAATTAAAAAGCATGAACAACTTATGAATTAAGTTTCACAATTTTCCTATAAGGTGTTTGATAATAAGATTAGTTTAAGAAGTTTATTTAAGACAAATTTTTGAGCATGTTTTGCAAATAAAACCATTTTGTAAATAATAAATGTGGAAGGTATTTTATATAAATTTTGAGAATTTAAATCTTGGTATTTTGGAAACGAATTTTGAAAATTTTATACGATTAAGAGGAAGTTATTTAATATATGATGATTTTAAGAAACATATTTATAAATGGGGTTTCTATAAACAAAAATTAATAGTAAATAACTTGTTAAAGAAAGGATACATGTGGCATTATTTCAAATAAAGGATTTAAAAAGAAGTATCCTAGGATAACTAATTCGAGTGGCTCGAAAGTAACACAGAAATAGAAAAAAAAATGTGTTCAGATGGTAAATACTTCTCTTAATTATTACCCTTCTAGTTAAAGGGATATATTATACCATTAATAATACCCAGTTCCTTGGTGCCATTTTGGAGTTACTTGATCTATATATTTTCTTAGGTTAAGAGATAATGTGAATCATTAATTAATAAATTGATTATTAATAAATAATCATTTATATAAAATAAATTAAACCAAAGATAATTTTGGATCACAAATTGATATGATAAAATGGAATTTTCGATGATTTTAGACAGTCGGGACTTCCAAAATTGATATAATAATAGAAGTTAAGTGTTTTATAAAAATATAAGTGATAAAGTTGTTAAAAATCATGAATTTGAGATGATACAAAATTACAACAAGTTTTAATTTTGTAAAACACTTTGATTTAAGTAAAACCAACTTGAAATTTGGGATTTGTATATATGCTCTTAGGATGTAAAGGTGTATTATAAAAATATAGATTTAATTCATGAAATATTTATACATTTAAGTAATGTTGTAAGAGATAACTCAAAAAAATGGATTTAGTATGAAGTGAATGGTTATGAAATGTAAGTTTTAAAAGGTTGATTAAACCAATGTTGTGTGTGTAGAAGTTTATAAACTTATGTACAATTTTAAGGAAGGGTTCCTATGTGTTATTAGTATGAAAGAAAATATAAAAAGTAAAAAATGAGTGTAAATAATATAGGATGCGAATAAAAACAATTTGCTAAAGTAAAAACACTAATAGGAATATACTAAGTTATACGCATATCATTCCATCACACAAATTTGATCTAAGATTCGAGTATAGAACATTGAGGTGTTTATATCGATCCAAAAATGGATTTATCACACGATTCTTGACGTTGAACATTGATGAGGGTTTATGATTGGATACTTGAGTTTTCTATCATAGTTGAGAGTTATGCGGGGAAAATAAAAAATTTCAAGCCTGATCGGAGTCCGCACTAAAGGATCGGTGGATCAATACTAGTTCGGAAGAAAATTGTGTATTAGAAAGGAGATCGAATTAGATATTTTACATGGATGACTTGGTTACATCTTATAGGTTTAAGTTTATGAAATATATTTTAGGCAAACTCTTTTGGGTTTTAGGTACGATTTAATTTGGGGATGAAATTCTTTCAAGGAAGGGGGAATGTCACGGCCCGTAATTTTACCATCTTGAAAATGAAATATTTAGTTTATTTTAGATATTTAGATATAGAATTTTCAAACTTAAATAATCATGTTTTATGTGATAAAAAAGAATGATAAACTTATTTTTAGAATTTAATTTCAAAATCAAGAAGTTTGGATTTTCGTCGAGAAGTGACAAAAGTCAGTTTGTGATAAAATGAAATATACATTCAATGACTATTTTAAAAGATAAATAACTGCTTTTAAAACTATTATATAATGGTAATAATTGGTTGATAAAAGTTTTATAGATATATATATATACTTGTTTTATAATGATAGACAAATTTCATCGCACTTTGGCAAATCAACGTCATATTTTTACAATTGGATTTTAATATTATTTAATATGGTTTTATAACCAAAATGATCCTATTTTAATTATTTGAAAATGATAAAAAAAAGTCGAGTTTTGTTTACATAAATCAATAGTTTGATTGAAAAAAGAAAATGTGACCGACGATCGTTTTTCGAATTTTCAACTTTTTGTCAAACGAAAGTAGTTGCAACGTTGTTGCAAACATATGTACATATATACAAGTTTAACAAATAGAAATATATTTAACACTAATAAGATTAACTAAACTAAGCATGTAATTGATTAAAGAAAGTAAGTAAGATATTTATTCAAAAGTCAAAAAGCAAATGCCAAATCAAATCACATCAAAATCAATATAAATCTTCACTTTAATCCAATTTTCCGTTCAAATACACCCCTTAAGCATTAGGTACGGAGAAAAGGATAATGTGATGTTAAGTTTTCTTTTGATGATGTGATGGGTGTGCAAGTAATATTTTATGGAAGGATATTTTGGTAAAATAATTTATTTAAGAGTTAATGATTCTAAAGCTATAAATAGTGATGCTTATGCTCTCATTTCGTTTCACCTTCATTCTTATCTTTCTTAGTTTTTTTCCTTAAAATCCATGACTTCTTCTCTTCCCTTACTAACTTTCTTAAAAACATATCAAACCAACTCCAAACTCCACCAAACTTTGCCAAACGCCTTAGAATACCATTAGAACATGATTCGACATCTAAGAAGTCTAAAAATGATGGAGTAAGAGGTGGAGCATGGTGAGGCCAAACACTATGAAGGTGAGGGAGGTGTTGGCATGTGCAATGGTGATAGAGGAAGGTGACCATGAGCAAGGAAGAGGAAGGAGGTTCTAGGCATGTGATTTAAGAGGAAGAAGGATGGTTTTAGATAATTTTTGTATGAAGAGGAGTTCGGGGAGCTCCGTAGTGAAAATAATGGAAGGAAGTGCAATTGGAATATCGTCGGATTTGATTTGGTAAAGTTCAAAAAAGTTAGACAGAGTGGAAATAAACATGACAACTTGATTAAAATACACACTTCTAATAATTTTAAATTAATTATAAAATAGTTAGCATGAATATTAAAAGTAACTATGATGTTTGGTTGGTTAACTACTGATGTTTGATGGTTGCTTAAGAAGTAAGAAGTAATATATATATAGTTAAACATATAAAATGAAAGTGAGCTCCTTTGATTTTAAAATTCTATTCTTGCTTGTTGCTATGATAACCATGATTATATCCTATGATAATATGTTGATTTAACACTATTAAGTTGTGATATGGATGTTAGAAATAGATTTGGTTGTATGGATGAATTTGGATGAATTTGTGACTGTTAATGTTGATTTTATCAACACCTTAACTAAAGTTAGTTATTAATGCATTATTAGTCATAGTTAATTATAGTTGATTTGATACCACACTTGTTTAGAAATCATATGTGGAATACTTAGGATAGTTAATGTTAGTCCGTGAGATGATGGTTTTGATGGCAACAACCTTAGAATAGATTATAAAATATAAATACTAACATTATAAGTTTAGATATATATATATGTGTGTGTGTGTGTGTGTGTGTGTGTATGTATATTCGTGGAATGGAATCCACTTCGAGCCTGTTAAAGGGATGGAACCCTAAGTAGGATGGAACCTACAAAAATCTAGAGGAACATTGTTTTGTATCCGCTAAATTTTTATTCAAAATGATTTTTCAAAATTATATCTTGTTTTCAAAACTTTTCTTTTAAAAGATTCAAAACCACTATCCTAATTTTAAATAATTTTAGCCTCAAAATTATCTTTAATTTAAAAGTCAAATTACTCCTGATTTTAAACTATCTTTTAATATAATATATTTAACTTTTAACTTTTAATTATTTATACTTAGATTTAAATATAAAATTATAGTTAAATTCTATATATACTATTCTCTATATTTACTTATGAATTTTAACTATAGTCAAGTATATTTATAAAGTTTAAAATAGTTTTAATATAAAATAAGAGTTATTTTCAAAGAAAATCAAAACACCAAAAAACCCTTTGGGATGTCGACATGCCCAAGTACCCCATGTCGACATGGTGTCAGTTGAGTTCAAAATTTAAATTTTTAAAAAAGTGTCTATTCGCCATAACTCTTCATGAATGGACATGGCTGTTGTTCTTCTATAAATAGGGGTTAGTTTCAACGAATTTTATATCAGATTTTCTAGTTTTTCACTTCTCTTCTTCTTCCACATTTCTTAATATATATTTTTACCATTACACTGCCGAAATCAACATTGAATCAAACTCGATTACTTCTAGCTTGATTCTCTATGTGATATCCCAGAAATTTTGGCAATTTAAAATTAAATTGATTTGATAATATTGATTAATAAAATATGAATTGGTTTGATAATCTAATTAAATAAATATTTAATTAGTGATTTTTTCTTTTAAAAGCTAAATAAATGTTTCTATTTATAATGTGTGTGTGTATATATATATATATATTTGTATATATATTATAGATAATCTTTGATTTGGAATTTAATAAATAAATGAAGTCTTGTTTTCAAATTCTAATAATATATTTAATAATTTGGAAATTATGATTTAGATTAATATTAAGTTTCTCAAAGTTATTTAACTAATAACTATATGATTTGTAAATACTTAAGATAAATGTCATTGTTTAAAATTATATCTTAGCTTAATTTTTAAATTTGAATAAAAAGTTTGTTTTATTTCTTTTAAATGTTACTTGATTTGAAAAAAAGAAGTTTAAATCACAATATAGCATGTGGTCTTAATTCATTTAATAATAGAAGTGATTTATAATCTCTTTTATAAATCATTTAAAATTGTTAGATTTGTTATTTTCAAACAATATTAATAATGTATTATTTTTCCATATAAATATAAAAAGAATTAAAATAAGAAAATGGAATTATTATTTCAAATTGAATAAATTAACTTTAATTTGGATTTCAAAAGTTTAATTTGAATATGGAATTTATTTTGAAATTCAAAATAATAGATCCATAAAAATATTGGGATAAGCTTTCATTTATAGTTTATTTTTATTACATTTTCTTTACATAAGAAATTCACATATATATATTACATAAGTATAAATAAATTAAGTAAAACCTTTATTAACATTTAAAATAAAAAGAAAATTAAACAAAGACACGTGTTAATGTATGAATTAAACAATATGACAAGTGTCATGTTTGAATTATATTTTATTTTTAAAATGAAATTCAGCCTTTATAAACATATATTCTCCTTCATTCTTTTTTTTCTATCTTTCAAAATCAAAGGCTAAGTGAATCAAAGAAAAAAAATCTGAAAAACTCAAAGCCACCTCAAAAACAAAATTTGAAACAAAAAGATTTGTAATTCACTCCTCAAAAGTAAAACCAGTATACAAATCTGTAATATCATTTGCAAATCAAAACAAGTTCAAACACATCTGCAAATCCACTTTCAAATTTTCAGCAACAAACCTGTCATCCTCAAATCAAACCCTGAATTTCTTCAATTCTGCTTTGAAAAGCAAGCAAACCTGTAGATCAATTTAAAAAATCAAAGCTTTAGCATTTTTCTTCAAAGCTGGAAGCCTGGATGCATGAAGTTTTAAATAGGGAGCAAAAGCATTTATGTTTTAATCAATGAAGCTTGGCCATTCCAGTTTCAAGATTTTATAAACTGCTCTGTTCTTTTTAAACAACCAAGTGAGTATTTAAACTTAAAGATAATCTGGATTGCTTGAGTTATGCCTAAAATAAGTTTGTATTTGTATATATATGTTGGAAAATTCCCGTGTATTTGTGAATGTGTGATGCATGTATGATTGTGAATACCTGTAGAACATCTCTGTTCTAAATTTCAAGCCCAGTTTTCAATCTAAAATCATTTCCTCTTGATCCATTGATTTTAGGATTTAGGATCTAAACAACATTTGTTTGTTTGATTTTAAAATAAGTTTTAAAATTGTATTCAGTTAAAGCAAATTCAAATCTGCTCTGGAAAATAAAGAGAACAGTATAAGCTTGAGTTTTGTAAAAACTCAAACCTTATAATTTCTTAACTCAGGTATATAAGGTGAAACCTTAAACTAAATCATGATTTTTAAAACTAAAAACACAATTTTTAGATTAGAAATGTAATGGCATTTCTGGGTTGTACTGTTTTTTATTTTGGCAATTTCTGGTGATTCCAGTGGTCGGAGAGGCCAGGGTTGTTACTGGAGGTCGAGAAATGGTCGGTGACTTGGGCAAAAATCGTTGGAGGATGGTCAGAGACCGGTGGTGGCGGGGATTGTTCGTTTTCATTTGTAGACCTAATTTTGAAAATGACTAGGAGTTTGATCATCTCGTGGTCTAGGATTGATCGAGTGTCACTATACTTAGGGAAATGGAAGAGTGGTTATCGACGAAGTTGTAGCCGGAGATGTAGGTATTCTGGTGATCGGAGATTGGGAATCGAAGACATTCCTGGTTTTGGATCATGATCAGGTTTTGGGTTGAACACTCGAATTTGGTTTCCAGTTTGTTATCGATGTTCCGATGTTCGTAATGTTGCGCGGGGTTGTTATCTGATGTGATGATGCTTTAGAAGTTGACCGATGATGGTCAGAGCCACCGTGCATGTGCACGGTACTTTTTGTTTCCTGATGATATGGGCATAATAGGTGGGGGTATTGTACTCGAGTAAATACTCGAGTCATTTGATGTTATGCCCGAAGTAAGGTGAGGTAAGACTCGGAGTAAAATAGAATCTGGCTCGAGTAAGTTTTAGTTTTAGGTTTTGTTTTAGAAACCTGACAGTGTTCCAGTTTTAAAATTAAAACTAAATAATAAAAAATATAAAGCAAGTTTTTTAAAAACAAAGGTTTTGAAACAAAGTTTAAATCTGAATTTTAAATTTGAATTCAAATTGAATTTGAATCTTAAGTTTTGAAAAGAAAATAAAGCTTATAAATTCAAATGTTGTAATTAAGTTTGAATGTTAAAGTATTTTATAACATTTAAAAAAAATCTGAAATATAAGATTTAAACAGAGTTTTCAAATCTAAGTTTATAATCTGGATTCAAAAATGAGTTTGGATCCTAGTTTGAAATAAATAAAGTTTTTGAATTTAAATGTTTTAAAAACAACTTTGAATATTTAAAGGGTATTTTAAATTGATTTAAATTGCATATGGTTTTAAAACTATTTTAAATTTCCTTTAAAGATAAGTAATTCTTTAACATGTAATTAAAAGGTTTTTGAATTGTTAAACTTTGATTAAGTTAAAAATTGTTTTCATTTTAAATCTTAAATTTAAAATGGAATTTAATGGTAAATTTAAAAGCAAATTGTTTTTAAAATTACTTTGTTAATGTTAATTAAATCATCAATAAGATTTTGGTTCATCTTAAAGTTAATTAGGCCTTAATGATTTATAATTCATTAAATTATTAAGGTAATTAAGAAGGACCATTAATTAATTTAGTTAATTAATGATTTGGGTTAATTAATTAAGTAATCGAGGTTTTTATTTAATTAATTAAAGAATTAAGTATGTTAATTAAGATAAAATAAATTATAATTAAGAAATCATTAATTAGATAAGATTTGATGTTAAATTAATGATTTGGAATTTATTAATTAAGTAATTAACAATTAATTAAGTTATAGATTAACACTTGGTTAATTAAATAATTAGAGATTAATTAATGGGTTATTATTGATAGATTAATTTGGAATTAATAATGACTCATCTCAGTGAATTACTTTAGAGAAGTAATTAAAGATTTTTTAGTGGTTAATGAAGGTCATTAACTTAGGATTATTTAATAATTACTAAGGTGACTAATATTAATAATTAATTAGATTAATTAATTTAAAGATAATCATTTGTGGATTGTTTAAGTAATTACTTAGTTGGAAGTAATTAAGAAATTAATTGCTAATTGTAATTAATTAAGTTTATTTTGATCAGTTTAAGTTAATTAATTAAGTTTAATTAATTTAAAATAATCACGGGATAATTTAAGAAGTAATTACTCAATGTAATTAATAAAGAATATTTACTTAGTGAAGTAATTAAGAAGATAATTACTGGATGTAATTAAATTGAAGGATAATCAGGTAATGAAAGAGTTTTGGAGATTAATTGCTTTGTGTAATTCATATGAAGGATAATTACTTAGTGGAAGTAATTAATAATTAATTACTTAGTGTAATTAATTAAGAATTGGTTAATAAAGCTATTTAAAGATAATTAAGAGATGTAATTAATTAAGGGTAATTAATTACTCAGTGAGGTTAATCTAGAGTGATTAATAAATATAATTAATTAAAGATTAAATATTAAAGATAATTAATTAAGGAGTAATTAATTTATCTAATGAAGTAGTTAAAGGTAGTTAATTACTGAATGTGATTAATCAAGAGTGATTAATCAATATGATTTAATTGATGATTAATTACTTAATGTAATGAATTTAAATAGGGTGATCATAAATAAAATAATTAGGGATCATTAATCAATATAATGATGTAATTAAGCATTGATTAAAAACAATTAATCGATGAAGGAATTAATTAATGCAATTAATTAAGCATTAATGTAATTAATTATAGTTAATCAATTAATGAAGTAATTACAGGTTAATTACTGAATTTGGTTTAGAATAATTAATTTGTGAAATTAATTAAAGGCTAATTGCTTGAATGTAATTAAAGGGTAATTAATCAAGGGTCATTAATTAAGATGATTTATTTGAGGGTAATTAATTAATTGATTTGTAATTAACTAATGGATATGTAAGCAAGATTTATATGGATGAAGTATTTAATTTAATTTACTTTAAATTAATTAGAGAAGAAGTAATTAATTTAATTCATTTTAAATTAATTATAAAACGATGATTAATTAGTCATTGCTTATGAATCATAATTGATATTGATTGCCCTGAATAATTGAGATCTCAGATATGAGATGAGTGATGTTGTGTGATATGGATGCTTTGGTTGCATTGTGATGGTAATATGAATTATCTGTTTATGATGATAAGGTTGATTATCTATTGTGATATTGTGAATTATCTATCTATGTGTATATAGATAATATTGAATTGAATTTGTTTTAACTTTAAAACAACTTGGACCTAAAAGATGGCGTTTTGGATTTCGATGAGACCGGGATCGGGTTTCCATATTTGGATATCCGAAAACCACATCGATCCAAATTAAAGATTGGTCGTGAATCACAAGTGAAGATGAAGATTTAGAGTGCAAGGGTTATCGTCGTTAACACTGAGGGTGATTCCAAAATGAGTATAACGAGATAATGCCTTCGGTTTCGTTCGAACCCGGAACGAACTTGTATGGATTGAATGCTTTCAGAACATCGTCAGGTGGACGATGAGCATTCTAAGAGATGTGTTCTCTAAAGGTAATCGTAGCCTCAAGCCTCATCAACCGGGAATGGCTAAAATAGGGGAGGTGGGGCAAGGTTAAGTGGGTCATGCCCAAGTAGGATGAGATGAACCCCTGTCTAGAAGTCCATTTATATTCGGCTGTGTGGGGCTGTTGATTGCAACAACTGTCGGGGTTGTCTTGTTCGGGACTATTCAGTAAGGAATGATCCCGGCCTTGTGTTGCAGGGGAGTTAGCGTGGCTCCTCGGTACGGTGATCTAGGCCATGTACTGTGACGGGCGGTACCCCTGTAGCCCTGCTATTGTATGGAATCCAAAATCCAATAAGCGCCAACGATTTTGATTGTATTACCCACTTTTGTGGCTAGTAGCTGGAATTTAATCATGTAACAATTTCGGCTATTTCTTATTTACTTGAAAAACCTAGACACTATTATAATATCATTGGATTTCCTATCAAGTGTTTTAGTTAGCGTAAGGTAAAAACTTTTCCATGTTTATGTGTGGTAAGTCTTACGTGATACCTTTTGTTTTCAAAGGTTTTTCAAAAGTTAAGCAACCTTAACTGTTACTCACACCAGACCCATGTCTGGCCCGGAGTTTATCTTCTGTTTTCTTAAACTCTTGGGTACTCAAATTTTTACGAGTAGCCAAGGGATTTAGGTTAGTTTTGACGAATTGTGGATGAGCAATGGAGCAGGAGGTTTCAGCATTAGATATATAGTTTCCGCCGTGTGTTCTCTGTGTTGGTATCTCTGTGTTGAGTTGTAA
This sequence comes from Allium cepa, assembly GCA_030765085.1. NCBI lineage: Eukaryota > Viridiplantae > Streptophyta > Magnoliopsida > Asparagales > Amaryllidaceae > Allium > Allium cepa. The sequence goes on along the minus strand of CM060932.1, from coordinate 571,521,116 downwards.
TAACTAGACAGGTGTTTATAACTGTCTAGTACGTGATGTATATGCTGTGTAACTCTGATTGATGTTGTATATTATGTAAATACTTATGAATTAATATAATTTATTTGTTCCACTGTTGAGATTCTGGTGTTGTTTCTTCTTTCTCTTCTTTATTTTCTCTTTTCTATCCCTTTCTTTCTTAAAGATGATGCGACTTTCTGTGGAGAGAAAGTCGGGTCGTCACACTCTATCACTATCTCTACAAGGTCTCAATGCTATTCAGAGTTATCGACTTCTTTGTAATCTATTAAGTGAGAAAAGGTGTGATTGTGGCCTTGGAAATCAATCAAGTGAGAAAAGATGTGATTGTAGCCTTGGTAAATCAATTGGATAAACTTGTGGCCCGAAAATCAAGTATCTCTACCCAGAGGATAGAAATTATGGAGGGTGTGCCTCGTAGCCTTGAAACCGATGGTGTAATTGTACAATTTCTTTTGAAAGGAAATCCGTACTTGTGTTGCGGGACTGGATGTAGGGTTACTCCGAACCAATATAAAATCCAGTGTGTTCTTTCCTTTACTGCTTGTATTTTATTTCTGCATCTGTGTTTGTTTCTGTGTTCATATCTGTGTCTGTATATTGCATACATCGGTGTCTAAATTAACATAAACTGAAAAAGATTTAGTAATTCTTTATTAACACTATTCACCCCTCCCCCCTCTAGTGTTAATCCTAGCCTTAAGATCCGTAATCCGCATTTCTCACAATTGGTATCAGAGCAAGATTTTCAAAGTTTCATAATCTGATTTTTGAAAAAGTTTTTAAATTGGCTATATAAGAAGTATTCAACCATCATCATTATATGCAGGAATCAAGCTTTATGGGTGTTGAGGAATCAATCCACAATGGACAAATTGTGCATATCAAAAAGAACAAATGGATACTTGATAGTGGATGTTCTAGACACATGATTGGCAATCCATATATACTGAATGATATAATATACAAAGATGGAGGACTGGTTAACTTTGGAGACAATTTGAAAGGATTTGTGATTGGCATCGGCAAAGTCCGTAATTCTGAAACTCCTACTATTACTAATGTTTTGCTAGTTAAGAATCTGAAACATAATCTGCTAAGTATAAGTGAACTGTGTGATAAAGGACATAAAATTAAATTTGAAAAAGATAAATGTCACATTGAAGATAATAATTCAACCATTATATTTGAGGGAGTCAGGAAAAAGAATATTTATATTCTTAGTATGAAAGTTTCAAACGATAACCTGTGTCTGTTAGCAAATACAAGTGACCCTTGGATTTGGCATAAGAGATTTGGGCATTTGAATTTCAAACTCTTATCTAGACTATCAAAACATAATTTAGTTAGAGGTCTCCCTAAAATGAATTTTAAAGTAGATAGTTTATGTGATGCTTGTCAATTAGGAAAACTTAGAAAAAGTTCCTATAAGTTAAAAGATATGATTTCAACTTCAAAACCTCTTGAATTACTTCATCTTGATTTGTTTGGACCATCTTAAATTCTTTCAATAAATCATAGTAAATATGTTTTTGTAATTGTAGATGATTATTCTAGATTTACGTGAACAATTTTCTTGAAACATAAAAGTGATACTTTCGAATGTTTTAAGACATTTTCAAAAAGAATTCAAAATCAATTTTCTCTAAAAATTATAACTATTCGAAGTGATCACGGTAGTGAATTTGGAAATGAAAAGTTTGAGGAATTCTGCAATAAAAAGGGAATAACTCACAATTTTTCAATTCCGAGAACTCCACAACAAAACGAAGTAGTAGAACGTAAAAATATAACGATTCAAGAATGTGCGAGAACTATGCTTACAGATAGTAATTTACCAAAGAATTTTTGGGCAGAAGCAGTTACTGCCGCCTGTTATATTTTAAATAGAATTTTAATTAGACCTTTAACTGATAAGACATCTTATGAACTTCTTTATTCAAAGAAACCTAAGATATCTTATTTCAGAATTTTTGGAAGTAAATGCTTTATTTTAAATACAAAAGATAATTTAGATAAATTTGATCCTAAATCGGACAAAGGTATCTTTATCGGATATTCTAATAGAAGTAAAGCGTACAGAATGTTTGATTTAAAAACTAATTCCATTGAAGAAACTGTAGGATCGATTTCACCCCAGAGGGGGTGAATAGGGTGACAGTATTAATTTTAAAAATTAATTGCGAAAGCTTTTAGAATAATTTCAACATAGATCACAGAATAATAGCAGCATAGAAAAATAGCAGAATAATAAAATGAAGAAATAGAGCGACACAAAATTTACCCAGCTTCGGCAAAACCCTGCCTACGTGCTTCCCCCAAGGTTTCTACTAGAAATTGAGTAGTCACACGCTTACACACGTAAACTAGCAACACCCGCTACTGACTAACCTAACTCTACGCTCAAAACCCTGCCACAACTCAGCCACTGAGTTGCGAATTCTCAAACTACGCCACGTAGTTTGTACCCTAGTCACACGACTAGAAATTACAACAGTTTAAAAACAAAAGTACAAACTAAAAGCACTTTAAATTAAAAACAACCCTAATTCAAAAATAAAAATCCCTTTATAAAGAAAAACCCTAATAAAACAAAGGGCCCCCCTTTTTTAATTTGGCCCGTTCCTCTTTTATTTGCTCCGTTCCTTTGTGAAAATGGTGGTCGTTCCTTTTTCGTTCTTCTTCAATCTGTAATTAGGGCTTTTTGAAGCGCCTGATTTTAGTTGATCAATCGCGAGAATAATTGCGAGTAGCTTTGATCGATTGTTTCTCGTTGCTCACTTTGGCTGCTTCTGTTCGATGGAGTTCAACTTCGATTTGGTATGTGATTTTCCTTTAGGCTATTCTGTTATGCTTGATTGAACTCCTATAATCTGCCGATGATCACTTTTGGGGTTTTAATGCTTGAACTCGATGATCGTGGAACTGTCGATGATGTTGCTTATATATAAGTCGATGCCCTTGAATCTTTGTTCGTATCCATTTGATGGAATTCATCACGTGAGTATTTTCGGCCATTTGATTTTATTTTAATGCTTTGGATATGTTCTGACTTGTTCATGTCATATATTTCCTTGACTTCGCTATCATGGTTTTAGCTTGAAACCGTTCGATCCTTCCTTGATCGTTACGGCAGCTACTTTCCTATTTTATTTAGATTTGATTTTTGACTTTTTCCATTTTTACACATACTTGATTTATGACTTGGTTCATGAGGACTCTGGTCGTTTGAATTTATTTTGTTCACTGAATTTCTGGCTTCACTGATCATTATCGCTTTGATTTTGTGACCCCTGTGTACTTCGGCTCTAGCCATCTTTGTGTTCATCCCTGAGCATTTTCGATCTGTTGTTTGCATCGCATCATTCATGTATGTTGTCACTTCAATATTCAGTTTGGTTGTAATTGGTTTGCACTGATTTTCATTGTGTAGCCTGGTTCATTGTTTCATTTGGTATGTTGTTGCATTGCATCATGTGTATACATACATTCATGTATGTATATAGGTGTATGTCTGCATTCATCCTTTTCCACTGTGTATTTGCATGCATCCCACTGATCATATGTTACTGTCTACTTGCATCCTCATGTATCTACATGTCGACTTTTGTTGTTGATCTTTGGTGCGCTTGAATGTGTATGCGGTGTCTATTTGTTGTTTGCATTTTCCAGTTTCATTTAGTTGACTCTGTTTCAACTCCACTTCATGTATATTGGTATGGTGTGCACTATCTTGAGTCTTGTGGTCTTTTGATCTGTTCAATGGAGTCAGTGGTATTGGTCTTGATCATTTTGATACTGCTGTTGCACTTGCAGTGTACCATGTTGGTTCATATTGTACTCTCTGTTTTGAGTCACTTCCATACTTGGTCGTACTGTCCACCTGAGTTTCCTTTGGTTTCATGTTAAAGTTGTAGTCTAGTTGTTGCTTGATGAAGAGGCTGAACCTGCTAGTCGAGCTTGCATACTTTGATCTTCTACATGCCTGTAGTGTTCATTAGCTCATGTGTGTAAATGTTTGCGCACTTGTTATCTTCACTTGCATATTTGTTCATCATGTAGTCTTGGTTGAACTGGTCGAGACTGGTGTATTGATTTGGGCTTGCCTGTTCTGGACCTGCTCGAGTCTGATTCATGTCTTCACTGATCTTCTGATCCAGTGCTGTAGTGTTGCAGTCTTTGACTTGTTTCATGCATCACTATATATCCATATTGTTGCACTTGTGTTGAATCCAGCTTGAAGCTCGGATTTGACCTTGTGCTGAAAGTTGTGACATTTATTTTATTGCACTTGAGCTTAATCCGATAATTTGGGTTTGACCTGTGCTCACCTGTCCCGGTAAATTTGTCAAGTGTATATATCGATGTGCACGGCCTTGTGGCATATACAGTGATACACTGTGTATGTCACAAGCTGTTCGTGTATGATGAATTCAAAGTTAAATGATGACGAACAACCCAAATAACTGAGGCAAATATTATTTTCAAAGTTCACTTTTTATTTTATACTGCAAAAATATTTATTTTCAATTTTACTACGTCAATGTATATTTTTGCAGATTTCTCAGATCTCGGATTCACATTGGAATAAAGTTGAAGATAAAATAGATTTGAGTGAATGAGTGATATGTAGTGACGTCAGATGTAAAAGTGAAATTGTGATGTAATTGAATTTGTATTGTAATCAAAGTTGTACTGTAATTGAAATTATATATATATATATATATATATATATATATAGTGAGAGTTTGAATTTGTACTATTCAAAATTGTAGTAAATATTTGTTTGAATAAAATTTCTGTTTGAATTCAAATTCTGTGTTCTTTAATTTTATTCAGCAAATATTTATTTAGTCTATGAAAAATAAAATAGTACATTACCAAATACATTTACACGAATATATATATATATATATATATATATATATATATATATGTTTGTTATCATCAAACAAAAATCATATAATAGCATATTCAACAATCTCCCCATTTTGATGATAACAAACATATATTTAAGATTTTGAATATGTTAAATGTATTTGATCATAGATATACTCTAATTGCTTCCCCTATTTAAATGCTTCCTCTCTACACAACGCTCCCCCTACATATATGCATAAAAATATGCAAATGAGCCTAGTTGCAAATGGAAAATATTTGACCTTTGCTTGATTTTATTTGACAAAATCTTAACTTTTCTCTCCCCCTTTTGTTATCAGCAAAAGAATAATAGTGTAAGAGAAAATAGAGATAAAGTGATTGATATTAATCCAACATTAAAAACTCAATTGAATATAAATATTTAAACTTCAATAAAAAATCAAACAAAAATCATAACTACCCTTGTTAGGCGCATATTCCACTTTTAGAATAATAGAAATGATGTCATCATATAAAACCATACAGTTGTATCTATTTGTGGTACATTTATATCAAGAATTTGAATATCTAATAATCATGCATAACCGTTAGGACTTTTAAATGAGATTAGTAGTATTCCAATTTAATTTTAAAAATGAATTCAAGTATCTTCTAATCAAGCATAACCGTGAGGACTTTTAAATGGGATTAGAATCGACTTGTTTATTTAATAAATCAATTTTGATATGCGTTCCATACATGCAAAACCGTGAGGACTTTTAAATGAGCATGGAAGCACATAACAAATTCCAAGTAATTCACCCATGCATAACCGTGAGGACTTTTAAATGAGAGTGAATACTTTGGAATTTATTTTATAAAATGAAAAACGAATGATTCCTATTTAAAGTACCACATATCGACAAACTATATTGAATTTTTGATGAGCGATGGTCGATAGGAATATGATAGAAATAGAAATGGTCATGGAATCTTTACCCAACAAAAAGTTTTTATAACTCTTGTTTGAATTTCTAAATAAAATTTTCTATATATACTATCTTGAGTAATGTATGATAGATATCAACACTCATCACTTTTTCAATCATTATTTATCTTTTCGATAATTATTAGGGAGTTAGACTAGTCAAAATTGTCATTTAAAATCAAATTCAAAAATAATTATAAAATCAATTTTTGAAAATATGGTCAAAAATGATTTTCTTGAAGGGGTTATATAAGAAAAATTTCTGCTATTTGAAAATTATTTGTATTTAAAAATATGTAGATATATTCTTTGAAAATACGATGCAGTTACTAAAAATCACGTTCAACTAGTAAGTTTTCTAACAAGTAGATTACCTGTATGATCTGCATCTAAATTTCTCTTTCACACCAAATTATCATTAATTGAATTTGATAGACCAGACCATGAAGTGTGCACCAAAAAATTTCAAACTCAATTTTAACAGCAATTTAAATGACATTCTCTTGAAGCCGTGTTAATAATCAAAAACCGTAAATATAGAGTTAGCCGTATTATAACCAAATGTATCATCATCCAACAAAAAACACTATTATTAATCCAAACTAAGATATATGAAGTAATTCAAATGCTCTAGAGATTTTTATAGTGTTTTTGGCATAAGAATATAATTGGCCAACAATTTTAAACAAGTCAGAATCAAAATCATCATCTTTTCATCATCTCAATATTGGCTGATTTTACTTAGATTACTATGCGGAATATCACATTTAATATGTCGTTCAAACAGATATACCATTACCTGTTTTACCTTTACAATATTTTTCGTTGTTATCCAATGTGATTCTGTCACCTTTATGCTAGGCTAAGGAACTTTTCTTTGTCGCCCATTGTGTTTCTGGAACAGCCAGAATCCAGATAACACTGTTGTTGTTCCTTAGCCTGCCACCACGCCTACACGGGAAAAGATTTTTGTGACCACTTTGTTTTTATAGGTCCATGGTTGTTAGTGGAAGAAGATTTAGAAAACTAATTTTGTGGAGACCCAAAACTGTTTATATATGTTCCTTTTGGCACCCAAATTTGTTTAACTTTGAGAGATTTTATATTTGTGCCTTTTGGAACCCAAATTGGTATAGTTTCACATGTTTGGGTCTATAGCAACAATTATTGTGATTGTGTCCATATTTTCTACAAATTGTGCACATAGAATTTTCTTGATTAATATCGCTTTCAACATTTTCAGATTGATTATATCCAAGTCCTTGTCTAGCTGTATTAACAGTTTGCTTCCCTAATAGCAGATTCAACGACTTTTCACTTTTTGAAAATTTATCTAAAGTTGTTGACAATTGTTGGACTTGTATTTTGAGAGATTCATTTTCGTTTAACAATTGTGTGCACTTTTTAATAGAATTCTCTCTCCTAGTATTTTCATTCTCTTTCAAAATCAAAAATTTTCACTTTCAAGTGATTTTATATTAATTTCTGATTTTTTGATTTCTTCTTCGAATGTTGGACACTTATCACACTTAGGGATCCTACTTTGATAGGTTTTAACTAATTGGTCAAGTAGTTTATTTAAATCTATCAAAGTATCTTTTTGTGATTCAAGTTTGACATACTTCTCCCTAAGTCAATCAAAACAGTCATTCACTTCGTGAAAATATATAAGTAATTCTGAGTGAGAGAGTTTTGATACCTTGCTTGGCTCGTCATCGTCACTGTCGGTTATTTCACCATGAAGACACATGTCTGCTTCTCACTCTCATTTTAGTACTTTGATTATCTTCATCACTTGTATTCCACGTGGCTACAAAACTTCTTCTTTTTGATTTCTTTTCAGAGTCGCGTCGATTTTGAGGACAATTGGGCTTGATGTGTCCGGGTTGGTTGCACATATGACAGATGATCTTCGGTTCTTATGGATTGTCTAATATTTTATTTATTCTGCTTTTTAATTTTCGATTTAGAGTTGGATTTCCATATTTTTAATTCCACCTTTCGACTTTCTTTATTATCAGCTCCAATTCTGTTGCTCCGTCATCATCATCATCACCATCACTTTCTGTTGTTCCTTTGAGAGCCATAGATTTCTTTCGAGTATCTCCTCCTTCACGCAGTTCCTTGAATTTCATTTCTAGCTCATAAATGGTGAGATTTCCGATGAGTTCTTCGACTTTCATTTGTTTCAAATCTTTTGATTCTTGAATGGCAGCCACTTTGGCTTCAAAACTTCGTGGAAGGACTCTGAGGATTTTTCGGGCTATCTCCAACTCTGTGTATGATTTTCCAAGAGCTTTTTATTTGTATACGATATTGGAAAGTCGCCCATGCATCTCTTTAACATTTTCTTCCTTTTCCATTGTGAAATTCTCGTATTCGCTACTTAGCATGGCAAGACGAGATTCTTTGACTTGAGATGTTCCTTCGTGAGTCACTTCTAGTGTGTGCCATATTTCCTGCGCAGTTAGACAATGTAAGACACGATTAAATTCAAATTGATCCAATGAACAGATAATAGAATTCATTGCTCTAGCATTAGCATTTTGTAATTTATTTTCTAGTTCTGTCCATTGATCCAACGGTTTATCTATTTCCTGACTATCTACAATTATAGTTGGTGCTCTATAACCTGTCTCAGCAATGTTCCAAGCGCCAATGGTTTTCAAAAAAAAATTCATTCTATTTTTCCAGTAGGCGTATTCACCATTGAACATTGGTGGTCTAACTATGGACTGACCATCAGAAAAAGCATTATTAAAAGAATCCATTTTAAAAATTCAACTTTTTAACACAAAAATTGATTTTTGAAAAAAATCAAGTTTTTAAAACCAAAAACCGACTTCTATTCTTAGCTCTGATACCACTTGTAGGATCGATTTCACCCAAGAAGGGGGTGAATAGGGTGACAGTATTGATTTTAAAAATTAATTGCGGAAGCTTTTAGAATAATTTCAACACAGGTCACCGAATAATAGCAGCACAGAAAAATAGCAGAATAATAAAATGCAGAAATAGAACGACACAGAATTTACCCAACTTCGGCAAAACCCTACTTACATGCTGCCCCCAACGTTTCTACTAGAAATTAAGTAGTCACACGCTTACACACATAAACTTGCGACACCCGCTACTGAAAAACCTAACTCTACGCTCAAAACCCTGCCACAACTTAGCCACTGAGTTGCGAATTCTCAAACTACGCCACGTAGTTTGTGCCCTAGTCACACGACTAGAAATTACAACGGTTTAAAAACAAAAGTACAAATTAAAAGCACTTTAAATTAAAAACAACCCTAATTCAAAAATAAAAATCCCTTTATAAAGAAAAAGCCTAATAAAACAAAGTCGGCCCCCTTTTTTAATTTGGCATGTTCCACTTTTATTTGCTCCATTCCTTTGTGAAAATGGCGGTCGTTCCTTTTTCGTTCTTCTTCGATCTGTAATTACGGCTTTTTGAAGCACTTGATTTTAGTTAATCAATCGCGAGAATAATTGCGAGTAGCTTCGATCGATTGTTTCTCGTTACTCACTTTGGCTGCTTCTATTCGATGGAGTTCAACTTCGATTTGGTATGTGATTTTCGTTTATGCTATTCTGTTATGCTTGATTGAACTCCTATAATCTGCCGATGATAACTTTTGGGGTTTTAATGCTTGAACTCGATGATCATGGAACTGCCACTGATGTTGCTTATATATAAGTCGATGCCCTTGAATCTTTGTTCGTATCCATTTGATTGAATTCGTCACGTGAGTATTTTCGGTCATTTGATTTTATTTTAATGCTTTGGATATGTTCTGACTTGTTCATATCATATATTTCCTTTACTTCACTATCACGGTTTTAGCTTGAAACCGTTTGATCCTTCCCTGATCGTTACGGCAGCTACTTTCCTATTTTATTTGGATTTGATTTTTGACTTTTTCCATTTTTACACATACTTGATTTCTGACTTGGTTCATGAGGACTCTGGTCGTTTGAATTTATTTTGTTCACTGAATTTCTGGCTTCACTGATCATTATCGCTTTGATTTTGTGACCCCTGTGTACTTCGGCTCTGGCCATCTTTGTGTTCATCCCTGATTATTTTCGATCTGCTGTTTGCATCGCATCATTCATGTATGTTGTCACTGCAATATTCAGTTTGGTTGTAATTGGTTTGCACTGATTTTCTTTGTGTAGCCTGGTTCATTGTTTCATTTGGTATGTTGTTGCATTGCATCATGTGTATACAAACATTCATGTATGTATATAGGTGTATGTCTGCATTCATCCTTTTCAACTGTGTATTTGCATGCATCCCACTGATCATATGTTACTGTCTACTTGCATCCTCATGTATCTACATGTCGACTTTTGCTGTTGATCTTTGGTGCGCTTGAATGTGTATGCTGTGTCTGTTTGTTGTTTGCATTTTCAAGTTTCATTTAGTTGACTCTGTTTCAACTCCACTTCATGTATATTGGTATGGTGTGCACTGTTTTGAGTCTTGTGGTCTTTTGATCTGTTCAATGGAGATAGTGGTATTGGTCTTGATCATTTTTCATGTATATTGGTATGGTGTGCACTGTTTTGAGTCTTGTGGTCTTTTGATCTGTTCAAAGGAGTCAGTGGTATTGGTCTTGATCATTTTGATACTGTAGTTGCACTTGCAGTGTACCATGCTGGTTCATATTATACTCTCTGTTTTGAGTCACTTCCATACTTGGTCGTACTGTCCACCTGAGTTTCCTTTGGTTTCATGTTATAGTTGTAGTCTAGTTGTTGCTTGATGAAGAGGCTGAACCTATTAGTCGAGCTTGCATACTTTGATCTTCTACATGCCTGTAGTGTTCATCATCTCATGTGTGTAAATGTTTGCGCACTTTTTATCTTCACTTGCATATTTGTTCATCAGGTAGTCTTGGTTGAACTCGTTGAGACTGGTGTATTGATTTGGGCTTGCCTGTTCTGGACCTGCTCGAGTCTGATTCATGTCTTCACTGATCTTCTGATCTGGTGCCTGTAGTGTTGTAGTCTTTGACTTGTTTCATGCATCACTGTATATCCATATTGTTGGCATTGTTTATGTTGGTTTTGGATTTTGACCATTTTATTGAACTTGCACCTGTGTTGAATCCAGCTTGAAGCTCGGATTTGACCTTGTGCTGAAAGTTTTGACATTTATTTTATTGCACTTGAGTTGAATCTGATAATTTAGGTTTGACCTGTGCTCACCTGTCCCTGTAAATTTGTCAAGTGTATATATCGGTGTGCACGGCCATGTGGCATATACAGTGATACACTGTGTATGTCACAAGCTGTTCGTGTATGATGAATTCAAAGTTAAATGATGACGAACAACCCAAATAACTGAGGCAAATATTATTTTCAAAGTTCACTTTTTATTTTATACTGCAAAAATATTTTATTTTCAATTTTACTGCGTCAATGTATATTTTTGCAGATTTCTTAGATGTCGGATTCGCATTGGAATAAAGTTGAAGATAAAATACGAGTTGAGTGAATAAGTGATATGTAGTGAGGTCAGATGTAAAAGTGAAATTGTGATGTAATTGAATTTGTATTGCAATCAAAGTTGTACTGTAATTGAAATTATATATATAGTGAGAGTTTGAATTTGTACTATTCAAAATTATAATAAATATTTGTTTGAATAAAATTTCTGTTTGAATTCAAATTCTGTGTTATTTAATTTTATTCAGCAAATATTTATTTAGTCTATGAAAAATAAAATAGTACATTACCAAATACATTTACACGAATATATGTATGTATATATATATATATATATATATATATATATGTTTATTATCATCAAACAAAAATCATATAATAGCATATTCAACAGAAACAATGTATGTTTCATTTGATGAAAGTTTCAAAAATTTTGAAGAGACAAATGATGAAGAGGATTTAATCACTCAAAATCAAGAATCAATTGAAACTAATAATGAAATTAATCATCCTAATAAAATGACTAAACTTTTAAAAGATCATCCTATAGAAAATATACTGGGAGATATCAATCTGTTGTTAAAACTAGAAATCAACTAAGTCAAATGAGTAATGTAGCTTTTATATCAACTATTGAACCCAAAAATCCAAAAGAAGCATCAACTGATGATTCATGGATTTTGGCTATGCAAGAATAATTAAATCAATTTACTAGAAATGACGTTTGGGAACTTGTTCCTAGACCAGAAAATAAAACTATAATTGGAACTAAATGGGTTTATAAAAATAAAATGAATGAACAAGGAGAGGTAGTTAAAAATAAAGCTCGATTAGTCGCTCAAGGTTATTGTCAAGAAGAAGGAATAGATTTTGGTGAAACCTTTGCTCCCGTAGCAAGATTAGAAGCCATTAGGATTCTACTTGCTTTCGCAAATCGTAATAATTTCAAATTATTTCAAATGGATGTTAAAAGTGCCTTTTTAAATGGATTTGTAAAAGAAGAAGTATATGTTGAACAACCACCACTTTTTGAAAATGATAATTACCAAATCATGTTTACAAACTTAAGAAAGCATTATATGGTCTAAAACAAGCTCCTAGAGCCTGGTATGATAGACTAAGATCTTATTTATTGCAATCTAGTTTTGAAATTGGTAAAGTAGATAATACTCTATTTATTAAAAGAAATAAAAATAATATTCAACTAGTACAAGTTTACGTTGATGATATCATTTTTCGTTCAACTAATTTTGAAATAAATAAAGAATTTTCTGAAATAATGACAAAAAAGTTTGAGATGAGTCATATGGGTGAACTAAATTTCTTTTTAGGATTTCAAATAAAACAATTAGATAATGGTATCTTTATTAGTCAAGAAAAATATGCTAAAGACCTAATTAGCAAATTTGGTTTGACTACTGCAAGTGGAAAACCCACTCCTATGGCAACCAATGAGTATCTTAGTAAAGAAGATCTCTCGAAAGATGTGGATCAAAAATTATATAGAGGAATGATTGGCTCACTACTCTATATTACTGCTAGTAGACCTGATATCATGCATAGTGTCTGTCTCTATGCCAGATATCAATCTCAACCAAAAGAGACCCACTTAAAAGCCATAAAACGAACTATAAGATATATTAAACACACATCTAATTATGGTTTATTCTACCCTAAAAATGGTTCTTTTGACTTAATATCTTACTGTGATGCTGACTATGCTGGTTGTAAATCAGACCGAAAAAGTACAAGTGGGACTTGCCACTTTTTGGGGCATTCTCTGATTTCTTGGCTTAGTGAAAAGAAAAACACCGTTTTTTTATCAATAACTGAAGCAGAATATATTTCTGCTGCTTTGGCTTGTTCTCAAGTAATATATATTCAACAAACCTTAAAAGATTTTGATTTAAAATTTTCCAAATCACCAATTTATTATGACAATACGAGTGCGATAAATTTATCCAAAAATACTACTCAACATGCTCGAACTAAACATATTGATATCAGACACTATTTTCTCAGAGATAATATAAGTAAGGAAGTAGTTACTCTCGATTATATCAATTCTGAGAATCAAATTGCTGATATCTTAACAAAACCCTTTAATGAATCAATATTTACTAAATTAAGAAGAGAATTAGGTATTTGTTCTATAACTGAAATATAAAATATAAATAACAAGTATAATTAATAATTAATATTAAAATAATTCAAAGAGTTAAAATATAAAAGACCTTGTTGACATCCCCTATATACCCATGTCGACATGCAACGTTTTTAAATTTTGAAATTTTTCCCACCAAAATTCAAATTATTTGGTTATATATTCTTCACATTTTCAAAATTTTATTCATCCTTTCTGTTATCTCTCTGTTCTTCTCTCTGAAATCAAATAATAAATGGCCTCCTCTTCCAAATCAAACATAAAATCAACCTTTTCATTCCCCTCTCCTACGTCTAGGCCATTTCAAAGCACTACTCTCGCTCGTGTGACTAAAATAAAGGACTCTCTGAAGGATGCACTTCAGATGATGACTGAAATTCAAGTGACTCCACTTCTTATGGCAAAGGAACAAGAGAGAAAAAGCAAGATTCTTAGGAATTTGCAAAAATTCCTAATGGATAACCAGGCCAACCCTATCTTGATTGATGAAGACTCTTCACTCAATCAAGAACCAGAGGCCAGCGAAGAAGAAGAAGAAGAACCCATGGAAAAAGAAGCGCAAGCGGATGATGACTAAGTCATGTGTGTTGGAGAAGTGTGTTTTGACAAAAATGGGAATCTTGTCGAACAACGTGGAAATTTCTGTTGCCACTATCCAAACTGTTCGATTCATAGATCTCCTATGTTTAAAAACACACAATAGTTTCTTTTCTTTTTTCTCCATTGTTATTTGTGTTTCTTTATGTTTTCTAAACGCTCATGTATATACAACTTCATGCGTAATAAATAACTCGTGTTCTTATATGTGTTTTAATTATAAGTACTATCGTGAATTCTTAGTTAGGATAGTTAATAGTTTAGGACTATGTTTTAGTATTAGATTTAAGTGATGATTACTTATGATAACACTATCATTATAATCACTGTCATAAAGTGTTAGTTTTAGGGGGACTTATATAGTTTGGAGTGAGTTCATTGTTGATGACAAAGGGGGAGAAATATAAAATAGGGTAGTTAGGCATCAATTAAGGGGGAGTTATTAGTTTTAGGGGGAGTTATTACGATAGAAATGATATTTTATAAACAAAGGTTGTCATCATCAAAAGGGGGGAGATTGTTAGTCTGTGAGATGATGGTTTTGATGACATCAACCTTAGAATAGATTATAAAATATAAATACTAACATTATAAGCTTAGATATATATGTATATGCAGGATTTCATCATGCAGGCACCAAGAATGAAGACTGTACAGTATAAAGATTCAAGATATCGAGAAAGAAGACTCATAAGTATCAAGATTATCAAGAGTTCAAGATTTCAAGGTTAAGTATTTTTATTAGGAATTTAGTTAAAACTCATAGAAAAGTGCTGGCATCTTAAAATCCAATTTATTCTTGGAATGGAATCCACTTTGAGCCTGTTAAAGGGATGGAACCCTAAGTAGGATGGAACCTACAAAAATCTAGTGAAACATTGTTTTGTATCCACTAACTTTTTATTCAAAATGATTTTTTAAAATTATATCCTGTTTTCAAAATGTTTTCAAAACTTTCCTTTTAAAAGATTCAAAACCCTCTATCCTAATTTTAAATAATTTTAGCCTCAAAATTATCTTTAATTTAAAAGTCAAATTACTCCTGATTTTAAACTATCTTTTAATATAATATATTTAACTTTTAACTTTTAAATATTTATACTTAGATTTAAACATAAAATTATAGTTAAATTCTATATATATTATTCTCTATATTTACTTATGAATTTTAACTATAGTCAAGTATATTAATAAAGTTTAAAATAGTTTTAATATAAAATAAGAGTTATTTTCAAAGAAAATCAAAAAGCCAAAAAATCCTTTGGGATGTCGACATGCCCAAGTACCCCATGTCGACATGGTATCAGTTGAGTTCAAAATTTAAATTCAAAAGAAGTGTCTATTCGCGATAACTTTTCATGAATGGACATGGCTGTTGTTCTTCTATAAATAGGGGTTAGTTTCAACTAATTTTATATTAGATTTTATGGTTTTTCACTTCTCTTCTTCTTCCACATTTCTTAATATATATTCTTACCGTTACTCTGCCGAAATCAACATTGAATCAAACTCGATTACTTCTAGTTTGATTCTCTATCATTATCTCTGCAAGCTTCTCAGTGCTATTCAGAGTTATAGACTTCTTTGTAATCTATTAAGCGAGAAAAGGTGTAATTGTGGCCTTGGAAATCAATCAAGCGAAAAAAGGTGTGATTGTAGCCTTGGTAAATAAATTGGGTAAACTTGTGGCCAGGAAATCAAGTATCACTACCCAGAGGATAGAAATTCTGGAGGGTGTACCTCGTAGCCTTGAAACCGAGGTTGTAATTTTACAATTGCTTTTGGAAGGAAATCCGTACTTGTGTTGCGGGACTGGTTTAGGGTAACTCCGAACCAGTATAAAATCCGGTGTGTTCTTTCCTTTACTGCTTTTATTTTATTTCTACATCTGTGTTTGTTTCTGTGATCATATCTGTGTCTGTATATTGCATACATCAGTGTCTAAATTAACATAAACTGAAAAAGATTTAGTAATTCTTTATTAACACTATTCACCCCCTCTAGTGTTAATCTTAGCCTTAAGATCTGTAATCCGCATTTCTCACAGTAAAATCTATTTTCAAATTTACTGTAGAAAAGAATTTGTTTTGGAAAAATAGAAAATTGATTTGAAAATGAAAAGTTAAAGATTAAGTTTTTAAATTACTTTGGAAATGGAATTTAAAGTTTTAAGATTTTAAAGTTAGTGGATTCTAAAGTGTTAGAATGGGAAAAAGATATATAGCTTATGATTTAATAGGTTTAAAAGATAGAAAGTTGAATATTGAAATAGTGAGATATGGAATATTTTGGAAATAAAGTGAAAATGTGTTTTTTAATTAATAAAATAGTGAAATATTAAATTCAATGTGATTTGTAAATGTTTTGTAAATAATAAAACATAATTTGAATTTGAAAATCTATATTATAGATAAATAAGTGTGCTAAAATTTTTAAATCATATATATTTTATATATGCATATATGTTATTATGAGAGAGAAATATACACATTAAAGTATTAGTGGAATTAATTCAAAAATGGTGTTCACTCAATTTTCTTGCTCTCAGTTTTCATCTTCCAAATTAAATTTGTTCTCTCATTCTCTTTACAAATTCTCTAATAGTAATTCAAATCCATACTCTTACGCTCAAGCTATCAAGAATCGGTTGCCTTCTCAAACTCCAAGGTTGTCCAATCGCGTCTCAAAAACAAAGTGGATTGATTCTAGAAGAGGAAAGAAATTTTGTTTTAGATGCGGGGATCTTAATAACGTTGTTAAATATTGTCGAGACCCTATTAGATGCTTCTCCTATGGATCTTTTGGCCATAAAAGTAAAGACTATTTGAAGTTTTCATCTTTCTTTGATTCTAGTCCCAAAGTATATCATGGCTTCCAATTTGTCTTGAAATGCATGTTGTTGAAAAGAATATCGCTCGATCATCTAGGAACAAGAGAGAAGAAGGAATTTGATATCTCGAGGAACTATTTTATCACTTTGATATAATCAATGCTCTAAATATAGGCAAAGGCTACAAAGATAGATTCGATGATCCAGAAGAATATTTTGGTAATTCTAATTCAGGTTCTCCAGAGGAAAGTTTCATTGATTCGAGCATTTTTGAAAACTCTGTTGCTGTTTTGAATGATTTCAGAGTGGATTTTGATCCCATTCCTCTTGATCCAACTGTTTATAAATGTAAAGAGGATCATTCTTCTTATAACTTAGACCATTCTTTGGTTGTAGTTGGAAAGGATAAGGAGAAGCATGATATCAATGGTTTCTCTTTAGTTAACAGCAAAAGACTTAAATCTAAGTCTCGAGAACATAATGGACATAATGGAGACTTAAATCTAAGTCTTTGACTGCCTCTCTACATGGTCAGGTTGTGAATTTATTATTGATAGTCTTGGAGATAACAATGGATTGTTAAGTCACTCTGAAAATCCGCAATTGATAGTTTTGAGTGATAGTATCTTAAAATCTGAAAAAATGGTGTAAGTTCCATTGATAACAGTTTCTCGAATGTCGTTTGGATGGATTGGTATGAAAAACTTGGAAATTTGGATTTTGAATTGTTGGAACAGGATGTTATCATTAAGAGCAGCAGCAAGTCTAAGCATTGTATAGTCTATTGTCTTAAAAAATTTGTTGTAAATACAATGTCGGATGAGATAAATTGTTGTGTGAAAGGATTAGATGTTTCATCTGTGGATATCTCATATGAATGTTCAGAAATGAGAAGTGTATCAGAGATGCGCCATGGGGACATTTTCACTGTCAGTTACAACGATTATGCTCATTCTGTCACATTTCATAATATTCTGGATTGGGATATTATTTTATCTGATGATGTTATTAATATATTGGAAGAGGAAGCCTTCGTATTTGTTGATAATATGTTGAATGTTGGGAGCGATATGAGCCTGTACATGTATGGTAAAGATATTGCTAACATGCATAAAGTAGTAAATAGGCTTGAATTTCCAAGTTCGAATTTATCAGTAGGTGTTCAAGCTTTGGATTTTGCTGATAATCTGGATGGTGTAGATAGTTTTTTTAAATGAGACTATAATTCCCAAAGACTCAATTGATGAATTAGCCAATGGGGATGGGAATGCTAGGTTGGAGAAGTTGAATTCAGTTTGTCTTGAGCAGGTTAATTCTATAGTTATAAATAAGGTAGAAAAGAATCGATATCTGGAGTAGGGACTTTTGAATTGTTTGGGTGAATTGGATATAGTGGGTCAGGTAGAAAAGAGAGGTCATTCAAATAAGCAAGCAAGTGACGACTGTTTGTTAATTTTGGAAAATGCTAGTGATAGTAGGATTGGCGGATATTCAGCCTCTTGTTCTTCTTCATCAAGGAGAGGTAGGCATAGGATTTCAGCGAAGGCTAGTGGTTCAGTTCATCGAAGTGCCAGGATCTGATGTTGTAGATCTCAGTCCTTAGGTGATTTCCCTTATTCGAGCACCATGAGTGGTCCTACGAATTCAGGCTCAGATTTGCATTCTAATTTGGGTAGTGTATATTCATATTATGCTTTAGGTAGTTTATCTTCTTCTCAGTTTAGTCGGTTGGCTAGGAATACCGCTTTCATTTTTTCTGATGTTGACTTAGATCTTGAGTAAATTAGAGATAGGGAACTTGAGAAGACAAGATCTGTTGGTATATGAGGATTATTAGTCAGAATATCAGATGTTTAAATGATTTAAATAAATGTGACAAAGTCAGGGCTTTCTTTAAAGACTATTTTATCGACATTGCTTTATTACAGGAAACTAAAATTAAATGTCCCTATAACCGTTTTTATAGAAGATTAGGTGGTTTTCATTTTAGGAAATAGGCTTGTCTGCCTTCAGTGGGTGCTTTTAGGGGTTTACAGATTGGTTGGCATGACAATTATTTTAAAATGCTTTAATGTATTTCCAAGCAACACTCATTACATATTATTTTTACAAATCTTAGTGACAATTCTTTTTTAAATATTTTTAATGTTTATGGTCCTAATTTGAAAGTAGATCGTCGGACTCTTTGGTATGAATGTTTGGATTTTAGATCATTTGCTCCGGGTTCTTAGATTTTGGGGCTGATTTTAACATTACGCATTTTTTAGGAGAGCGTTCAGCTCGTGAGGGTGATTTCTCGGCTATGGATGAATTTGACCAATTTATTATCAATTCGAATTTGATTGAAATTCCTCTATCTAACAGAGATTTTACTAGGAATAATGCTAAGGAAACCCCATCTATGGCTTTACTTGATAGGTTTTTTGTTAGTAATGAAATTGAGGATAAATACCCTGTTTGTAGAGTTTTTGGTTTGTCTTACGTTTATGATCATTATCCTCTTATTCTCACATGTGATCAGCATAAGGTTATTAATAAATATTTCAAACTTGGAAAAATGTGGTAGAACCTAACTTTTTAAGTTTAATTTAAAATAAGTGGATTGCTATGAGTTATTATAGTATTAGAGATAGAGATAATTCTGCAAAAAAAATTTGTCCTAAAACTTAGGGATCTTAGGTTTTATCTTAAAAATTGAATAAAAATGTTTTTGGTAGTATTAAAATTAAGAAAGATAATATTCTTTCTGAGTTGCTTAAATTAAACAGATAGAAGAATCTAGACAATTAAATGTAGGAAAGCGTAATGTTTTAGAAAATCTAAAAGAGGAACTTAATTCTATTTTAGTAAAGGAAGAGATTATGTGGAAACAGAGATCCAGGATTCAGTGGATTAATAAAGGTGATAATAATACCAAATTCTTTCACAATATGGCTAATGGCAGAAAACATAGTAATACAATTAATTCTATTATTGTAAATAATGAAGAGTTAGTTGACCAAAGAGATCTTAATAAGGCTTTTATGGACTATGACAAAGATATTTTTGGTAATAAAAATACTCATAGAATTAATGCTAGATCGAACGATTTATGATCCTGTAATGAGCAATTTCATATCTGTTTAAATATATTGCTACTATATGTTTAGTTAGGTGGGATTCTGTAAGTAAATGTAGTAGTCATAAATCAATTTGGTTACGTGCATAATTTTTTTTTATACAATTTGATTTATGTATAGACAAATGTTGTTTACTGAACAAAATCAATTTTTGTCATTAATAATTGTTTTATACATATTTATTAATGAATTCATATATATATATATATATTAGTGTATATTTCTCTCTCTTTTTTTTTGAGAAAAATGTGTGATCCTCTATAAATAGAGGAAAGCACACATGCAACTATATATATCACAAAAATACGGTGCTGTCAACATGCTTGGCAGGTAACAAAACTAGATACAAGTGTCAAAAAAGCTTAGGTACCCCTAAGTTGAGTTCCGGCAAGGCCACCACCCATCACACCCCGTTATCGAGCTCCGGCATTGCCACCGCCCGATATTAAGGTGTTAGAAGTACCTAAAAACTAAAGAAAAGCCAATAATACTGTATGTCATCACAAACTAAGAAGGAACCTCCATGCATCTGGTTCGGAAGGAATGGAAAAGCAACTACTATGAAGTTGAACTGAATATGATGCTGAATGGAAAATCCGCTCTGAAGACTCTGTACAAAAGAAAGAAGTGCCAAGCAGAAGAGTAGATCCTCCTGAAAATAGTACACCACAATGGAGATGAAAGTATCCTGTATCAGTGGTGAAACTGCTAATGATCCTGAGA
Source organism: Allium cepa (assembly GCA_030765085.1). Lineage (NCBI taxonomy): Eukaryota > Viridiplantae > Streptophyta > Magnoliopsida > Asparagales > Amaryllidaceae > Allium > Allium cepa. The sequence goes on along the minus strand of CM060932.1, from coordinate 571,500,357 downwards.
GGAAATCTCTGCTTTGATGACCTCTCTACAATCCAAAATCTTGCAATCTGAAGACATGTGTACCTGCAAAGTGAACCTGACACCTTATCACCCATACCTGTGTCTGAAGGGCGACTAACAAAAAAGTTAGAATGATACATATATGTATATTTACATAATTTATATACATATATACGTATTAATGAGATAGGAAATAAAAAGCGTAAATAAGACTAACTGGACAAATACAAAAGAATTAAATTACTCATAAACTAATACCAACAATGACTAGTACAATAATTGAAACAAATCTTAAAAAATTCTTATGAACCTTTGATCATAAGTAAGTTATGATTAATAGTGAAACCAACATATAAATTTGAAAAAATATTAATATTACTAATGTTAATGTTAAATATATTATTATTGTGTTTGAATAAGTTAATATTATAACTAACCTTATTAAGATACCCTTTAAATATGTTATTTTTAGCTAATTTATATATGGGATTAGAAATCCAATTAAAACAAATTGAAGAAATTGTAAAAATCAATTTGTAAAAATGACTATTATTATTACTAAAAATTCTTTAATTTCTTTAAAACCAAATATACCAACAAATAATAATGAATAAAGTGTCTAGTAAGCACCTAATATTCTTTTTGAACCTAAATCTAGAGTTATTCCAGTAGAAGTCGCAAACCGAAATTTTAGCTATTATATTAAAGTTCAAATTTTTAAGAGTATTATTTAGAATGTAATAAGAATACATGCAGTCATAGTATATATGTTTAATATCTTTAAGGTGCAGATTACAAAAATAACATTTATTATCATTTTAAATGTCTTTTCTCTTTAAAAATTCTAAAGTATTAAGTTTTCCATGTGGTATTTACCACGTGAATTTTAGATTTAGTAGGAGCACTAGATTTCCAAATAAAATTAAAAGAGTTCTTTATTATACCTAAAAAATTAGTGAATCTGTAAAAAGAATTAGAATTATATCTATTACTCTTACCCATTCCCAACTAATAATATCATTATCATTATCAATACTATAAAGATTTAATCTAGCATTAAGCAAAGAAAGTTGCATAAGGGTTGAACCTACTAAAATTTCGTTAAAACTAAAATTCCAAGGAGGATCGTTTTTGGGAGAATAAACATCAATAATTAAAGCAAACTTAAAATTATAGCTTTCATAAAGCTCTTTAAATTCCAACTTAAGAGGTAAAGCCGAAATCAAACAGTCATGCTAGAAAGAAGTACAATTACCAGAATGAACTATCGTACTAATACCTAAGTTAAAAATCTCATGACATTTTAAAACATTTTTCCAAAAATTAGATAGATTTTGAGTGATAAATTGCTGCTACCATTATAGTAATATTTAGAAATGATCTCTTTTCAAGTATCTTTATCATTAATATCCTTAAACTTTCATAACCATTTACCTAGTAAGGACAAATTCGTATTATGCAAATTAATGACTCCTAAACCTCCACCTGTTTTGGATTTACAAACTGTTTCGCGGTTTAATAAGCATTTAATGCAATTATTAGAGTTTTTGCTAATCCAAAGGAAATCCCTTCTAATTTTATCTATTTTATCAATCACCCAATTTGGAAAAATATGCGTAGACATCCAATAAATCAGGAGTGCTGATAAAACAGAATTTGTTAATACTAATCTACCTGCTCTTGATAGTAATCTCCAATTCCAATCAGAAATCCTATTTTTGATTTTATCTATGATTAAAAACCAGTCGTCATGTTTGAGCTTAGTAGGTCTAATCACAAAACCAAGATAGTTGAATGGAAAGTTCATAGTTTTGCAATTAAGAGTATTAGCTACTAAATTTTCAACTTTTTCAAAGTCGTTTAAAAATAAAACAGAACTTTTGTCAAAATTTATTTTTAAACTTGATAATAATTCAAAACTATATAAAATAAACTTAAGCGTAATAATGTGCCTAGGTAAATGGGAGGAAAAAAAAGCAAGGTATCATCGGCAAATTGAAGGGAAGATATACCGTTACATGATATATCATTACCTTCAAATCCCAAAGATCCATTATCAACTGCATTTTTAATCATCTTGCTAAATTAAATAATAGAGGCAATAAATGATCCTTTTCCTTAAACCTCTCTTAGATTGAATTTTATTACCTAAAATACCATTAACCATTATGCTAGAGTTACTAGTTCTAAGCAAATTCATAATCCAGCTAATCCAGCCATGACTAAAACCTCTAGCATGAAAGATATCAACAATAAAATCCCAATCTACCGAATCAAAGCTTTAGCAAAGTCCAATTTTAAAATCACACAAGTTATATTATTCTTACAACAGTGATTAATGTATTCTTGAACAATAGCTACACAATCAATGATATTTCTCCCTTTATGAATGCAGTTTGTGAACAGTCAATTAAGTCATTCATTCTTAAACTAAGTCTGTTAGCTAATACTTTAGAAATAATTTTAGCAAAATAGTTAATCAAAGAAATAGGTCTAAAATCTTTAAGATTGTTGGCACCTACTTTTTTGTGTAATAAATAACATTTGCAAAGTTAAATCTTCCTAGTTGTAAATTTCCATTATAGAAATTATTGATCATATTAATTAAATCTATTTTCAAAACATTCCAAAACATTTTATAAATGAAAATTGGGAACCCATCCGGCCAAGGGGATTAACCCCTAGCAAATCATTGATAGCTTTCCAAATTTCATCCTCAACAAAAGGATTGTCTAACCCAGAAAGATCAACGATAGAGTCAGACGGATATAAAATATAATTTAATTACCGTGATGTGAATCAAAATTACCAATTTAATGATGCCTTTGGATCCACATTGAAGCAATGAATTCCCTTTCTTTTACCATTCTTGATTCGTCAGATTGCAAGTCCAGAATCACCGACCTCTAACTATCGAATGGTATTATTTTAGTTTGAAATATATTTGAGAATTTTGGAGCGTATCGAGAGTTATGTTTTAAATAGCAATGTAGAAGGTAATAGAGGCCAAAAAATGGTTAGTAATTTTTTTTAGAGATACATATATGTGTGTGTGTGTATGTGTGCAGGGTTGTATTAGAGAGAAATGAGGAAAACCTTTTTATCCATTCTCATTTTATCTCAACCCATTATCTCCAAGCCAATTCTCTATGTTTTAGTAACCCCTAGACCTTCTTGAAATCAAAATTTTGTAGCCCTAATGATGGGCCTTAAACCCATCTAAGCACAAGCCAAAATACTATGCAATCAAATCTAATTTAATCGCTTGTCGATATTGTATATCAATCGATATACTTATAACTACTATATTTATATAACATTATTTATTTCACAAATCATATTCAAATTTTATAATTAATATTTCATACATATTAATTAATTTAATTAATTTATAACAATTATAAACTAATTAAATCGTTCGGTCTTAGGGGAATTCATCATTTCGGCTGTGTAACTCTTGGGTGTAAATTTGATCAGCAATTAACATCGAAATTTTCTAATGTTAACGTTCACGTGTCACTTAGCAGGTGGTGTGACATTATGGACTATTTAATCGCTACTCATTGTTGGTAAAATCCAATTTTAGTTTAATAAGCATTAACCAGTTGTGACATTTGTTTACACCAATTCTCTTTGTCAAAACTATATCACTTTGGACTTATGGAATTTGGTAATGGTCAAAATTCCAACCTCATCTACATTCAACTTTATGGTCCAAATACAAAGTCCTTGGTTCAATAATAACAATTATTATTAACCAAAATGCTCTGGCCAGAGACTTTGACTTTGAGTTGACTTTGATACTAACCGCATATAACTGAGGAGACGAATCCTCTCTTGAATAGTGCTTCACTTCCAATACTTCCACTCGACCCAACTATAGCCACTCGATGGATGCCATGCCATAATTCGGATATAATCAAAGTAAAGCTTTCATATTGAAGATCCACAGTATTCCCAAGTCGAGAGAATTGTGTAAATCAGTCATATAGATATTTTATGTTTTACCTTAGTTATATTAAACAACAAAAAACTATCGAGTGAGTCGTTCCATAGTTACCCAATAACTATTAGTAAGTAACCCCTTGGTGCCCCTAGTGGTTATGAGTAAGACACCACCTAACATTTGGAGAGTATTACGTACTCGAGTCTCAATGGATACATCGATATCCAGTCCGACGCATCTTGACTAGGAACGGTTAAAATGGTATATTTGTTTCGTTGCCATAAATTACTCACGGTTACAACACTTTGTAACTACTACCACAAAATATATCATTTTTGGATTTTCTATAACTTAATTAAGTTAAATAATTATCATAATCACATTGTGTCAAGTATATAATAGGAATAAATACTTTTTATTTTAAACAAGATTGGTCAACAAGTTGGATATATGTAACAAATTACATAATTGCCCCTAGGGCATACTCCTATTCTATCAATCTTCCGCTTACACTTGGGGTCAATTATGGAATCTAATTCCAACTTCTCTAATCTTTTTTCTCAAAACCAATTAGGTCAGTCCCTTAGTGAATGGGTATGCTATTAAGTTTTAATTATCCACTTTGTCGATTAACTCTCTCTGACGCTGATAAACTGCCTTTATCATGAGGAACAATTCGAAGTATGATTTTCGACTTCTAGTGAGATTTAAACCAATTTCATGAAATTGTTATCTTATAACAATATTTTGGGATTCTCAACATTTGGAATCACCTTTGGCTCGGTTATAAATTTGTGCATTTCTATCTATATACATTGGTTTATTGTAGCTCTATTCAAGTTAATGCTCCCAACATTTTGTTGAATCAACCACAATAACCTTTATTTTGAAACATTTTCAAATTAAATATTATAACTTGAATTTTATCATTGACATTATACTCAATGTCACTTATAAAAGTTTGTGTCCAAACGTTCCATCATAATGAGTTTGTTGTTTCTATAAATAATTCTCTAGTATTTCATAAATACACGAGAACACCTCATACAACCATTTAGTTATATCAGTTTGGATTTTATATTTCTCCATGTATCAAATATATAAACAAAACACAATACTATACGCAACATAACATGCATGATAATTCCTATTGCTAATGCATAAGGAATCCAATTTACATATTCTCTTTTTGATATGGTGCTCTTGTATATCGTTTTGGGACATCCCTATATCTTTTATACTCACCATAAAAGACATCATTTACAATAAAAAATTGAGTATTAAAACAACTAAAGTTGATTTTAATACAAGCATATTGTTAAAATCAGCAACATGTTGTTTATTTATAGTTTAAAAATATCAATGTACCTTTTAACGTTCTTTCTTATGAACACACGCTTCCTTTGTACTTTGATTGAAAATACAAACTATATGATATTTCTATCAAAATACTTATTCAATCTCGATGGTTATTAAATGATACATTGTATCATTTCTTAGAGCATATCCAAAGACTCACAAAACCAATATCGCTCCCACTGACTTTGAGGCATTTTTAGTTAATATATGTAAACGATTAACTCTAAATCATTATTAAGAATTTTCTGTTTCAATACATAAGTACCAAACACTAAGTCTTATCGAGCGATAATTTTTTGAGTAAATCTGAATTAACTTCAGCATGTTAAATACTGAATCTATTATGGCAATTTCAATAATTGAAATTTTCGATATTATTCTTATCAACGTTGCTCTTCCAACCACAATAGTCTTTCTAATAAAGATACAATCTCGACCGATGGATCACATCTCTTTGGTTACGACCACCAAAATCATATTTTGATAGCATACTTGAAATTCTTTCAGATTTGCGCATCACACCATATAAAGAAATCTTAAAGGTTTAATTGAACAACCGAGGGTGATGTATATTTTCGACATTAATGAGAAACTCATAGTCTCTCTTCGATGTACAAGAGTACTTATTAGAAATTCTAATGCCATGTGTTCATTTAGGTTAGTTAATTTTACTTTATCCCATATAATGAGTTCTATCTGTGGATCGGATCCAATTCCATTCAACAACCAAAATTTCTCAAAGAAATTCCTTCACAATGAAGTTGATATATCTTGAAACAACAATTATTTCTTAGTGCAAATAAAATAGGGATTCATAAATGCATTATGAACCTTTTTATTTATAAAATGGATTTATTTTACATAAGTTATGTTCAAAACATAAATATGTCATTTGATGACAGACCTTTCCAAAAAACTTTTTGGAGATTCATACAAGATCCCTCATAAACACTTATTACACACAATCTTTCGACTCGCACAACCTGCCAATTCCTTAGCCTAGGATATACTAAGATTTCTTACTCCTTTATCTTATATGATTTTGTGAACTATTGTTTAAATGAAATAATATCAACCTTGTGTGCTACTCTAAAGTACATGACCTTATAGAAAGAAACTAGCTCAACTTCACTCATAACTAATCGTAAATTGTCTAACAATGTCTGATTACTCCTTATCGATGCATTATTATGTATCACATGGAGGTGTGACTTTTGAGATTGAATATACATTAAACTTTAGGTACATTTGGAACTCTTTCCAATATACTCACTTATTCGACCAAATCAAATCATTTTATTCAATTGGATGTTATTTTATTTACTTTTCTTTTATATTCTATGATTTTATCATATAACTTACTACATGTGTATCCAATACATAATTACTTGTTGGTAATAAATCATCGATGAATATAACAAAGTATGTGGAACCCTTTTGGTATTAATAGACTTGTGATTACATACATCAATATGTAGTAATTCAAAGGGTTCATCAACTCTTATGATGCTCCCTGTAACGGCCAGGATTTTTCAACCCTCGAAAATCGACATTAATACGTCAACTTTATTATATGCCGTGCAATTGAATGCCGGAAAACCCGATAGTTAGGGGAAAAGAAAAGGAAGAGGTAGAAGAAAATAGAACAACAACACAGAATCTCATAAACGTAGCGGGACAATATACAATAGATAATAACATGTTCTTATACAAAAAGAGCTATAATTGTCATTTATACATAACATCATCAGAGTACAACTAATCAACAACTCAATACTGGACAATTATAATAACTTGTCCTTACTAGTGCTGGCTAGATAGCCTAACACACATAGCGGAATGTAACCAAGCATATGGGATACGTCTCTGTCATCTAGCTCATCTCCTGAGCTCTATAGCATCCGAACCTGAATCTGTAATACTTGGTCTGATCCGAGAATTATAGTAAAATAACACCCAAGTCGGTTTAGAAAACCAACGTGAGAAAACACACTCAACTTGAATTATTGTCGTTATCAAAATCCATTGAAAAACAAAGGTATCTCGTAAGACCACGTCACATGTAAAAATGACGAATTTTTACCTCACGATAATCAAAATATTTTATATCAAAATCATCTTATATTATAATAGTGTCTAAGTAAAAATACTTATTCAAATAGCTGAAATTGTTGCAATAACTAAATTCCAGCATACTGGCTTTACAACCAAAACCGTAAAGGCACGTATTGGAGAATGGATTCCATACAATGACTAGGCACTAGAGTACCACTTATCACAGTGCACATTTAGAAAAATGTACCGAGGATCTCATAGGGATCCCCTACAACACAAGACCGACTACCCCTGACCCGGATAATACCGAATATCCTATCACCTGGGGTGTTCCCACCCTTATCAAGCTCTCTCATGCACCAAAATTAAAATATCCAAGGGTATCTATAAAGGTGGTAAACATACCCTAATTGGATGCGACCCATATAGCCTTGCTGCATTACTCTGATTTTCAATCATTCCGATTGATGAGGCTTGAGGCTACGGTTTCCTTTTTATGGAATTTATAATTGGAATGTTCATTATCCTCCAATGACAACATGTTGAAATCATTCATCCGTACAAGTCTGTTTTAGGTCTGAATGGCCCGAAGGCACTATTCCTACAACATCCATTTTGGGATCATCCTCGGGACTAGTAGCTATTAGCCCTTGCACTACAATACTCCATCTTTGATTCCATGCTCTTTCTTCACTTTGAAAACGTATTCGTTGGATCGAAATGGTTTTTGGATAACTTATCCGATCCTGGTCTCTTCGAAACAACATTCGATATTTCCGGTAAACTTAACCCCAGTTCTATAAAAAATAAACAGAGGAAAATAAGATCGGAGATCATCTCCTAACCGTTAGTGGACGAATTTCCTTATCATTGTCCTAGAAGAATGAAACTAGTTCATACGTATAGATAGCACCTTCGACGGTAACTATTCCATATAATTCCCATGTTTTCTCCTAGATATTCCCAAAGTTATGTTTTTGGTCCAGATTTAATAGTCGGTTATTTAACTATCAAATAAACAATCATTCAATCAAAGATTCATTTCCCACTAAAATCCCTAAGCCTTATTTAATTTAAATTTCAATAAATTAAATCTCTTTATCAAAAAGGTATATACTTATCTTATCAAAATAAGTATGTTCACAAACCATTCCCTTTGAAAATATTTGAAAAACCTTTTAAAATAAATATGGAAAGCACCACGTGGAATCAACCATGGATTCGTAGCTTAATGATTACGTCTATATCCCGGAGAAATCCAAACTTAACCGTAGTCAATCTCTGCCTCCAATTTCCGCCATGAAAGTATACCATTACTTTCCGAAAACTTTATTTAATAATTAAATATACTTTTAAACAATTAAAATAATTACATAACTTTAAACAATAATTAATTCTGGTATACTAGTAAAATTCTAATCGATTTACAAGACTTGGTTATAAAAGTAATAATTCATTTTGACAATTTAAAAATATTTAAATAACTGACATCTTGAAATATTTTTATGCTAAACATTTTTAAATTACATAGTTTAACAATTAAAAAATCTTCTCCTTAAAATAAACTCAACTTCTCGATTAAAAAAAATTCAATTCCAATATAACCAATCTAATATTTATAAATCTCTCTTGATTTATCACCAATCGATTTATGTCCCCAATTTCATAAGTCCCTTTTTTCACATTTTCAAATGTAAAATCTATCATTTCTTTTTAAACCTTATTTACCCATCTTATTATAAATTCTTATCGTGAATCTAAATCTTCAATTTATCAAATGATAATCATTTCACCTTATTTATAAACATTGTTTATAAATCCCATAGTCTTATTTCCCATTTACAACGGTTTCTCATCACTTAAATCCATTATAAATAAATTTTCTAAAATAAATTCCAATTATAAATCAATTTCTTAAATAACTCAATCTATATTCCAAAACCAACCAAATCTCGATTCTACTTCCATTTCCTAATTTAGAAATCTTGTCTAAGATCTAATATAACCAATTTTATAGTTATTTCCAAATTTCCTTTTGTTCTCCAAACTATTAAGAATCCCCATTTTAAAAACCTTTTATATTAAAAAAAGTATCACTTAAGAATAATTATTTAAAATCCTTTATATACATTATTCCAAAATTTCCATTTAAAATATCATGAATAGTCTACTGCAAAGTCAAACTATTTATTTTACCCAATCATTTTTTTAACTAATCCAAAACTCTATATAAATACTTCACTTCCAAAATCCCTTTTTAATTTCTTTTCAAATTAAAAATACATATATTTATGGTATTTTAAAATACCAAAATCTAGGCCGGTGTTATATAGCATCTAATAAATTCCAATCATATTATAATCTATCACAGATTATCCAAACATATCATATATCACTATATAAGAAATTAAATTCAACATTTTTGAGGAATCTATTTGGATCTCTCCAACCTGTTTGCTTGCAACCACAAATGTTAGATAACATAAAATACCAATACCGCTTTGAGGCGGGATATCTCGGTAATGTAGGGTCATCTGCTCCAATAGGCGGGAATATATCCAACATACAATATAATTTATCTATTCAACCATTGATTAATTATAAAATTAAACCAGCAATCCAAGTGAGTGATATTTACTCACTTTTATCTCCTGTTGTCGCCGGATGTTCCATTTTGAAACTAAAATCGGACGATGCCCAATTTTAGCCCAAATTTTGACCTTCTCCAAATCTATCCAAACTAAGTTCATTTTGAAGCTCTCGTCACCACAATCGTTGCGCAAAAAGTTTCATCCAATTTCGACCTTGTATAAATGAGATATACATGTTAGAAGCCATCGTGATTTTTAATTAAAATCAAAACATCATATATATAAATTTACAGTCATACCCTCCCGCACTCACTTCACCTTCTTCCCAAATGTGCATGCACAGGAACAAACTATTATAGCCATGCACAAAAATCATGACATGGAGATTTGCTCCACCAATCTCGGTTTCGCCTTCGCCGTCGTGATTCTCCCTATGAGCTTGCCCTGTCCATACCCACCGACTCAAGCTCCTCAAACGAAATATGATCGCTCAATAATGCCTTAAGATGTACGATGTCGCATCCCACCACAGGTGACCGCACATCCCAAATTTGGCTCTGAGGTGCTAAACTCCAACGTAGACCCAAAACTAACCTTCAATCCATCCATCGATGATCACCACCATCGAAAAATCACTAACCCTAGCACAATATTCTCACATCTACACTGTCGAGATGCCCAAAACATCGTCATGCCTTGCCAAAACACACCACATCGAAACCATCAACAAATGATGATTTTTAAAACTAGTTTGATGACATTTAGTTGAGTGGATTAAGAGATGGAGATTTTTAAAGTTTGATTTCTTTTTTTTTCATTTAAATGTGCTCTGCTGTGAGTTTAAAAGAAAAGGAAAGGGAAACGTATACAAGAAGGGATAGGTCAGATAAAATCTAGGTTGGCTTGAATGAAAGACAAGAAACTAATGTGAGGGGTTGACTAGTCAATATGTATTAATAAATTCAAAATATCTCGATTTATGGTAACTCAAAATTACAAACCCCCATCAAGGCATGCCACCAGGCATTTATAATGTCATACCCCTATTTCGAATGCAATGGAAAAGGTTCCGCGTTCTAGTTCGATCGTATGGAGAAGGTAGCTTTTTAGACCCCAATAATTATATTGAACTTTCGATATTAAATTCAACGCGTTTCTATTCCGTACGGCCAAATGATAAGACCAAAAATTACGAAATTTGAAAATACACTATTCTGGATCTAATGAAACTCATTTCGTCAAATTTCGAGACTGTGCACCAAAAATCTATTTTTATATGTTAAATAAAACGAGATATTTTTTAATAAAAATTGAACAAAACATGTTTAAATTCGATATAAAAGTTCTATTACCAATATTTTTATGAATATAAATTTTATAAGCCTTTAAATAATTTTTATCAAGCTTAAAACTCAAGATTCAAATATTTAACCAAATTTTAATTATTAAATTCCACAATTAAATTTCCCAATAAATCGTTAATTTTGAAATTCAAGTTAAAATTTTACTTTTAAATATTTAAAACCAATTAAATATTCCAATTTCAAATAACTAAAATTATGGGTCGTTACATTACTCTCCCCTTAAAAGAATTCATCCTCGGAATTGCAAATGTAAGAAGAATGGTCCAAACCCTATTAACTTTCCAAAATCAACTAGTTAAATCAATTTTCAAAAATCAATCGGTTGAAACCACATCATCACTTTTACTAATTTCCAAATTCATCCATAGATTTCCAATAAAATTATCTTTTCATTCATTTCAAATTTTAACTCAAGTTCAATTTTAGTTATTAAAAATTGTCTTCAAAATTTTATAACTCCTTAAATTTTCAAAAAATTTCGCCAACGTCTCCTTTGCGTGGCTAGATCCAAACAATTACAAATCGCCACTACGGGTCCAAATCATCAAAAGAAAACAAAAGTCAAGTGGCTCAATCATAAGTCATCAATTTCAAACAACAATTTAAACATGTGCCTTTTTGGGGCAATTAAAATCTCTTTTGATATTGAAGACATCAATTTAGTTCTTGCTTTTATATACCCACACCTTATTCACCAATGATATCTAATCATATAATCAAAATCATTTTATTCGGCATTTTCAATTTCCAATATTTGCTTTACTTAAGCCCATACAATGCACATATAGCATCTGTATGCAAACATCAAATCTGGTTGCTCACTCGATCACACAATTTCACTTCCAAACTAGTACCGTTCGCGCGACTCTCTAGTGTGGACTCGTATCAGGTTCCTTGATTAGAAACCGTCATTCTCCTTGCATAGCTATAAACTATGATAGAGAATTCCAAAATCAATCAAAAATCATATTCAGCGTTCTCCGTCGAAAATCAAGTGAAAAATCCTAACTCGGATCAATATAAAATATCTTGAAATTCTATGCTTGAATCTGGATCAAAACCATTATGCGAATAAAATAACGTACGTGCAACTTACGTATTTATTTTAATTGATTTAGCTGCACTTAATTCTCTTATTTACATTTACTTCATTCACTTCCAATTTTCCACTTTCAGTTATTCACCTTTATTTGATCCGCATTCTAATATTTACTTGATATATTTTCCAATACCAATTATCTCTTAAGAATTTCCACATCAAATTTTCTTAAGTCAAATACAAACATTTTATATGAACTTCTTAGATTAATTACCACTTTTCCACTTTATTTCATATCCATTTCCAATCAAATTCAATTTGAATTCCACTTAACTCAATTTATCTTTCAATTCCAATATTAAATTCGTTCAGCCATGCCACAAACCATATTTAATTCACTAATTATTTTAATTAGTTCCATCTACTAATTTATTTCAAACTCAATCAATTCTATTTCCAAGAATTTATTTTATTTAGCCCAACTTAAGCTAAATTTTCAATCTCACTTTATTTAACTTAATTCAAGTTAAATTCCATTCCATAATTAAATTTCAAATTTTTACTATTCTTGCATTCTTAATCAACAATTTTAAACATTGTTGTAACTTTCTAATTTCGAAATTCTATATGTTATCAACTTATTTTTCCATATTTTCAAATAAAACATTTTAAATCAAAATCCCAGAGTTTAACAATTTGTTCTAAGTATTTCAAATCAATTTTGATATCATATATATATCTATATATATATGTATGTATGTATGTATATTTATATAGAGAAAAAATCCCTTGGTATGTCAAATCATTCTTTTGCATTTCAAACCAAAACCAGTGTTACTAAACAAAAACCCAATTGGTAACATTTTCTCTCTTGAAACTCAAAAATGAATGCCGACGATGCTGCAGCCATCACCGAAATTATTTTCCAGCGAAATAAGCGAGTTCAGTGCTTTTATTCCCATAATATTTCCAATTCAAAAATAGTCTCCAAATAATATCACTATTATTTTCCAAGACTTTGAAAAACATTTCAAAACCAACGGGAATTAAATTCCAAAATTCCCAGCCTTCAAACCCTTTTAACAAATCATATTTAAATATAATTCTGGAATTTAATTTCATTTCAAATTATAAATCACATTTACAAAATCACATTTTCATAAGTCCATTTCATTATGTGAAATTATTTCTTAACTTTTGACTATAGTATCAACTTTTATTCAATTACCACAACAACAAATGATAATAGCTTAATATTATCATTTCCTAACAACCAAGCACACCATGTATACGACATAATAATTTCTGAAAAATTATTTCTTTATATATAAAATATAGTTAGGGTAAATTATTTCATTTACCTAATTTCAAAACAATACCATGTCGAATTGCTCTGCTCAAGTGTTTAGAGATCCCCATTAATAACGTTAATTACTTGTATTGACCATACTTAATAGATTAACCAACACAATATAAAACAATTTTTATATCACTAAAAACTACATGCTCATATTTCTTAATACACTAAAACTCATTCGAAGGTACTACTGTCCTTATCTCTAATGAGTTACCCCACCAAAGCCAATATATCCTTCGGCCCTAATACCAAAATGTAACGGTCGGGATTTTTGGACCCTCGAAAATCGACACTAATACATTCGCTCTATTGCATGCCGAGCAATCGAATGCCGAAAAACCCGATAGTTAAGGGAGCCGAAAAACCCGATAGCTATGGGAAAAGAAAAGGAAGATGTAGAAGAAAATAGAACAACACGGATTCTCACAAACACAGCGAAACAATATATAATAGATAATAACATGTCATTATACAAAAAGATCTATAACTGTTACTTATACATAGCATCATCAGAGTACAACAAATCAACAACTCAATACTGGACAACTATAATAACTTGCCCTCAATAGTGCTGACCATACAGCCTAACACACACAATGGAATGCAACCAAGTATGTGGGATACGTCTCTGTCGTTCAGCTCATCTTTTGAGCTCCATAGCATCCTTACCTGCATCTGTAATGCTCGGTCTGATCTAAACATAATAATAAACTAACACCCAAGTCAGTATGCAAACCGACGTGAGAAAACACACTCAATTTGAATTATTACTGTTCTCAAAATCCTTTGAAAAATAAAGGTATCTCGTAAGACCACATTACACATAAACATGATAGGTTTTTACCTTACGATAACCAAAACATTTTATACCTTAATCATCTGATATTATAATAGTGTCTAAGTACAAATACTTATTCAAATAGCTAAAATTGTTACATTAATTAAATTCCAGCATACTAGGCTCTACAACCAAAATTGTAAAGGCACGTATTGGAGAATGGGTTTCATACAATGACTAGGCACCGGGGTACCACTTATCACAGTACACTTCTAGAAAAATGTACCGAGGACCTCGCCGGGATCCCCTACAACACAACATCGGACTACCCCAAACCTGGATTGTACCGAATATGTTATCACCCTAGGTGTTCCCAACCTTATCCAGCTCTCCTATGCACTAAAATTATAATATTCGAGAGTACCTAGAAAGATGATAAACATACCCTAATTGGGTGCGACCCCTTAACCTTCCTGCATCTCCCCTGATTTTCAGTCATTCCGGTTGATGAGGCTTGAGGCTACGATTACCATTTTAAGGAATTTACACTTGGAATGTTCATTGTCCTCCAATGAAAATGTGTTGAAAACATTCATCCATATAAGTCCATTCTGGGTCTGAATGAAACCGAAAGCACTATTCCTATTACATCCATTTTGGGATCATCCTCAAGATTAGCAGCGTTTAGCATTTGCACTTCAATACTCCATCTTCGATTCCATGTTCTTGTCTTTACTTTGAAAATGTATTCGTTGGATCGAAGTGGTCGTCGGATAACTTATCCGATCTCGGTCTCTTTGAAACAGCATTCAATATTCTCGGTAAACTTAACCCAGTTTTTTGGGAAATAAGCAGACAAAAATAAGATCGGAGATCATCTCCTTATCATTAGTGGACAGATTTCCTAATCATCGTCCTAGAAGAACGAAACGAGCTTATTTGTATAGTATATCACCTTCGACAGTAACTGTACCATATAATTCCCGTGTTTGCTCTTAGATATTCCTAAAGTTATGTTTTTGGTCCATATTTGATAGTCGGTTATTTAACTATCAAATAAACAGTCATTCAATCAAATATTCATTTCCCACTGAAATCCTTAATCCTTATTTAATTTAAATTTCAATAAATTAAATCTCTTTATCAAAAAGGTATATACTTATCTTATTGGAATCAGTATGTTCACAAACCATTCCCTTCGAAAAGTATACCATTACTTTCCAAAATGTTTGTTTGATTATTAAAAATACTTTTACTATAGGCAATCTCTGCCTCGATTTCCACCATGAAAGTATACCATTACTTTCCGAATGGTTTATTTAATTATTAAATATACTTTTAAACAATTAAAATAATTACATAACTTTGAACAATAATTAATTTTGATTTATTAATAAAATTCTATTCGATTTACAAGACTTGTTTATCAAACTTATAATTCATTTTGACAATTTAAAAATATTAAAATTAACTAACTTCTTGAAATATTTTTGTGCTAAAACATTTTTAAATTACCTAGTTTAATAATTAAAAAAATCCTCTTTTTAAAACAAACTCAACTTCTCGATAAAAAAATATTTTTCAATTCCAATATAACAAATCTAATATTTATAAATCTCTCTTGATTTATCACCAATCGATTTATGTCCCCAATTTCATAAATTCCTTTTTTCACTTTTCCAAAAGTAAAATCTATCATTTCTTTTTAATCCGACTTACCCATCTCATTATAAATTCTTATCGTGGATCTATATCTTCAATTTATCAAATGATAATCATTTCACTTTATTTATAAACATTGTTTATAAATCACATAGTCTCATTTCCCGTTTAAAACGTTTTCTCATTACTTAAATCCATTATAAATCAATTTTCTGAATTAAATTCTATTTATAAATCAATTTCTTAAATAACACAAACTATATTTCAAAACCAACCAAATCTCGATTCTACTTCCATTTCGTAATTTCAAAATTTTGTCTAAGATCCAATATTACCAATTTTATAGTTAGTTCCAAATTTTCTTTTATTCTCCAAACTATTAAGAAACCGATTTTTAAAACCTTTTATATTTAAGCAAGTATCACTTAAGAATTATTATTTAAAATCCTTTATATACAATATTCCAAAATCCACATTTAAAATATCACGAATAGTCAACTACAAAGTCAAACCGTTTATTTTACCTAATCATTTTCTTTTAACTAATCCAAAACTCTATATAAATAGTTCACTTCCAAAATCCCTTTTTGATTTCTTTTCAAATTAAAAATACATATATTTATGGTATTTTAGAATACCAAAATCTAGGCCAGTGTTATCATAGCATCCTATAAATTCAAATCATACTATAATCTATCACAGATTATCCAAACATATCATATATCACTATATAAGAAATTAAAATCAGTATTTTTGAGGAATCCGGTTGGATCCCTCCAACCTGTTTTTCTACAAACAAAGATGTTAGAAAACATAAAATACCAATCCCGCTTTGAAGCAGGATATCTCGGTAATATAGGATCATCCACTATAATGTGGGCGCATAAGGTCTCATGCATTCCAATAGGCGGGAATATGTCCAACTACTAATATATATGTGTGTGTATATATGTATATATAACATAACATCTAACAGATAATATAATTTATCTATTCATCTAATCATCCACTGATTAATTGTTATATTAAACCAGCAATCCAAATGAGGGAGATTTACTCACTTTTATCTCCTGTTGTCGCTGAGACGTTTTGTTTTGGAACTAAAACCGAAGACACCTAATTTTAGCTCAAATTTCGACTATCTCCAAATCCATCCAAACAAATTTTAGTTCAAAGCTTTTGTCACCATGGTCGCAATGCAAAAAGTTTCATCCAATTTCGACCTCGTGTGAACGAGATATACATGTTAGAAGTCATCGTGAAATTTAATTAAAATCAAAACATCATATCTAAATTTACAGTTATCCCTTCCCTCCCTCACTTCTCCTTCTAAATAAATGTGCATGCACAGGAATAAATTTTCGTGTCTGTGCACGAGAATCATGACATAGAGATTCACTACACCAAGCTTGATTTCTCCTTCGCCATCATGATTCTCCCTTCGAGCTTGCCCTGTCCATGCCCATCACGCTCGAATCGAGCTCCTCAAATGAAATGCGACCGCTCGACATCGCCTCAGGACGTACGATGTCACCTCCCACCACAAGTGAAAGCATTGTGCTCCGAGGTGCTAAACTCCACCATAGACCCAAAACTAGCCTTAAATCCATTCATCGACGATCACACCACCGAAAATCACTAACCATCTACACCGTTGAGATGCCTAAAACATCGTTGCGCTATGCCAAAACACACCAGATCGAAGCTTCCAACAAATGATGATTTTTAAAAATAGTTTGATGATTTTTAGTTGAGTGGATTAAGAGATGGAGATTTTTAAAGTTTGATTTCTTTTTTTTTTCTTTTGACTATGCTCGGCTGTAAGTTTAAAAAGAAGAAGAGAGGGAAATATATATAAGAAGGGAGAGGTTAGATCAATTCTAGGTTGGCTTGAATGAAAGACAAGAAACTGATGTGAGGGGTTGACTAGTTAATATATATTAATTAATTCAAAATGTATCAATTTATGGTAACTTAAAATTTCAAACCCCTATCAAGGTGTCCTGTCAGGCTTTTATAACGTTATACCCCTATTCTGAATGCAATGGAAAAGGTTTCAAGTTCTAATTTGATCGTATGGAGAAGATAGCTTTTTGGACCTAATAATTATATTGAATTTTCGATATTAAATTCAATGCGTTTCTATTCCATATGGCCAAATGATATCTCCAAATATCACGAAATTCGAAATCTGATAATAATACACTATTACGGATCCAATGGAACCGGTTTCATCGAATTCCGAGTCTATGCCTCAGAAGGATGTTGTTATATGTTAATTAAAATGAGATATTTTTTTTTAAATTGAACAGATCACTTTTAAATTCAATATAAAAGTTCTATTACCTTCATTCTTATTAATATAAATTTCGTAAGCCTTTAAATTATTTTGTCAAGCTTAAAACTCAAGATTCGACTATTTAACCAAATTTTACTTATTAAATCCACAATAAAATTTCCCAATAAATCGCTATATTTGAAATTCAAGTTAAAAATTTACTTTTAAATATTTAAAATCAATTAAATATTCCAATTTCAAATAACCAAAATTTTGGGCCAATTTTAAATAACCCAAATTTTGGGCCGTTACACTCCCACTGAATGGTGCATAGCCATTAATTGTTTGAGACATAATTAACCAGTATCATATGATACATAATCATATAGCAAAATTATTGCTCAAAATTACGTTGTAGTCTATAATTCCAAAACAACTATGAATAATATTAGACACATATTTATTTATTTGTCGCGTCACTTTTACTATGAAAACAAATTCCATAATATAGTTCTATTTCATAATGTATATTCATAATACTCGTATTGAAATATAGGTATATCTATTTTTCAATCAATACCAAAAATAAATATTATTTCACAAATAATGTTCGGTACATTTTACGAAACAATTTTCATAATTTGACGCAATCACTAGGTGATATATGACATGCTCCCACTATTTCCACCAAACTATAATAGCATACTAAATTTAGAGGTCCACTATTCACTTAATATTGTTAATATTGTTTACTTATTTCATATGCTGCAACTAGTTTACAGTGGGGAGTTCTTTGATCAAATATCTTGACCTCAAAGAAATAAATGTTATAGAAAACAATTTTATATATGAAATACATTTTGGAATAAAAATCATATTTCATATTCCAATATTAAGTATCAATTAGTATTACAATTCTTGTTTCCAATGTTTCTCTATAAAGTAGAAGTGATTATTCATTCTCTTCATTCCAACTTTACCTTAAATAACATCTATTCTTATACATTCGTTTTTATTTCAAATGGTCAAACCATTGGAAAGAAAACCTTGCAACAATATCATAAAAAACATTTTACAAAAGTGCATTCGATTATTCTTAACATTTAAGATATCAAATATGTTGCACTTTATGTAAACCGATCAAGATGACATTTCAATGATCGAATTCTTAAATGCGTCTCATAGTTTATGGTCTTGTGTTACATTAACACAATACAATCCTTTTGAAATCATTCAAGTTGAATACATGATCTTAAAATAATGTTTATTAGCTTACTTCGAATGAACTAACTTCATCGAAATATTATACCCGACGAACTATGACTGTGCACCATATCACATTTATATGTGAAAGTACATGGATCAAATATCTATAATCTTGAATTGCATTTAGAGTTCAAAAACTCATGAAATGAAATACACGATCTAAACCAAATAAACATATAAGTGACCAACTTACAAATGTATTAATTAGTTGAAATTAGGCACTTGCATGGGTATAGAAACATTATATAACATGCAATTAGAATTATTCGTATATATATATGATATTTCTATTTGTCAACTTTCAATTCAGTTTGTACATATATGTTAATTAACAAATGTTTTATCTATCATGTTAAATGCACAAATTTATCGTTATAGATAATTATGACATTATATGGCATATGTTCTTACAATATTAGAAAGATTAAATGTTACCATTTCATTCTTCTAACAAGTCTTCCACTAACCTTTTATGTTTCTCCAAACCCTAAGATGAAACATAGAAGTCTTACAACTTTACTAGTGGGTGTTAGGACTCGTCTGTTTTGGTATTCTGACCTTGAGTTTGCTCAACAAATTATAGCTCCAAAACGATGGATAACTCATTATCAGTTGTATCACATACAACTCCTAACCCATTTTTCCTTATTCTAATCTCATTTCGACCTTGAGTTTGCTCAACAAATCGAAAGAAATTATCCACTCATACCTACCATATCGTGCGGCCTAAGTATAGTATATGTACCTTGAGTTTTCTCAATAAATACGTATAGTTATCTTACCTCATATGTTCAATATATTAATAATACTACACATAACATCCCTACCTGGAGTTTGCTCAACAACTAAGGAGTATGTTAGTAATTTATTAATATATATGTGCTTGAGGACAACATTATATTGAAGATTCATAATCTTCAATATATATATATATATATATTGAATGATATCGACTTATAGAATAGTATATTTCTTTTGAAATACCCCTACGATTCAAGTGTCAAACACATCAGAAATCATGGTATATGTACATTTACATATGTATTTATTTCTAAAGTCTATTTGGGTTTCTTTAATGTTCCGCATTTAGTTATATACATATCATATAAGTTTTACTATTATATAACTTTTATATTTCATATTACTTATATGATAGTCTTACATATAATATATCATTAATTAAATCTTATCTAATTAATTTTACTCAATTAACTCTTTAATTAATTTTAAATTTGTATCCCAATATAACTTTTATATTGGACATATCTATTATAATATTAATATTGTATACTATAACCTTTATAGTGTAACACACACATATCATATATATGTATATATTTAATTAATTAACCTTTAATTAATTTATTCAATTAAACAATTTTTATTAAAATTTATTAATTTCAAAATTTATCTTGTATACATACACGTATACTTAGGTTAACTTAAACATTTTAAAATAACATAACATATATCAACATATGTAATACATGCATATATGCATTAATTAATTAACATGTTTAATTAGTTTATTTCATTAATATTATTAATAAATTTGAAATTTGAAATTATTACATAAATATTTTCAAACATTTTGAAAATATGATTATCCTTTCAAACATTTAGAAAACTTACATATTATTATATTTTTATATTAAACATGTTTTATTTTAAATTTAAATATTAAATTTAAAATATTTAACAATAATTTTCAAAATGATTTTCAAAATTAGCCCAAGGCCCAAATTATGTTGGGCCTTTTCTATTAGGAGTAATCTCTAAGCTCACTTCGCCTTTCGGGCCAGGTGGTAACCAGGTAGAACATGGTACTTGATTACCTAATTTCAGTCATAGACATTACCTTTCTAGACACCATACTAAGTGGGCATGCTTAATTATTTACTCCTAATATGACTAATTTAGACCGCATAGGCTATTGGGCTCTGATTCCATTGTTGGAACTGGACTAGCCAGCAGCGGAAGTTATGGGTGATTTTTTTTTACCCTATGCGATCTTTTATTGGGACTATGAAGTGTAATTGAGTTAGAACATTTCGACATTGAAATAAGATCAGTTATTTTATTTAAATTCAAATATATTAAGATATAAAATTAATTTTATTTGATTTAGTTTATATATAAATGCATCATATACATATATGTGTGAGTTCATGTATAACATAATAATCCATGAAAGGTATAATATGCTCATATGTAGATGTTGGGATTTACATCGCAGTAGAGGTTTTAGTTTATTTTGTATGTCATGTATGTTGTCCAAATATGTGCATGTATATGTGTTACAATATACATACACATACATATGTATATATAAATATACTATATATAATATATGGATATAAAAAAATTATATATAAATAAATATATATATAGAAAGAGAGAAAACAATTATAAATCAAAATTAACTTAGTTTTGCAAACATAATAATTTTAGTATACTAATTTGTATATATTATGAATAAAATAATGTTGTCATCAATAAATAATTAACATAAAATAGTATATTAATGAAAATTCAAATTATACAATTTTCAAATATCTAAGATCACAAAATAAAGCTTATAAAAAAACTGGAGATTTTTCAAAGCTGAAATATTATTTTTAAAAACAAATACATTGATTTCGGCAATAATTATTTAATAAATAAAATAATATATTATTAAAAATTCAAATTTTAATTTTTTTTTAATTCCAGGATCATGAATGAAAGGTTCAAAAAATTGAAGAATTATTCAATTAAATTATTATTTTTAATAAATCATAAATATTTATTCGAAATAATATTAATTATTAAAAATTATAAACTTTATTGAAAAAGTCCTAAATTTTTTCTATATGTTTCTAGAATGATATAATATTTTTTAAAAATATATAATTGAATTTTTAATGTAAAAATTATTTTATATAATAAACAACTCAAAATTCAGTAAATGTTAATTTAAAAATATGAAAACATGTATGATAATTAATTTTCTAATTTATAAATTAATATTATATATAAATAAGTATACTAAATTTTTTAAATCATATATATATATATATATATATATATCTTATATATGCATATATGCTATTACGAGAGAGAAATATACACTAAAATATATATATGAATTTATTAATAATCATATATAAAACAATTATTAATGGCAAAAATTGATCTTGTGCAGTAAACAACATTTTTCTATACATAAATCAAATAGTATAACAATCAAAATATGCACATAACCAAACTGATTTATGACAACTACGTCTATTTACAAAAGCTCACCGAACTAAACATATAGTAGAAATATATTTAAACTGATATGAAATTACTCGTTATAGGATCATAGAATATAATTTAATTACTATAATATGAATTAAATTTACCAGTTCAAGGATGTCTTTGAATCCACGTTGAAGAAATGACTTTCTTTTCTTTTACTGTTCTTGATTCGTTAGATTGCAAGTCCAGAATCACCGATCTATAATTATCGAATAGTATTATTTTAATTTGAAATATATTCAAGAATTTTGGAGTGGATTGAGAGCTATAATTTAACCAGCAATATAGAAGGTAATGGCAGCCAAAAAAGGTTAGTAACTGTTTTTAGAGATGAGTACACACACACACACACATGTGTGTGTGTGTGTGTGTGTGTGTGATAACCCAGATTTTGAATAATTGATTGGATAATTAATCGATTGTAAACTATTGGGATACTAATTTTATCTGGATAAAACAAATAAATTTGATTATTAATGATATCCAGATGTATGTATAAGTGGATTTGAAACTATAATAATAGTTGAATTAAAATAATGAATCTAATAGTAAATCATTAAATGTATAAATTGTAAATAGAAAGGCTTAGAATTGAATTTAATAAATAAATAACATGTTTTCAAATTTTATATATATATATATATATATATTATGATTTGGAAATTATGTTAAATTCAATAATAACGCTTTTCAAAAACTATTTAAAAGTTTATCATTATTTTCAAAACACTTAAAGAAAATGTTTATCTATCTAAAAAAATATAATAGTTTTAGTTTGAATAAGATTTTTAAAATATACATGTGTAAAATAGTTGGATATATATATATATATAGTTTAAACTCTAATACATAATATATAAATATATATATTAATGTTAAAACATAAGGAATTAATATATGAAACAAGTTTAAACACTTGTCAATTAAGGAATTTATTGAAAATACATTTGTCACATATGGATTATTTGAATCAACAAGTGGCAATGGTATCTTTTATTCGGAAAATTTATAAAAATATTTTATAGAATTCAGGATGCTCATTTTTCCTCTATTCAAACCTTTTTCTATCTTCCTCTATTTTCAAAACTAAAGAAGAAAACAAAATATAATTGGAAACCAAAAATCAAGGCTAACAGCAATAGATATTTCAAACCTGAACCAAGCAATGCAAGGATTAAAGTTTCAACAAGCAAGATTCAAATCAAATTCAATCAAACAACAGCATACAAAAATTCAAGTATCAGGTTTAAAGATTCAAGCTTCAGTTCAAAGAACCTTTTAGATTTCAAAATTAAAACCTACTCTGCTTAAACAAAAGAGGTGAGTAAACCTGTTTGTTTTAAAAATAGTTTAAATCTGTGATTTAACTTTAATGTATGTGAAATGTGTGAAATAATGTTGGATGCATGAATGTTTTAGCATGAATATAACTTGAATTGATAAATATAGCATGGATATGCCTTTATATATATAGTTATATTTTGGTCTCTGTGTTTCACAGTCTCTGGAAATGATTTTTAGAAAAATCCATATCTCTAAATACAAGCAAATTTAAACTTGGGTCCTTGAATGAAATTTGATGATAACAACATGATATTAATTCTCAAAATGGTTTCAAGGATTTCAGTTCAATAATTATTTCAAAAATAAGAAAATACTGTGGAAATCAGAAATTGGTAAAAATTCTATGAAACCAATATCATGATTGGATTGTATGAATTGATTCGGGGTAGGAAATCTTGAATTTTAGAATACATATCTAGATTTTTAGGCTTGAGGCTGTCGGGGAAACTCGATATGATTATTTTTGGGTATTTTGGTTACCACCGGCGATCGAAGGTGAACTGAAGCTAGAGGTTTGGCCTGGAGGTGGTCGTGTTGTCGGGGATCTCTAGAAAAATTTTAGAATATTTTATTAGTGGCCGTCGTGGCCTGGGGCGAAGGAAATAGGGTTTTGGTTGCATGTTGAATGACAGTGTTTTCAGGGTGAATTCGCCGCCGTGAGGGTGCTGGAGCAAATCGCGATAGGGGGAAAATGTTCGTCGGTGCTAGGACGTGGCTTTGGGTTGGTCGATATTGGAAATGGTGGTCGGGGCATTGGCTTTAGAGGTTGTTCATCGATCTGTTGGGTTCCTGATTTGATCGAGTTGCTCAATTTTGTTTGGTCATCTTTCTCATGATTCTGAAGGATCGGGTTGCTTGTCTTGGTCGTCGATAGCTTGGAAGGGCCGGAGAGTTAATCAGTGTTAGGCGATTTTCGTCGTGCACGTGCACGGAGGAGATGCGTGTGTAGGTGGAGAAGAAGGAACCTGTCACTCGAGTTGGTCTCGGGTCATTTTTGATTTTGTCTCGAAGTTGTTTGAGCGCGTGAATACTTAGGAATGACTCGTTGTTTTGGTTTAAAATGCTCAGGTTTTCTCTGTTTTGCTCGGGTATGGGTTGATTTGTTTTCCAAAATTTAAATTTTAATTAAGTTCATGTTTAAGTTTAATTTAAATTAAAATGGTAACTAGATTATTAAAGATAATGGAAGATTTCTTTGAATCTAGTTTAATGGAAGCTTGAACATATTTTGAGTTAAATTAAAATAAAACAAAATAAATGTTTTAACTATGTTTAGTAAAAGAATTATATTATGTTTAAACATATAAAAGTAATTTGAATTTCCAAATTGTAATAAGATATTTTGAATAATTAAGCTTTCAAAATGATGAGATTATTTAAAATTTATTAAACAAGTTGATTAAGTTTTTCCCAAATGTGAAATTGAATGTTAATTTGTTTTGTCTTAAATTAAATTATGTATGTTCAATTTTAAGTTGATTCCTAAATGTATTGTTAATGAGGTAATTAAGTTAAATTAGATTTAAGAATTTACTTTTAATTAATTAGAATTATGAATGATTAACAGATAATTTATTTTGGAAGTTAATTTAAAAAATTAATCATTCAATGAAATTAATAAGGATTATTTGATTAAAGTTATTAATCAAAGTATAATTACTTAATAATGGAAATTTAATGAATAATAATTGATGTAGGAATCATTAACTAATTAGTTAAGAATAATTAATTAGGGTAATTAATTTAAGATAAACTATTTGGATAAATTAATTAAGAATAATATCTTAAGATGTGGATTAAGTATTAATTACTTAATTAAGTGGTTACTTACACAAGAGATTAATGTATAATTATGGAACATAATTAATTAAAGAGAATAATTACTTATGGAAGTAATTAAATGGGAGTAATTAAGTATTAATTACTTAGTTTGACTAATTAAGGAATTAATTAATTTAAGGATTTATTAATAAAAGTAATCAAGGGATAATTAATTACTAATTGTGATTAATTAAGATTAATTAATGATTACTTAATTAAAGATTATTTGTTAAATGTAATTAACTAAAAGAATAATTATAGGATAATAAATTCGAGGAATTAATTAAGGATAACTGTAATTAATGTGAAAGGGGTGAAGGTTAATAAATTTGTGCTATTAATTAAATGTTAATTACTTAAGGTAATTAAAGAGGATAATTAAGGGATGATTAATTAATGGTTTGTAATTAATTTATGTTAAGTAAGCAGAATTAAAAGTGATTGAAGTAATTAATTTAATTTAAATTAATTAGGAATGGTATGACAAATTAATCTTGCTTATATTGAATGATATTGTATGCTTTAGATTAGTTGATATCTCTGATATGTGATTTGTGATGCTAGTTGATATGATATGTTTGGTTTAAACTATGATAATGTGGGCATCTATCGATGATGAATTACTGTGTAAGATGGCACCCTGTACGTAAAGTTTGAATTATATTTCACTTGAATAACTTGGGTTAAGATGACTTAGGATTCGAAGAGACCGGGATCGGGTATCAGTAATTCCCGAAACCACTTCGGTTAGTAAAATAAATTCTTATAAATTGGATATGTGAAATTAAATAGGCTGGAATAGAATAAATTGAGAAGCATGGACATTTAATCTGAGAACTGCTATGTGATTAGTGATTGACTTAATTAAGTTAAGAACTCGTGGAAAGATACGAGTTACTCTGGTAATTCATCTAAGTTAGATATCTTGGTATTTCTTATTATATGGTTTACTCACGCTGGTTTCCAGCCTGACCCGGGTGTTACTTTGATGTAATGCTCGGGTCAGACCGAGTATTATAGATTTCCGGGTAAGGACGTTCTCGAGCTCAAGAGACAAGCTAGATGGCAGGAACGTTTGGAGTATTTCCGCTGTGATATATTGTTGCATAACTGGGACATGTTGATTGTATATGTCCACTGTTTGTTTATATGTTGTAACTCTGATGTATTTAAAATGTAATTGCCTGATACAGTTTCCTTTGTGTAAAGAACATTATTTGATATTATATTTTGATCCGTTGCAAATGTGAGGTTTCTATGTCTTGTTTTTGTTTCTTCTTCTTTCTCTTTTCTTCTTTTCCTAACAATCTAGAATTTTTGGGATCGGAACTTCCGGATCGTTACATTTGGTATCAGAGCGAGGTTAAGCGAGAACCTTGGCTCTGGTGGGATACTCCTTTAGGATAGGGTAAATGGAACCCTAGAATGAGTGTGTGTGTATATATATGAGAGCGTATTTGTTATTTTCTTATATAAATATTTTAAATGATTTTATATAAGAATATATTTTGATATATAAAGCAATATTTCTTTCTAATAAATATTATGGTAATTGATTATTAAATTTTTTTGAATTGAATTAAGAAGTAATATAATACAACCAAATTGAAATTAAATTAAAGATAAGTTTGAAATGGATTCAAACTGAAATTAAATATTGAAGTTGGGGAAGAATTTCTAAATAAGATGAATTAGAATTGGTTTCAAACCGGAGAAATAGAATGGTTATTGTGTTTAGTAATGGGATGATTGTTTTACAATAAACAATAAATTGTTTTAAGGAAGTAACCATTTGTTGAGGATAACTTTTAAATTTGAAAGGATGTAAATTAAAGTGGGTTTCAAATTGTGAAGTTCTGGATTCTAAATTTAAACATTTGAAATTGTTTTCAAAATGTTGAAGGAATAATAATATTATTCAAACTATTTTGAAGGTAATCTTACTTTAGAACAAGAAATTGTTTGTAAACTTTAAAATAATTTGTTTAAATTAAAAACCAAGGATGGTTTAAATTTTAAAATTCAGCTTGGTGGGCCAAGAAGAAAATATGTATATATATGAGGAATATACATAATATCAAAAATAATTTGAAATAAACTCTAAATGTAGAGTTCTAAATTTGGAATGAGATGTGATAACCAAAGTGATAAGTTTTTGAACTTAATAAGTGGGAAGATTATTTATGAAAAGTTTAAAATTTGAAATGGAAATTCAATTTGGGTAAAGTTGACTGGATTAAGTAAATTGAATTTAACGTTGGGAAAGTTAAATAAGTGAACAAGCAACCTGAATTGGAAATTTCAAGATGAAATTGGGATTAAATTCAAACTAGAGTTGAAATAAATTAAAATTTTAAATTGGCTCAATTTGAAATTTATTTGAATTAATTGGAATTATGATGGAAGATGGATAAGTATAAAAATTCAAATGGAAATTTGAATTGGATACTTTGAAATGAAATTAAAGTTGAATGAGTTCAAATTCAAATAGGAAGTGGATTTGAATTTGGAATGAGAATGGAAGTTAACTTAATTCGAATTGAAATTGGCAATTGATTGGAATTGGGATCAATTCAAAATTGAAATTGAATCAATTTAAATAGAAATGGAAATTTAAATTGAATTGAAATTTAGTCAATTCAAGAGGAAGTGGAAATTCAAATGGAATTGATGGGAAATGGAAGATTAGAAATTTAACAGTTTGACTCTGGGCTATTTTCAAAATGAATTGTTTTAATATAAATCTTTTTTTTAAATTATTTATTATACAACTTTTCTTTTATAAAAAAAACTAATACTATCTTATATGTGTTTTACAATTATTTTTGGAACTATTTAACTATTTTTCAACTGTTTTACAAATTAATTACTATTTTACAACTTTTTTGCATTATTTAAAATTTATCTAACTATTTATCTATTTTCCAACTATTTTACAATTAGTTAACTACTTTACAGCTATTTTACAAACTAATAATTATTTTTCTATTATTTATCTTTTTTAAACTTTTCAAGCTATTTTCTAAATTTAAGCTGGACAGAGTTCAACTGTTTATGATTGAATACCCAATTGAGATGAGAATAGAGGTAATAATCCAAATGGGATTGAAGCAGTTGTAAATAAGTCAATGAAAATTAAAGTGAATGTGAGTAGAAAGAGGATTGATTAGGCTAATAACCAATGAGGATAAATATGTAGGATGTACGCATACTATCCTATTCGCATAGCGGTTTGATCCAGCTCCGAGCGCAGAAGTTCGAGATAGTTAAATCGATCTGAGTTGGAATTTTCCACTTGATTTTTGAAGGCGAACCTAGATATGGATTGTTGATTGGTTCTGGATATTCTGTATCATAGTTATGACTATGCAAGGAGAATGACAGCTTCTGATCAAGAAATCAGATCTGTATCCGCACTGGGAAGTCGGGTGGACGATACTAGTTCGGAAGTGAAATTGTGTGATCGAGTGAGCGATCAGATTGGTATAGCGCACAGATGATATATGTACATTGAACGGATATGAATGAAATTAATATTGGTAATTTGTGGATAAGAAATATGAAATGGTTTTTAAAATGAAGGTATATTTTGCGAAATATATGATGAAATAAAGTGGAAATTGGTTATTTCTATGGTAGAAATTTACGGAAGTAAGTAATTTGGTAAGTGACTTTATAGAGTAATCAAATTTGAATATTTGATTTGGAGTAAATAAAGTTATATATCTTTGTTATATAGGACAAATCTCCCCTTGTTGAATCTATTGCCAAAAGAGAAGGATTTTTAAGGTGTTTTGAAGTATAAAAGGAGTTTTATACAAGTTTGAAATGATCCAAAAATTTTTAAAAAAATTATATGTATCTGTATATATATATATATAAAGGATCTTATGAGGATTTTAGAAAAGGTTTTAGGAACCTTTGGATTTGGAAAGGCTCTTGATTTTTGGGTAAAATCAATATGAGAATTTGGAAAGCCTGTGACGACCGCCCATGACTCCTGCACTAAACAAGGTAGTAGTGTGCTGAAGGGTGTGCAAGGCCGCCATGGACGATTATCAGGGTAAGGTAAAACAATAAACTCTATCGTATTACTCACAGCGCATGGACAAAATACAACAGAAAATATACATAGTGAAGCTTCATAGAATAGAATCTCATCACATAGACTCATAATAGTTTGATACAGCAATCAGCAAAGTCAATACATCAAGCCTCACTACATATCACTCAGAGAATATTCTAACAGCGGAACACCCAGTACATATATTAAGGAAACAATATGCAAAAGCCTCCAGCTCGTCTTCGTCATCAACAGCGTTGACCACTAAGAACAGCACCTGTCACCTGCTACCTAGTCTGCCCATCCCAACGTGGATGAACAGCCCAAGGTAATAAGAGTTAAACATAAAACCTTGAGTCAGACAAAAGTCTTAGTGAGCAGTAAATCAACTATCAAACATACCAAAAGAGCATAAAGGGTAAAAAGGAATAGGAACCCAACCATCCCACTCCACCTCTTTCTACAGTGATAGCCCCCAAACACACTAAGCAGAAGTAAACATAGCAATTCAGACACTCAAAACAAAGTAATTATCACTCGAGTCAAGGTCGGTGTTTTCCAAGTGCAAACCCCCAAGGCCTAAACCAAGATCAGATAAGCACCCTGAAAATATCGCTCTTGACCCAAATGACGATACAATCAAACATCCAAACATCCATGACTCTGGCTATCACTGTTATCATTGCCTTGAATTCACCGTTAGTTGAATGACCGCCTGCCAAGGGCTAATTATAACCCCGGTTCTAGACATAGCTCCGCACGTCGTCGTGACCCGTGCCTAGGACTATCGCATCTGCCCAGAGTACTAGCACGTCATCGTGACCCGTGCTTGGAACGTCATCGTGACCCGTCCTAACGTACTCTTGCTTTGAGCATGCTAGAACCTTCAACAACGATGAAATCTCAGCCTTCTAGTCATCCTCCTCGATGACTATTCCCATACTAGCTCAAGCGCCTCTCAAGCTAACCATTATCCACAAACCCGGACCACATCACCGAGTTATCCACATGCTTGGGATGATCCCGTCTGGATTAAACCAAGGCTTTCTCACATCATGCTTTGCTTCATCGCGTCATAGCAAAGTCCCATCTCAACATCATGGTTTGCCTTATCGCATCATGGCAAAGTCCCATCTCAACATCATCATCAAATCTATCCATATGAGCTTTAACATCCGCTTCATATACCACAAGCAGCTTTCCTTATTCAAGAGCCTTTCCACTTAGCTTTTGAATCATCTTCGACCAACTTGTCCAAATCAAGTTATCAATCAACTAATCAATCAAATCAAACATTAATCCAAGTAATCAATCATTCAAACAAGATCTAAATAAACAATTACACAATAATGGCAATTTCGTAAATAAAGAGTCCAAATCTAACATGCATTCTATCAAGCATGAATTATGAACAATATCTCTACAACTTGATGAATGAACTTGCATAAGTGAACATGTAGTAAAATAGATGTCAAATCATCATGAGCAATAGATCTACATGCAGACTTAAGAAAAATGCACGAAATCACTCTCTTTAGCACATAAACAAACCACCGATCCAATATACTCCTTTGGGTCCGTGTGAGAGATAACCACCACTCACCGAATCACCTAAACACCTCAAAATCAACTAACTCCAGATCTGTACAGCAAAGGATCTAGCTTGATCCGACAAGATTCTGATCCAAACGATGAAATCTCTCTTCAATGGATGGAGATCTTCAACTTTGGCTCTTGGATCTTCTATCCGATCTTCAATCTAGATGGAAGGAATCACAAGATTAAAGTGGAGAAAAGAAGTGAAGAAATGTTGTAGTCGAGCTCTAAAAATGGCAGCACTTCGTTGCCTCAAAATCCGGTGCCAAAAAGTGAACCAAAGCCCTCTATTTATAGGCTGAATCTTAGGTCGCACGGTATTAGGTCGCTCATGACCTAAAAACATCTCGACCTACGACCTATCTACCACCCCGACCTAACGACTCATCACTTATACGACCAAACGAAACAAGCTAATGTGCGACCTAACACTACAACACTCACGCGACCTAACGTCACGGCCACCCTAACACTCATGCGACTTAACACTCGTGCGGCCTAACTGGTACGCGACTTAACGCTACACAGGGTCACACGACCTAACAGATCCAACGGCCCTAAAACACGTGCGACCTAACTCGTACGCGAGTTACGACCTATCCCTCAACGCAGCTACGCGACCTAACAACCTAACACTGCCTCCGACCTAGCAACTTATCAACGTCGCGACTTATCGACCTAACACCTCCTTAGGTCGCCTACTATTAGGTCGCTACACCCCTTAGGTCGCTCGCACTCTTAGGTCGCTACCTCTACTAGGTCGCTCACTCCTAAACCGATAACCCACTAACTCGCTAACCCCTATAGGTCGCTCGGTCAACCTAAACTATAACACGTTCTAACCTCCAAACGACCTAACTTCCACACGACCTAACCCCTTAGGTCGCCAACTTCTATAGGTCGTCCATTCTATGAGTCGCTCTATCCACTAAACCGCTAACCAACTTAAGTTGTTAGCTCCACTAACTCGCTCATTCCTTAACTCGTCCACGACCTAAGCACCACACGAGTTAACTTTCACACGACTTAAGCTTTGGTCGACTCAAACTCTAAACAACTTAACAACATCAACGACTTAATGTTGACAGTTCTATGATCTTTCGATCCGTAAAAATACGGGTCGTTACAAAGCCTAGTTTGAGAATTATCGATTTTGGAATAATCGATTTTGTGTAAAGGAGCTTTGTATGAGATCATACGAAGTTTATGATTTGAAGATACTATATGTGTATAGTATAAAATGTTTTGATGATGACTCTGGGGAAAAAGGCGCTCCCTTGAAATGAACTTCTCAAGAGTGCCACCGGGTGGTGCTGCCTTGAGCCCCAACAGGGGTTCTAAAGTTGATCCTGTGAGGAGTCCGGACAAAACAAGTTCCTGGGGATTATGAGTAGAGTATACCATAGCGAAAGTCGTGTGTGCCGCTGAGAGCCAACAGTCTGCGTTTGATTTTATATCGATAGACTGCGACCTATGGTAACATAGCGAAAGTCGTCTGTGCTGCTGAGAGCCAACAGTCTGCGTTTGATTTTATATCGGTAGACTGCGACCTATGTAGGAGTGGAGAAGTTTCATTTCGACAGCGAAAATCAGAGGCCGTAGAGAGCCTGCAGTTACATGGACTTTTGCTGTGATGGCAACGTTACCCTGAAATGTAACTGCGATCTGTCGTGGGTTCCATGGCGTAATCGAGAGGCCGCGGAGAGCCTGCAGTTACATGGACTTTTGCTACGATGGCAACGTAACCCAGGATGTAACTGCGATCGTGGATGGGGGTGATGATTTCCAGAGCATTCTCACCAAAGATATTTCCTCTATTTTCAAAATAAATGGTTTCTATGTTTTCAATAAAAATATTTTCCAAAAGTATTTTCATTGGGTGTTGAAACGGGTCTGCTAAGTACTTATAGATTTTCAGTCCTACGCATGATCAACATATGACCGAATTTCTGTGAGAACAAGGATGGACTTGATGAAACATCGAGTCATAAAAAGCAATTCTATAAAAACTATTTTATAATATTATGTATATTTTAAAAGTGTTTTAAGGGAGTTTCAAAGAATAATTTTTCTAATAATAAGCATTTTAATAAATTCTGCTTCGTTCCTTTTCGAGTACGAAAAGATTCTAAGGGGGGAGGAATGTGATAACCCGGATTTTCAATAATTGATTGGATAATTAATCGATTGTAAACTATTGGGATACTAATTTTATCTGGATAAAACAAATAAATATGATTATTAATGATATCCGGATGTATGTATAAGTGGATTTGAAACTATAATAATAGTTGAATCTAATAGTAAATCATTAAGTGTATAAATTGTAAATAGAAAGGCTTAGATTTGAATTTAATAAATAAATAACATGTTTTCAAATTATATATATATATGTATATATTATGATTTGGAAATTATGTTAAATTCAATAATAACGCTTTTCAAAAACTATTTAAAAGTTTATCATTATTTTCAAAACACTTAAAGAAAATGTTTATTTATCTAAAAAAATATAATGGTTTTAGTTTGAATAAGATTTTAAAATATACATGTGTAAAATGGTTGGATATATATATATAGTTTAAACTCTTATGCATAATATATAAATATATATATTAATGTTAAAACATAAGGAATTAATATATGAAACAAGTTTAAACACTTGTCAATTAAGGAATTATTGAAAATACATTTGTCACATATGGATTATTTGAATCAACAAGTGGCAATGGTATCTTTTATTTGGAAAATTTATAAAAATATTTTATAGAATCCAGGACGTTCATTTTTCCTCTATTCAAACCTTTTTCTATCTTCCTCTATTTTCAAAACTAAATAAGAAAACAAAATATAATTGGAAACCAAAAATCAAAGCTAATAGCAACAGATATTTCAAACCTGAACCAAGCAATGCAAGGATTAAAGTTTCAACAAGCAAGATTCAAACCAAATTCAATCAAACAACAGCATACAAAAAATTCAAGTATCAGGTTTAAAGATTCAAGCTTCAGTTCAAAGAACCTTTTAGATTTCAAAATTAAAACCTACTATGCTTAAACAAAAGAGGTGAGTAAACCTGTTTCTTTTAAAAATAGTTTAAATCTGTGATTTAACTTTAATGTATGTGAAATGTGTGAAATAATGTTGGATGCATGAATGTTTTAGCATGGATATAACTTGAATTGATAAATATAGTATGGATATGTCTATATATATATATATTTATATTTTGGTCTCTGTGTTTCACAGTCTCTGGAATGATTTTCAGAAAAATCCATATCTCTAAATACAAGAAAATTTAAACTTGGGTCCATGAATGAAATTTGATGACAACAACATGATATTAATTCTAAAAATGGTTTCAAGGATTTCAGTTCAATAATAATTTCAAAAATAAGAAAATACCATGGAAATCAGAAATTGGTAAAAATTCTATGAAAACAATTTCATGATTGGATTGTATGAATTGATTCAGGGTAGGAAATCTTGAATTTTAGAATAGATATCTAGATTTTTAGGCTTGAGGTTGTCGGGGAAACTCGAGATGATTATTTTTGGGTATTTTGGTTACCACCGGCGATCGAAGGTGAACTGGAGCTTGGGGTTTGGCCTGGAGGTGGTCATGTTGTCGGGGATCTCTAGAAAAATGTTAGAATATTTTATTAGTGGCCGTCGTGGTCTGGGGCGAAGGAAATAGGGTTTGGTTACATGTTGAATGACAGTGTTTTCAGGGTGAATTCGCCGCCGTGAGGGTGCTGGAGCAAATCGCGGTAGGGGAAAATGTTAGTCGGTGCTAGGACGCGGCTTTGGGTTGGTCGATATTGGAAATGGTGGTCGAAGGCATTGGCTTTAGAGGTTGTTCATCGATCTGTTGGGTTCCTGATTTGATCGAGTTGCTCGATTTTGTTTGGTCATCGTTCTCATGATTTTGAAGGATTGGGTTGCTTGTCCTGGTCGTCGATAGCTTGGGAGGGCCGGAGAGTTGATCGGTGTTAGGCAATTTTCGCCGTGCACATGCACGGAGGAGATGCGTGTGTAGGTGGAGAAGAAGGAACCTGTCACTCGAGTCGGTCTCGAGTCATTTTTGATTTTGTCTCGAAGTTGTTTGAGCGCGTGAATACTCAGGAATGACTTGGTGTTTTAGTTTAAAATGCTCAGGTTTTCTCTGTGTTTTGCTCGGGTATGGGTTGATTTGTTTTCCAGAATTTAAATTTTAATTAAGTTCATGTTTAAGTTTGATTTAAATTAAAATGGTAACTAGATTATTAAAGATAATGGAAAATTTCTTTGAATCTAGTTTAATGGAAGCTTGAACATATTTCGAGTTAAATTAAAATAAAACAAAATAAATGTTTTAACTATGTTTAGTAAAAGAATTATATCATGTTTAAACATATAAAAATAATTTGAATTTCCAAATTGTAATAAGATATTTTGAATAATTAAGCTTTCAAATTGATGAGATTATTTAAAATTTATTAAACAAGTTGATTAAGTTTTTCCTAAAGATTTTAAATGTGAAATTGAATGTTAATTTGTTTTGTCTTAAATTAAATTATGTATGTTCAATTTTAAATTGATTCCTAAATGTTTTGTTAATGAGGTAATTAAGTTAAATTAGATTTAAGAATTTACTTTTAATTAATAGAATTATGAATGATTAAAAGATAATTTATTTGGGAAGTTAATTTAAAAAATTAATCATTCAATGAAATTAATAAGGATTATTTGATTAAAGTTATTAATCAAAGTATAATTACTTAATAATGGAAATTTAATGAATAATAATTGATGTAGGAATCATTAACTAATTAGTTAAGAATAATTAATTAGGGTAATTAATTTAAGATAAACTATTTGGATAAATTAATTAAGAATAATATCTTAAGATGTGGCTTAAGTATTAATTACTTAATTAAGTGGTTACTTAGTATAAGATATTAATGTATAATTATGGAACATAATTAATTAAAGAGAATAATTACTTATGGAAGTAATTAAATGGGAGTAATATAAGTATTAATTACTTAGTTTGAATAATTAAGGAATTAATTAATTTAAGGATTTATTAATGAAAGTAACCAAGGGATAATTAATTTCTAATTGTGATTAATTAAAGTTAATTAATAATTACTTAATTAAAGATTATTTGTTAAATGTAATTAACGAAAAGAATAATTATAGGATAATAAATTCGAGGAAATTATTAAGGATAACTGTAATTAATGTGATAGGGGTGAAGGTTAATAAATTTGTGTTATTAATTAAATGCTAATTACTTAAGGTAATTAAAGAGGATAATTAAGGGATGTTAATTAATGGTTTGTAATTAATTTATGTTAAGTAAGCAGGATTAAAAGTGATTGAAGTAATTAATTAAATTTAATTTAAATTAATTAGGCATGGTATGACAAATTAATCTTGCTTATATTGAATGATATTGTATGCCTTAGATTAGTTGATATCTCTGATATGTGATTTGTGATGCTAGGTGATATGATATGTTTGGTTTAAACTATGATAATGTGAGCATCTATCGATGATGAATTACTGTGTAAGATGACACCCTATACGTAAAGTTTGAATTATATTTCACTTGAATAACTTGGGTTAAGATGATTTAGGATTCGAAGAGACCGGGGTCGGCTATCAGTAATTCCCGAAACCACATCGATTAGTAAACTAAATTCTTATAAATTGGATATGTGAAATTGAGTAGGATGGAATAGAATAAATTGAGAAGCATAGACATTTAATCTGAGAACTACTATGTGATAAGTGATTGACTTAATCAAGTTAAGAACTCGTGGAAAGATATGAGTTACTCTGGTAATTCATCTAAGTTAGATATCTTGGTATTTCTTATTATATGGGTTTACTCACGCTGGTTTCCATCCTGACCCGGGTGTTACTTTGATGTAATGCTCGGGTCAGACCGAGTATTACAGATTTTCAGGTAAGGACGTTCTGGAGCTCAAGAGACGAGCTGGATGGCAGGAACGTTTAGAGTATTTCCACTGTGATATATTGTTGCATATCTGGGACATGTTGATTGTATATGTCCACTGTTTGTTTATATGTTGTAACTCTGATGTATTTAAAATGTAATTGTCTGATACAGTTTCCTTTGTGTAAAGAATATTATTTGATATTATATTTTGATCCGCTGCAAATGTGAGGTTTCTATGTCTTGTTTCTGTTTCTTCTTCTTTCTCTTTTCTTCTTTTCCTAACAATCTGGAATTTTTGGGAATGGAATTTCTGGATCGTTACAGTGTGTGTGTGTGTGTGTGTGTGTGTGTGTGTGTGTGTGTTGGAGAGAAACGAGGAAAACCTTTTTATCCATTCTCACTTTATCTTAATCCATTATCTCCAAGTTAGTTCCCTATATTTTAGCCATCCCTAGACCTTCTAAAAACTGAAATTTTGCAGCCCTATAATGGGCCTTAAGCACATCTAAGCCAAGCTAAAATATTATGCAATTAAATCTAATTTAACCGCTTATCGATATTATATATCGATTGATATATTTATAACTTTTATAAATATATGTAACATTATTTATTTCTCAAATCATATTCAAATTTTGTAATTAATATTTCACAAATATTAATTAATTTATAACAATTATAAACTAATTAAATTGTTCGGTCTTAAGGGAATTCGTTATTTCGGCTGTGTAACTCTTGGGCGTAAATTTGGTCAGCAATTAACATTGAACTATTCTAATGTTAACATTCACACATCACTTAGCAGGTGGTGTGACATTATGGCCAAATTTATCGCTTACTCATTTTCGGTAAAATCCAATTTTAGTTTAATAAGCATTACCCTGGTATGATATTTGTTTACACCAATTCTCTTTATCAAAACTATATCACTTAGGACTTATGGAATTTGGTAATGGTCAAAATTCCAACCTCATCCACATTCAACTTTATAGTCCAAATACAAATTCCTTGGCTCAATAATAAAAATTATTATTAACCGAAATGCTCTGCCAAAGAATTTGACTTTGAGTTGACTGTGATACTAACCACATATAACTGAGGAGACGTATCCTCTCTTAAATAGTGCTTCACTTCCAATACTTACACTCGACCTAACTATAGTAACTCGATGGACGTCATGCCATGATTTAGCTATAGTCAAAGCGGAGCTTTCATATTAAAGATCCACGGTATTCTCAAGTCGAGAGAACTGCGTAAATCAGTCACATCGATATTCTCTGTTTGACCTTAGTTATATTAATCAATATAAAAATATCGAGTCAGTCTTTCCATAGTTATCCAATAACTATTAGTATGTAACCCTTACGTGTCTCCAGCAGTCATGAGTAATACACTGCCCAACCTTTGGAGAGCGTTATATACTCCAGTCTCAACGGATACATCGATATCCAGTCTCGTTGCATCTTGACTATGAGCATTTAAAATTGTATATTTGTTTCATTGTGATAAATTACTCATAGTTGCAACACTTTGAAACTACTTTCACAAAATATAATATTTATAGATTTTTCTATTAAATATACTTTTAAATAAGTTAATTAATTAATATAATCACATTATATCAAGTATATAATAGGAATAAAATACCTTTTACTTCGAACAAGATTAGTCAACGAGTTAGATATTTGTAACAAATTACATAATTTCTCCTAGGGCATACCCCTAACTCTATCACCAATAAAGGGGGGGAACGTAGGGTTCAACATGAGTAATCATTGTGGAAGCTAGGATAACTCAGGTGATCTCAAAGTTTGCCCCCTCGGTTGTAGGATACCTATTGTAAGCTCCATGGATTTAGGAGTTGACAATTTTGCTTGACCATATGTGCTTGGACCGATAGGACCTTCAATGAAAACTTTAGTAGCAGTATCCTCCATGACCAGGGTAGCCTTTCCCTCTTGAAGGATATTTTTTCATCAAGGTACTTCGGTTTCATCTCATCTTCGATGAGGCCTTCATCGAACGCCTCTGAACGGCGTAATACCTCCTCCTAAGCATCGACAAGGTTACAACGTATGTGCTCCCTAACAACTTTAAGTTCTATATTGGGTGACATTAGCAAAGACCTTATGAAGGGTGGTGTTCAATTCTTCTCTCTATTTGGCCTTCTTCTCTTTCAACTTGTTTAGATCATACATGTTGACAGTGTAGTTGCCTTGACCCTCCAATCTCTCTGTTTTGACTAGGAGCGATTCAGACTCAAGTTTCTCTTTTTTAATGCGGAGCTTTTGGATTTCAACTACCTAGTCCTCGATAGTTTTATCCTTGGCTGGGATAGTTTCATCGTTTGTAGTGAGGGCCAAGTCCTTATTAGCAAGCTTTGTCTTGAGAGTTGCATTTTCTTCATTAGCAGTCTTTAATAGATTTTTTTATTACAAAGCCATCTTGGTTATGGGCTCTCTTCATCTCCTCTATCAAGCTTTTGGTCTTTGCCTCGGATTTTAGAGCTGCATCTCTCTCTTTCCACATCTTCTGCAAATCCCTTTTGTATCCTTTTACGAGTTTGTCAAAAGTTTTCTTTTCAGATTCAAATGATTGGATGTTCGTTTGGTTGATTTGGTTAACACTGGAAAGGCAGAGAAAAGCTTCTTCCACTCGTATCCTTGGTTAACAAGCTCCTGGGCCTATCCAAGCTTCTGGCCCCCTCATCTCTAGGAATGTTTTTGATGTCACGATTAAACATAACGCTGGCTAAGCAAATATCAAGGAAGGCGGCCAGCATACGACTGGAAGGGGTTAAAGGAGGAGTTAGAGGAGTAATGATTACTTCAGTCGTGATGGAATGGTAGTAACAAGTGAAAGGGAAGCCGAAGTTTGTTGCTATTGTGGAATCTAAGTTTAACGCCAAGGTGGAGGAACGACGAATGATGAACCGTGGCGATCTCAGGAATCTTTGTGCCTTTTCCCATGATCGTAAGGGAGCCTTTCTTCGACCTGAATCTTCCTTCTATTGCTTTCTACCTCGTAGTCTTTTATGTTGGCTCTTTCTTCTTTTATCTCTCACTCTCTATGATAGATGGAATGAGACGATTATCGGTCAGTATGCGCTTCCTATCCTTGAAAATACCATACCAGAGACTGCCGAATTTATCTTTGTCCATTGTACCCGAAATGAAGTATAGAATCCTATCAGTTTGGAGTATTGGAGTGTGTGTAAGTGCAGGGAATATGTGTTTGTGATCTTCAAAGTGTGCAAAGTGCCAGTGTCTCCCTAAGTACTCTATTAATAGTGTTCGAAAGGAGTTAGGGATGAATCTTACCTCCTTTGGCTAAAATACCCCAGACGGGAAGCTAAATCCCGGAAAACCATCCTCGAGAAGATCCATAACTGCATTGTCGAAATCGC
This sequence comes from Allium cepa, assembly GCA_030765085.1. NCBI lineage: Eukaryota > Viridiplantae > Streptophyta > Magnoliopsida > Asparagales > Amaryllidaceae > Allium > Allium cepa. The sequence continues at coordinate 571,459,200 of CM060932.1, read as the reverse complement.
CTAATGACCCGAAAATGTCTTATGATATACCTCCTTGAGAGGTCGCATTGGCTAATTTCACTGTAAATAGTTCTATAGTTTGCATTAAAGTTTTGATGACTATACGCTTTAGTCGTGTAAGTTTAGGAGTCCAGTACCTTTGGGTGACTTCTCTCCGTACGATTCATCTTCCTCTTGGTCGACATCATAGTCACCATTGTCTCCTATATCACTTTCTACTTCTTCCTTCTCTTCCTCTTCTTCCTTTTTCTTTCTCCCATATCTTCTTATTCTCGAATCATTTCCATCTCGATTCTCTCTTCTTCTTTTGTTTGAACTTTACTGGTAACATGCACTTATGCTGCTTTATCAACTGGTATATCAGCATTTGCTGAGCCTGTTAGGCCTTCAACGCCCCCATGGATGTCATCATCGAAACCGCGAGTGGGGAAAAAGAACTGGTTAGCATTTTAGAGCTACTCAGTGGAGTCGCGATAGGAATAACATAGCAATCAAGATGTAAAATATTGCATCGATGAAGATTCTCATTTTTCAGGAGGTATTGGTGAAGCGATATCAAACAGGTATGCTCTTGAGAATCTTTAGAGTATGGGAATGCTTTGCAGTCATATCTAGAGCAGGAATATCTAGGAAGGAATTAAATGGTAAGTTAAACATTTAATATTGAGGATTCAAGTATAGGAAGAAGTGGAAAGAAAAGTCTTACTTCCGAAAAGTCGGAGACTACTGAATCCGTGCAGGCATCAAACGTAGAAATATTTGTTCTTGAAGTATAAACATTTATTATGGAGTGCTCTGATGACCTTGCATCAGCACCATGCTTTGATAATCCATCATATATAATGGCCATCCATGTCATTACTTGAAACCGAGGATATATGAAAGCTTCTGGAATTTCGAAGGTCATTGGAACAGGTTCATGAACAAGACATATAAGGAGCTCAGCAGGGCATATCCATTTGGATGAACTTGGGTTGGAGAAAGCCCGAGCTTAATGTACGAAAGAAAGGATTAAAAGGCATTATAGCGTTGCCTAAGCATATATATATCTATGCATGCTGAATAGCCCACTGGAGAATGTGTGCCCGTTGAATTTGCGTTAGAAGCAGGACATTATCCTTAGGAATCCCACGTTGCCGATATATGGTTCGGAGCATCTTGGCGGTTAGAATTGTGGCATCTTTTTTAGGGAAACATCCGGAACTCTTAAGATAATATATTCATTTAAAAGATGAGGTTGTTCTTACGATCATTGTTTATAATTCAACAGTAATTGAATGCCTAGGTCCAGAAGGCACGGAAGTTGTAGCCTGAGCAGTGGTGGATCCAGCTTTAGGAGGAGGTGACAACCCAACCCCGGCGTTGAATCTGGGAGAGTGATGTGTCATTCGGAATAGGAAAATTTAGTGTCCAGTGCGACTAGGTATGTTATTTTGGAATTTTATTTTAAATATGAACCCGGTCGACTGACCTTGAGAATCCAACGAATGTCTATGAGAAATGTGGATTACGGATTTTAAGGCTAGAGTTAACACTAGAGGGGGTGAATAGAGTTTATAAAGAATTACTAGATCTTTTTGAGTTTATGTTGATTTATACACAGATGTATGCAATATACAGATATAGATTTGATCACAGAAACAAACACAGATGCAGAAATAAAATAAAAAGCAGTAAAGGAAAGAACACGCCGGATTTTATACTGGTTCGGAGTTACCCTACATCCAGTCCCGCACACAAGTACGGATTTCTTTTCAAAAGCAATCTTTTACAATTACACCCTCGATTTCAAGGCTACGAGGTACACCCTCCAGAATCACAATCCTCTGGGTAGAGATACTTGATTTTTCGGGCCACAAGTTCACACACTTGATTTTACGGGCAACAAGTTCACCCGATGGATTTTCCAAGGCTACAATCACACCTTATCTCACTTGATTGATTTTCAAGGCTACAATCACACCTTTTCTCGCTATATTGATTACAAAAAGCCTATAACTCTGAATAGCACTGAGGATCTTGTTGAGATAGTGATAGAGAATCAAACTACGAATGATCGAGTTCAATTCAATGTAGGTTTCGGTAGAGTAATGATAAGAATTTTTATAAGAAAAGTGGAAGAAGAAGAAGAGGAGTGAAAAACCAGAAAATTTGATGTAAAATTCGTTGAAACTGACCCCTATTTATAGTATAACAACAGTCATGTCCATTCGTGAAGAGTTATGGCAAATAGACATTTCTTTTGAAATTGAAATTTTGAACTCAACTGACACCATGTCGACATGGTCACCATGAGTATGTCGACATCCCAAAGCATTTTTTGATGATTTGATTTTCTTTGAAAATAACCTTTATCTTATACTAAAACTATTTTAAACTTTATAAATATACTTGACTATAGTTAAAATTCATAAGTAAATATAGAGAATAATATATATAGAATTTAACTATAATTTTATATTTAAATCTAAATAAAAATATTTAAAAGTTAAATATATTATATTAAAATATAGTTTAAAATCAGGAGTGATTTGACTTTGAAATTAGAGATGATTTTGAGGCTAAAATTATTTAAAATCAGGATAGATGTTTTTGATGCTTTTAAAAGGAAGGTTTTGAAATCATTTTGAAAACAAGATATAATTTTGAAAAATCATTTCGAATAGAAGGTTAGCGGATACAAAACAATGTTCCACTAGATTTTTCGTAGGTTCCATCCCAGTTAGGGTTCCATCCCTTTAACAGGTTTGAAGTGGATTCCATTCTACGAATAAATAGGATTTTAAGATGCCAGTGCTTTTTTAGGAGTTTTAACAAAATTTTCTAATTAATGAATAAATTACTTGAATTCTTGAACTCTTGATAATCTTGATACTCATGAGTCTTCAATCTTGATATCTTGAATCTCTATACTGTACAGTCTTAATTCTTGGTACCTGCATGGTTAAATCCTGCATATGCATATATATATCTAAACTTATAATGTTAGTATTTATATTTTATAATCTTTTCTATGGTTGTTTTCATCAAAACCATCATCTCACGGACTAACAATCTTCCCTTTTCTGATGATGACAACCTTTGTTTATAAAATATTACTTCTATCCTAATAACTCCCCCTTAATCTATGCCTAATTACCCTATTTTATACTTCTCCCCCTTTGTCATCAACAAAAACAAACCCCCCTTCATTCTTGGACTAGAGTACCTGCATTAATAAACTTTTTCAGAATTTAGATTATGAAAACCTTACTCTGATACCAATTGTGAGACATGCGGATTACGGATCTTAAGGCTAGAGTTAACACTAGAGGGGGGTGAATAGTGTTTATAAAGAATTACTAAATCTTTTTGAGTTTATGTTGATTTATACACAGATGTACGCAATATACAGATATAGATTTGATTACAAAAACAAACGCAGATGCAGAAATAAAATAAAAAGCAGTAAAGGAAAGAACACACCGGATTTTATACTGGTTCGGAGTTACCTTACATCCAGTCCTGCACACAAGTATGGATTTCTTTTCAAAAGCAATCTTTTACAATTACACCCTCGATTTCAAGTCTACGAGGTATACCTCCAGAATCACAATCCTCTGGGTAGAGATACTTGATTTTCCGGGCCACAAGTTCACCCACTTGATTTTACGGGCAACAAGTTCAGCGAATTGATTTCCCAAGGCTACAATCACACCTTATCTCGCTTGATTGATTTTCAAGGCTCCAATCACGCCTTTTCTCGCTAAGTTGATTACAAAAAGCCTATAACTCTGAATAGCACCGAGGATCTTGTTGAGATAGTGATAGAGAATCAAACTATGAATGATCTAGTTCAATTCAATGTAGATTTCGGCAGAGTAATGACAAGAATTTTTATTAAGAAAAGTGGAAGAAGAAGAGGAGTGAAAAACCAGAAAATATGATGTAAAATTCGTTGAAACTGACCATTATTTATAGTAGAACAACAGTCATGTCCATTCATGAAGAGTTATGGCGAATAGACACTTCTTTTGAAATTGAAATTTTAAACTCAACTGACACCATGTCGACATGGTCACCATGAGTATGTCGACATCCCAAAGCATTTTTTGATGATTTGATTTTCTTTGAAAATAACCTTTATCTTATATTAAAACTATTTTAAACTTTATAAATATACTTGACTATAGTTAAAATTCATAAGTAAATATAAAGAATAATATATATAGAATTTAACTATAATTTTATATTTAAATCTATGTATAAATATTTAAAAGTTAAATATATTATATTAAAAGATAGTTTAAAATCAGGAGTAATTGGACTTTGAAATTAAAGATGATTTTGAGGAAAAAATTATTTAAAATCAGGATAGATGTTTTTGATGCTTTTAAAAGGAAGGTTTTGAAATCATTTTGAAATAAGATATAATTTTGAAAAATCATTTTGAATAAAAGGTTAGCGGATACAAAACAATGTTCCACTAGATTTTTCGTAGGTTCCATCCTACTTAGGGTTCCATCCCTTTAACAGGCTCGAAGTGGATTCCAATCCACGAATAAATCGGATTTTAAAATGCCAGTGCTTTTCTAGGAGTTTTTAACCAAATTTTCTAATTAAAGAATAAATTACTTGAATTCTTGAACTTTTGATAATCTTGATGCTCATGAGTCTTCAATCTTGATATCTTGAATCTCTATACTGTACAATCTTCATTCTTGGTACCTGCATGGTTAAATCCTACATATACATATATATCTAAACTTATAATGTTGGTATTTATATTTTATAATCTATTCTAAGGTTGTTGTCATCAAAACCATCATCTCACGGACCAACAATGTCGACGTGTGTTGAGCAATCAGATACTAAACATTGACCATTGCAAGTGAATGTGTTAATCTATGTTGTGTGAGTATTGTGTCCTATACACATAAAGAATGGACCGTCCTATGTAAATAACATGCTCCTACTGGAAAATGACCCACATTGCACAAAGAAACCGTGCAATGGATCTTAACCGTCTTCGTCGGATACTCGATAATGAAGCTGTTATCTGGAGCGACGTGGAACATTCTTTTAAAGGGACATAGGAAGTGCAATGATTAGAAGTACCGTGCAATGAAACTACTTGAGTGTTGGATCATATTCAATATGACCATCTTTTTCAAGGAACGGTCTTGTTTGAGTTCAAAATGAAAACGTGCGACTGACTGCGAATTGGCAATGTATGTTCGGATTCTTGAATGAGTAAGATTGCCAAGGCATTGCAAAACTATAGTTAACCCAAGAAAATAACCTATAGCATGAAGTGGAGAAGCGCCAAGTTGGCCCTAAGTCGAAATGAGGTTAGGACTCGTATGGTGCTTGCTTCGGGTTGAACTTAAGGGGGATCTCAAAAAAGAGGTTATGCAATGCTCGATACTTAAAAGGTAACCAATCACAGGACGAGGATCTCAATCACTCAATAATTGTTCAACGATCGTGGGCGACCAAAGACATGGCCAGCGGCGTGCTCCACTACCAATAGATGGCGACGACCCACATTTAAAGTGCAAGATCGGGCCTAAGGTTTCTCCAAACCAAGGACGAATTCTTATGGCAATGCAGCAATTAAAGCAAGAATTTTCTAGCACCGACGAGGGTCGAAGGAGAGTGACGGTGATTCCATGGAGGTTATGGCGATCGATTTGAAAGAAAGAATCAAAGGTAGTAGATTCGTTACAAATTTAAAGTATTTGGAGGAGTTCGGTAAATGGAAGCATATGAAAAAATATGCTAAGTGTTTAAATATAGTAGTAGCACCAAAAGGTCAAAGGAACTTGGTACCGATTAGACCATCTGGGTACTGAGGTGAATTTCTATCGAGGAACACAAAAGGTAAAGAAGGAAAACCAATGGAAAGGTAGTACACACCAAACTAAGGCATGGAACGACCTCCAAAACGTAGATCTCGTCCTTAGCATGGAGAATAAAATTTCTATTATATAAAGCAATTGAATTAATATCCACAGAACAGAAACAATGTTTTGAGGCAACTCTTAGATAACCAACAGACATGCATGGATAACCGTTAATGCTGGTATTATTCTAGAGCTAGCTTTGCTCCCAATAAAGCATATTCTAGGAGGCAAGTGTTATCCAGTTTCTTTACCAAGTATGCTTTCAAATGGATCTTAACTTCAGGACAAAAATGAAACGATTCACGAACTTAGAACATATTTGGAAGGACAATAGGAATGGACTTAAAAATTTGGAGCAGGGTTAAAGCTAAGAAAAGAACTCAATACCAACCACTTTCTGGTTGGTACTGTCCATTTTTTATGCCCTCCATGGATCTCTTGAGCTATGGCACGTGGATGATTGCTTTGAGTGCTCATCTCGGGTGCATTACTGAAGGAATAGGTTGGCAACTCCAAGGAAGTAATGACGGAAAGAAGACAAGTATTAGAGATATCAGAACTTCTCGGAAACAACACAACTTCTAAAGAAAAGTGCCAAAGCTCGATGGATCAAAATTAGAAGACCCAAGAAAGGAAGAGGGGACATTTCCCCATCAAAAAAAATTAGGTCGGTATCTATTAGAAGTGATTAGAACCGAGATGAATTTATCGATCTAGGTACTCTGTCTTCCTCTCCTTCATTCTCGGATCTGAAATTAGACTCGGTATTTCGAGATCGGATGATTCTACTAAATGATTTCACTACAAATACATCTTTTGTGACATTGGAAAAATGACCTTTGGGCACTTGCTTTCTTCATCTTTTATATTTACTCATCTCTAGTCATAAAGGTCGTTGCTATTTGTTTTTCTACGCTATGAAAACTCAAAACCCTTTGTATTTATGACTATAATTTACAACCAACAACAACATAGTAAATTTAAGCCATGGATTTGCCTAGTCACTCTAAAAATTCTCAATCATATTTACTGTTTTTGCTAGATATCTATATTTCTACTCGTTTTTCGGTGTTGTGCCATTTCTAGGCTCAACAAGAATGTTATGCACATGTAAATAATTTATCATAGCTAAAAGCGCATGACATGATTTGGAATTGAAAAACACCTAAGAAATGAGAATAAAAAGTAACCATATAATAATATGCTCATGTTTATTTCAAAATGTTCAATAGAATAATGTAAATATTTCGAATTCCCAAATAAACCAACTGATATAAACAAAAATATCATGCAAGACTAAGAAAATTGTGGTAAAGAAAATGGAGATAGGAAAGCCAACAGGTTCAAAAATGTCACTTGCCACCCAGTTGAGTTTCCATGAAAGCAAGTTCAATGCAATGCGACATAAAATATTTCATTATTCCCTTATTAGTATTAACATTTGTTATAAACAACAATCCAGAATTACATGAGTACATTGTATATAGACATACACGAAAGCTAAAGAAAAATATTTAGTAATATATGAGCAAAAGTGACACATTTCCATTCCCAAAGAGTGATGTTTCCATAGCAGCTCAAATCCTCTGTCCATCTCTACCCTATCCTGTGTGCTACATGTATCTTGAACCTTCATTTTATATTATCAGTTACACATTAAAAATGGTGTATTTATCGGTTTGTTTTGATGGATGGCTGTAATAATTTGTGGCATATGGGACAGACAACATGGGACGGAGAACTAGTTTCCATAGCCTCTTGAGCAGCAGTTACTAGTAAACATATAACATCAGTGAATCCACAGAAAACAATTCTTTTCATTCGAGATAAAAGACAACCATTCAATTGTTGTTCTATCGGTAATCTCATTATATATGCAATTTACATACTTATATTCATTTTTGTCCTTTGTTATTTCAACAAATGTGAAATCATGAACTGCTTTGAATTTGATAAAGTGAAAAGTAAAATTAAAAATAACCTCTCCAATCTCTACATCTACAAAGTAAAAATGATAATGTAGTTGGGATTCCTATAATGTTTCGCATTTAACTTCTTAATACCGAACATTAACGAAAATAATTTATACTATATTGAATGTGTTCTTAAGTCAAGAGTTTGGAGTAGGTGGGGGGACGTATGACCAAATGCATATTCCAACTCATTATGCACGTCAAATCATAATTCATATATCTTTAGTAGTGCCTTTATAATATAGTTAACACCGTTTTTTTTTTCTACGAGGACAACAAATAGGAAGTTAGTATATACCAATTGATTTTAAATCTATTATGAGCTAAAAAGTACAGTTATAGGATGAAAGAACATATATCAGTAAATAGAGAATATTAAATAAATGAAATTACTCTTAGTACTATAAGTATGAGGTGAGCACTGAAATGATCTTTTTGCATGTATTAATCTGGTAAAAAATTCAAACACTTGCAAGAACTACGTGCAGTGCAGCTGTTTGTGCTACTATAAGCCAGCAGCACTAATAGTTTGACAGGACGACTGCTGCAGATCTAGGGCGTAATATTCGGTCCCTAAATATTCAGGATGCGCTCCAATAGATGGGCGCCGATTTAGTCAGCGTTCTGATCTAGGCTCGGACTAAATCAGCATCCAGACTGGGCACCTATAAGTTAGACGCACGGACCTTTTGCCCTCACAATTTACCTTTTTTTTTTTACATTTTTATTTTAAAAAATGTCGAAATGCCGTCATGTGTAACCAAAATTGCAAGACGTACCATTCGACAGCAGATAGAGGAGCTTGTAGGCTCCAGCACTAGAGACAGCTATTAGTACGATACTTCCAGAAATAGTGCGAATCATACGTACCTCGTGTTAACTGAAATCAGTCTTCTTCCTTCACTGTATTTATAATGTTCCTGTATCGTTGACAAGCTTTAGTAAACGTGACATAAGTACCGCGAGTACCAGAATCCATCGAGTTAATCTATAATCAGGATGATTATTAAAGGCTTCGTTTAGAGTAACCCATAAATCTTACTCAATCTCCTCTTCCATATGTCTGGTATCAGCTTCTATGTACGCTTTGATTAGTACCAAATAATCTGGTGAGTTCAACTTTCATTTGCTATGGAAATTTTTATACACTTCCACTATGAAATTTTCAATTAAATAGGCAATTCATAATTATCGTTATGCAAATCAATGTTTGTTCTTTCACAATCAATAATATCTGCCACTTGCTAAAGTTGAAGTGATCACATTAAGTATCAATAATGTCTGCCACTTGCTAAAGTTGATTTGATCACACTCTGCATTTATTGTCCACCACTTGCTAAAGTCGAGCTGACCATACTAAGTATCAATAATGTCTATCACTTGCTAAAGTTGATTTGACTACACTCTGTATTTTTTGTTTGTCACTTACTAAAGTCAAGCTGACCACACTAAGTATCAATAATGTCTGCACATGCTACAGTTGATTTGACTACACTATGCATTTTTTGTCTGTCACTTGCTAAAGTCGAGCTGACCACACTAAGTATCAATAACGTCTATCACTTGCTAATGTCTACCACTAACTTGACATATCGTATCACTTCTATATAAGGACTTCAACTTCCATTGCATGAATCACATTTAACATTTTCTTTCTTTTTCCATAGAATTAAACTAAATACAACAATGAATACCTCATCTTTCGTCAAATGTGTTATGGCATTCGATAGTGATTTCGATAAAGAAGAGATTCTCCAAGAGAAAGCCAAAGAATTGCAAGAAATAGTTGACATATGCCATGATGCTTATGGCTCCACATCACGATAACACGACGGATCGTTCAGAGATCGGAAACATGTAAACCGTAATCAATTTGCCTTCCACAAAACTTTGATGCAAGACTACTTCAATCCAAATTGCACTTATGGACTTTATATGTTCAGGAGAAGATACAGAATGAGAAGAGATCGATTTTTAAGAATTTTAACAGGTATTCAAAAACAATGACAAATATTTTATTCAAAAACCAAATGCTTCAAAAACATAGGGGCTCAGCGGTGAACCAAAAATGATTGTTGCATTGAGGATGTAAGCTTATGGCACCATCGCAGATGCACTGGATGATGCACATCGGATCGCAGAGATGACTGCATTAGAAACACTCGACAAATTCTGTCAAACTGTGGTGTACGTTTTTAGCAGTGAGTACCTTAGATCTCCAAATGAGGATGATTTGGTGTGGATACGAGAAATGCATAAGAGCAGAGAATGTCCTGTAATGTTTGGAAGTTTCAACTGTATGCATTGGGAATGGAAGAACTACCCCAAAGCATACCTTGGAGCTTACAATGGTAAAGAAAGAAAACCAACTATCATTTTGGAAGTCGTTGCTTCATACGATTTATGGATATGACATGCTTTCTTTGGAATGTCTGTATCTAACAATGATGTAAATGCTATTTTAGCACTTGGTCGAGTAACTCCATTGTCATTTACCCTTGAACAAAACACTTACGAACACAGATATTATCTTGGTGATGCAATTTATTCAAAATGGAGCACCATTGTGAAAACATGTCAAACCCAATAACAGAAAAGCAACCAAAGTTTGCTGCGATGCAATTGGGACAAAGAAAAGATGTTGAAAGAGTTTTTGGCGTTTTAAAATCCAGATTTGCAATGATTAGTAACCCATGTCAACTGTGGTCTCGGAAAAAAAAGTCCAGAATCATGTTTGTATGTATTATTATGCATAATATGATTATTGAAGATGAAAGAGATATGGACGAAGAATAGCCTAACTATAAATATGATGGTGCAGGGCAAATGCTAGAAGTATTCCGGGATGATGTTTTTATAACTGAAGAAGCATTCAACATTCACGTGAAACCTCAACTTTTATACCGAGACGCACAACTTCACAACCGCTACAAAAAGATCTTATGAATAATATTTGAAATTACTTTGGTGATTGTTAGTTCAATTTTATATTTGATTTGTTATGTGTGTACGCATTTACGTTGTAGTCATATTGTAGTTATCTTATTAATATGTATTGCATTTTCTTCAAAATGTTATTCTGTTTGGTTATCGACTTTGTCTACATGGAAACAAGAATAGTACAACATTAATTAATAATAAAACGCAGCAAATTTAAATAAACGATGCAGTACACCGAAAGTAGTACAAATTAAACAATTTTAAGATTGAAACAAACTACTTTGAGGGAACTTGAAAATAAGTATTTGTTTTTGCGCTCCATCCAATACTGCTTTTGAATGTCATCAATCTCTGTCAGATCTTTATCCATAATCATCTATTTTTGTTCTTGTTCAATGTCCAGCTTTTGTTGCTTAATTTTTGCAAACTTACGCATCACATCGATCTTATCCTACGCTAGCATGTTTCTGTCTTGATGTCTTCTTTTGTGAATTTCAAGATCGGCATTCACTTTAGCGTTCACCACGACATCAAGTTTATTCTTTCTTTTTGCTGTTTTGACAAACATTGGTCTATAACCTTCATCTGGTCTCTGGTTGAGCGCATTCGACTCGTTTTCTCTCTCGAATTGAGTTTTCCTACGAAATGAATTTCCCGGACTAGATGAGTATGATGATTTCGATGCTTTGTTTTTTCCTTTCCCCTTTGTTTGAATGTCTCGGAGGCTCTTCGCATTGTCGGAGTTCCACTTCGGTGTGCTCGTCAGCAACTCATAACAATTCGGAAATTGGTAATAATGTAATTTTTAGCACCATTTTCTCTTGGAAAAAGATTTATGAATTCCTCATTCGTCATTCTTTTCTAAAGACAAAAAAAGAATAAATTAATAATCGGATTAAATAAAAAAAATAATGAAAACAAGAAACATACCAAATGTTTTTCGTCTTTCATTCCACTAGGATTTGCTTTCTTTATTTTATAAATCTGTTATTCATACCAATTTTGACGATTGATTTTTCCGAATCAACCTTGAATCGCCGACAAAGATCGAATATTTTCAAGATGCTTGAGGTTGAAGATATTCATTATTTTCTTTCAAAACTCGTCGCCGCTCTAATCGTTTCCTCTAATCGAGTCGTTCGTTTAATGATAGCAAATGTTGGATAAATCGTAGTCCTCGTCGCTTCTCCACGGGTTGGATCAATGTTGTGTCAGAGGAGTACTCAATAGTTGCTCACTGTCGTCGAAGAAATAGTCTTGAGACTAAGAAGGATGCGTAAAATCTTTAAAAGGCGAAGCCATTTTAAGATAATAAAAGTTAGAGAAGAAAGCGGTGAAGATGCTTATGTAGATATGAAGAGTGAACAGAGTGTATTTATGGAGTTGAGAAGGAAAAAGTAGCCGTAGAAGGCATAGAGCCGTTGGAGTAGTGTTATGGCCATGGTCGTTGTTTAAATTAACATCTGAAGTCAATTCAGAATCCTAAATTGACCCCTGAGTATTACCTTTAATATTAAGGGTGGTATTTTTTGTTGGGCCCAAGAGTCTTAATATTAAGCCTGAATTTATGTTTGTTGGAGATGCTCCAAGAGCTACTTGCCAATTCAATCACCTAGTTTTATTAAATGACTATTGTTGGTATGGACAGCTCAAACAACAACCCACGTTTCAATTCACCGTATATATGTACCATAATTATGTTTTTGCTTGCCAAATGATTATATCATAGAAAGTCGTTTCTTTGTAGTACAACAGTAATATGGAATTAACAATCAAAATTATGTCATCCAAAAAAAAAATCAGATATATAACTTTACTTGCAAATTTTTCATCTGGGTAAGGAAGCACCTCTCTAGGTTTTTTGTGTGTCACTTGTTGAAGAATTTTGTGCAGAGTATAGTTGAAGCGTATGGTTTTGAGGCGCGTAATCGCTGTCCTTAAAGCAATATCTGCCCCCACTACAGTGTAGTTTGCTAACATGGTAGAATGCAGATTGCTTCCTAGGATACAACAAAACCAGAACTCAGAGGCGTAGCAATGCCTGTGAGTCCAGTGGGATGCTTTTATTGGTTGTAGACTAAAACAGAGCATGTATGCAGAGAAGGAGGAAGGAAGAAGATAATTGGACTGGTATGGCTTGACGGCTATATATAGCAGGCGAACAGGTGCAACCGTTTGAACAGACGCGTCTATCTGTTTAAATTCAAAAAAATATGACTGTTGCCAACAGTCACACCCTTTCTGTACGGTCACGTACGCGCCCACGTGCCCCAAGTGCCCAAGTGCCCATCTTTGACCCATAATAATAATGCATAGGCCCAAGCCCACATACCCAAGCCCCCATGCAATCATAATCAAGCCCATATCAATTTAATTCACAATATCCTAAGCCAACCATTCCTATATACCTAGGAATAGTAAACAAAATTTGGTGATGTGGGACTAATTGCTTCCCTTCTAAAACAATCTCCCTCAACAATCCCCCACTAGATTGTTTTATCGATGATGTTCAGTCTTATTTTAGTTTGAGATTACGCATCATATGTGGTATCTATTCGATTAAACCACACATTAGTGTTAATATCTCAGGACTCTAAAGAAGAGCTGGGTGGTCTTAACTTAAACCGAGTCTCCTATGAGTTATAAAGTCGGAAATATTACACACGCAATTTCAATTTACCAATAAATTTCCCTACCCGTGAGCACCGTTATGGCCATGTGCTCCATCCCAGCTTAATGAACTTTTACAAAAGCAAACCCTATAAACTCTTGCTTAGAAGCGGCACCACTTCCAAGTTCATAAAGGTAAAGTTCCTTTCCTTTTCAATGTCTCTGTTACCAGACCAATTAGAACTTTATTAAGAGTTATTCAACTCAGCCTCTTCATTCCTGTAACAGTTTTCACTAATTTGACTTAGTGCCTTTCCAATCATATGATAGTTTGTTATTACCCATTAAACCTTAAAATTAAGCTAATTAATATTAAAGTTGGGTTTCCGCTATCATTGATTAATACAGGGTTTAAGTCCCATTCCGACTGATGTGGATCTTATCATTTCTCTAGTTAGAGCTTTTGTGAATGGGTCTGCCAAATTATTGCTGGATCTTATGTAGACAATAGTAATTATTCCATCATTTATTATTTGTCTTACATATTCATGTCTAAGGCTTATATGTCTTGATTTCCCATTGTATATGTTACTATATGCTTTTGACATAGTAGCTTGACTATCGCATCGTAATAATATAGCTGGCATTGGCTTCGGCCATAGATTGATATCCAGTAACATATTTCTTAGCCATTCTGCCTCCTTCCCGGCTGCAGCAAGTGCTATAAATTCTGATTCCATTGTGGAGTGCGAAATGCAGGTTTGTTTCTTTGATGCCCAAGAAATAGCACCTCCACCTAATGTGAAAATCCAACCCGAGGTAGATTTATTGTCACCAGCGCTAGTTATCCAACTTGCATCAGTATAACCTTCTAATACACTTGGAAATCCATTGTAGACAAGTCCTAGATTACTGGTTCTTTTGAGATAACCAAGTAATCTTTCAATTGCTTTCCAATGATCTATGCCGGGATTGCTGGTATATCGTGCAAGTTTGCATATTGCATATGCTATGTCAGGTCTTGTACAATGCATTGCATACATTACACTTCCAATAGCGCTTGCGTATTCGAGTTGAGCAATACATCTCTCTTCATTTTTATTGAGATTGATACTCGAGTCTATTGGGGTACTTGCATCCTTAATTTTTAGATGTCCAAACTTCTGAAGTACTTTTTGAATATAATGTGATTGACTTAGTGCATAGCCCCCACTAACTTTACTAACTTTTATACCCAGAATTGTATCAACTTCATTCAAATCTTTCATTTTAAATTTTGAAGTTAAATAATTCTTGGTGTCTTGTATCCCTTTCATGTTAGTACCGAATATTAATAAATCATCTACATATAAACAAATGATTACTCCATATTCCTTTGTGAATTTGGAGTAGATACATTTATCGGCACTATTATATGTAAAACCATTTTGGAGTATAATTGAGTCAAATTTTTCGTGCCACTGTTTTGGTGCCTGTTTTAATCCGTATAACGATTTTGTTAGTTTGCAAACTTTTCTTTCATTTCCAGGAAGGATAAAACCCTCTGGTTGTTCCATGTAAACTTCTTCATTAAGTTCACCATTAAGGAAGGCCGTTTTGACATCCATTTGGTGGATATGCAACTGATAGATTGATGCTAATGCTATTAGTACTCGAATTGATGTAATTCTTGCAACCGGAGCATAAGTGTCAAAGAAATCAATTCCTTCCTTTTGCCGAAAACCCTTGCCTACTAATCTACCTTTGAAAGTTTGCACACTACCATCGTTATTAAGTTTTCTTCGAAACACCCATTTGCAACCAATAGGTTTTGACCCTTGAGGCAAGTCTACCAAGACCCAAGTATTGTTTGATAAAATTGAATTCATTTCATCATTAATTGCCTCCTTCCAGAAAGCAGAATCTCTAGAAGTTATAGCTTCTTTGTATGTTTTTGGATCATCCTCTATATTTAGTACAATAGGAATTTTATTAGTAACTTCATCTCGGGTTTCTTCTACAAGAAACGCTATAGCTTGAGATGATATAAAATCTGGACCAAAAGATTTCTCTTTCCTGATTCTTTGTGTCCTTCTCATTTCTGTTTGTTCTTCTATTATTTTCCTTTTATTAGCAGAAGGTGTAGAAACATCCAGTGGTGTTTGGGTGGTGTTGGGATTTAATGGTTGATTTGTGGTTGAATCATCCTTGAATTTATTTTCAATAAACTCAACATCCCTTGATTCAACAATTATGTTTGAGGATAAATCTAGTAGTCTGTATGCTTTAGAGTTTTGTGCATATCCTACAAACAAACTTTTCAATGCTCTTGGACCTAATTTAGTCCGCCTTGGATCAGTCACCCTATAGAAAGCAATACACCCCCACACCTTTAGATATCGTAGATTAGGTTTTCGACCATTCCATAGTTCATAAGGAGAAACTTTAGTTTTCCTTGAAGTGATTCTATTATGCAAATGACATGCAGACAACAATGCTTCCCCCCACAAATTAAGTGGTAATTTAGCATTTAATAACATAGAATTTACCATATCAACCAGAGTTCTATTTTTTCTTTCAGCCAACCCATTTTGTTGTGGCGTGTATGGTGCAGTATGCTGATGAATAATTCCATGCTCTTCGCAGAAGTTAGAAAATTCAGTGGAGAAGTATTCTCCTCCTCTATCACTACGTAGGACCTTTATTTTCCTACCCTTCTGATTTTCTACTTCTGTTTTATAGCGCTTGAACATGTCAAAAGCTTCATCTTTATTTCTGAGTAAATACACATATGTGTATTTAGAAAAATCATCAATAAAGGTAATGAAATACCTTTTTCCACCTCTGGTTAAAACCTCCATTTAATTCACATATATCGGAATGAATTAAATCCAAAAGTTCCGAATTTCTTTCAACACTTGGGAATGGTTTCTTTGTAATCTTGGCTTGTATACATATTTCGCATTTATCATGTTTATCATTAGTAACAGAAATAAGACCATGTTTTGCCATATACTTTAAAGATTTATAGTTTAAATGCCCTAAACGTGCATGCCATAAAGGTAAAGAATCAATAATATAAGCAGAACATTCTTTTATTTCATTAATACTGAGTTTGAACATCCCATTAGATGCATAACCTTTACCCACAAACATGCCATTTTTGGATAGAATTAAACTATTAGCCTCTAAGACAGATTTGACACCGCTTTTGCATAAGATTGATGCAGAGACAAGGTTCTTTTTGATATCAGGAACATGCAGCACATTCGTGAGTGTAATCTTCTTATTAGAAGTAAATTGAATCTCGACAGTTCCTTTTCCTAGAACTTTTGCTGCATTCCCATTACCCATGATCACTTCTTGTTCTGCAACCTCCTTATATGTCTTGAACAGATCCTTATTATTGCAAACGTGAACTGTTGCGCCGGAATCAAACCACCAATCTGAAGTTTTTGTTTCAGAAATTGCCAAGTGCACATCGGTTATCATACCAATTTGTAAATCTGAAACCATCGCAATGATTTCCTGCACTTCTTCATTCTGAACCATATTTACATTTCCAGATTGTGCTTTATTCTATTTTGGAGGAGCCCTGCACTCTCGTTTGTAATGGCCAAGTTTGCCGCAGTTGTAGCAAGCCCCGTTCTTCTTATCTTTTGGATTAGATTTGGCTTCAGACTTGCTTTTCTTATTTGGCTTAAAGTTCTGATTTTGACCTTTCTTCCTCTTTTTTCCAGAATTCACGTTGTTCACGTTGTTTGGTGGAAAAACACCATCGTGAATTCTATTCTCCTCTTCAATCCGTATGTGTTTTCCAATCCTTTCCAACGTGAGTTCTTCAGTCATGTGTAGGAGCTTTTTACGATAATTATTCCAACTAGGTGGAAGTTTAGCAATGATAGCCCCCACTTGAATCGATTCTGGAATTTGCACTTTTAAATCGGCAAGTTTTCCAACCAGAATTTGTAAATCATGCATCTGGTCCATAACAGAGATATCGTCTTTCATTTCAAATTCAAAATATTGCAAAGTAAGAAACTTATCTGTTCCAACTTTCTCGGTTTTGTATTTTGCTTCCAGTGCATCCTAAATTTCTTTAGGCGATTTCAGCGGAGTGTAGAGATCATACAAACGATCTGATAGCGTGTTAAGTATGTGGCCTCGGCATAGCAGTTCATCTTCCTCGCGTTTCATCCTCTGTTTTTTCAGTTCGTCGGTATCTTTATCTGTCGGAGGAGGAATTGGTGGAAGATTCTCATCCAGAACGTACGAGACTTTGAGAGTGGTGAGAAGAAACTTCATCTTGTCCTGCCATCTCGTGAAATTGGTCCCGTCCATTCTGGCCAGCCTGATGAAGTCCTGGTTCATGATCTTGAATGCCGATTCTGCACCGTTTTCCATTGCTGATATTGCTTTAAGATTGTTGAAGAATTTTGTGCAGAGTATAGTTGAAGCGTATGGTTTTGAGGCGCGTAATCGCTGTCCTTAAAGCAATATCTGCCCCCACTACAGTGTAGTTTGCTAACAGGGTAGAATGCAGATTGCTTCCTAGGATACAACAAAACCAGAACTCAGAGGCGTAGCAATGCCTGTGAGTCCAGTGGGATGCTTTTATTGGTTGTAGACTAAAACAGAGCGTGTATGCAGAGAAGGAGGAAGGAAGAAGATAATTGGACTGTTATGGGTTGATGGCTATATATAGCAGGCGAACAGGTGCGACCGTTTGAACAGACGCGTCTATCTGTTTAAATTCAAAAAAATATGACTGTTGCCAACAGTCACACCCTTGCCCACGTGCCCCAAGTGCCCAAGTGCCCATCTTTGACCCATAATAATAATGCATAGGCCCAAGCCCACATACCCAAGCCCCCATGTAATCATAATCAAGGCCATATCAATTTAATTCACAATATCCTAAGCCAACCATTCCTATATACCTAGGAATAGTAAACAAAATTTGGTGATGTGGGACTAATTGCTTCCCTTCTAAAACAATCTCCCTCAACATCACTTTCCATCCTATTGCTTGTGTGAGCTTGCATTCTAGATCACTCATTGCATACAGGGGTTCTGGTCTGATTCTGCATCAACTAACTAAGGCACCGGTTGATGGTGTTCATCAGTTCCGCTTTGCTTCTACAACCCCTTAGTTCTAGCTTCAAGTTAATATATAAAATCAAATTAATCCTACTTCACTACTGCATTTAAGCTTCAGCTAATACATTCAGTCCTGCCTTCAGTAATGCTAGCTATATTCAACTTCAGCAGTTCACATATTTCAGTGCAATTCATCGTGCACTTTAGATCACTCGGTTAGCCTATTCATTGAGGCAGTACACTTAGCCTGTTCAATCATTCAATCATCCAGTTCATTTAGTACCAATCAAGCTCGAGCTCTTTGTTATACATATATCTACGCTCAATCCAAGCACTTCAGTTCACGTCAACTTGCAGTCAGATAGCACATACTCTTCGTAGCAGTGCATGACTATGTTTCAACTTTAACTCATTTAGCTCAGTTTAATTCAATTAGAAGGCTGTACTTTATAATAATAATTTACACTAATAATACTAGTATAGCTGCACGCAAAATGCATGCTTGTATAACCACAATATATTTTTATAGAAGTCGTTATAATTTTAAAAGAATGTTCTCAACTCTTATTTGAAAATATTCTTTGAAAAAGAGTTCTCAAAGAGTTTGACTCTGACTCAAGAATCATAACATACCACTGAACCATGCCATCAAAAGCATTTCACAAATTACAGTGAAAACCAAGCATAATGGTACATGCTACAAAAGAATCTTAAATCAGCATCACTAACCAAATGAATCAACAATCATCAAGGTAACATTAAAATAAAAATGAAATGAAACAACCAAAATGCATATTTTTGGCTAGAGTTGGAGACCTGTTTCCTAAGTTTTTCATATTCATAACCAAGTTTACATATTGCATGTCATGTCATAAAGCACCATAATGCTATCCAGTTAGCATATAAAGTTCCACTAAACATTTGGATTTGCAACATTTCAAAATGAGGCGCAACAAAAATCAGGTTGCAGACATATAACATACAACAACAGCCTACCATTAAAGAAATTAGCAGAGAAGGCTGATGTGGTGGTAATAGAGAAAGGAGTCACTTAAGAAGCTAATATCCAATCAGTAAAAATAGGACAGAATATTTTTAGATGCTTTCACTTAAGAAGCTAAGTAGTCTACAAACCTCACATCTTCCATGCATTTCACATCTTAATGCTTTCATGCTCATACTTTCACCCCTGATCCGTCTCAGTTATCAATTTCATATCTTCAACATCTCTCCAACCTCTATATGCGTCCATAAAATTTAGGCTGCATCAATCTCATAGTGCATACTTGTTGCCTACATGAATGATCTCCTTTTATAACTTGATAGTCAATAGCAATTGTTGTTTGCATACCTTTCTTCATGCATCGCAGTAGTTTAGATTTGTTGCTTGTTTCATAAACCATGTCTCGTTTGCTCAGTCCAAACGTGGTAGATCAGATTATCACATGAAGACTCATTTTGCAGCTATATGATCCCTACCCAGTCACGCTCGCCCTTTTCATACCAACAACCCATATATGCTTCAATCAAAATATGTCTTGCTTCATTGGTTTCATTTTGATGCTTCATAATTGCTTTGCTTTCTAGTATGCATTACGATGCATAGAAATGGATATAAAAACATAATACTCATTTTATCGCTCTCTAGTCCTACTCATCCACTTCATATCACCAGCCCACACACACACACACACACAAATAAACGAAAACACACACACAAACGAACACACACACAAACATACACGTCTGTACATACATACCAAACACTCCTTTACATTCTTTAGCATATTACAGCACGTGAACTAATGCAATACATGCTCACTTACCCTTCCTATAAATTTTTTGAACAATAGGCAATCCTCTTATTAGAGCCTCAGATATTGTATCTGGCCTTGCCTATAAATCAAGTTGAACACAGTAATGTATACATATATATAGCAAAAATGTATGTATTTACTATGTATACACTGTCTAGTGTTACCTTTGCTATGATGCAGTTTCATTGCTGAATGTAGTGCTTCCTGTTAGGGATTGGACTGCATCAAATAGATTAAGGGAGTATGGGTCGAATAGATCGAGGGAGAACAGGTTGAAAATGTTGCTTCTTTGTCATACTAACATAAAAAAGGTAAGCATCATATAAAATTTATCAACTTACATGATGTTATGTAATCATATACAGCATCCTATAGAATTTGTTAAACTTATTTGATCATCTCTAACCAATCAATTGCCACAGGGTCAAAGGGACGTATACTGAATATAAAGCAACATCTAGTGTTGTTTATGAGATAGAAGCAAGAATCTAATACAAAGATACAACACGTAACATCTCCATTGTCCTTGCTTCCCAAATACTTTAAACCAAACTTCGTCGCCTCTGCTTATTCATTACCATCTCCCTACGTAGTTGTTGAAGCCTCATCTTCACATGAGCAATCTGCGGATCCCTTGCTTTAATATGCATGCTCGAGATACAATTATATTCAAGCGCAGCGGCACTTCTCTTTGTAGATGTTTCAATCTAGGTACATAATTCGTTAGCAATATGAGTGGTTTGTTGACTTAATTTAGACATCGTCTTTGTCTTCTCCGGCTCATACTCCGTCGCAGCTCTTATGAACCATACTTAGATTGCTTTCCCACGAATGTGCTCACTGCAACTCTAATTGTATCAGCATCTACTCAATTCTTATGCACATATATTTTTGGCCACATCATGCACCACCCTTTTGTTAGCATGTAGCATCATTAGCCTGTTGCATGAACCTAGTTGGCAAACTATCATACACCTTTTTGGTTCAGCTAACTCTAACTTTATTAAGCCTTTTCAACCTGTGTTGGGGTCGCCCAATCATCCTACTTTGATACATATTGTTCTGGTACATTTTGCATTACATTCAGCTCGCTCAGTCAGCATACCTTTACTACATTTTCACACCCATTGCAGCATTCCTTTATACTACATGCTCGAATGAATGTTCCCACTAAAAGCGATAACTTTTTTCTAACTGGAGCTTATAGCTTTCACTTGCCTTACCCTTCCTACAAATTAATTTATCACACTGATCCATTTGTCCTAAAAAGCCATTAGTTCAAAAGGAAAATGAGATATAACTGTAATATATCTGGCTTGCTAAAAAAATGTAAAATGTACGATAAAACATCAATGTTATATAGGAATTATGATGGCATTGACATACTTTTAGGTTAAATGATAATTGAACCTGAATTTCAAAAAAAATAGGTTAATTGTTAATAATGCAATACTCTGCTGCCTATGTTTTTTATGTGCTTTGTGAGCCAAACTGGTTGTTAAGACTTGAGAGCTTTTCTATTCCTACCAAAAAGAGTGATTATTGTTCAATGGCTCTGTTGTTATATGGTACCATCGACTATATTAATCTTCCCATGAATCCTCAAACAATATTAAACTTGAGGCTAGAGACATACCTGTAGGGTCAATCGTAAGTCATAAGCAGGCCCTAATATGGAGTTGGTCGTTTTTGCTTTACTAATAGCATTTGTGGGTTGGGGGGCTACCGACGTTAGTGGAAGTAGGCGATTTCTTGATAGTAGGCGCAATGGATTCAAGGGTAATAGGCGATTCAGGGGCAAAAGGCGCCGGTCGATATGAACACAGCAGGCGTCGATGGAGATGGGGTTTGAGGGTTCGTATTTCTTTCTTTTGAGTTGCGTACGGTGGGAGAGGAAGAAGGGATCTGGGAAGCGAAAGCAGTGCGTGGTTGACGTTGTGGACGAATGTACCTATTACGTTTAATATTAGTATGCAGTAGAGCAACGGATGCTCTGATAACCGAAAGCTGGGGCATTTTAGGAATTTTCTTTATAAATAGCAGAGATGATGGATATTAATGTATATAATTAAATAATGAATAGAAAGAAACAAGAGTTGTACATAAAAGTTGCATACCTATAAAGAATGAAATAACGAGTAATTAACAATAGACGAAGACAAGAATAATAATTTAGGCTTTGGATGCATAAATTGCCTGACTGGTTTTCTTCAACCTTTGTGTGCAACGGCTTTAAAATGAAATAGCTTTGCACATGCATGAACTCACAGTCGAACCTCAAAGTCCTTAAAAAACTTCTACACCAAATTTTTTGAACCACACGATTCTTCAAATTTGAAAAATTACCATCGTTTCACTTTTTTTTTCACATAATCAATTTAACAATAATTTTATAATCTTAGATGTAACAGCCAGTAAATTTAACTGGTTTTAATAACATATTAATTGAAATTTTATGAAATTTTAAATGATAAAATTTTGAAATATAAATTTGATATTTGGAATGTGTCCAGTTAAACATAGCAACCGGTAAATTTTCGTCCGAAAATATGAAAGTTTATTTCGTGCGTAAATTTACTTCAATTTAATCAGTTAAAAAGCGATGAAAATAAAATGTTTTCGGAACCTAAATATTTTTACATAGAAAAGTTCTAAATCATCTCCTGAGCAAAACATCATTTTTTCTTTTTCCAAATTCGGACATTTTTAGCTCCGTCGATCTTATTTTTCTGTGTTTTTCATGCATTTTCTGCCAGTAGGAAAATTAAAATTTTTAAATTCAATCATACCACTAATATCTGTATACCGTTTTGATCGTCTAGTCGTGCTGATCTCTGCGGTATATTAAATTCTGTGTTTTGAGGCCCGGTACGCGTCGAAAACAATCAAACTGTGCGCCGTGCCGGTACCGAAATTCATGGCTTTTAATTTATTGCTTTTCAGATTCGAACCGTGGTCACATAATAAATTGCTTTTAAATGTTACAGCTGTATCAGTGCATGACCATCATTACTTCAAACCCCAATACAATTCAAAAGCTTTGCCTGTTCGTTAGATGTGATAATAAAAGCAACGGCTTATTTGCCTGTAGCCCGCTATTCATATTTCTATTCCATCTCTTCTTCCACTTTTGCAACTATCCCCAATTCTCCATCTCTACGTCATTTTTCTTCGTTCGCTCATGCAAGTCTCTTGCATCACTTCAAGCTCATCCGCTAGCCATTTCTTCCATCCACCACCGATCGGCCTTCTACCTCGCCACGTCAGAGCATCGGCCTCTCCCTCCATCATCCTCATGCGCATCCACTACAACTCAAAATCCTGGCCGAGCAACCATGCCAGACCCTCTCCGACCAAACTCCCCTTCTGCTCGACCACCTCGCCATCCCCTACCGTGCAAAACCGCCGCTCGCCTCTCTTCGGCCTCAACATTCTCCACCTCCTCAGCCGCAGATTTCCACCACCGAAACAAATGGCCAAGCCAACCAACCCCATGCCGCGGCCGCCAAGACCTCCTCCGCAAGCCGAAACTCCCCTACCTCCGCTTCCTCCATTCGGACAACATCTCGGTCGAGCTGTCGCTTCTTCCCTTTCTCCCTTCAGCTGCATGTTTATATAAGGTATATATGTATTAGTTTATATCTTATATTAGTTGTTTGTTATATGCGTCTAGTATATTACTGTTATATATATTACTTACCTATATTTTAGATAATATGTATGTTATATAATTGTATACGTGTGATAAATAATGTTTAGAACACTGTTTTTCTTTTAGTTTGCATATATGGGTAGAGTATTGTTTTACGTTGGCTCACCCCTTTTGCATGTTAAACCAAGTTGCTGTATAGTTGATCTTAACAAGTGCATAAGTATATTGAGTTTTGTACTTTTATAGAGAACAAACCCATCAAGTTTCGTCTTATTTGTATTATGTAATTGATTTTAAAATGCTTCATACTTTAAACTGTTTGCTGAAGATATGTGATAAATACTGATTTTAAAAGGTTAAGTATATAAGTTATGTAAATTTATGTGAGTTTATATTAGTATCATATCAGTTGTATAAAATAAGATTTGAACAATGTAGTTTGTTGGATTATATTCACTACAAGGGGAAACGTATTTTCCGACGGTAAAAATCCGTCGGCGGCCGTCGGAAGCCATCGGCGGCCGCCGAAAAAAGCCGTCGGAAAAGGCTGCGTCGGGAAGCAGTATTTCCGACGGCTTCCGACGGAGGCTGCCGAACGCGTTTCCGACGGCTCTCCGTCGGAAGCCGTCGGTAGCCGTCGGAAATGTGTAGCTACAGGCCGCCGGAAATTGTCGGAAGCTGTCGAAAATTTTGACCTGTAGGCCGTCGGAAGCCGTCGGAAATCTGCTGTTTTTTTTTTGTATTTGCTGCAAATAGAGCCTTCCAACCACATTTCTCTTCCGAACACTACGATATCAATACCGCACAATCCAATAAACAATAATCCAACCAAATATCCAAACCTAGACTACAAAATATTCAATAAACACACAAATGGATAAAATTAGAATAAAAATAAAATACAAAATATACATACCATTCCAACATTAACAATAATCCTAACAATAACTCTTCTACCATGTTGTTAATACACAAATTCATCAATATTCTCATGCATATCCTCATACAACTACAAAACCAAGTGTATCATACATAATTATACAAATCAACAATTTCCTGCACCATCTACCAAATCATTATAAACTAAAACAAAACATACCTGAACAAATAAACGAACAAGCAAGCAAGGAATGAATCAATCTCCTCCAGATCCAGAGCCAGCCGAGGAAGGGAAGCGGCCACCAAACTGCTGCATGTACTCTAACAACTGTGCGGTCTGCAAGGCCTGTTGGCGGTTATGCTCCTCCAATTGGGACACTCTAGTCCGTAATTCTTCTATACCTGCTAAATCGCTCTGAGGTCTACTCCGCCGTCCCCTACTCTGACTACTGGACTGCAATAATTGAAAAATAAATAAAATCCAAGTTTATTGCTTTGAAAAGGTAAAAATATCATATTTTCAACATTTTAAGAAAAAGTAAATTATTTAATGCTAAATTGCCAAATCCGTATCGTCGACTATGCTCTGCTGGACTCATAACGGACTCAAAAATAACGTTCTCCTCATCGGTCGTCAGCTGCTCTCTACCCGTATCAGCAAGGAGTTTCTGACGTTGCTTCATAAACATCTCCTGCATTAACAAATTAATAATATCATATCTTATTTCATCATAATTTAACAATTAAAACAATCACTAATACTGAATAACATGAAATATGCTTACATGGCTTTTGCTGAATTTATCGTCCTGCCATGTGTACGAAACAGTCATGTCTGGATTAACATGCTCGACAGCATGCGTACGGGTGAACACGTCCATATAGCTGACAGGAC
This sequence comes from Allium cepa, assembly GCA_030765085.1. Classification (NCBI taxonomy): domain Eukaryota; kingdom Viridiplantae; phylum Streptophyta; class Magnoliopsida; order Asparagales; family Amaryllidaceae; genus Allium; species Allium cepa. The sequence goes on along the minus strand of CM060932.1, from coordinate 571,433,470 downwards.
CATGTGCCTCGGCTTCCTGAAGTTGATTGTTACATACAATTATTATACGTTTAAAATCATATAGCATAAACTATTTACATTTATTATTCAGTAAATTTACCAACTCCTGTCGATACTGCTGAAACGACTTCGATCCTCCGCGATGAGTGACGGGATTCTTATTTTTGTTTGCAGAGTTTCTATCCGACTCTGCCTGTACATTCAAAATTTGATACCATTATTTTTCAATAACGTCAAATTAATAATTCAAAAAAAATTAGTATACTTGCTTTCGCCTCGTCCGTCTCCCAGTAGCTCAACCAAGCTTGCCACACGCTCTCTCCCATCCACCGTGGTTTCTTACCAGATTTCTTAATCTTAGATATCGTGTCCCTGTAGTTCTTGCGCATCTTCTTCATCCAGTATGCTCGTGCCAGCATCAAATCGTCTGTCTGGATGTCTATCTCAGCCTGTATTAAAAAAAAATTACACTTTAAACGATAAACAATAGAAAAACGAAAAAAACGAATTAAACAACAGAAAAATTATACATACTAGGACATCCTGCCATATGCACTCTATGATGTGAGGAGGGATGGTATCCCATCTCGGCCAGCACGCACTCATCCTACTGCGATAAGATGCTCTAGCGACGTCCAACACAAGCTTAGAGGAAAGTAGGTCGAAACCCCTATTTTTAAGTACGATATAGATAAGTACGTACGTATATCATAGAAAAAATAAGATGCTGAATAAAATTTAATTCTTACCCATCTGCTCTAGGGACTAACGATACAACTGCCCGCTGTGGCTCTTGCGATGGGCCACTGCCATCGCCTCCTGAGGATCGGAAGAGCTCCTACCTCTATACGACATAATGATAAACCTGTGACATATACACATCATTATATAAGAAATTATAAACATGATAATGAAATATATTTCATATGAAAATGACATCAACGGTATAAATTGCTTAATTAATGACTGAAATGGAAATAGAAATGGAAGTGTGTTATACCTGATTCATAATGGGTATACTCTTCTAACGATAAGCAGAGTTCATTGTATTTTTAATAAAAATTGCTAAATAAATGACAAATGGAAATAACATAAAACATGCAAACAATAGTAAACGGATTTGGTTTCATAGTTACATCAATTTCATAATACATCAAGAATTCAACATAGTTACATCAATTGCAAAAAAACATATTCAGATTTTCATCAGTCGTCGTCGTCTTCTGATTTAGATTCGGTCTCGTTTTCGACGATATTTTCCTCTGCACTGTCAAACGCTTGTACCCAAACATTTGATTCATCGATCAAGGGACCAAAATCTGTATGATCGTCTGTAATTATTATTTCGTTATTTTGCTCAAGATCTACTTGATAAGCTTGTTCGTCCGGAATATTCTTCCCATCGAATGTGAATCTGGACTTTGTTTTAAAAACTGCAGACCAATCTGCTTTATCTCTTTTTAGAGACGGATAAGGAGCGTAATAAACTTGCAATGCTTGTTTGGCTAGTACAAAAGGATCATACTTGTGATAGTGCGATGTATGCTTTATTTCGATAAGATTATAATTCTTGTGCACATTAATTCCAGAACCTGGAACATTGCTAAACCAATTGCATCTAAATAGAAACACCTCCTCCGCGGGTCGTGAGAAATATGTCAGTTGCAAAATTTGTGTCAGAACGCCATAAAAATCATTTAAATGATTTTCTGGATCGTCACTACCTTTAACAAATACACCAGTATTATTTGTTAATTTTTCTGCACCGTATTCTTTGGTGTTAAATTTATATCCATTGACGAAATATATTGGATATGTCTTGACCACTCTTTTTGGTCCCATCGCAAGATGTTTCAACCCTTCGTCAACAACACTATTTCTCGGCTCATAAATGTAATTTGAAAACCAATCGGAAAATTCTTTACTGAGATCTCCGTTCGGATGTTCACGTTCATAAACACTGTTTATATAAACAAATTATTACATTAGGTTATACACGCGCACGCATTATAGAAAAGAATAAAACACAAATTATTATTTCAGATTACCTAACAAATGGTGCAACCTCGACACAATTTAGAAGAATATAAGTGTGTGCTACATGAAGATCTCTATCGTTTAGCTATATTTCTACACATTTTCCAGAAGGCCGACCATATTGTCTAAAAATATATAACATTGCTTGAGAGGACTCTTGTTCGTCGCCTTCGTCATTACGAGAAACACTTTGAAATGAAATATTCACATGGTCACTGAAATAGTGAGAGAAAAAGAACGAAACTTCTTCTTCGATGTAAGATTTACATATCGAACCTTCAACCCGTGCTTTTTGCCTCACATTTTTCTTCAGGTGATTCAAATATCTACGCAAAATTAATTTATATTAACTTCACCTTTCAAATGCAATTATTACGTTATAACATATTACATACCTCTCATATAGATACATCCATCCATATTGGACAGGACCTCGAAGTCGTGCTTCAGATGGGAGCTGAACAGGTAAATGTTCCATCACATTAAAAAAACTTGGCGGAAATATTTTCTCTAATTTGCAAAGCAATATAGGAATGTCCACTTCAAGTTTACGTAAACGTTGCACTTTTAAAGTAGTCGAACAAAGCTCTTTGTAAAACATACTAAGCTCCGTTACTACTTTCCAAACTTTTAACGGCAGTAGTTCTTTGAACATTACGGGAAATAAATTTTCCATCATTATGTGACAGTCGTGACTTTTCATTCCGCTCAATGTACCATTTTTAAAGTCAACACATCTACGAAGATTTGATGATATCCCATCAGGAAATTTTAACCCTTCCACCCATTTTAACACAGTTTTAACTTGATTATTATCTAATTCGTAACAAGCTTTGGGTTTTTTACTGTCATTTGGTTTCATATGAAGCTCAGGACGTTTGCATAATTCTTCTATATCACGTCTTGATTTCAAATCATCCTTCGTCTTCCTTTTCACATTCAAAATTGTGTCAAAAACATTATCAAATACATTTTTCTCATTGTGCATCACATCTATGTTATGGCGAAGCAGAAGATGTTTCCAATACGGCAACTCCCAAAAAATAGTTTGTTTGCACCAGTTATGAACAACTGATTTGCCTTCAATTTCTGTCTGCTCGCCAGTTTCATATATCTTTGGATAGTCCTTAACAAGTCCATATATGTCTTCGCTTGATCATATCGTCGGTGGTTGTCTGGTTTCTACTCTATTAGCTAAAAAGTTTTTCTTGTCTCCTCTGAATGGATGATTTACATGGAGAAAACATCGATGACAGTCAAACCATGAAATTTTCTTACCATGAGGTAAAGAAAACGCTCGTGTTTCATCCATGCAATATGGACATGCTAGACGACCGGCAGTACTACATCCCGATAGCATTGCATAGGCAGGAAAATCACTTATAGTCCACAACAAAGAAGCAAACATACGAAAATTTTTCTTCTTGGACACATCGTATGTTTCTACTCCTTCGTTCCACAGTATTTTTAACTCCTCAATCAACGGTTGTAAATATACATAGATTCCTTGTGTCGGATCATCGGGGTCAGGAACGACAACAGTAAGAAACATATATTGCGTTTTCATGCACATTCATGGAGGTAAATTATAAGATGTGACGATAATGGGCCATGATGAATATTTAGAACCAAATTGAGAAAAAGGAGAAAAACCGTTCGTATATAATCCTAATCTAACATTTCGACTCTCCGCTGCAAAATTTGGATATGTTTTATCGAAATGCTTCCATGCTTCTCCATCGGCCAGATGTGTCAACGTACCCTCTTCCTCCGTTCTCACGCTATGCCATCTCATATTAGACGCGGTTACAGAAGATGCATATAATCTTTGAAGTCTTGGAGTTATGGGTAAGTAGTGCATACGCTTGTACGGAACTTCCTTCCCCTTCTTTTTTCTTGGTTTGTATCTCTCCTGGTTACAAATTTTACAATTTCTAAGGTTTGCGTCTTCTTTCCAAAACAACATGCATCCTTTTAAACATGTATCTATTTTCGGATACGGTAAACCAAAAGCCGACATAAGTTTTTTAACTTCGTAGTGATTTTCACACATTAGATTATCGGACGGCACATGTTTTTTTGCAGCTTGTACAACAGCCGTAAACCTAGCTTCAGTGATGTTGTATTTTGACTTCATCGCAATGTATTCTGCGATTACTGACGGTTGAGTGCCGCTTTTACAACCATCCCAAATAGGTTTCTTAGCTGCATCTAGTAAATCATAAAAATTTTTAGCTTCAATATTTGGTTCTTCAACATTTCCATCATCGTCGTCAACTTCAACCATAGGAAACATTGATCGTACTGCATCTTCGACCATATTTTCTATACGGGTCGTTGAAACTATTTCGTTAACGTCACTTTCAGACTCTACAGAAGTATTTGCTACAACTTCTCCATGCCGATCCCAAACATAATATTCGGGTGCGAAAACGTGTTGGCACAAATGAACTTTCACAATATCTGGTAACAAATACTTCAAATATCTACACCTACTACACGGACAACGAATTTCTGGATCGTTTCCGTTATTACTTAAAGCGAATTCAACAAACACGTTTATACCATTATAAAAATCTTCTTTTATTGAGCCCCTCGGTCCTTTTCTTTGGTACATCCATCTCCTCCGATCAACAAAATAATCAATCATTTTTCCTATTTGACAAAATGAGAAGTTCAAAATTTAATATTTATTTTGAAGAATACAAATTCGAAAAAGATTATTTTCATGGTCGTATAATATTTTGAATTTAAAGAACAACTTCACAAATTTAAAAATATTTTCAAATAGGGCACATTTTATTTTTTAACATAACGATTTAAAAATATATATAATTTTTTTTTCATTGGTCAGGCATCCTACTTCCCATTACAAATACAGTAAGCATTTACATTTCGTATATTACTTCGTCTCAAACGATTCAACAAAATTTCGGCAGCATTTCCCTTTTGTTCCCTGTATTGTACACAAATGCGTGTACGCAGGAAACAAAAAAGAAAAGTTAGGCCGAAATTTTATGAACCGGTTGAGACGAAGTAGTATACAAAATGTAAATTCTTACTGTGTTCATAACTTGTCCAATACAGGGACAAATCCGACAAACATTGTACCAGATGAATATAAATGGTCGTTTTTCGAAAAAACGACTATTTATATAACGATCATGTACAACGCTCGTCAGACGGGGCCAAAAACTCTCTAAGGGACATTTGTCAGTTACATGCGCGCATTTTACGAAAAAATACAGTTTTACTCACTGTTCACATTTACAAAAATATATATTAATTTAACACATTTATTCGACGTATTACGCATCAACTTAAGGCTCATTCGACGTATTTTTTTGTTGCATAAATCATTACGTGCACAATATAATATTTCTACCTCGTACGTTCATTTTATCTTAATTCAACTAACACAATACAATGATAGCACCACTACACACATATACAATCAATATAAATTATACATGTTTTTCGCAATTTCACGATAACAGATTAAATAGGAATACCATGGAATGCTAGAAACTATTATAACACTATTGTAAACAATTGCAATCAACAATTACCCCTAATTTGCCAAATTATGCAAGTTTAGAAATAGGATAAAAACTGAATTTTTGGCTAAAATAAGAGATTATACCTGTACTAGAGAGCAGTAGAAGTTAATTGCACAGCCGGGAGGAAGTTGAAATCACGAAATTGCTGATTGGAGGGTTGGGGAAGAGAATTGGGGGAAGTAAATCTAATTTTTTCGTATGAAAATGGAGAAGAAGAAGGCTCGGCTGGAGCCAGATATTCGCGAATTTCCGACGGCTTCCGACGGCCGCTGACGGCCCGTCGGAAGCCGTCGGGAGCCGCCGCCCTGCCTTGCCGGTTTTTAAGCTTTTTCTAGTAGTGATTGAAACAGTGTATACAGTTTTGCAATATTTTAAAAGTATAAAGAGTGATGTTTTTTTTTAAATGGCTATACCTTTTCTCTGTGTATATATGCATGAATTATATTATTTTGAAATACATACGGTTGTATATATATTACTCTATTGGGTTTATGGATAGCAGGTGACGTTAGTGTTGCTATTATAACAGTGTACTACATAAAGATATATGGTTATTTGTTATATTTCACTTATAGTAGAGTGAACGTATGTATATGTGAAGCTTATGTGAAAATTTTATATACACTACTTATAGTTATATCTAGACATATATGAGTTGTCTACGCATTAAGTTGTCGAACTGTATAAAACAATGTATATAAGTGTGACTGTGTAGTTTATATATTTAGTTTTCAAATATAAAAATTTATAATCAGACTTTAGATACTTGGCTTTTCAATTTACATTGGTTATATTTGGGAATTTCAATCGGAATGTTACAGTATTTACTTTTATAATTTATAGGTTTTATGACTCCTGATTGGTAAGAATATACACATATCTATATATACACATGTATATATATTAACATATGAACTTATGTGAGTTTTATTCCATTTTGTAGTTTATATATATGTTTGGCTTCAAAGTATATACGTACAAATTTTAAAATAATATAATGGAGGAGGTATATAGGAGTCATATATAGAATAGTACGTGCATTTTAGATGAAATGGTGCTTACAGTATTTTATTTTATAAAGGTGGTCATTTAGTTATGCAGTTATATATATATATATATATATATATATATGTCTGTGTTTAAATAAGTATTGATTTGCAAATAAATATAATATATACATATATCTTATTTTATTATATGTTGGATCTAGAATATGACTTGATATCTATAGTTATGTATAGTAATGTATTTATAAGTCACTTATACCAATTATCTTTATCGATCCTATTCTGATTTGATTTCGTCCATTCCTATTTATCAGCTTCGTTCGTCAATCCGTACCAGCCTTGATTTGCTTTGAATTCGTGTTTGGATTCGTAACACAATTTCATTGTCTATCCTCTCTAGCCTCAAAAAGTGAGCAATCACTCACGATTAATATTCTTTTATTTATTAAATTTAATTTTAATTGAAACGACAATTGAAATATGCTGCTGTTAGTTGATTACACTGTTATATATGTTATTACCTGTATCTGTTCACCTGTGACATCTGACACCATTATCTGTTATTTATACAATGATAATCCAGTTTGGTTGATAAATGATTGATTGTTTGATGTTGACATTGGACGTTAAATTGTTAATGTAGTAAGTGATAAATAATTGAAAATTTAAATTGACGTAGGATAGTTAGTTTTGATGTAGGTTAAATTTGATTAGATGACATTTGCATAATATGACCCTTTAAATGTTGAATTAATTGACACGTAGAAATTTGGTAAATTATACCTCGAACCATTTAAACGTTGTTGTTTAAATTGATGTTGTATGAAATTGAATAATGAATATCAAGCGAAGAACCGTATAAATATTAGTGTAATAATCTTTAATCTACATAAAATGATAGTGTAGATTCTAGAAATAATTATATTAATTTGCACAAACAACAATGTGAATTAATACGATTATTTCGGGATTATTCGAATTAATTATTGGATTGTTATTGATTGTTGTTATTGTTTGTTTATTTACTTTGACACCATCCCAGTTATCACACTGCAAGTTCCCTTTGCTATGCTTTGAATTTTGAATTGAAATGAAACCGGGTTGAAATGATAAATACCCAAATAACTTGACTTAGGATAGAAAATTAAGTCAGATTCGATTGGTCAATAATTTGATTTAAATAAAATAAAGATTTTATTGGAATAATAATAAGGTTATTGGAATAATAATACGATTATTCCCTCTGTTGATGTTATTGATGTTCACTCTGCTAATGCTATTGTGCCTCCTGAGATCATGTCTCCTGTCATTAATGTTTGCTGTGTTGATGTTGAGGACAGCTCTGCGGGTATTTTGGATTCGACTCTCTCCATGGATGACTTACTATGGGCTTCATCTGAGCAGGCTTGGATTTACGAGTCTTCCAAAATGAGATTTGACCTTAAGGATGGTATGTTCTATAAGTATGTTGGTGGAGATGAGGAAAAAAGGCAGTCGTATTACCATGTTGAGGGTGAAGGCCTGTGCTCTTGGTTATAGGATAGTTAGGTGATCAGAATCTTTCTGTTATCTCGAATTCCTCTTGGGATAGGAAATAACTTTATGGCTCTGATTCTACCGATTTTGTTCCATCGTTAGCTGTTCTTTTCTCTGGGTTTTATTATGTTATTGGGTCTGAATCTTCGGATGAGGAGAATGGTTCTTCCTCCTCAGAAGGTGACTAATTTAGGTATTATTTAGTTAGTAGTTTGGCACTTTTGCTATACTCCTATGCTTTATTTTTCCCTTTAGCTGTTTGGTGCATGCACTTAAACCCCTGTTTCAAATTCTTTATACAAATGGACGATCCACTATAAATGCCAGCTAGCTTTGATAAAATAATAATAACAATTTATCTGTCTAGTGATAATGTCACACCATAAATTTCTAGTGGTTTACTTTGTCTATTGGCTGCAGTGTTGATCATGTGGTCAACATTGCCTTGCCATCGACTTCAGCTGTCCACTAATGTTCGATGGCTGCAATTATCATATCAAACATGTAAATATAAAAATAAATTTATTAATTTTCAAAACAATTCATTACCTCGCTATAATAATGCTCACTCTCATATACACATTTTTTTATGTACACACACATGTTGAACGATTTCTAATACTTCAAAAGATTATACATTCTTTCATATCTTGATTTTACGAAATCATCATCTCGAGAGAATTTTCTTCTTATTATAATATATATTTATTTTCCAAAACCTTCATTTATATTCTTTTTAAAATCCAGTTACCTCTTTAAAATATCAATTTCTCTCGAAGACATCTTTCTTAGAAATATTACTTACACTTTTCCTAAATTAAATATTTCTTTCAAAACAATAACTCTTCTTTCATTAAAACATTTTGCTCACTTTAAAATGTTCTTTATATCACTCTAATCTCGTCAAAATAATTAATATAACTTTTTTGAAATATTATTTCAAATATTGGTTTTTATTATGACTCAAAATCTATTACTTCTCTTCAAGATAATACATCTCCCTTCAAAATTTATCTCCATAAATCTGGTTCTAGTGTTTAGGAATCCAAATCAAAAACATTGGCTAGACGCATTGAGCAAAATTCTTAAGCACTCAACGGATAAATTAATACGTAATTTTCTATAAAAATTCTTTTAATTATTTACTTGCAAAACAATTAATCCTTATGAAAACATCTGCTAGCTTTTAATAAAATCTCCTTTCAAAGCACGCATGCACACGCACATATATTATAACTAAAAAGATTTTTAATTAACATGTACTTGCTTATATCAAAAGATATATAAATAATCAATCGAGTATAATAAAATATACCCAACTTACAAAATCTCAAACATCATTGTTATTTAACTATAATAATAAATAAGTAAGGTCTTATCTTTATATTTACTTTAACAGCATCAAATTTTACTTAAAAATTTATTGTTTAATTAATAGGACCACGCAAAGAAATCAAAACAACAATCACCCCATTAAAACAGTCAAAAATCAAAATATTTAGGGGGAAGCTATCTATATACTACTGGATCTTCTCTTCATCATAAATTGAAATCGTCAAATATTTGATAGATACGAATTATAGTTTTTACAAGTTCTCTAATCGAATAACTTCATTCTTACTTTAGAGCCACACATAGGACTAACATTGAACTTCAATACCGACATTAGTAGGCGGACCAACTCCTTTTACCTCTTGAACTTTCATTTATTCCTCTATATCTCATATAGAGATTCGCACTCGGTAAAAGGTAGAAAAATATATTATAACATAACAAGAAAAGTACAAATGCATCTCCAGATGATCACCCATGTAATCATCATATACTCCTGCTATCAATTAAGTATAAATAATCATGGACCTTACACCCATGGAGACGGAGACTCTAAGTCTCATCAAAGGCCAGTACTCATGTCCCTTATACTATGTATTGTTCTAAACTGGATCTGATACCAAAAATGCAGCACCCTACCTCTATACTCATATTATCCAAGAGTATGATTGAGTACTACACTCTAGTAACATGGAGAATGAGGCGATGTGGGTGAGACACGTGAGTACTCCCTAGGCACTGAATACGTCTTGTAATATAAAAATCTCTCACCTCGACGTAAACAGTCTCGGTACAAAGCAATAAGCAGATGTGATTTCTGAGGACAAAACAATACAAAATTTAAAATAAATCACAGAGAACACAAATTCCCCAACACAGTGATGAAAATATGATACATCACATAACTCTGAGTATAATACAAAAATTCAAATTCCTACTAAATCTTACTTATATATAGGATAAATTCAATACATCTATTACAACATCATATACGTACATGAGTCCAAATACATAATATACAATATATCTAGTAATACAATTTCCAACAAGCCCAATAAGCAAATCTGGTCACATCATCCCTGAACCTAAATTGTCTCGGACTGACTCGAGTATTATATAAATAAAAAATTGGGTCAAACTGCGTCTAGATTCAATGGTGAGATATAATCATATCTCAAGGAATAGCACATAAACAACATACTAAAAGATCCAACCAAAGGAAGCATAAAACATCCATTACACATCGAACAACATCCATAACACATCAAACATCAAACATCCATAAGACATCAAACAAAATCGCATCCATCACACAATACACATCAAACATCCATCGCACACATCACACACATCAAGCATCACACACACCACATGCACCACACACATCTATGCATCGCATGCATCAAACAAAAAAAAACTCAAATATCAATTCATTTATATTTATTTAGCAGTATTAGATTTATTGATTTTATAATTTATGTTTAATTTCATTACTGCTATTGTTATTATGTGTGTTGTATATTTACTACTACGAGAAGCCGAGTCTACACCCGAGCCTCATAACTTCTCAGGTGCAAAGGGAGATCCTACTCGTAATATTTGTAAGCATCCTCACTAGTCTTTAGACGCACAATAAAAGCATGTCGACTCCTCGCTTCCTTGCCTCATCGCTCCTTGCTCCCATCGTCAACCTCCTCGTCTTGTTTTGTATTCTTCCAGTTGGCTCATGCAGCAGACTGTGATCATGCGATCAGAAGGCCATGTCGCCGCAACCATTGGGGAGATACCCCACGGTCGATCAAGCAAAGATGCAGCTAGCAAAAACTTCAAGCTATCACCTCAACGTACAAGACTTCATACACCTCGTTCCACTTAAAAGAAGAGATAACCATATTCCCGCTTTAAATTAAAATAAAAGAATATTTTCCTCACACGTCAACTCAAAAATCCAAATAATATCGATATTTGTGTATAATATAGAACAATTCGCCGACATCCAAATATCAAATACTCGTTCCTCAATGAATTACCCGATATTGTACTTATATTGAGTAAATAAATACAGCTTACACGGATGTCCCATATCGACTGGTGAAATAAAATTATATACACAATGCCCTCAATTAATCAATATTAAATAAATTTCCACTTCGCTTAATAATTCACTCTCATTTAAATCTTCAATTCATTTTTCTTCATTTTATCATTTTATAATTCGACATAACGGGTAATTTTACTTTATCTCATTCATAGCAAACAATCAAAAATCATCCATTCACATTTATTTTATTTAATTAATATTTAATGAGATGAAATGTTTGTTTGAATATATTTCACTTCATTCTCTTCCTTTTATAAAAATAGTTCAATTTAATTTAACAAAACTCTCTTTTGTTTATTTAACACTTTTTAAAATAATTGATTCTCACACCTAATTTCAAAAATCCATATTTCAAAATAATTTATTTGATTTCAAAGAAACCTTGATTTAAGCTCGTCAATAAACTTTTAAAACCTCAAAAATACTTTCATTTCAAATTTTCTCTTTAACAATATAGAAATAATTCAAAGGAATTTTTATTTCAAATGCCTTCAAATTCTCAAATCTGAAAAATATCCTCAATCCAAAAATGATTGCAATCAAAATCTACCACTTCAAAGTCATTATTTAAATTCCTCATTTATTTTCAAATACTTCAATTTATTTGATAAATAACTCTTTAAATTATTCTCTTTCTTCATTAAATAAATTTAAATTCTCAAAACCTCATATTTTAAAATCATTGATTTATTCCAAAGAGACCTCATTTCAAACCCATTAATGAATTCAAAAACCCCAAAATCCTTTCGTCTCAATCCTCTACTTCAACAGTAATAAATTATAAAATATTACAAAGAAGTTTATATTTCAAATGCCTCTAAAAACTTCAAATCAAAATAATATTCTCAATTCGTTTTTATTTTTCAAACTCAGGTATATAATTTCAAATCATCGCTTTCCAAATTATTTCCATTTTCCAAAATCTCAAAATTATTTCACTTATATATATTTTTCCCAAAATCATTCCTCACTCAAATTTTCCATTAATTCCTTATAATCTCAATATTAAATTAAACATCGTTCCCAAAATTCACTAATTATTCTCAACATAATTTTTTGCACTTATTATTCTCAAAATAATCTATATATTTTAAATTTACATCTTTTAATTTATTCATCACTTTTCCAAACAATTTTAAATACCATTCAAATATTTGTAAACATCTAATTATTACTTGATAATCACAAATCAACAACTTAGCAAAAATATTCACAACATTAAGAAAATCATAATCACAACACAATATCATCCAATTCAAACAACATTAATCATTAATCATCAGCAACGACTAATTTCATCCAATAAATCAACCATCCATCCAACCAAGCAAATCAAACCAACATAATGGGAGATCATGCATCAATTAAGATAGAAAGACATAGTTGCGAGTGAGATAACTCACCGAAACGGTGATTGAGTCCAAAACTGCAACTACCATCGACTCAGCGCAATTACCAATCACCGCCTTCTTCGTTATTAATAATCTTACGTGTACACCCCCCGCAGCCCGCATGTACGTCCCCAATTCACCATTTTAGCTCAACCGCCAATACCACACCATAATTGATCGACCCCATCATCTCCAATTTGCAGTAATCCTTCACCATCGCATAAGCCTTCAAAATACCTACAACAACAATACTTCAAACCCTAGCATCACCAGCCCTTACTGCTCCAGCTCATGCTACCCCGAACTACACCTCGTCGTTGACCAACTTCAAGTTGCAGTCGCTCGAATGTCAGTCCTCCAAATCGATATTCCCTTTTTACACTGGCATGCGTGATAATCCAGATTGTGTCGACCTTGCTTTCAGTCGTAGAAGTCACTGCGAACTCCCCCCTCTACGCCATCGAACATCGACATGCCAAGCCTCGTCGCCTTTGTGCGATCTATTTATAGTTATGATAGATCATGATTTCTGATTAGAAGGATTTAGGGTCCGGGTTCAAGAACAGGGGTTCGGGCTTGTGTAGAAATGGAGAGTGCTTTCTACAAGCAGGCGGAAAATAAAACGGGCCTTGGGTTTAAATAGCTTTGGGCCTTGATTTAATTCAATTCATTTTAATTTTTGTTTCCTATGCATTTAAATTTGAATTTTAATCCTTGAAATAAATTTCCATCTAAAATAAATTGTTTATACCTCATTATCAAAATTACATATTAATAGTTGACAGTTATATACAATCCGATGCTCACTTATTTTTATTTATTAATTTATTGTTCTATTACAAAATAAATTTGTTCTCCAACATCTTCAACATATTTAAAATTATTTATGCTTTAAAATATTTCATATTCAATTAAAATAATTTATTCGATTTCAATAAATTGTTCAGAAAGAATTTAATAATTTAGTTCAGTATATTAAAACAAAACCTCTTATTAAATGGAATTTAGTTAAATAATTTTTTTTTGAGTTATTAATTACAACAAATCAAATTTAATCGTTTCTATTTTAATAAAAGTTCATTTATTTATATGGCGTAGGAAGGAGGACTGTTACGACGCTATCTATTATATTGTAATATGTACTTTTTAGATGGATTTGGTTCTTTAAGGGGATAACTGTTACGACAGTTTCAAAAGTACTGTTATATGTTAGTTATGTATTTCTTGAGTTTCACACATTAGACTAATGTTTGGCTCGTGGTTTTATTTTTTCCTTATTTTCATGGGTACTCTTTCGAACGGCCTGAAAAAGTAGGTTTTTATAACTGTTCATTGGGCACTTTGAGAAGTGTTGGATGTTTTACCTACCACGGTATTTATTTCTGCCACATTAGTTTATGTATATATATCTGCAATTTTAAAGACGTGCTATTATAACTGTCCATCCTGATGATATTAGTTAGTAATTCTGAAATGCTATGTATATAATAGTGGCTCCGTATACTATCTTTTAATATTATATGTTATCATTTCACATGTAAGATTCTAATGTTTTTTTCTCCTATTTCTTATTCGTTGTCTCTACTTCTTTTTCTTTACCTTAACATTTTGTCTTTCTGGCACTTGATTCTCGACACATGAATACCATGGATGTATTAATGTCGATATTCAAAGGTCGAAAAGGTCGTCTGTTACAGTTACCATTGGTAAAATGATCGATGATATATCAATAAATAGGCAAACCATTTACTGGTAATGGTAAAATTACTAGTACAAAAAACATTAAAATTTTATTATGTTAAGATTTTAATAGTGATTAAAATTTAATCTTTTATTCTTGATTCTAACCTATTAATATTTATATAAACATTTTAACTTATTTTAGTTAACATAGAAAATTTTCTTAATTCGTCACAAACTATATACAACGCTATAAAAAATAGCTTTACTAATCTTAGGCTTCAAACCTCATAAATCTAAAAAGAAAACGTCATCATAAAAACTATAGTCAACTTATTAAGATATGACATTAACTTTGAAAGTTACATAGTTATGATTAATTTAAATACTAAAAAAAATGAAGTTAATATGATTAGTAAATTTACTGTTACCAATGGTTTTGACGTTTCTTTACCGTTATATTTATCATTAGCAACTAAAATTTACTGTTATCATATCGATAGCATTGGCATATCAATGTAGCTCAATCTTGGTTACAAAGGCTAAATTTTGGTGATATAAATTTACTTTTAAAAGAAAATAAATATAAAAAAGAAAGAAAGAGAGAGTGGAAAAGTGTGGAAAAGTATTTGGTGTTTCTCTTCTTCAATCTTTGTTCTTCTTCTCCAGATACTAAGAAGCCATTGCCATAGAGATCAAGACTCCATTCACAATTAGATTATTGATTCTTTTTTGTTTTTTACCTTTATTTGGTGGATTAAGTGTAAACGCGATTGTTTTTAAGAATCAGTATAAATAGTTGTTAGGTAGAATCGTATGTGTTGGTTTTCTTGATTTCTTTGTATTTTAGAACTATCTTCATCATTATTTATCTTCAAACATTATTATTTTTATCCAATATTATTCTTTTGTAACTTAGGTGATATAAGATTTTAGGATAGGATTCCACAATAATTTTAGCCTTTGTTAGGTTTTGGCAACAGAAATCTTAATAGATTGGTACTAGATCATCGCAAGAGGAAGGGTGGTTTTGGATTTACATAATTATTGAGATGTTCGACTTAATTTCCTTCGAAGGTTGCTCTTCTAAATAGAAAAATTGGGGTGTTTGAAAGCCTAAGATGGAGGATGCATTATACCTTAACAATCTTCATGTGCCAATTAATCATTATGGGAAGAGACCCTTAAATATAGAGGAAGGCAAATGGAAGAAGATGGACAAGAAGGAGATCGCGTTGATTCATCAATACATTGATGATTCGTTTTTCCACCATGTGTCTAGTTGTAGATCTACAAAGGCTTTGTAGGACAAGTTGGACCTTAATATGAGTCAAAAAGTGCTGATGGTAAGGCTTTTCTTGTTTGGAAATTGTTCCAGTTATGGTTGGATGAAGAGAAGTCTATAGTAGGGCATTTGAACGAATTTCAAGATGTAATATATCAGTTGACAAATATGGATGTCAAATTTGATGAAGAATTACAAGCCCTTTTACTGATGTGTTCACTTTCAGAGAGTTGGAAAATATTGGTTGTTTCATTGAGTAGTTCCAATGCTAATATAACTATCTCTTTGGATACTGTCTGAAGTAGTCTCTTGAATGAAGAGCTTAGAAGGAAAGGGTCAATCCTGAAAACAGTTCACGATGTGGCGATAGTAGCAAATGACTCAAAGTGGAATACAAAATTGAAGAAAAAAGTCACTAATGGTAAGGGTATTTTGAAAAGTAACTTTCTTTATTATTGTCATAAAGAGGTCATACATGCAACATGTGTGAAGCGTATAAAAGAGATCAAAAGAAGACTACACATGGTGGCAGTGATAGGATACATGGACGAACATAACTAAAGGCAGCGATAGTGATACTTCTTGTGACGTCCTCATTAGCGATGTTAAGCCTTAAAAGATGGATTCAGGTGCTAGTTTTCACATATGTGGTGATGTGAGGTGTTTTTCTTATAAGAAGGCCGTCAACATGATTAGGACAACCAATGGAATAGAGCTACCATTATTTGATATTGAGTCTGCCCGGTTTCTTATGCATGATGTTGTGCTTAAAGAATCTCAGACGTGAGACGTGTACCTACTAGTTTGCATAATCTCATTTCTCTTGGTCAATTGGACCGTTGTGGTTGCACTTATGAGACTCTAGGTGAAGTTCTGAGAGTGATGAAAAATGGTCATATTATGATAAGAGAAGTATTAAACGATGGAAACCTTTATAGATTAGTTGGTCATGTGATTGATAATAGGAAGCGAATGACAATTGAATAGCCTAGTTCAAAGGTAGGTGGTGAGATGAATGTGTGCACTACTTTTGATGGTCATGTTGGTAGTCATATTTTTGATAGGAATCTTCATTGAAGATGTTCAAGGTGTTGGGATGGGATTCCAACTCGAGACCACTTAAATCAAAACCATAAAAGCACAGCCGAAGACAAGATCGTGGTAAGAAGTGTAAAAACAACCAATCAATATCTTAATTCCAATCTCAACCAATCCAAAAGTAATCACAATCCTAAATAAGAAATATAAAAATCAAAGCGATAACGAAAAATAAATCACACATGGATTACAGTGGTTCCGCTAATATTATGTTAGTGTATATCCACTTTAAGAGAGAGCTTTTATTAATATCGATGAGAAGAGTACAAGAGATTGAATATAATGATCAAAATTCTAATAGAATTAATTTGTGGAGAAGATAATTAAATAAAAATTAGGTTTTGTTAAACCCTAATTTGTGGAGGTTCATCTCTTGCAGTTGCTTTCTATTGTTTTGCTTGCTTGTAGATTTGGAAACTTTAGTTTGCTTCCCCATGACACATTCTATGCAAAACTCTAATTTATTGAAACTTTCTCCATCGATCATCTCCCTCTTCCGAAGAACATCCAAACTTCTCATCGAGACATAACCTTACCTCAAATGCCACAACCTAGTCACATCCAAGCCATGAAAACTATCAACTCCTATACAAATTTCACATTCTACCGTCACTCCTTAAAGCAAATAAATGTCATAAGTCTTAGCACCCTTCATCCCCATAAGTGGACCCTTTGAAACTCACAAGCTATCACTCTCAATAATGATCTTACAACCTAAAAAATCCAGTTGTCCCAAAGAGATAAGAGATTTCCTAAGTCCCGGAACATAGCGCACATTAGTGAGAGTACAAACCACTCCGTCAAACATCCGATTTGCACCGAACCAATGCCTTTCGACTTGCAAATAACACCATTTCCCATAACAATTGAATTTTCTTCTTTGTCGATGTAAGAAGAAAAACAATTCCTATTTGGCGTCATATGATAAGACACCTCTGAATCGAGCACCCATTCACTACCCGAAACATCCTATACTACTGTTGACAACACAACTACGTCTTCCTCAACAGCTCCACTTTCCATCGCTACTGATGAAGATGCTACTTCCTTCTTTGCCTTCTCCATGTCTGGACACTCATTCTTCCAATGACTGGGTTTCCTACAAATATAGCACTTGCCTTTTCTTTCCTTCGACTTTCCTCTCCAACCGGGATTCCTTGATTTAGAACACCCCCGGTTCTCCTTCTTCACATACCTTTCCTTCTCCACAAATAAAGCATGGCCATTACTAACGCCACTACTTTCATCACCCAACTCTTTTATTTAATCTTGCAACTTCTCGCTAAGAAAACCCGTCTTGACATCATCAAGAGTCAATGTATCCCGGCTATAGATCAAACTATTTGAGAAACCTGTATAGTGGTCCGGAAACAAACACAACAATATCATCGCATTTTGCTCTTCCTCAATCTTCAAGTCTACCATCTTCATCTTCATTAGCAAATCATCAAAAGTATTCAAGTGCACTTTTAGTGAAGTATCTTCCTTCATCTTATAGGTGAAGAACGTTCGTAATAAGATCAAACGATAGTCAGTGTTTTCTTTATATATAACTCCTCCAACTTGTCCTAAATACCTTTAGCGGTGGTCTCACCACTAATTTAAAAGATAACGTTCTCTTCCATAGCAAGTTGAAGTGTAGTGAATGCCCACTCTTCCATCTCCTCTCTCTCAACATTCGAGATGTCTGCCGACAACAAATGTGTGTCAAACACTACCCTATGCACCCGATTCCTCCTCAGAACCGCTTTCATCTTCCATTGCCATTTTACAAAATCATTATCGTCTTTCCACTTGTCGATTACCAATTGTGATCCAAAAGTTGCGTACGAACCACGTACATAAGGCGCTACACCACTTGGATTACCCGTTGAGGAATTACTTGATGTATTACTTGATTCCGGCATTTCTACAACCACTTACCAACACCAATGCTCTGATACCAAATGTTGGGATGAGATTCCAACTTGAGACCACTCAAATCAAAACCCCAAAAGCACAGCGGAAGACGAGATCATGGTAAGAAATGTAAAAAACTAATCAATATCTCAATTCCAACCTCAATCAATCCAAAAGCAATCACAATCACAAACAAGCAACATAGAAATCAAAGCAATAACGAAAAATAAATCATACAGGGATTTATAGTGGTTCCACCAACGTTGTGTTAGTGTACATTCACTTTAAAAGAGAACTTTTATTAGTATCGATGAGAAGAGTACAAGAGATTGAATATAATGATCAAAATTCTAATAGAATTGATTTATGGAGAAGAAAATTGAAGAAAATTAGGTTTTGATAAACCCTAATTTGTGGAGATTAATCTCTTGCAGTTGTTTTCTGTTGCTTTGCTTGCTCATAGATCCAGAACCTGAAGCTAGCTTATATAGGAGAAAAGAAAACCTTGGAAAAGTTTCAAAATTCCCCCTGCAGATCTCACAAATCTTCATGTCAAGCCCAAGCTTGAAAAACAGTCGGAGGCCGCCACAGACGTTTGTCCTTTTTCACAGACGTCTGTCCAATAACTCGGGATGCAAATCTTCTGAAGCGAAAAATGTTTGTGGTTTTTCACAGATATCTGTCATAAGACTCGGGTTCAGGTTTGCTGAAGTGATAGACGTCTGTGGATTTCCATAGACGTCTGTCGCTGTCATTTAAGCATTATTCCACATTTTCCTCCATAACTTTCACATCCGAACTCCAATTTGAGAACCGTTTTCTCCGTTACGAATCTACTTCCGACCTATATAATTCTCTATATAGTGTCGCCAAAATTTAACACGAGGTATTAATGGTGATCGTGTAAAGAGCTCAAGTCAAGTGGTAGATGAGTGTCGAGTTTGAAAATCCACAAAGATTTTACGGAGGTCTTTGTTTTATTACAAACGCTTTTGAGGCCAAATAATGTGGTGTATCTCATGGTGGGGGATGCATCACTTGTAGGTGGTGATAGCGGTTTGTGATTTTGTGTGATTGAGAAGAAGAGAGCGGTGATTGATCTTGTGTGTTTTGTCCGATGGGGCCACTTTCTTATTTTTTGCTTTGACGAGACGATTTGATTGAAGGTAGAGATCGAGAATATGTTGGAGGTTTGTGATTTTGTATTAGGATGGAGTATTAAATTTTGGTTGTATAAAATCACATTTAGAAAGAAATAAATATATAGAAGAAGCAAAGAGAAAATTTGGATTTTCCCTAATTAATAAGCATACCTGGTTACGCTTATTGTTCTCTAATTGATTAATTAACTTATTTATTGCTATATACATATTAACCTAGACACTAAATAATTGATTGATATAAATATAGCCTAAAAGAGAGAGTGAAAAAGTATAGTAAGGTATTTGGTGTTTCACTCTTCTTCAATCTTTGTTTTTCTTCTTCTCCAAATACTAAGAAACCATTGTCACAGAGATCAAGACTCCGTTCTCAATTAGATTATTAATTCTAATTTTTTTATCTTTATTCGATGGATTAATTATAAGTAATTGTTTTTGAGAATTAACATAAATGGTTGTTACATGGAATCTTGTGTATTGGTTTTCTTGATTTTTTGATTATTAGATTATCTGTTTGTAGCTTGGATGATATCAGATTCTATGATAGGCTTTGCAACAAATTTTTTTTATAAAGGTTTTGTGCAATAAAAATCATAATAATTACCATAACAGCCATATGTAACCGTCATATCCGCACCTTACACAAGTTTTCTATAATTTGTTTGCGTGAGCAAGGATAAGCCAGTAATGTTATTATTCTGCGAACGGGTGAGATATTTCTGTTTAATTTATACATTACAGCACGAAAGATATAAATAAATACAAATATATTACCGGAAAAACTTTTAAACCGCATACTAAATCGCCAAGATCTAAAGCATTAGTATTAAAATAAACTTCCAGCTTCTGAGATTTTGAGACTAATTATCGGTGCATATATTAATTTAGTCCAAGTTAACAAATGAATTCACATGGTTGCAATAAATATGTTAGCATTCTCATACATGTTGCCTAAAAAAAATAAAAATAAAAAAATGCGAAGACTTAAAACAAGTTTACACCCATTTCGTCAAGCAATAAACAAATTTGCTGTTTCATGTTACTATATTCCTCTGACATTAAGTGTGTTCCCTTGACAAGTTAGCATTCAAAATACACAGATTGATAAGTACACTTTTTTTCTTTTCTTTTTTTTTGCAATTGAAGTTCAAAGCACTAAATATAAAAAACAAAAAGTAAATACGTAGTATCCCCTCATTTTTCATAAATGAAAACGATACATTTGCAGTGTACTCTGGATACTTCTATAAATGTCAGATGACTTTATTTTTGATCAAAAATAAGTAAAATCATAAGGTGGAAGAACATGATGTTTAGAAATAACATGGTTTTCAACCACACTAGCTAGTTTAAGTTTGATACTTCGTAAAATTCATAATGGAATTACCCTGCAAACCTAGATATGTGCTTGTGCAGGAAGAAATGTTCAACTTTGTTAAAATATTTTGGATTTATAAATACAACATTTCACAGGGGTGCAAACAGAACAATGCCCCGAAAAGCTTATAAATACACTTATCATACACTTATCAACTTCTAACTTGCTTATACAATAACACGCCATTTAATATACAACAAGATGGCAGTACTAAAATGCAACCTCATCGTCCCTTTCCTAATGGTACTCTCAACACAATACTTCTCCTTATCACAAGCTGAATACAACGTACTGAACTTTGGAGCAAAACTCAATGGATTCTATGATTCTGCCACCCCATTATTGAAAGCTTGGTCCAAAGCATGCAGTTCAAGAAAACCGGCTGTAATGTACATACCGAAAGGAACGTATTATGTAAGTCGAGCTTTGTTTTCAGGCCCTTGCAACAATGCAGCAATCCGTGTACTGATCAAAGGAACCATTGTTGGCCCATCGAAGTACGATTCTTCCCTGAAGTGGCTGCATTTTAAGAATGTGAATGGTGTTGGTATCTTCGGTGGAGTTCTTGATGGGAGAGGTCGGAGTTTGTGGAATTGTAAGACCAGGGGTGGACGGAATTGCCCTACTGGTTCCATTGTAAGTTCATTTTCTTTCTCATTCTGTAATTTGTTCCATAAAAGCTGTTGCATCATCAAAAATCAAAATCTAGTCTTTCTTAGGAAAAACAGCACGATGTGCATGTGTATTGTAACCACAGTGGAGAAAAGAATTTACTTTTTCAATGGCTTACAAAACTTAGAAACAAAATAATAAAAATGTTCGCCAAAATTGGATTAGACATATAGCAAAATTACTTTGAAAATACGAATGAAAAGGCATATATAATTTATAGCATCTCCACCGTAACTACAAGATGACACTAACTTTGCATGATGAGACCGAGACGCTTGTCTATCTATAAATGTGCGAAGATTGGCATAATCCCTGAATCCTAGCGTACCCAAAATATATATAGCTAACCGAGTTGTAGAACCACCCTACCATGCATATTGTAAGTTTAATTACGTACTGACATCTGCATATGTAAATACTGAACTAGCAGATCATATAATATATTGTTTTGTTCATGCAGTCTCTGACAGTTGCGAGTTCGAAGAATGTACTGATAAGTGGGCTAACCTCAATAAACAGCAAACTTGTGCACATATCGATACAGAGCAGCAGTGGTGTAACAGTACGAAACACGAAGATTATTGCGCCAGGGAACAGTCCTAACACAGATGGAGTGCACATCATGACTTCGAACGCTATTGTGATTACAGGATCTACAATACAGACAGGAGATGACTGTGTTTCCATCAAGCCTGGAGTCTCTAATGTCTGGATCGAGAATGTCAAGTGTGGACCTGGACATGGAATCAGGTGACCACAAGTACTATATATTAGTATTATAACATATTATTAAGATATATAAAAACATTAAAACCGATTCTTAAATTTTGAACTGCAGTATAGGGAGCTTGGGGGATGACACATATGAGGCTGGAGTTCAGAATATAGTCGTAAAATCAGTGGTGTTCACAGGTATTAAAATTCGCTAAACATTTCTATATCAGCCTTTCAAAAAGAAGCATCTATGTCACTGATTTTTTTTTTATATATACGTAAACTTAATCGCATATCAATAGGAACACAGAATGGTGTACGAATTAAGACATGGGGGAAGCCGAGCACAGGTTTTGTGAAAGGAGTCAGCTTTCAGAATATAATCATGAAAAATGTACAGAATCCTATTAATATTGATCAAAACTACTGTCCTGGTTACAAAAACTGCCCTAACCAGGTAAACCGTATTTTATTTTCATAACTTCAGAGTTTGTTTATAATGTAACTAATGTTTGTGTGTCTTTTGGGTTATCCTCAGAGCTCAGGGATTAAGATAACTGGTGTGTCATTCAACAACATTCAAGGCTCTTCTGCGACAAAAGTAGCAATGAAGCTCGATTGTAGTAGAAAAAATCCATGTACTGGACTGCAGTTAAGGAACATAAGACTGTCTTATGGAAAGACAAAGGCGCAGTCATTTTGTAGAAATGCAAGAGGCCGAGCTTCTGGTTTTGTTATTCCACAAAGTTGCCTGAAGTAGTTTTAAAGTTATTAGTAAATAAAAAATAAAAATCCAAATTATTAAAATTGAACTATACTCTGTATTTGTTTTTCTTAAAAAATAAGGATCATTGACTTATGATTTTGGATGCAATCTTGTTTATAGTAATGCTCCATGAATGCAAATTAATGTGATAGTATGTAAGAGAATTAACTAATGATTAATTAAATTAAGGTTAGATCTCAAATAATAGTATTTTTTGTTGCAATATAATGCATATTATATGTATTGATAAGAATGTCAATATGCAAGATGCATATACGCAGTTCACATTAATACATATAACTAAATTTGATAACACGGAGTATGAAATTTAGTTGGAATGCAAAATTGTATATTTAAGTTACATATTATACCTTACGGAAAAATAGACAGAGTGAAGAAGTTACAAAACAAATTAGCATCAGCAACAACAAGTTTGTTTTTTAGTCCGAATAAAAAAAAAATAGTTGCATATTTACACTAAAAAATGTCTTTCGGCCTAAATGCAAACTTATTGTCCCTAAAACTAATTAATTTTTTTTCCAACTTTTTTCTTAAGCTTAGAAATCTCATACCTTATACTAACAAATGTGTAGGGTTGAGTGACAGTATTGTTTTCTGAATTCGACCTTACAGAATCATTACCGTTGTCATAAAAAAAAATTAAATTTGGTTTCATACGGACTCGGTCTCATCATCGATCTTATGAGTTAAGTGTTTTTATAGACGTTCGACCTAAGTAGTTAATGTCGGATAATATTGCTGATGTACCGCTTCTTAGTCGATATTTTTTTCAAAATATCGCTTAAATTATCATCACTAATATATCGTCCGATATTTGTCGATATATCGCTTCGATATTTAATGTAGAATGCCCGATGTTTTTAATGAACATCGTTCACTATTACAAGTGTCGGTGAAAATAAAATGGCAAATAACTAACTTTTCATTCTGAAGTTTGTTTTTAGTATATGATGAATGACAATATGCATACTATACTTGAAATTCAAATGCAATAATTTTTTATTTTCATCTATATTTTGTTAGTCCTCCTCATTACTGTTTCAATAAAGAAAACTTAACTTGTCCAATTATTTCATATGTTTTTTTTTTTGTGTGCACACTTATCACAAAAAACAAGATCATGTAACAACTACTTCTTTTAGTCATTTTCTTCGTTAGTTAATAAAAATTCATTTTGTTGTTTTTGTTATTATCTTGCACACAGAACTAAAATGGAAGAACGATAAACTCATATATTTGCATCGATAACGAAGGAGCTAGAAATAGTAATTAGTGTAAATCAACATTAATCGTTCAGTAATATAAGTGAAAACGAAAATGAAGAAGCTACGAATATGGGATTTGGAAAATAATAGAGATGATTAGACAACTACACAAACTAAACATAACTATACTATTATAAAATAGTACCTCATCGACCATAACTTGTTATAAACTTGTCTGATATATCGTCAATATTATCACGATATTTTGAATTATCTCATATCGATACTTGACCAATACGTATCTGATGTGATATTAACTACTTAGCTTTCAACTTACACTAACTAATAATATATTTGATTAGATGGAGTGTCAAGCTAAGCTCAGATGACACAAACTTGTTTATTTAACATATTCTCATACAATATTGATGGGTGTGCACCGTCAAATTTCGAAAATTTGGATGGTATACATGATTGTCATTCGGAATTGATCATTTTAGATGTAAGTTGAAGTAATTTACAACAAAATTGACCAATTTGGAGCAACGGTGTGGTTTCCATTCCGGTTTTTCTACATCCAGTCATACAAAATTATTATTATTCCATAAAATGTTAAATATAAAATTTCACATCATTCGAACTCAGTTTCATCCTCGACTTCGTAAATTAATTATATGTTATAAATTTAACAAACATATGTAGGAATTGGACCGGTCTGTAACGGGTGAAACGGATAAATTTTAAAAATTATCCTCGATTTGGATCGTAAGAGACCTATGAAGTCCAAGGAATTATACTAGATCCAATCTAGTTCTTGTTAAGGGGCTTTGCATAGAAGGTCCCTATTTATAATGTTGTTACACGAAAAATCTGTAGCAATTAATATATAAATTTGGTCCCTTTTTTTTCTTAATTAGAAAGCTCAAACTAGTTTGCGTTTTTCTGATAGAAAGCGCAAGTTAACTTACGCTTTTTAAAATTTTGAAAAATTTCGAAAATTTCAAAAATAATCTCAAAATCAGAAAGCATAAAATAGCTTGCTTTTTCCTGATAGAAAGAGCAAGTTAATTTGCGCTTTCCAAAAATTTCAAAATTTTAAAAGTAAGTTTTAAAATCAAAAAACGAAAACTAGTTTGCGCATTCCTAATAGAAAGCACAAGCTAACTTGCACTTTTCAAAATTTTCAAAAATAATTTCAAAATCAGAAAAGCGCAAGTTACCTTTCATTTTCTATCAAAAATGTGTAAGGCACATCGTGTTTTCTATTTTTTTAAAATAGGCTCCAAATTTACGTATTCATTTCTTAGAGACTTTTCTTATAACAACATCAAAAACATGAACCTATTGCTCTTTTCTTGTTAACTAAAAGAATACTTTTTTAATTCATTATATATTTGTTAATTAATCATGTTAACATTTCAACAAAAAGTATAATTTCGAAATGCATCATGTATACATTTAAACATATAAGGACATGAATAATCTAATTAACATATCCTATAGCTATATATACATGTAAATATCGGGATTTGTACCTATTGTATATACATATACTTATATTTACATGTATAAACACATATGCATATCGAGAATAGAAATGCATAAATATACATATGTGTCTGAAAATACTACAGTATATATACATGGTTTACATAAACATATGGATAGTACTACGCACACACACACATGTATATATATAGACACACATATATGTGTAACCTTTATTGCCATTATATATATATATGTATATATATATATATGTGTGTGTGTGTGTATATATATATATAATGAAAACAATTCACACAAAATTGATATTTTAAAACAAGAGTAAATTTGAAGAAAGAAGATGGAAATGAAATTTATGTTACAGTTAAATCTAATCAAATATGAATTAAAGAGAGAAATGACATTAAGTGAAATCTCACTTTGATTTTTTTTTCACAATCACCAATTTAAAAATTAATTTAATACCATATAAATTCAAAACTTAATTACAACAAAACATCTAAACTCTTAAAATTGCAAATAGGAAAACGTACCCAATAAACAAAAAGAACAAAATGATTTTTTTTTAATTTGGTTTATTGTCCCTAATGACGTAGTTGGATCTAAAACATAATACTTATATTTATATACTTGTAGGATCGATTTCACCCTAGAGGGTGGATGAATAAGGTGATACTAATAAAAATTAATGTAGAAATAAATATAATAATTGCAGTACATATAATATAAGAATAATAAAAGCAGAAGTTACCCAGCTTCGGCAAAACCTTGCCTACATGCTGCTCCCAAGATTTCTACCAGAAATTAAGTAGTAAGACGCTTACACACGTAAACTTATGACACTCGCTAATGACTAACCTAACTCTATGCTCAAAATCCTTTCACAACTTAGCCACTGAGTTGCGAATTCTCGAACTACACCATCATAGCTCATAACCTAGTCACACGATTAGAAAGTTACACAATTTGAAAAGAAAATTACAAATTAAAATAAACAAAAAACAAAACCCTAGTTATAAAATTTAAAGCCCAAATAAAAAAAAACAACCGACCCAATTTGTAAATAAAAGAAAAGCGTTCCCCTTTATTTTTCCTTCTGTGCAAAACTTCAATCAATTTTCTTACTTGCTTCGTGAGTCCAATGTTTGCTTCATTCCTCTTTAAAAATTAGGGTTTGAAATTTAGCGCCGCTTCTAATTGCTAGTCATTCCTTCAATTAGCTTCAATGCTCCTTATTCTATGCTCTTTAATTTGCTTGCAGTCGCTTCTAGGATTGAGTTTGAAACTGATAATTTGGTATGTGATTTTTACCGTTTAATTGCTCTTTTGTTTTGCTTTGGTTCGAATGCGATTCGAGTTATTGGTTTGGGATTTAATTTGAATCTTGGCTTTGTGATTTTTGCTTGAACTCGAATCACACCTTTTTCCCGATGATGTAAATTGGGTTTATAGGGATTAAAGCTCCTATATTTACGTTCATATAATTTGCTTTGAATTCTTCACTTTATTTGCTTCGTCGTTCGATTTTGCTTGAAAGATGCGATGAATTCTTGACTTGTTCATGTTATCGACTTGTTGGCATTTGAATTTATTTCTCGTTCTTTTCCTCTATAACTTCGGAGAGTAACTTGTTAACACGTGTTATTACCTGTGTTTCAATCTTCGCTAGCACTATGACTTCTTCAGTTCACGTTATCGTGTTGACTTTGGCATTTGAATTTTTGTGATAAACTTGACTTTTCATTTTGAACTCTCCTTGACATTATTTTTTTAGAACTGCTACATATCATTTCTCTTTGAACCGTGACTTGATTTTCTCTGTGACTATATTTACATTGCTACTGTTAATAACTCTGCACATATAAACATGTATATACATACATATATGTATAACTGTTGTGCCTATCCACGTGAACTTTTTGCTATGTGGTTCCTCTTGAGCCTGTTCTGTGGTTCTGACCCTGTTACTTCCATGTACTTGTGCCATTTGATGTTGTCTACATTTGCTCATTCATTTCTTCATTAAATTCATAATTTTGAGTCTGCACTATTTTGGTACATGCTGCTTTTAGTTGTGTTGATAGTATCCACACATACATACATACCTACATACATACATATATACATATACGTATACATACATACATACATATATATATATATATATATATATTTGCTTTTTGATTCTCTGGCTTCATGATATGTTTGCATATGAGGTTTGGTTGTACATATTTGTACATGCCTTTGTACCTGAAAAATTTATCACTACATATTTGTTTGGTTCTCTGGGATTGTGCTTTGCACTTGAGTTCCATTGTACATATAACTTGAATTTTGTGAACATGGTTCTGTCATGCCTCTTGAAACTGGTTTATGTTGTACCTGTTGAAGTTTGGGTATAAACTTGTACATGTCTGGTTCGGTGGTCTCCTCTTGATTTGCAATCTTGGTTATATTTTTTATATGATTCTCTGGTCTCTGTTGCAATTGAGTTTGGTTAGTCTTCGAATGTTCTGGTCTACACTGTGTATTCATGGCTTCACACTTGGTTCCATATGTTATTGATGACTTTGTACATTTATAGTCTGGGCTATTTTTTGTAATCTGGTTTCATGTGCACGCATACAACTCTATTGCATTAGATTGTCACATGAATACATGCATGTATATATGTATGTTGAGGCTTTTCTATTTATGCGGAGTTGTATGTATGTGAACTTGTTGTTGCACGTTTCCAATCTGGTTTCCTTTTGAAGTCATGTGTACATTTGAGCACTCTGAACATGTGGTCTGGTCTGGTGCAGTTTAGTTCTGAGCTGTTTACTTCTGAATGTTTACATTATGCATGGTTTTGAAGTCCGGTTCAGTTTATTGTACCATTGATAGTCTTGTTCGGTCTGGTCTGTTCCACCTTTATGTTAAAAACTGAAAGCATGCATTTATGTCTGGTTTCTTTGAGTATTTGATCTTCATGTTGCACTGTCTTGTTCTCGAGTCATGTATCGTATGGAGTTCCTACTTCTTTGTACATCACTTTATACATGTGCATTATATGTTGCTTTGACTATATCATTTGAATATGCACATGTTTGCTTTTGGTTGATCTGATTCAAGTGTGAAGTTTTGTCTATGTTATCACTGCTCTGTTGTGGTTTTGAATTCTTGTTGCATGAGAACTTGTACTTGACCATTTTGTGATGTTTTTGTATTGCACCTGAGTTGCATCCAGCTTATGCCTCGGGTTTGACCTTGTGCTCACATGTCCAAATAGTTTCAACATGCAAGTGTATGTCGGCGTGCACGACCTTGTGACGTGTACAGAGATACACTGTGCATGTTACAAACTGTTCGCGTAGGATGAATTTAAAAGAAAAATGATGACGAACAACCCAAATAACTGAGGCAAATGATATTTTCAAAACACACATTTTGTTGTACATTGTAAAATATTTCTTTTTCAATTTTACTGCATCAGTTTATTTTGCAGATAATTCAGATGCTGCATACAAGCTGGAATAGAATTGAAGATCAAATATGAGTGATGAGTGAATGTAGTGAGGTGAAAATGTATGTAAAAATTGTGTTGTATTTTGATATTTTATTGTAATTGAAAATGTATAAATGTAGTGAGAGCTCAAATTTGTACTATTTGAATTTGTAAAAAATATTTGTCTGAACAAAATATTTATTTGAATTCGAATTCTATGTTATTTATTTTATCCAGCAAATATTTATTTAATTATATGAAAAAATAGTAAAATAACAAATACATTTAAACAAATATATATATATATATACATGTTTATTATCATCAAACAAAAATCATAGGCTATTGTATTCTACAATACATACATAAATTTTAATAAACTATGATTTAGTTTCAAACATTGAACTGAATTAATTTGTAACAAATCAACCAAACAAAAGATTTAGTTTTGATGTTGGTTTATAACTTCAAAACCTGAAGATGAATTGGTGATAATGCGTGTGTACACACATTCTCTTATTTTTATAATTCAATCCACTATTAATAGATCCATGTTAGAGAATAAATTGTAACAGCAACAATAATTCATTGAATAACAATGTACAATCTTACATCCAACAAGCAAAAGGATTTGTTTCATAACTTAAATGAACTAAAACATGAATAGTTTGGTTAGACGAATAATTAATAAATTATAATAACAAATGAAAATTTTCTAACGAATCAATTCCACAACAATTAATCATTTCAAATTCAAATTCAAATTAAAATATCAACATTCTAATAAAAAAATACACAAGCAGTATACATAGAAGAATTTTTAAACGGGCGATAACAAGTGCCTACAATATACGCATGTGAGGAAATAACATTTTAAACCTCATGAATAATATATACAAATAAGATGAACATACTAGAAAACATTGTCTGTTGTCAAACCTTGATTTATAGTTTCTCTCTAGATTTCCATGTGAATCGGCACCCACTGTACAAGAGAAAGATGAACCATCTTTATTTTTAATTTAATTTGATGTTGAATTGAATTTGATATATGTTTCTTGAGGAAGGAAAAGTCGGTTATGTAATTGAGGGAAAGGAAGAATTTTTTTTTGTAATGAATGACCGAATGAAATGGTAATGGGGTAAAAGGAACCTTTCCTATTCTCGTTATTCAACATCCTTATTTAATTAACTTTTAAATATCAATTAATCAATTTGTTTGTGTCCTTAACGTATGGCTGACCCTAGTTTTCTCAAATGATGGGTAAAGTTTCTAGATAATCTCTATGTAATTATTTCACTATTTAAATCTTGTTCAAAAGTATGTCGATATCGTATATCGATCAGTAGATATAACTTCTACACATGCATTTAAATAATTACAAATAATATTCAAAAAATAAAATGAATTATTAATAATTAATATTTCATAAATGTTAATTGATTTAATTAATTTATGCATTTTTACAAATTAATATCTTGTGGTTTTCGGAGAAAACACAAATGCGGTTGTGTGACTCAGAGGTACGAATTCAGTTAGTGATTAATATTTTACAATTCAAATAGCAGTGTTCATATGTCACCTAGGCTATTAGTGTGATATCTTAGCCAAATTCATTTCTTACAGGTCTTTTTGGTAAAATTCAAATTCATAATCACTGAAGCGGTACCTATAATAATGACAATTTATACACATTCACTTCGACGACATTGTAACACTTTAGGACTCGTGGAATTTGGTTTTGATCAAAATTCCAACATCATTTGTATTCAACTATATTGGTCCAAATATAAAGTCCTTAGTTCTATAATAACATTTATTATTAACCATTCTACTTTGACAAGATATTTTGACTTTGAGTTGGCTATGGTTCACTGTGATACTGATCTCACACAACTAAGAAGACAAATTTTATATTGAAATATGTCTCACTTCAAATGCTTCAACTTAGATCCAACTATAGTTTCTCGATGAATCTTCATGCCATCATCAACTATAATCAAAGTGGATTATTCACATTGAAGTTCCATGTTATTCTCAAGACAGGGAACTGTGTAACATCTTGCCTTGAGATTTCTTATTTGACTCAGTTGTTGTAAACCAACAGGAAACCCTCGAGTAAGTCATCTCATAGTTATATAAGAAATACAAGTACATAACCCCTTGGTCCCCCCCAGTAACCATGAGTGATCTGTGCAATTAAAACGCTTGAGGGTTCTATAGCAGTGGAGGTGCAAAAAATTATAGCAGGGATATAGCAGAAAATAACGGAGGTGTAAAAAGCTTCATTAGGTATAAAACCAAATATTTAAAGTTTATTTATTCTCCTTCTCACATCATTTGTGTAGGAAAAAGCAATATTGTTTAATCTTGTATAACAAAACCGAAGAATATCATAATTTTTGCAGATTAGATTTAGCGACTATAATATGTTTCTAACTTATATTGATGGCTTACGCTTTAAAATTAGGTCTTTATCATAACATTGTTGATTTGGTTTAAAAAAGAACTAGTCAAATCTACCTTTATATATTAATGTTGCTAAAGTGGATGCTTAAAAACCTTGATTTAGCAAGTGCAGTGGAGAATAATGAAGCTTAAAGCGGATCTACTGTTTAATAGCGCTAAATTGAAGTAATGTATCGATCAAAGAGCACCATGCATTATTGTACGGATTTTGCGGGGCTTTAGCGGAGATCTAACTGCATATTGAGTAATACACTACCTAAATTTGGAAAGTGTTACATACTTTGATCTCAATGGATGTATCGATATCCTTTCTCGAAACATCTTGACATAAACATTTAAAATAAAATGTTGTTTTGTATTGTGATTAGTTACTCACGATTACAACTATTTGCATTTATAATCAAATAAAATTTGGTTAAGGATTTTCTTATTTATATGCTTTATTACTTAATTAATTATATCAGTATATAACAAAGTATATAACAGAAGTCAAATGCCTTTATCATGAACAAGATCGATCATAGGGTTAGATATATGTAACATATTACCTAGTTACCCCTGGGAATACCCCTCACTCTATCATTCTCTCACTTGCATTTAGGGTTGATTTTGTAATCTCAATCCCATCTTTTTCGACCAGTTTCCTTAAAATGATCGTGCTACTATTATTAACGGGTATGCTATATTGTCTTAATAACTACTCTTTCAATAAACTCTCCCTAATGCTGATAAACAACCTTTATCATCTAATCATATAAAACTTTTCAAATTATGTTTCTCGACTTCTAGAGAGCTCTAGGTTCTTTCATGATCTGTATCATGGCATTGTTACTATATAACAATATCATGGGATTCTCAAAAATGTTCATCACCCTTGGTCTGGTTATAAATTTGTGCATTTACACACACATTGGTTTTATTGTTGCACTCATTCAAGGCAATGTAAACTGCCTATTGATTGAATTCTCCATAATCTCTTATTTGGAACCTTTCCAATTAAAGCTTCTTAACTGTAACGACTCGGATTTTTGGTCGTTGACTTTAGACATTTATTTTATTTTAAATGTTGAGTTTTGGAATGTGAATGGAAGTTTAATATGAAGTTTATCAATCAAAAATAATGTAATAAGACTTAAGTTTCAAATATAGCGATTTAATTTATAATTTTAAAATTGTCGAGTTAACAATTAGAAATCAATTAAATAATTGAAAATTAGAGTTGAATATGAAACGAAATGATTTCTAATGTTGATATAAATTCTATTTGAATTAGAATTGAGTTAATAAGTTTTTAAAATAGAAATTTCAAGTAATTTCGTCGATTTTGAAAATCGTCGATTAATCGGCGCGTAAAATAGCGATCCAAGGCACAGACTTGGAATTCGACGAAACCAGTTCCATTGGATCCATAATATTTTATTATAATCGAATTTCAAATTTTGTAATATTTGGATTTACTGTTGGGCCGTACGATATATAAACGCATTGAAATTAATATC
This sequence comes from Allium cepa, assembly GCA_030765085.1. NCBI lineage: Eukaryota > Viridiplantae > Streptophyta > Magnoliopsida > Asparagales > Amaryllidaceae > Allium > Allium cepa. The sequence continues at coordinate 571,399,666 of CM060932.1, read as the reverse complement.
AAAAATTCCTTATAATAATTGTATCCAAAAGCTATCTTCTCCATACGATCGAATTACGACTCAAAACCTTTTCCATTGTGTTCAGAATCGGGGTCTAACATTATGAACGCCTAGCGGCATGCCTTGATAGGGGTTCAAGATTTTAAGCTACAAAACTGAGATATTTGAATACATATTTATAAAATCAGATAAAAAATCAAATCAACCACCCTTCTGCAGTCAAACACGCCACTCATCACCCCTTTGACATTTCTAAATCACGATTTACCCCTTTCAATCTGTCTATTCAAATAAAAGGAGATAAAAATTGTTTCTCTCCTTCCTTCTTCAGTTTAATGAAATAAATTCGTTCATATATAAATTGAGCTCGTATTCAAGAAATCCTCTTTCATCTCAGTTCGGTATTAAAAAGAAATCGCGACATTGTCAAAATCTAGGACTTGAGTATAGCGATAGAGAAGCTATGACAGGTGCTAGGAGGCTGGGAGGTGTCGTTGTGTTCGCGAGGAGATGTCAAGTGGCTCAAAACTAGGGTTCGGCGATCGATCGCGTGCATTTTCAAGGGTGGATGCATGATTAGAGGGGGGCGATACGATTAAGGTGGAGGTCGTGTATGCTGGCTGAGGCGAGCATGAGTTGAAGGGGAGACTAATGGCGAACGCGACGTTTGAAGGTCGTGAGTAGGTTTATTTGATTGGGGGAAGGGCTGCATCTTCTATCCAAGAGGAGTGCGACTTCAATTTGGAGGGCAACTGTACCATGTAGTAGGAGGAGGCGATGATGTTAGTTGGGTGTGGTTGCACGGAGTTGCTGGTTGAGGGGCTGTCGAGATTGGGCAACCTGGACGTCGTCGAAGGTGAAAAGAAGGAGGCCAGACCATGGATGTTCAAAGCATCTGAGCGAGCCAGTGTCCATTGTAGCCTTTGGTGATGGTTCAGTGGACAGGGATCGTGCATGGAGGCGCGGGTAGTTGCTCGAATTCACGCTTGTGTCCTTGGTATAACCTAGGTAATTAATTTACCAATTTCCATAATTAGGAGCTTTAATTTAAAAAGAAAAAAGAAAAAGAAAATATATATACAAGTCTCATAAATATTTAACCTTTTATTTCGAGGTCTAAAAATCGTGAAAAAACAAGTCGAGTTTGGATGAGATTGCAAAATAAAATCAAGATGAGTAAATCTCACTCTTTTTTATTGCTAGATTTTAAATTTTAAATTGTTAAAATTATTTCTTGATGTTTGATTGAATTGATTATCCATTGAATAATACTATATTATATATGTATTGTGTATATGTATATACACACCAGTATTTGGAATGATATTTCCGCACATTATAGCGGATAAGACCTTACGCGTCCCGCATAATAACGGATGACCCTATATACCACGATATCCCTCTCGAAGTGGGATCAGTATTTTTATGTTGTATTAACATCCGTGGATGCAGGAAAACAGGTTTGAGGGATCCAACTGGATTCCTTAAAATGCTGAATTTAATTTCATATATTGTGATATATGGATTGTGTAGAATAATCTATTGTAGATTATTTTAGTGATTGGAATAATTGGATGCTATTGTAGCACTGGCTTGAATTTTGATATTTTAAATACCATAAATATATTTTTAAAATTCAAGGAATTAAAGGGAATTTTTGATATAAAAATATTTATATTGGAACTGAGATTATTTTAAAGAAATTGAGTTAGAAAGATATATTTGATTTGTGTTTATACTTAATTGTGAATTATTAGATGGAGATTTTTAAAAATGTATTATATAAAAAGAATTTATAAATGATATTCTGGAAATATAAAAAGGAGTTGAAGTCGATATTAAAAATAGACTGGAAGTTATAAATGAGATTTATAAAGGAATGGATTTATAAAAATGGAATTATATAAACGAGATTAGTTTCATAAAACGTGAAACTCAAAGAGAGTTATAGAATTTATAAATGATGTTTATAAATAAGATAAATCAATATCAGATGATAGATTGTGAATATAAATCTATAGGGAGAATTTATATTAGAATACAAAAATAGGGTGAAAAAATAATGGATACTATCTTGGAAAAGTGAAAATGGTTAAGGAGATCGAAATGGAAGTGATGTAATATGATCCGAGAGGAAAGTATAAATTGAATTGGTTATTGAGGTTTTAAAAATATATTTTTAATTCTAAGAAGTTAATTTTGTTTTTAAAAGGAAAATTTTATAATTTAAAACTATGAAATTTTAATCTAGTTAGGATTGAAATACTTCGGTAAGTAGGATTTCAAATATTAAGTTTTTTTGCTAAAATTCTAATTTTTAAAATCAAATTTGAAAATTTACTTGTTTACCTAAAAACGAGTTATTGATGTTTATAAAAGTGTTTTCGATATTTTAAATAATTACTTGAATATGTTTTAAAAATGATAATAAAATATAAATAAATTATTACACTTTTAAACAATTATTTTTTATATGTTTAGGGTTTTGAAGTGAATGAAAATTTTATTTATAAATCCCCTTGAGAATAGTAAAAGAGGCTTTTAAATGGAGATGATTTTGAGGGGAGAAATTTTATAAGGGATTCGGAGGAGATGGAATTTCAAAATGTCGAATGCGGGAACTTCGAAAATGAAACCTGAATTTATAAAAGAGGTTATAAATTATTGAATGGAATTTGTAACGACCCGATATTTTCAACCATTCGCATCCATTATAAGTGTATAGGTAGACACTCATGCCGGAATTGAATTGCTCAAAATACCGCGTTTTAAATAAAAATTTGGCAAATCTCAGAAAATACAGTAAATAAAAAATCACAGATCACAGGCACAGAGAAATAATAATGCAGCGGAAGTAAAAGAAATAGTAGTTCATGAAGCTACTATATAAAAATATCAAAGTTACATAAAATACAACAGAAGAAATAAAGCACAAAGGAAGTCTCACTACATAGAAGTATACTAATACAAGAGCTGAAAGGAACAACATACCGCAAAAGATAAAACTTGACAAGTAAATAATCTCCAGCGATTTCGATCTCCAGAAAGTGGAAATCCAAATATGTGAATACTCAGGCTGACCCGAGCGTAAATAAAAATACAAACACTCGAGTCAGGACATACATACTTATACAATGTGAACCAACTCAAGTGAACTGTAGTAAAGGTACATGTAACTTAGAAGATGCTTGGGACCGCCCATCCTCTAAGGATCAGTTAAACTATTTACTATATAGTATATTGCGCAATTACAGTAGTGTCTATTTGTAAAATAAACTTACTTTTTAATAGCGTTAAGGGGTTATCAATATAACCCTTAACACAAATAATGCCAATAGTCTATACAGTACCGTAATACCTCCTGATCGGGAGGCAACCAGAGGATACTCCATAGGTATGACACAAATAGAAACTCGTACAAGGCGCGACAGGGTAGGTGACACGACACAACTAGGCAATGCCAGGGTAGATATACCAATTACGCTTCCGGGTCGGTGGTAACGCGTAGCGCGCAGCTACCGCCCACCTCGAGCCACACCCCCAAATAAAATAAAAAGTGGCCACCGAATCAATCCAAAGTCGAAGTATAATATCGAAGGGATGTGTCCGATCAAAGGTGCTACCTTATTAACCCGTCGATCACTCCTGTTTTAGCCACCTTATGCCAACTCATGGGAGTCGGGTCCACGCATTTACCTTAAAGGAAACGCCACCACCATCCTACCTCATTCTGGAATCTCCCCCGTGTACACAGTTGTCAAAGTGGTTTTCGGTATCGACAGAGAGTATGTCAGATATCCGATCCCGGTCTCTTTGCCAACCAATCGTTATTATAACCCGTGGTTATAACTTTTAAAACAATATTTTATACTTTAAAATATAATATCCTTTTTAATCCAAATCTTTATCAAAATAAAGATTTAATCATTTCCAAAACCATTTCAATATATTGACATACCATATCATTCAAATTCAAATATTTATCAAAATAAGTATCAAGTCATTTCTAACCATTTTTAATACATAAATATAAAATCTTTCAAACTTCATTTTTGAATCATTTTAATTTCAAAATATCATAACTTTCAAAAACTTTATTTCAAACATTTAATATATATGGCAATATCATATCTTCTCAAAACTTCATTTCAAATCATTTCAATATATCATATCTTAAACATCTTTAAATTCAAAGATAACATTCATTTATTATCATCTCAAATCACCTTTTAAATAATTTATATTCCATCAATTTAATTCAATTAAAATCATTTTAAAAGTGTAATTATTATACTTTCAAATCAAGTATTCAAATTTCAAAGTTTCAAATCATTCTGAGCTCATTTGCTAAGTCAAAAATCATATTTATTAAAATTTCAGCCTTTCGTAGCATTTAGAAAAAGCTGTTATAAGTTATACTTGAAAACATTTTAATTCAGCGAAGACAGCTCCTAAAAACTGCTGTTAAAACTCGGTTTTAGTTAAATTTTCTACGGTAGCTCAGATTTCAAAACAAGGTTTAAATTTGATTTCAGTAAAGACTGCAGATCACTATAGTATTTCCAAAGAATGCTACAATAGACCTGAGTCCAATTTTAGCCTATAAGTTCAATTACAGCAACTACAGCATTTCAAAAATGCTGCAATAGCTCTTTTTACATAATTTTAGTTCAATTCAGAAAACTATAACATTTCTGAATGCTATTAAAAGTTAATTCCAGGTTTTAGTGTATTTCCAGCCAATAATAAACTTCAATTTAAAGCCAATAAACATTTTTAAAATCATATTTTAACCTTTAAAATACTCATTAACATATCATTTTTTTACAATAAATTTCTTATACTTACGTCCAATTTTCAACAATTTACTAAATAAATTCAAGTGTAAAAATTTCCAATTCTTCATATTTTTAAATAAGCAACTTAACACTTATCTTTCCTCCATTTCTCAAATAAACAATTTTTTTTTATATAACTTAAACCTTTAACTAAAAACCAATTTTAGATTTCCAAGTCAAGTTATACTTTTAAAAGATCACTTTTAAACATTCATTTATTTAACCACTTAAATTCATAGAAAAATCAATAATACTTTAATAAATCACTTAAATTCCAAATTTAATCAAATTATCATATTTACCAATTTCCAATAAAATTAAATTTCCATTTTATTAATATAACCAAAATATTGTTTCTAACCAAAATTCCAAATTTCCAAACTTAAGTTATATTTAATAATCTCATTTAACCATTCATTAATTACATTTTTAACTCATAGAAAAATCATAATTTCTTTAATTTAAACATTTAAAACCTATTTAAATCAAATTTCATAAATTTATATTTTAAAATACTTAAAATTATCCAAAATACTTTATAAATAACCACGGGTCTGTATATAGTTTTCTAACCTAGGTCAAGTGATACAGATATGTATCATTTCAATCCGTAGTTTAAAAAGAAAAATTCGGGTTCTATTGTCACGACCCAGAATTCCAACGTTTGAAAATCGACATTCGTACTCCACTTGTACTTAAATGCCGCAGATTCAACCGTTGAAATTCGAATCGCGCCGGAGCTTATAACACCATTAAGTAAAACAACACGGCGGAAGAAAGAAATGAATATCATTGATATACAATATTTGATACAACAATGATACAATATGAATCAATATCAGAGATACAAGATAAAATGCTACAGCGGAATAACAAAATGATATAACAGCGGAAACAAAACTTCAATCAGCAACTACAACTCCAATCCAATGCTCCAAAGCCAAACTCCAAATCACAAGCTCGAACCACCATCTCGTTTCACCAAGATAAGCAAGTCTGGTCCGAATCTAGAGACTCCAATGTCCAAGCCAATGCCAAAGTGAAAGCTGAAAGCTACTGAATCGATATCTATATCTACTATCTGAAAACCCCAACTCTAGACTGCCCGTGTGGGAAATAGTGGGCACCCAGAGTTTAGGAAAGGAACAATAAACTCCGGGTCAGTCATGGGACTGGTATGAGCAAACAAAAACATTTGGTCTTTAAAACAAACAAAAGAATTTAAATTTGAAATCCGCAATGTTTTTTTTGGAAAATGAAACTACCATAAGGCCTCCCGCCACACACACAATGCAAACACAGAATTGGAGGAGATTTCTCCTTATGATAGTCAAATATGCTTCATACGCGAAAGCCATTTGATATTATTACTATAAGTGCAAAGTGGAAAACCTTTCGAAAGTATAATATAAATCCTAGCCAGCATAGGTACCATGATACTATGCCTACTATAGCTGCCATGTTAAATGGCAGGTTCTACAACTAAAACCGTACAAGGCACGTAATTGAAGAATGGATTTCCAACAAATGGTCAGGCTAAGGAACTTCCTACTGCCACATGGGATCGCCTCTGGCGGGACGTCCCGAGAACTAACGTTACGGTTAGATCTCTGCCAACACAAGGCCGGGTTACCTCTGTAACTAGGTAACTACTACACGAATATGCCATCCCCCGGTCCTTTGGGACCTTTATCCGAGGCGCCTCTAAGCAACAACCACACAGTAAATGAGATTGGAGCAACCACATGAGTAAGTATCTGGGCTCCATACCATAATACCACCCTTTACCAGAAGGGAATGACATACCCTAAAGGGCGCGACCCTCATAACCTTGCCGCATCTTTCCTGTTTCAACCATTTCCGGGGAGTGAGGTCCTGATGCAGTCTCGTCCACAAAGCTACGCTTTGGCACAAAGCCATGCTTTGGGTCAACAGATAACCAAAGCAATGATCACAAAGATAAATGATCAAACAAATGATCATATCACAAATGATCAACCAATGATCATCACACAGCAGCACTCAGCATGCCACATTACCAAATTGGGAATATACCACCGATAAATATCAACTACATAACCTCTGAGCTCGTACGTCTCAGAGAAGGGTGTTAAGCTAAGAGAATAAATTCTCCGCCACCAACAGAAATGTATTTGATAGAGATCGGTTAATATCTCAAAGTGTAATGTCGGACATACAACCATATAAGTCTGTTCCGGGTTCGAACAGAACCGAAGGCACTTCCAAAGAAGCCCTTGCAAATCCGGGTATTCACAATCCCGATCGGACTTCCCATCACTAAGGGAGGACTCTATACCGGAGCAACTCAGTGCAGAGTCAATCGATAGGTCATCCTATCGTTCTCGCAAACACCCGGTCTTCACCACCGGTCTTCAATGCTATCCATAACGACGTATCACATATTCGGAATGGGCTATATGACACAAAGGTCCTCTCCCGGATAAACCGAATAGTGAGCGCAATATTTTAAATATATATGGATATGGGATCTCAGTTAAGTCACAACTTAAAACTCAAAAACCTTTCATCAAATGGTTAAGACAAATTACCATTTTACGAATCTTTTTAAATAAAAAGATTTATTTCAAAACCTTTAATGGTTTAACAATTTCTACATTTAAATCTTTTAAACAAAAGATTATCTTAAGGATCCCCTTTAAATTCTATGACAAAGATCACCAATCTTAAATAAAGATTTATTTCTAGCCTTTCAAAACAATTCCACTTCAAATTGAATTAACTCATTGGTCTTTAAATAAAAGAGTCATTCCATAGCTTTCAAAATAATTTCCAAAGGTTCATTCATATTTTGGAAAATTATTTTTTTTATTCAAACTTGAAATTCCTTATGAATTTGAGATTCATTACTTATGTGAAAGCTACTAGCATTTAAAAACAAACAGTTTTACTTCGGAAAACCCGATTTCAATTTCACTAGTTAAAGCCTTTCAAATATAAAATTCAAATTCCCAAACCAATAGGATTTAGTTTCAAATCTTGAATTTAAATTCAAATCAACTATTTAAATTTCAAAACTTAATCCATTTATTCGAAATAGCTTTTATTTTTGAAAACTTCCTTTTTTAAAAGCCTTTTCCACTTTTAACCCAATTTCATTTTCCAAACCGTTTAAATTCAAAAATCCAAGATTTAAAACCATTTCAAAAATCTGTGACTTAACCGATTTCCACGTGCAATCCATATTTGTGTGTGTATAGTGTGGTCCAGGAGTTTAACACAATAGTGCATAACATCAATCAGCACAGATTCAAATACAGCAATATATTTGATAAGCGATATAAATTATAACGCTTATATTTGATAAGCGGTATGAACCATAACGCTTATTTTCCATTTACAGATCACAGGTACATATATCACAGAAAATAAATTACAGTAAACATAGTTCAAATCAAACAAAGTTTAAACAATTAGGGATATCAAGCAGTTCAATCATTCAATAGAATCCAATCATCTATAAACAATATCAATTAATTATCTGATTAATTCAAATCAGATTAGTCACTAATCTTAGTTAATAAATGTTAACTAATTACAACCTATTTAATTAATATTTCTTAATTGATTACTATAATTAATCACTTCTTAATTAATAATTTTTTCTAAATTGCTTAATTTATTACATCCAGTAATTATCAATTTATTACTTCACTAAGTGATTACCATCCATTAATTAATTAATATTTACCAAAGCATCCAATGTTTAAATTAATTTCACTTGATTAATTAATCTAAACTTATTAAACTCACTAATTATATTATGTAATTAATTTCTTAATTACTTAATCAAGTTATCATTTACAAGATATTTTAAATCAATTTACTTAAATTTATTTTCAAATATCATTTTAAATTTAAGATTTTAAAATGAATCCAAATTATCTTTAACAAAATTTTACAACACATTTTTTTTTAAACCTTTCATTTCATAAGTTTAAGAAGCTCTCATTTAATAAAGAAGCTTAGAAGAATTTAAAACCAAATTCATATTTAAATTCAAATCAATTTGAATTATACTTTAAACATTTCAAATTTCTTAACACATTTTAAATTTTAAATCCTTCCTACATTTCAAAACTGAAATACTTATTTGAAATTTTAATCCAGATTGGTTTTCAGATTTAAAGACTCTACTTACATTTTAAACTATATTTTAAAGTTCAAAATTATTTAACCATTTCAAGTATTTAAAAGATTTAAATTTAAACTCAAAAAAATTGAAGTTTACATTAAATTCCAGATTTAAAAATACAGATTTAAACTCATTTTAAAACTCCAATTCAAAATTTCAAACTTCCAATTCAATTGCAAAACTATATATGGATTTCACTTATAAGTTTTAAAACCCAATTTAAATTTAAAAACATAAATTATTTCAAATTTTAGACAATCAAATTTGAATTCATATTCAATTTCACATTTTCAAAACTCAGTCTAATTTCAACTTGCATTTTAATCTTTACATTTAAATTTAAAAAACAGAAAACAGGGTTTTTTTCTAGTTTTATTTAAAACCCAAAGTAAAATTTAAAAATTCAAATGATTTCAAACCCAAGATTTAAACTATTGAATTCTTATTTATTTTCAGGTTTAAAACATAGTTTAGATTTTAGTTTGCATTTAAAACTCTACTTCTAATATAATTTTTTTTTTTTAAAAAAAAAAAACTGTAACAGGCTCTGCTTTTATACTAAAACCTGAAACATTTACCTACCCGAGCCTCACTTGTATTTACTTCGAGCTAATCACGAATCTACCCGATACAAAACACGAGAACCCAATTCCAGTTCCCCTTTCTTCTTCTCCCACGCATCATCACCCAGATCAAATCACGTGCACGTGCACATCATCCCGACCATCTCCGACCCACCGTGCCATCTTCAACGTACCAACAACGATCATCTCACCTCAACAATCCCTCGAGATTGACAAATATGAGCAAGAATCGAAATCGAGCTTAATTCTCAAAACCTGGAACAGAAATGACCAAACTTCCACCAAACCTGTCAGCGCCAATATCAAGCTCCTCCGGCCACCGTTAGTGCTGCAACTCCGGCCATCCCTCCGCCTACGTCTCCTCTTCCAACCCCCAAAACCTTATTGAACTCGATCGCTCCTATAGGTGGGGTCAGTAAATCAAACTGCCTAGCTAAAAACTAGGGTTACAGAAGAAAACCCTCTGCCATTGCTTCCACGATGAAAATCAACATCTTCCAGTATTTTTCTTGTCAACAACAATCACTCCTCTACCCACAAGTTGAACCCCGACCCTTCAATTTGCCGAGATCACTCAAAAACCCAATATCCCCATTTTTAGTTCAACACTAAACTGTGTGTTAAGTTCTAAACTAAAAATTATGATTTTAATTTTAAAAATCAAGTTTTAGGGTGATGTTTCAGATATTAGGCCTGAAACAATATATTACATGGTTTTGAATTACACCATTTCAAAGTTTGATCAGCTTTTATAAGATTTCAGAGGCATTTCATAAATAGATATGTACAGTCCTATACATATACTTCTATATCTAAATATAACATGCAGGCCTATTTATCAACTAATCAAGCAATTTCCTTTTCATCATACATCAATGTCAAACATATATCAAAGTGTAGAGGCAAAATTATGTAAGTTTGCTCACCTGTTATGGACTTTGCAGTTCTTGAAAAACTGGAACATGCCTCAGGTTGTTTTGTTGAATTTTAGATCTGAAGCTTGAATTCTCATTTGCTTAATCTTGCTCTTGAATCAGGTATGAATCTTGATTTGAATGAAATTTTGTTTTTGTTCCCAGACTTTGCTTTTCAGTTTTAAACATCACCTTGCATTTTTTTTTTCTTCCACTGTTTTAAATTCATACTTTAATACTCATTAAAAATTTGAATTCAAAAATTTCTTTTAAGAAAAAATTTACTTATCTTAATTTAATCCCAGAGGAAACTGCCCTGCTCCATCCTCTATTTGTTTTGTTAAATTTTGATTTGCAAAAGTGATTCCAGGCTTTTAAGTTTTCCTTTAGCTTAGTCTAGTCTGTACTTGCTTCCTTGATTTCCATTTTCAGTTTAAACTTGATTTCCCAAAGAAACTTGCATTTATCTCCTGGCCAAAAACTGAAGCATCCACTTTTCTTTGTTGCTTTCAATCTATCTTGATTTCCAGACTGCAAATAGTTGCTTCTGGGATGATCCTTGCTGTTTGATTTTTTTATATTGCCAGGTTTGATTGTTTTGAATCTTTTTATGTTTGAGAAGGTAGTTGATCTTGCATGTTGAATTTGTTGCTTGACCTCAGGTTTGCTTTGAATTCTAACATTGATTGAAGTTTTGGTTTGAGATGAAGTAATTTAGTTTTCAGGCTTTTGGTTTCTTTTTGTTTCAGGTCTGGTTTGAAATTTGTTTCATTCCTTTGTATATTATTTTATTTTTTTAAGTTTTAAAAGAAAATGAATTTAAATGCCACTTGTATCAATTAGTGTTAACACTTGTCAAAACTTTTGTTTATTTATCTACACTTGTTTTAAAACAACTTAATATACATACACTTGTCTTTTACTAAGGAATTAGTATTTATTAAATGTTAATTAGTATTTAATTAGATGTTAATTATAAAATAAATGTGAGCTTGTATTTAACCAATTAGTTAATATATATACTTATTTGCATATGGAAAATTTTGAAATGAATACATTAGATTTATAAAATAAAAGTTTATACAAATATTATAAAAATCCAAAACAAACTAAAAATATTCATACATTTACAAATTTTTTTTACATTTTCAAATATATGTTTAAATCCCTTAACTTAATTTGATTTATAAATTTAGTTTTAAATGTTAAAATTTTAGTTCAAAATTTATTTTAATTTTATACATTTTGTTTTGGTCCTTAATTTTGATTCTAATTTATAAACATACTTATCAATTTTATATTCACAATAAAATTTTCAAAGCTTTTAAATTCCAAATTCAATTAAAAATGCATATTATTATTTATTCTGTAAATCTTCAAATTGATTCAACTTTTAAATCTAAAAATTTAAAATTTACTACCAAAATTCCATAATTTAATTCCAAAAATTAAATAATTTGTCAAATTATCTTGTTCAAAATTCAGGAATGTTACATCTATCATTTCAAACCCGCAATCCCAAGTTTAAAAAAATAAATAAAAACCGTTCAGGCCTATCATTTCAGCCCATAACGATTTTTCCCTATTCTAAAGTCCGTTCGGGTATGTATCATTTCAACCCATAGTGATTTCTAATCTACAGGGAACTTGCAGTGTGATAAACAGGTATAAATGAACAGTAACAACATGTATATAATAACAGTTGATACGGCATGAAATTTAACAGGTTTAACATCATATATAATTAATCACAGGCAGTTATAACATCACATAATAGTTCTACACATTCAAATGGTGTCAATTCACATTTGTATAAGTATAAACGTCTGGTGAGATTTACTCACTTGTATAAGCTGGAGATAATGATCAAAAGCACAAACTGAGATCTTCAAAAGCACTATGGCACGACAATGTTTCGAATTTGAGAGAGCTAAAGATAAATCTCCTTGGATGCATGAGACAAACAAATATATGAAACATAACAATGTTAGAAATAGATGTATAAAACAAAACTAATGACTTTGCACTTGTTCTCTATGCTTGTTTGCATGGCCTAGGGGATCAATAAGGTCAGGTTTGAGCATGGTTTGGATCAGGTATGGGTATGGAAAAGGTGCGGCTACAAGGCTAAACAAGTGGAGGAAGTTACACTTAGGGTAGGTGAAGGGTTTAAGGCAAAATAGCATGTTTTTGGTCAACAAAAGGGCTCGGCCTTGGAGTGGTTTGGCTTGGCCATTCAAGTTCAGATCTGGAATGATGTTGGAGTGGTGTGTGGTGGTCTGGTCAAAGGTGGTGGTGGCGGCGGCTAGAGGTGGTGGTGGTGGTGGTGGAAAATGAAGTGGCGAAGCAACAAGGCTCAAACTAGCATGTTTTCAAGGCATATGTTGGATTTTGAGGGGTTTTGTCAGCATGGTTGGCTCGGATATGGTCATGACCTGGAGTGTAGGTGGTGATGATGGCAGGGAACAGATGTAGAGAGTTGTGGCCATGGCAATAGTGAGGAGGCCATGCAATTAGAAGAAAGAAACAAGACAAAAGTATGAAAAAAAGGAAGAAAAAATGCAAAAAGAGGAGGCCGTTACCCAATTTTTTTCTCCTAGCCGTGAATGAATGAGAAGTGATTTTTTTTTAGTGAATGAAGACTGGAATACACGGCCAAACAAAGTAATATACAACCAAAAGAAGTAAAGGCAAATAAATAACTAAAAACTGCCAAAGAGTAAATGAGGAAACGGTAAAAGAAATGACTTACATTTCAAAAGCTTTTAAAACCTTTGATATTTCCTTTATTTTTTCATATAAGTTTACATTACTGAAAATAATAATGATTTCAGTCACAAATTAGAAAATATAACAAAATATAAGATATATATATAAATATTTATTAATGAATAAGGTTAAAATAAGAAAATAGCACTAGATTGCAAACTAGTCTAGAAAAATGGAAAATAAACAGAATGAACTTTGAAAAATTTATATAGACTGAAAGAGGAGGCTAAGCGGTAGGATCGTGTAATATGGAATAATGAAATAGTCTAGGTAGATAAAGTAGGTAAATGCAAGGAGACACCAGGATTTTATACTGGTTCGGACCTCTCGTCCTACGTCTAGTCCCTAAGCTTCACTTAGGAATTTCACTAACTAACACCCTCACTTCATCCGGAGGAATAGGTTTACAACTTACCCGAACAACCGAACGGGATTTCTTGCCTCAACTACCGAAGAGGACTTCAACTCAATTACTAAAATACAATATTCGACTTGTTGTGTTCTTGTCAACACTAATGAGTCTAATGTAGTACAATATTCCTATAATCTTATCCTCAAGAATATGCAATGTGTTTGTGAAGATTTAGGAAATGTGAATTGCTATGAATCAAAAGAATGTTATAAGCAAAAACAATGATTCAAGAAATAGATTAGTGAATGCTTTGAGAATATCTAGAAAATATGAACAAGAGAATAGTTAGATTAAAGCAAGAGAATTCGGTGAATTAAATGATGTTAGAATCATGTATATATACTTGTAGAAGAGGTGCATAAGTTGTCAAGGGTTGCAAACAAGAGATGCTTCCATTTCCATTGATGAATGGTTGCAACTCTTGGGAAGAAGAAGGTGTCTTTTCAGAGAAAATTCGCAGGTTTAAATTCAGTCGACTGAGCAGGAGATTCAGTCGACTGAAAATATGAAGGAAAATTTTCAGGAATAATTTCAGTCGACTGCACAGGTAATTCAGTCGACTGAAACTGTGCAATTTTGTATATGTGTACAGTTTCAGTCGACTGGCCATGTCTGTTCAGTCGATTGAAGTATAAAAGTATGCACAGTGAACATGTGAATGAATTTTTTATGAATGTGTTCTAATGTCCGTACAAATCTCTTGAGGATAGATTTTAACAAATAATCTAGACTAAGACACATAGAAAATCATACTAATGTTTATACTTTGGTCTTCATCTATCTTGTTCTAGCTTTTGCATTCTCTTCCTATTTGTTGAAGCTCATTGTCATTGATCAAAATCTTCATGTATCAACATTCTCCCCCTTTTTGATTGATGACAATACTATTCTAGAGATGTATATACTTACTTTCTCCCCCTGAATGTATGCACTATCTTTTCTACAAAACAAAGTTAGTACCATAGATTTTCTCCCCCTTTGTCATCGACAAAAAGGAAGAACTAACAGCAGTAATAATATATCAAAACAATCACTAAATCATAGAGAATATAAGCATGAATTAGGAGAAATAAAAATGTTATGACAGACAAGCATAAAATGGCTATTTATACAAGCCATTAGAAAGTTTAAAAATAGACATCAAAACAAAAAAATCACTCATCCTTATCCCAGTCATATGAACCTTCCTTTCCAGTTGGTTCACGTATGACGGGTCCTCCTGTTGGTGGTCTAGGTGCTTTTCCTCCTTGGCTACAACTAGCTCTGCTTACGCTGCTACTTGTATGCTCTTCGGATGTCGTCCATGTAAACGTGGGTGCCGGACGTTTGCCGCGAGATGTTGAAGCAGTAGTGGTGCTTGAGCACGAGATTGCATCCCAAAGCTTGTTGAAGAATCCTTTGATTTTATCAAGCTTATGATCTACCTTTTTAAGACGAGTGTCAAGAATTTGTTGATTTCTTGACAATATCCCCAAGGATTGGTTGGTAGTGAAGCTTGGGTCAACAAGACGAATTTTATCATCTTGCTCGAGATGTTCTTCATGGCGAGGTTGTTGTTGTTGTTCTTGATGCCTTGCTTCCCATTCGACAAGTGATATTTTGCGAGGAGGTCGAGAAGGGAGTTGCATTAGGCTTATGGTCCGATGGTTAATCTGATGAACCATTGTATTCTCTGATTCAGGTAATGGCGTATCGACATTTAGGAGAAGTCGCATGATGTATTCTCCAAAGTAAATAGTGCGCATTTTGCCATTGTTGAAAGTGAGAAACTCATCAAGAATAAGCTGTACCCAATTAACTTGTATATTGCCAAAAATAGCATATAAAGCTTGATAGTTATTTGGTAGACAATTTCGTATGAGCCCATGCGAGGAGTAATTGTTCTCATTAGGGCTTTATGGAGGATTCTTGCCATAGGTCGAAGGTAGGTGGACTTAAGATCCGTAAAGTTGATGTTATCATCCATAAATCGATGGTTGATGTTGTCACGAATGTGTGGATTGAATTCTATCTCCTCGAGCTTTCTTCCAACATTTGGGGACTCTAAAATGTGTGCTATTCTATCGAAGGAGAACCAAACTTTCTTTCCACACACCATACTCCAAACACTATTGTTTGGATTTCTTGGAGTTTGGTGTCCAAGATTAAGATTAGCATAAAATAATTTTACCATTACATGATTAATGGCATGATCACTTCTTTTCAAATCTAGAAGTGGAGTCAAACCTGCCGAATCTGTTAACGCTTGAAGGTTGTAGGTTTGAAAGCTTTGAAAATCAACAAAAGAATGCTCAAAAATTCGAGAATTCTTCATCTTGTTCCATCAAGTGACAGCGGTTCCATCATAAAGCCATTGTGCTATTTGAGCATCAATTGGCTCGGAGGATGAAGAAGATGAGGCGCTTGATCTTTTTGGTGCCATTTTGGTGAGAATTGATTTGATTTTGAGGAATTTGAGAGCTAGGGTTTCGAAATTAATTTGGGGTAGAAGGTTTGTAGGAGGTAAAAGTGAATTGGTAGGGTAAAATCTGGTGGTTAAAAGGGGAAATTCTGCCTGGGAAGCAGCGTTCAGTCGAATGAATGTTCTGTTCAGTCAACTGAATCAAAGGCCGAAGTATTCTGTGATAGATTCAGTCGACTGAGCAGTACATTCAGTCGACTGAATTTTGTTGCTGAAATTTTCTGTTGAATTTTCAGTCGACTGTGCAGATGGTTCCAGTCGACTGAACTTTGAATATATTGTTTTCTGTCATATTTTCAGTCATGCAATGTTGTTGTTTCAGTTAATTTTTGAAATTAAACAATTTATTTAAAGGAATAATTACAAAAATATTGATATAAATAATTCAAAATTCAACTATTTCTTTGGGGATGGACTTGGAGTCTTCTTTCCTTCATTCTTCATGTAATTTATATCCCATGAATTCGGACTATATTGAGGAGTCTTAGGAGACATCCAAGGATTCACAGGATCAACTGGTGTACGATAAGACGAAGACGGATCAAGTGAGCTAACAGGGCGAGGTAGAGGTTCAGACACTTCGTTCTTCTTTGATCCACAGAAGCGTAAACCAATTTGCTCTAGAAAGCTTAACCTTCTAGCTGTAACTTTTTGCTCGAAGTATAGCTCTCATTGAAGATCTATCTGTTGTTGTTGTAAGTGATGAATTTCATCAATCTTTCTTTTTGTGTCAGGTGAAATAAAGAGTCCACTTTTCGCCTTTTTCGATTCTGGTGTGGAACCAGTACGATAATTTTCCCATTTGTAAACCGGCTCATGTGCTGGTGTTGGTGTGGGAAGTTTTGGCGATGTTGGAGTGTTATCAACTGACGAGGTGATATTGATCGGAGAGAAGGAGTTGTTTGACGACATTTTATATTGAAATTGTTTCATCTTTTAATCGTAAAATCGAGATGTGAAAATAAAATTTTTTAGAATTTATTTATAGTAGAGTTTTACTAAACAACTAATGGTTATAAATTATTTAGATTTTTAACCGCATAATGATTTAATGGTTAGGAGAATTTTGTTAGAAAAGTATGATTCTTATTAAAAATTCAGTTTTTAAAATGTGTGGTCTATAAATTATATAATGTAGCATATAACATTTCCCAAAAATATTTGATATGTTCATTCAGTCGACTGAACAGATTGTTTTAGTCGACTGAAATGAGCGAATATTTCAAATGCATCTCTAATTGATATCTTTAAAGGATATTATACCTAATTCTCGTCGAAGTTTTATAAAGGAGTTTTCTAATAGAGGTTTAGTAAATATATCGGCAATTTGATTTTCGGTAGAAATATGTTCTAAATTAATTATTCCTTTTTCGATATTGTCACTAAAAAATGGTGACGAATATCTATATGTTTTGTACGAGAGTGATTAACCGGATTTTTAGATAAGTTTATTGTACTTGTATTATCACAATATATTGTAGAATTTGTTAAATTTATATTAAAATCTTTAAGTGTTTGTTGCATGTATATAACTTGAGTGCAAGCTAAAGCAGCTGATATATACTCTGCTTCGCATGTGGAGAGCGAGACACAATTTTGTTTCTTACTAAACTAAGATACAAGTGATTTTTCAATGAAATGGCAAGTACCACTTATACTTTTTCTATCCGTTCGGGATCCACCAAAATCAGCATCACTGAATGACACTAACTCAAACCAACATTCCTTTGGATAGAAAAGACCGAAATCTTTAGTTTGGTTAAGATATCGCATTATTCATTTTACTGCTCTTGAGTGTGAATCTTTAGGATCGGATTGAAAACGTGCACATAAACAAACACTCATCATTATGTCAGGTCTACTAGCGGTTAAATAGAGCAAAGAACCTATCATACTTCTAAACAATTTTTGATCTACACTTTTGCCATTTTCATCTCGATCGAGATGTGTAGTGGTACTCATAGGAGTAGGTTTAGCAGAAGTGTTTTCCATACCAAATCGTTTTATTAAATTATCACAATATTTTTCTTGGTTTATAAAAATTCCATTTGTTAATTGTTTGATTTGAAGTCCGAGAAAATATGATAGTTCTCCCATATGAGACATTTCGAACTCATTAGTAATTATATCTGAAAATTCTTTACACAAATTTTCATTTGTTGAACCAAAAATAATATCATCTACATATATTTGAATTATTAAAATATCTTTGGCAGTATTTTTAATAAAAAGTGTTTGATCTACTTTTTCAATTTTAAATCCTGAGTTTAATAAATAACTTTTAAGTCTTTCATACCACGCACGAGGAGCTTGTTTAAGACCATATAGTGCTTTCTTTAATTTAAATACATGATCCGGATATTTTTCATGTATAAATAATGGAGGTTTTTCTACATATACATTTTCTTTAATAAAACCATTTTAAAATGCACTTTTAACATCCATTTGATAAAGTTTAAAATTGTGAAAACAAGCAAAGGCTAATAATATACGTATTGCTTCCAATCTTGCAACGGGAGCAAATGTTTCTTCAAAATCAATACCTTCTTCTTGATTATACCCTTGTGCTACTAGTCTTGATTTATTCCTTTTTATATTACCTTGTTTATCTACTTTATTTTTGTAAATCCATTTTGTTCCAATTACTGATTGATTATTAGGACGGGGAACTAATTCCCAAACATTGTTACGTTCAAATTGATTTAATTGTTCTTGCATTGCGATAATCCAATAATCATCTATTGATGCTTCTTTTGGATTTTTAGGTTCTATAGATGAAATGAAAGCTACATGACCCATTTGATTTAGTTGATTTCTTGTTCTAACTTGAGAATTTATTTCTCCTATTATATTTTGAGTTGGATGATCTCGTAATATTCTAGGAGGAGATCTTAGTTCTTTATTATTTTCAAGGTTTATTTCTTCTATATTTATCAATTCTTCATCATCTTTTATATTTACATTTTTATTAAAATTTTCATCAAAAGATATATGCAAAGTTTCTACAATTAAGTTTGTTCGTTTATTAAATACTCGATATGCTTTACTTCGTTCAGAATATCCTACAAAAATTCCTTCATCAGCTTTTGAATCGAATTTTCCTAGTTGATCTTTTGTATTTAAAATAAAACATTTTGATCCAAATATTTTAAATAAGATATATTTGGTTTTTTATTATTGAATAGTTCATAAGAAGTATTTTTAGTTAAAGGTCTAATTGAAATTCTATTTAATACATAACATGCAGTAGCAACGGCTTCTGCCCAAAAATGTTTTGGTAGAGAACACCCATTTAACAATGTTCTTGCGCATTCTTGTAATGTTCTATTCTTTCTTTCTACAACTCCATTTTGTTGAGGAGTTCTAGGAAAAGAAAAATTATGATTAATTCCTTTCTTTTTACAAAACGTTTGAAAAACTTCATTTTCGAATTCGCCTCCATGATCACTTCGAATATTTTTAATTTTCCAATCTTTAATGTTTTGAATTCTTTTGACAAATGTTTTAAAATGCTCAAAGTGTCGCTTTTATTTTTCTTAAAAATATTCCATGTATATCTTGAAAAATCATCAACAATTACAAATACGTATCGACTATGATTAATGGATTGAACTTGTGTTGGTCCGAATGAATCCATATGTAGTAATTCTAATGGTTGTAAAGTTGAAATATTTTTCTTAGATTTAAAAGATGATTTCGTTAATTTTCCTTTTTGACAATCATCACAAAAATTATTTATTTTAAAATTTATTTTGGGTAATCCTCTTACTAGTTCATTTTTAGAAAGTTTTCTAATAGTTTTAAAATTTATATGACAAAATCTTTTGTGCCATAACCAAGGATCATTATCTTTGGCAAGTAAACACATACTTGAATTATGATTAATAGTCATATTTAAAACATAAATATTTCTATCTCTATTTCCTTTAAAAATAAGATTTTGGTTTTGGTCAAAAATACGACATTTATTATTCGAGAAAGTTATTTTAAAACCTTTGTCACACAGTTGACTTATACTAAGTAGATTATGTTTTAAATTTTCAACTAATGAAACATTTGTTATAAAAGGTAAATTTGATGTACCGTAATTGTTCACATCTCCTTTGCCAATGATATAGCCTTTTGAATTGTCTCCGAAGGTAACCGAGCCACCATCAAAGTATGTGATGTTTGTAAGCATATCTTTGTCTCCGGTCATGTGTTTTGAACAACCACTGTCTAATATCCATTTCTTCTTTTTAAGTGGGACCTGAAAAATAGATATGAAATTATTGGTACCCACTTTTTAATAGGGTCCTAAGAAGTTAGAGTTTTAGGAAACCAAACCCAATTTGGTTTAGTGTCCTTTTTATAAATATAGTTTTTATTATGATGAACATTATCCATAAATGTTTTAATATATTTATTTCTTATTAATACATTGTTAGTTTTTGGTACCCAAATTATAACTACCTTGTTTTCTACTTTCATTTTAATAGGTTTCTTTATTAATATTTGTTGTTTTGAATCCATATTCCACTTAAAATGTGTAATTTTCTTTTTAGGAATTTTTGACTCCTTTTTATATCCTAATCTGTGTTTACTTGAAGAGGATTGAGAATTTTCTAAAATCTTAAATAAATTTTCTCTTCCTTTGTTGAAGTTAGAAACATTTTTTGTGATGCTATCTAATCTAGCTTGAAGACTATTATTTTCTAACTCAACTTGTCTAATCTTAGTTTTTAACTCATGATTTTCAGAAACAATCATATCATTCTTTATCTTTTGAGTTTCAATTTCTTGACTTAAAAGTGATAATTGAGTTTCTGAATTTGGATAAGATTCTTGAACTTTTTCAAGTTCTTCTTCAAGAATTTTCTTTTCATCATTTAACATATCTCTTTCAAATTCAGCTTTGTTTTGATTTTCACGAGTTTCTTTGAGTTTCTTTTTAAGAGTTTTTATTGTGTTCAAAAGTTCAGTGTTTACTTCAATTAAATCGTCGAAAGTTAAATTATTTACCTCAGATTCTTGAGCCATGAAGCATACATTTGCCTGTTCATTGTCGCTATCACTATCATTTTCGGATGATGATGAATCTGAATCGTCCCATTTTACAGAAAATGCCTTCTTTCTGAATTTATCCTTCTTGTTTTTGAAGTTTTTCTGATTTTCCTTCATTTGTTCTTGACAACCTTTTTGCATATGTCCTTTCTTATGACAAATGAAGCATTCTATATTTGAGGATGATGGTTTGTTCAAGACATTCTTTTTGAATCCGTTTTTGTTTCCTTTTCTATACTTTAGGAATTTCTTGAAATTTTTGGCTATAAATGCTAGATCCTCATCTTCAGACTCTGATTCTTCCTTTTCCGCATGAAAATAAATATTCTTTCTTTCTTGAGCTTGATCCATTTTAGCTTGCATATTTACTTCATACGACATAAGATTTCCAATCAATTCTTCTGGTTTCATTGTAGATAAATCATTTGCTTCCTCGATTGCTAGTACTTTTATCTCCCATTCATCAGTGAGTGAATTTAGAACTTTAGACACAATGTCAAAGTCCGTGTATCTTTCTCCTAGTCCGATTAGAGCATGATGAATGTCTTGAAATCTTGAGTACATGTCATTGATGGATTCATTTTGTCGCATTCTAAAGTTTTGGAATTGATTCTTCAGCATGGAGTTTGTTTAACCTTGTTTGTACCTTCATGTATGACTTTAAGAGTTTCCCATATCTGATATGCAGTAGTACATATGCTAACACGGTTGAATTCATTTCTACCCAGGGCGCAAAATAGCGTATTCATAGCTTTGGCATTTGCACTTGCTTCATTCTTTTGAATTTGTGTCCATGTAGGATAATCGGTTGTAGGTACAACGAACTCTGCTTGAGTAGCATTCCAGGCTTCGAAACTTGTTGCTTGCATATAAATCCTCATCCTTGTAGCCCAATAGTTATAGTTTAGTCCATTAAATAGAGGAGGTCTTTGGGTGGATTGTCCTTCTGCAAATGTAGAACTATAGGCAGATGTTGTGCTTGTACTTGCGTTATTTTCCATATTATCAATATGTCTAATAACGGTGTTATGGTTATAGGACGGCCTTGCTCTGATACCAATGAAAGAGGAGGCTAAGCGGTAGGATCGTGTAATATGGAATAATGAAATAGTCTAGGTAGATAAAGTAGGTAAATGCAAGGAGACACCAGGATTTTATACTGGTTCGGACCTCTCGTCCTATGTCCAGTCCCTAAGCTTCACTTAGAAATTTCACTAACTAACACCCTCACTTCACCCGGAGGAATAGGTTTACAACTTACCCGAACAACCGAACGGGATTTCTTGCCTCAACTACCGAAGATGACTTCAATTCAATTACTAAAATACAATATTCGACTTGTGTTCTTGTCAACACTAATGAGTCTAATGTAGTACAATATTCCTATAATCTTATCCTCGAGAATATGCAATGTGTTTGTGAAGATTTAGGAAATGTGAATTGCTATGAATCAAAAGAATGTTATAAACAAAAACAATGATTCAAGCAATAGATTAGTGAATGCTTTGAGAATATCTAGAAAATATGAACAAGAGAATAGTTAGATTAAAGCAAGAGAATTCGGTGAATTAAATGATGTTAGAATCATGTATATATACTTGTAGAAGAGGTGCATAAGTTGTCAAGGGTTGCAAACAAGAGATGCTTCCATTTCCATTGATGAATGGTTGCAACTCTTGGGAAGAAGAAGGTGTCTTTTCAGAGAAAATTCGCAGGTTTAAATTCAGTCGACTGAGCAGGAGATTCAGTCGACTGAAAATATGAAGAAAAATTTTCAGGAATAATTTCAGTCGACTGCACAGGTAATTCAGTCGACTGAAACTGTGCAATTTTGTATATGTGTACAATTTCAGTCGACTGGCCATGTCCGTTCAGTCGACTGAAGTATAAAAGTATGCACAGTGAACATGTGAATGAAGTTTTTATGAATGTGTTCTAATGTTCGTGCAAATCTCTTGAGGATAGATTTTAACAAATAATCTAGACTAAGACACATAGAAAATCATACTAATGTTTATACTTTGGTCTTCATCTATCTTCTTCTAGCTTTTGCATTCTCTTCCTATTTGTTGAAGCTCATTGTCATTGATCAAAATCTTCGTGTATCAACATAGACTTGTAAAAATATTTATAACAAAGATAACAACATAAAAGTAAAGATGCATTCACAAATAAATATATAAATTTAAATTTAAATATAATTTAAATAAAGAAAATAGCAGAAAATATAAACTAGGCTTAAAATTTGGAACTAAATTCAATAAGCTTTGGAAAAATTCAAACATCACTTTAAAAATATTAAAAGACAAAATATAATTAAAATAAAATATTAACACATATTTTTTTTTAAAGAAAATAGGAAAAGATTTAAAGAAATTGCTTAAAAATTCAAAACGGTGTCCAGAAATTACAAATAAATCACCATTGACTTTGGAAGATTGCTTACTTTATTTTAAAATTATTATAATACAAAAATATACATATAATAACATATTGACCCAGACTAAAATGAAATATGACAAAAAATATAATTTATACAATTTAAAAACAACAAAATTGCAGAATAAACAAATTGCACTCAATATTGAAATATACATAACTTTCACAGTTTAACTCCGTTTTCAACGAAACGAAAAGCAGTGTTCAAGTTATCACATCTATTTTCATAATAAAAGATAAAATTTAAGATTTAGAATGATTTTAATTTTAATTTTAAAAGTCAAAGTTCAAACAGTTTGAGTAGAAATTCACTTTTTTAGTAAAATGTCCAATTTATACTATTTTGAACTATAGATCAGCATTTATATTTAAAATGAAATATTCGAAATAAAAATAAATTTAAAACAATAAAAATAAAATAAAGTCAAATTTAAAATATATCGGAAAAAATCTAGGGTTGTTACACTCTCCTCCACTCAAAATTTTTGTCCTCGCAAAGGAATGAGGTACGGAAAAGCATAGAAAAAGATAGAGTGAATAGGATTAAGATAAGATGACAAGAAGATTGAAATTATATCTGATAACTGTTGTTATAGGTAAGTTTAACAAGGTGGAGATGATCTTTCCAAGATTCTCCAAAATTAAGAACACAAGCACGAAAAAGGTGGATTCAAAATGATTACCAAAGATTATCAAAGATTATAGAAAGATTTCTAAACGGAAAGATTATAGAAAGATGCCTATACCAGTCTGTAGGAAGATAAGGATAATAAGGACAACAAAAAGATAGTTTGAAAAACAAAATAAGGAAATAAATTTGAAAGCATGGAAATTTCAACTTAAATAGAGAATAAATCTTTACACAAGTTAAATAAATCTTAACTATCCCAAATTTCATTATCTTATTATCCAATCATCTTAAATTAACAATTTTTAAAACCATGGGTTTGAAAAGTAATCATTTATTACACTCACAATGTACTTAATAAATTTTATTCTTCTTTATTCCCAATTAAAATTAAATTTGTTCCTCTCAATATATTTATCACTTATGTTAAATATACTTACACTTATTATAACTGCTTTCTTTTATTCTTAGTTCTTTTAACATTATTTTATTGTAAGTTATTCAATTACCCTTTATTATATTTACCTTTGTTAATAATTTATAATTAAGATTTAAGTGTATAATATTTATTATAACCACTCAGATTTTATTTATAAAATATTTTTTGTATATTATCCAATTACATTGTTAACTTCTGAAATTAAGGTAAGTTATATTTGAATGCAATTGTATTATACAAATAAACTTTCCAATTCAATTATCTCAAGTTTGAATTATTTATCCAATTTTTTTTTTGATTTTATTTTTATAATTGAAATTATTCTTTAAAAATAAAATTTAAGAACTAAATTTCCGATTTCTTCAAACCATTTAGAGATAACTAAAGGTATGTACATAGTTTATCAAATCAAATTTAAATCATATCTCTATATATTATAAATCAAGTCATATTTTAGAAATTCAATTCAAATCAATTTGATTTACCAAACCAAAGGTGTAGTAAGTCTACAGAGCGGTCTCTTCACTTCGAAACTCGAAAATGAACGTTGATGATGCCGCAGTCATCACCGAAGTTATTTTCCAGCGACAAAGAGAATAGCACTAATTTTTAAACTTTCAAGCTCTTTGAAAACAAAATTCTATTCGAAAATACTTTAAATAATATAACCCTTTTAAAACTTTAAACTCAAGGTTTGAAACCATCGGAAATTAAATTCTCAGATTTCTTGTTCTAAATTCATTTCAATTCCAAAATCAATTTATAAAAAACTATTATAAATTCATTTATAGAACAATAAATGATAAATCAAATATTATCACTTCAAACAATCAATTTAAATCAGTTTGTTAAGTTCCATAAATTTATTTATATATCAAACTTTATTTCATTAACCAAATTTTAAAATAATATTGTGTTAGTTTGTTCTGTCAAAGTGTTTTAGAAATCCTATCGATAGCGTTGATCAGACGAATCGATCGGAAATCCAAATCAAACATCAACAACTCAAACGACACAATATATAAAACAAAACATAGATATACAAGTACAATTCAAAATGTTTGGAAGAATAGATTGGAAACAAAAGACAGGATGATTAAATAATAGAGTAGGTGGTGGATAAGCTTAAATAATCGCGGGCAACCTTAACCGGGTCAACCGTGACTTAAAGCATAAGATCAATGTGGATTTTTCTAGGGTAAGTCTACATTAAATCTCAAGAGTTAGAGTTTGGGATAACAAAAGATATAAGCATCTAAACCAAGGACAGATATAAATCTCTGGTGAATCGACGCTAGTTGTAAAGGAGTTTCACCCTTTTACAATTCAATTTTTTTGAGATTGGCGAGATCGCCAACTCATTATAAAGATCATTCGAAGCGGAGTTATGGGATGCTCTAGAATCAAAAGAAGATGAATAGTGAAGGACACGAATAGATTTTGAAACCGCAGGGAACGTTCCAAAATTCAAAGGAATCGAGTCAAAAAGGAAGAGATTCAAACTCGATTGAAAGTGATTCTGTAAATACATTCACTCCATATGCTGAGTTTTGCCTAAAGCTACCAAAGCTCTGATACCAACTGTAACGACCCGATATTTTCAACCATTCGCATCCATCATAAGTGTATAGGTGG
Organism: Allium cepa; assembly: GCA_030765085.1. Classification (NCBI taxonomy): domain Eukaryota; kingdom Viridiplantae; phylum Streptophyta; class Magnoliopsida; order Asparagales; family Amaryllidaceae; genus Allium; species Allium cepa. The sequence continues at coordinate 571,373,330 of CM060932.1, read as the reverse complement.
ACACTCATGCCTGAATTGAATTGCTCAAAATACCACATTGTGAATAAAAATTTGGCAAATCTCAGAATATACAGTAAATAAAAAATCACAGATCACAGACATAGAGAAATAATAATGTAGCGGAAGTAAAAGAAATAGTAGTTCATGAAGCTACTATATAAAAGTATCAGAGTTACATAAAATACAACAGAAGACATAAAGTACAAAGGAAGTCTCACTACATAGAAGTATACTAATACAAGAGCTGAAAGGAACAACAGACCGCAAAAGATAAAACTTGACAAGTAGATAATCTCCAGCAATTTCAATCTCTGTGAATACTCAGGCTGACCCGAGCGTAAATAAAAATACAAACACACGAGTCAGGACATACATACTTATACAATGTGAACCAACTCAAGTGAACTGTAGTAAAAGTACATGTAACTTAGAAGATGCTTGGGACCGTCCATCCTCTAAGGATCCATTTAACTATTTACTATATAGTATATTGCGCTATTATAATAGTGTCTATTTGTAAAATAAACTTACTTTTTAATAGCGTTAAGAGGTTACCCATATAGCCCTTAACACAAATAATGCCAATAGTCTATACAGTACCGTAATACCTCCTGATCGGGAGGCTACCAGAGGATACTCCATAGGTACGACACAAATAGAAACTCATATAAGGCGCGATAGGGTAGGTGACACGACACAACTGGGCAATGCCAGGGTAGATATACCAATTACGCTTCCGGGTCGGTGGTAACGCGTAGCGTGCAGCTACCGCCCACCTCGAGCCACACCCCCAAATAAAATCAAAAGTGGCCACCGAATCAATCCAAAGTCAAAGTATAATACGAAGGGATGTGTCCGATCAAAGGTGCTACCTTATTAACCCGTCGATCGCTCCTGTTTTAGCCACCTTATGCCAACTCACGGAAGTCGGGTCCACGCATTTACCTTAAAGGAAACGCCACCACCATCCTACTTCATCCTGGAATCTCCACCACGTACACGATTGTCAAAGTGGTTTTCGGTATCGACAGAGAGTATGCCAGATATTCGATCCCGGTCTCTTTGCTAACCAATCGTTATTATAACCCGTGGTTATAACTTTTAAAACAATACTTTATACTTCAAAATAAAATATCCTTTTCAATCCAAATCTTTATCAAAATAAAGACTTAATCATTTCTAAAACCATTTCAATATATCGAAATACCATATCATTCAAATTCAAATATTTATCAAAATAAGTATCAAGTCATTTCTAACCATTTTTAATACATAAATATCATATCTTTCAAACTTCATTTTTGAATCATTTTAATTTCAAAATATCATAACTTTCAAAAACTTTATTTCAAACATTTAATATATATCGCAGTATCATATCTTCTCAAAACTTCATTTCAAATCATTTCAATATATCATATCTTAAACATCTTTAAATTCAAAGATAACATTCATTTATTATCATCTCAAATCACCTTTTAAATAATTTGTATTCCATCAATTTAATTCAATTAAAATCATTTTAAAAGTGTAATTATTATACTTTCAAATCAAGTATTCAAATTTCAAAGTTTCAAGACATTCTGAGCTCATTTACTAAGTCAAAAATCATATTTATTAAAATTTCAGCCTTTCGTAGCATTTAGAAAAAGCTTTTATAAGTTATACTTGAAAATATTTTAATTCAGCGAAGACAACTCCTAAAAACTGCTGTTAAAACTCGGTTAGCTAAATTTTAGTTTAAAACAGCAAAGACAGTATTTCCAGAAATGCTGCGGTAGCTCAGATTTCAAAACAAGGTTTAAATTTGATTTCAGCAAAGACTGCAGACCACTATAGCATTTCCAAAGAATGCTACAATAGACTGAGTCCAATATTAGCCTATAAGTTTAATTATAGTAACTACAACACTTCAGAAATGCTGCAATAGCTCTTTTTACACAATTTTAGTTTAATTCAGAAAACTATAGCATTTCTGAATGCTATTAAAAGTTAATTCCAGGTTTTAGTGTATTTCCAGCCAATAATAAACTTCAATTTAAAACCAATAAACATTTTTAAAATCATATTTTAACCTTTAAAATGCTCATTAACATATCATTTAACGTATCATTTTTATACAATAAATTTCTTATACTTACGTCCAATTTTCAACAATTTACTAAATAAATTCAAGTGTAAAAGTTTCCAATTCTTCATATTTTTAAATAAGCAACTTAACACTTATCTTTCCTCCATTTCTCAAATAAACTAAATATTATTTTTTTATAACTTAAACCTTTAACTAAAAACCAATTTTACATTTCCAAGTCAAGTTATACTTTTAAAAGATCACTTTTAAACATTCATTTATTTAACCACTTAAATTCATAGAAAAATCAATAATACTTTAATAAATCACTTAAATTCCAAATTTAATCAAATTATCATATTTACCAATTTCCAATAAAATTAAATTTCCATTTTATTCATATAACCTAAATATCGTTTCTAACCAAAATTCTAAATTTCCAAACTTAAGTTATATTTAATAATCCCATTTAACCATTCATTAATTACATTTTTAACTCGTAGAAAAATCATAATTTCTTTAATTTAAACATTTAAAACCTATTTAAATCAAATTTCATAAATTTATATTTTAAAATACTTAAAATTATCCAAAATACTTTATAAAATAACCACAGGTCTGTATATAGTTTTCTAATCTAGGTCAAGTGATACAGATATGTATCATTTCAATCCGTAGTTTAAAAAGAAAAAAATCCGGATTCTATCATTTCAAACCCGCAATCCCAAGTTAAAAAAAATAAATAAAAACCGTTCAGGCCTATCATTTCAGCCCATAATGATTTTTCCCTATTCTAAAGTCCGTTCGGGTATGTATCGTTTCAACCCATAGTGATTTCTAATCTACAGGGAACTTGTAGTGTGATAAACATATATAAATGAACAGTAACAACATATATATAATAACAGATGATACGACATGAAATTTAACAGGTTTAACGTCATATATAATTAATCACAGGCAGTTATAACATCACATAATACTTCTACACATTCAAATGGTGTCAACTCACATTTGTATAAGTATAAACATCTAGTGAGATTTACTCACTTGTATAAGCTGGAGACAACGATCAAAAGCACAAACTGAGATCTTCAAAAGCACTATGGCATGACAATGATTCGAATATGAGAGAGCTAAAGATAAATCTCCTTGGATACATGAGACAAACCAATATATGAAACATAAGTTTCAAAAACAAGATATACTTAAACAATGTTAGAAATAGATGTATAAAACAAAACTAATGACTTTGCACTTGTTCTCTGTGCTTATTTGCATGGCCTAGGGGATCAATAAGGTCAGGTTTGAGCATGGTTTGGATCAAGTATGGGTATGGAAAAGGTGCGGCTACAAGGCTAAACAAGTGGAGGAAGTTACACTTAGGGTAGGTGAAGGGTTTAAGGCACAATAGCATGTTTTTGGTCAACAAAAGGGCTCGACCTTGGAGTGGTTTGGCTTGGCCATTCAAGTTTAGATCTAGAATGATGTTGGAGTGGTTTGTGGTAGTCTAGTCAGAGGTGGTGGTGGCGGCGGCTAGAGGTGGTGGTGGTGGTGGAAAATGAAGTGGCGAAGCAACAAGGCTCAAACTAGCATGTTTTCAAGGCATAGGTTGGATTTTGAGGGGTTTTGTCACCATGGTTGGCTCGGATATGGTCATGACCTGGAGTGTAGGTGGTGATGATGGTAGGGAACAGACGTAGAGAGTTGTGGCCATGGCAATAGTGAGGAGGCCATGCAATAAGAAGAAATAAACAAGACAAAAGTATGAAAAAAAGGGAAGAAAAAATGCAAAAAGAGGAGGCCATTACCCAATTTTTTTCTCCTAACCGTGAATGAATGAGAAGTGGAATTTTTTTAGTGAATGAAGACTGGAATACACGGCCAAACAAAGTAATATACAGCCAAAAGAATTAAAGTCTAATAAATAAATAAAAACTGCCAAAGAGTAAATGAGGAAACGGTAAAAGAAACGACTTACGTTTCAAAAGCTTTTAAAACCTTTGATATTTCCATTATTTATTCATATAAGTTTACATTACTGAAAATAATAATGATTTCAGTCATAAATTCGAAAATATAACAAATACATGATATATATAAATATTTATTAATGATATAAGGTAAAATAAGAAAATAACACACGATTACAAACTAGTCTAGAAAAATAGAAAATAAACAGAATGAACTTTGGAAAATTTGTATAGACTTGTAAAAATATTTATAACAAAGATAAAAAAATAAAAGTAAAGATGCATTCACAAATAAATATGTAAATTTAAATTTAAATATAATTTAATTAAAGAAAATAGCAGAAAAATAGAATGGCTTAAAATTTGGAACTAAATTCAATAAGCTTTGGAAAAATTCAAACATCACTTTAAAAATATTAAAAGACAAAATATACTTAAAATAAAATATTAACACATAAAAAAAATTAAATTTAAAGAAAATAGGGAAAGATTTAAAGAAATTGCTTAAAAATCCAAAACGGTGTCCAGAAATTACAAATAAATCACCATTGACTTTGGAAAATTGTTTACTTTATTTTAAAATTATTATCATACAAAAATATATATACAATAACATATTGACCCAGATTAAAATGAAACATGACAAAAAATATAATTTATACAATTTAAAAATAACAAAATTGCAGAATAAACAAATTGCACTCAATATTGAAATATACATAACTTTCACAGTTAAACTCCGTTTTCAACGAAACGAAAAGCAGTGTTCAAGTTATTACATCTATTTTCATAATAAAAGATAAAATTTAAGATTTAGAATGATTTTAATTTTAATTTTAAAAGTCAAAATTCAAACAGTTTGAATAGAAATTTACCTTTTTGGTAAAATGTCCAATTTATACTATTTTGAACTATAGATCAACATTTATATTTAAAATGAAATATTTGAAATAAAAATAAATTTAAAATAATAAAAATAAAATAAAGTCAAATTTAAAATATATAGGCAAAAATCTAGGGTTGTTATAGAATTATAAATAAGCACGCTGGGTTTTGGAAATTGAAAAATGGAATTTATTAGTGATTCCGAAGACATGAAATAAGTTACGAAATATTCTTGTAACAGCCCAACTTTTTGTGTGCTTTAAATCGACGATAAACCATACACGTCAAACTTAAACCATACAGAAGAGCGGATTGTTATGGGGTAAATAAGAAAAAGCAGAGAAAGAAAGAAAAAAGCAAAATAGAATCTTGCAGCGGAACGATGAAATATAATAATCAAATAAACAGTTCATGAAGCTGTTTATAAAACGTTTGATTATACTTATACAACACATATCAAAGTTACATATACCAGAGAATAATAAATAATGCAGCGGAACATTATGAATGTAGTGGAATAACATAATAAATAATAGTAATACAGTCTTCGTCCTCCAGCAATAAGGTCTTCAAATCTTGAAATGCTAAGGCTGACCCAAGCGAATTGAAAAGACAAAACACTCGAGTCAGAACTAAAATATCTTATGTAAGTTAAATCAATGTAAATAATATGAGTGGAACGGCGTCAGAGATGTTTACGGGATTTGACATCTCCTATCCAGTGTATAACGTGAGTGCAGTAACTTAAGAGATGCTCGAGATTCACATCTCCTAAGGATCCGTTAAACTATTTACTATGTAGTAATATTTGGCTATTATAATAATGTTTATTAGTAAATTAAACTTACTTTAAAATAGCGTTAAGGAGTGACCCAATCTTCCCCTTAACACGTAATAGTGCCAATATCTATACAGTACCGTAATACCTCTTGATTGGGAGGCTACCAGAGGATACTCCATAGGTACGACACAAATCAAACTCGTACAAGGCGCGCTAGGGTTGGTGACACGGCAAAACTAGGCAATGCCAGGGTAGATATACCAGTTACGCTTCCGAACCGGTGGTAACGCGTAGCAACTACTACCGCGCACCTCGAACCACACCCCTAAAATCAAAAGGGCCCAAATCAATCATAAAGTAATAGAATGGTATCGAAGGAGTGTGTCCGATAAAAGGTGCTACGTTCTTAGCCCGTCAATCGCTCCTGTTTTAGCCACCTTATACCAACTCACGGGAGTCGAGTCCACGTATTTACCTTAAAGGTAACGCCTCCACCATCCTACTTCATTCAAGAAACACGTGCACGATTGCTAAAGTGGTTTTTGGAGTTGGCAGAGAGTATGACAACTTTGGATCCCGATCTCTTTAATAACTAAATGTTATTATAACACCACGGTCTTTTCAAAATAGTTTATATTTCAAAACTAGAATATAATATCAATTTCAAAACCATATAAATACAATATCATTTCCCTTTCAAAACCAAACCAATATGATATCATTTTTATTAAAACCCAAATTGATATAATATTGTAACAACCAGATTTTCGATGCCTGAAAATCGAACCATTTAGATCTAAGAAGAGAAGGTAGAAGAAGAGAAAACTAAACAACAACAGAATCTTACCATTGCAGAAGAGTAAAATATAATAGATAATAACAGATCTTTACACAAAAGAAAAATATATCTGTTTTGTACATATATCATCAGAATACAACATCAGAGTTCAATACAATCAACAACACACTCAGGATGGTTATAATATTCCATCCTTCCAAATCTGAATACATAGCGAAATATACATCAAATACGTCAGATACGTTTCGCCATCCAGCTCGTCTCTTGAGCTCCTCAGCAGTCCATCCAGAATCTGTATTCTATAGTACTCGGTCGGACCCGAGCATTGTAGTTAAATAACACCCGAGTCAGTCTCGAATATCAGCGTGAGAAAGCAGACTCAATTGGATTATTAAAGTTTTCAAAATCCTTTGAAAATCAAAAGCATCTCATAAGACCACGCCATAAATAAACATGTCGGGTTTTTACCTTACGATAGCTAAAACATTTCCTATAAAATCCTCTGATATTATAATAGCGTTTATTTACAAATACTTATTCAAATATCTGAAATTGTTACATGATTAAATTCCAGCATACTAGCCACAAATTCGGTAATACAAACAAAAACCGTAAAAGGCGCGTAGGGAGAATGGATCTTCAACTAATGACTTGGCACTGGGGTACCACCTGTCACAGTACGTGGCCTAGATCACCGTACCAAGGATCCCTCCCGATCCCCTGCAACACAAGATTAGGACTATCCCTTACTGGATAATCCCGAGTAAGATCACCCCGCGGTTGGGATCAACAACCACCCACTAAGCCGAATATAAAGGGACATCTAGACATGGATGACCTTACCCTAATGGGCGCGACCGATTTACCCTTGCTGCATAACCCCTGATTTTCAGTCATTCACGGTTGGTGAGGCTCGAGGCTAAGCGTTACCTTATTAGAACATTTCACTTATGCTCATCGTCGGCCTGATGATGTTCTGAAAGCATTCATCCATACAAGTCCGTTCCGGGTTCGAATGGAACCGAAGGTACTACTCCTACTACATCCATTTTGGAATCACCCTCAGGATTAGTAGCGATTAGCCCTTGCACTTCACTGCTCCATCTTCGACTCCCAACTCTTGTCTTCCTCACGAAAATGTTCAAACCGGATCGAAGTGGTTTTCAAGAAATAAATCCCGATCCCGGTCTCTTCGAAACGATCAGTGCATTGGCCAATATTGATAGTCGGTTATTTAACTATCAAACAACATTCACAAACAATCATCAAGCCATATAATTTCTCCCAAATTATTTACTAACCTCAAATATCTCCACAAGAAATTTTTCCCTCCTTCAACACTTTTGAAAACAGTTTCAAAACATTTCTATCTCATGGAATAAATTTCCCAAATATTTTCGATTCCCACTGAAATCACCAAGTACAAAATACTTTAGATTTTATAGTTTAAAACACTTTATTTAATATATACTTTAACATATTTAAATAAAAAAATACTTAAATAATTTATTCAAAAATATATATATATATATATATTAATAATATTTAAAATAAAACTAATTTATAAAATATGAAACCAATTTTAAAAATAAAAGCTAAGCCAAACTACAATTAAAAAAAAAAAGATTACGAAATCCCATACAAGTTTTTAAATAAATCTTTAGTCCAAGCTATCTTTAAAATAAAACTACTTTATAAAATTTAGATATTAATAATTAATTTTAATAAATATTTATCTTTTAAAATTTTAATAACTTAAATAATAATTTCATAAAAACATTCCTTTAAATAATTTTAAAACTTTCAACTTATACTTCAAAATCTGCTTTGAAAACGTACTTGGCCTTCAGGGAACCCACTTCTCTTCCACACCTCTTTTAAAATAAACCACTATTTATTTTTAAAACAAACTACCCATTCCTCTATAAATTTCCATCGTTAAATTTATACTTTCAAATATCCACTGTTATTTTATTTCACGTTATAAACCCAGTTTATAAATTCCATAGTCTCACCCTTCTTTCAAAACACAATTTCAAATACTAATCAATTTCCAAATTGATTTTCAAAATTACTTCATTTTTAAATAAATTCGTTTACTTCTTAATTTATTTCAAAATCCATTAATTTCAGATTTAATTTCTTTATTATAATCTAAAATCTTATTTAAACTGAATACCAATTTCATACTTTTCCAAATCTCTTCTTTATCTTTCTAAACAAATTTTAAACCTTGAATTTAAAATAAATTCTTTATTCCCTTAAATAATATCAATTAAGTTTAAAATTCATTTATTCCCTTTGATCCATATATCTCCTTTTCCATACAGGAATTATTTATTTGAATTTAAAAATTAATTTTTATCTTTTTTCCCTAATTCATTCTTTAATTATCCAAATTTTCAAAAGTTATTTTTCTTAAAATTCTCTCTTTTATTTCCTTTCGAAAATCAAATCTATATATTTTTGGTAACTCCGTATACACAAATATATCCAAGCACACCATAGCATCCATTATTACCAATTACTATCGTAATCTATCACAGAATATCCAATAAATTAATCACAGAATAGTTAAAAAAGTCAAAATATTTTGAGGAATCTTATTGGATCCTCCAACCTGTTTCCTTGCATCCACAAATATTAGCACAATATAAAATACTAATTCCACTTCAAGGTGGAATACCGTGGTATATGGGATTATATTTAAATCATCCGCTATTATGCGACGCATAGGGTCTCATCTACTATATAATGCGGGAATCAATCACTTTAGTATATACTACTATATAATATACCACATCCAATCAATCCAATCATTCAATCAATTATTTAAATTTAACCATTTAAATTTAAATAACCCAGATGAGTGAGATTAACTCACCTTGATTGTCTATGCAACCCAATCCAAACCAGCCTGTTTCTTCACAATTTTCTGGACCTTGTATAAACATTATACGATTTATTAACATTTGAAAAAATCGAAAAAATAGATTACCATTTATAATTTTGAATTAAACTAATAATTCAATTCTAACTAATTTTAAATGATAATCCTAATTTGCATTCTCTTTTTTTTTAAATAATCTATATCTAAACCTTATATATATATATATATATATATTACCAATATACATGTTCTATATGCTAAACATTTTCTCACGTCATTAGTGTTCAAACCTAATTTGAATTCAAAATGAAAAAAAAGGAGCAGAGAACCCACCTAGGAAACAACCAGCCTAGACACCTGAACGCAACTGTGTCTTCGCCATCCCAGCCTTCACGAAACTCACAAACCTTGAACAACATCACATGAACCACACTACAGCGGCCGCCAAGCTTCTTGCTTCCCTTTTAATCATCGAGACCGCATCCATTAACGAGCACTCGACTCGCCCTGACCTTCATGCCTCGCGCCTTCATCAGACCGGCGATTCCAGCTACCCACGTTGCCGCATGCACGAGACAAACACCCAAACCCAAATCGAGAGACTCTCCAACATAGCCGCCTCCTCCCTCGAACACGCAACCTCGCTTGACGCCGATGTCATCGCTATAGACTTCACATGCCGCTCCCCATACTAGCGCGATAGATCAGACTAAATGGAGGCGAGGGAATGCTCGCGACTCCAACTTCAAACTGTTTGATTTTAAAAGAGGGAAATACCTGATTTGGTTTTTGAGAAAGCAGAGATTTCAATTAAATTTAGATGCTTGATTTTGAAATAGAGAGAGCTGGGTTTTGATTTGGATTAAAAGAGAAAGAGTGTTCATTTTTCTGATGTGCATTCGAACGAAAAGGGCTTTCGTTTGCATATATAAAAATTTAATTTTCCTTTAAAATACTCGGCTACGAATTAAAGAAGATATCGAGACATGTGTTATAATAAACAGAAAGAAAGAGCATGTGTCTCAGGGGTGGACAGTTGGATGTGTTAAGTGAATTAAAGAAAAAATATATATATTTAAAATTTAAATTGTCTCGATAAACGCAACTCGAAAACTTGAACTCCTATCGAGGTGTGCCGCTAGGCGTTTATAATGTTAAACCCCTATTCCGAACATAATGGAAAATGTTTCGAGTCCTAATTCGATCGTATGGAGAAGATAGCTTTTTGAACCCAGTTATAAAATTGAATTTTCAATTTAACTCCAGCGCGTTTATCTGTCGTATGCTCTACAACAACTCCAAATGCTACGAAAATTAAAATCCAATAATAATACAATATTAGGGATCCAATGGAACTGGTTTCGTCGAATTCCGAGACTATGCCTCGGAAGGCCATTTTTAAATTCAATTTAAACTATATATTTTTAAAACTGAGCAAAACATTCTCAAATTCAAATTTAACATTTTTACTATCTTCAATATAATATAAAATTTACAAGCTTTTAAACCATTTTTAACAAGCTTAAAATTTTGGATTCAAACATTTACCCAATTTCCAATAATTTAGTTCAATAATCCAATTGCCAAATAAATAATGATATTTGAAATTCAAATTAAACTAGCTTTCAAATATTTAAAATAAATTAAATATTTCAATTCCAAATATACAGAAATTCCAAGTCGTCACATTCCTCCCCCCTTAAAAGCATTTCGTCCCCAAAATTACTAGTTAAGAGGAATGATCATTAACCCGTTAACTTTTTCTCACTCTAATAGTTTTTATCAACTCCCCACAACTAAATAGTTTAAACAATACCCAAAACAATCTTTTTATAACAACACTATTACCCTTACTAACCTTTCAAACCTATCCAAATTTCCAAACAACATTGCTAACTCAACCATTCAAATTATAATTCAAATTTAAATTATCAAAATTTTCCCAAAAATTTTCTAACTCCCTTAATTTTTGAAAAAATTCGGGCCAGCGTCTCCTTTGCGCGGCTAGCTCGTTACAACTACAAAATGTCTCTAAGGGCCCCTAGATTTCAAAAGAAAACAAAAACGCCAAGTGGCTAAATCAGAAAATCATCAAATTTCATACAGAAATTCAAATACACACCTTTGCCGAGCAAATTTCAATTTATCTTCAAAAATAAAATATCCTAATTCCCTTTTGCTATATAACACCTATATCCTACTTAACAATAATATCCAATCACAGAATCCCAAAATCAATTTATACATTTCTTTTCAAAGGTTTCATATTTATTCCATTCACATCCCTACGATGCACATATATCATTCCACGCAATACCCAATTTGATAGCTCGCTTGATCACACAATTTCACTTTCGAACTAGTATCGTCCACCCGACTTTCTAGTGCGGACTCAGATCTGGTTTCTTGATCAGAAACCATCATTCTCCGTGCATAGCCAAAACCATGATAGAGAATTTCCAGAATAAATCAAAGATCCATATCCAGGGTTCGCCATCGAAAATCGAGTGAAAAATCCCAACTCGGATCGATATAACTATCTCGAAATTCTATGCTCGAATCTGGGTCAAATCGCTATACGAATTAAATAATATACCTACGTCCTACGTATTTATATCGATTGATTATAAATTAAATCAATTCTCTTTATTTACATTATTTTGATTTCTATTCATTTATCCTCAATTATTCCATTCCACAACTTTACTTAATCTCTATTCAAAATTACTTAGTATTTCCAATACCAAACTTACTTAAGAACTTTCACCCTTAATCTTCTTAAGTTTAATATAAGCACTTTATATATTCTTATATTATTATTTTCTCTTACCACTTGGTTTTTATCTACATTAAATCAATTTGGATTCCAATTCCATATAGATTTGATTTGCTTCAATTTACAAATTAATTTCAAATCTCAATACTATCTCCAAATTTTCATTCCAAATTTTCATTTCCAATTCTACTTGAATTAATTCATCTTCAAACTTTGAATATTGAATTTTATCAATTATCTTCCATTCACAACTGATTCATATCACTATTTCAAATCAGTTCCACTTACTAATTTATTTCAAATCTCAAACAATTTCTTATTCCCAAGCTATATAATTTTAGTTCATTTCGAATTAATTTTATAACTTCACTTTATTTTACACATTTTAAATTAATTGATATCCCACTTACAATTCCAATTCATTTTCTTACTCACTTGTATAAATTAGTTTATTTACTAATTTTATTTTAGTCCTTTATTTTATATAGTCAAAACTCGACTAACTTCGACTACACTGTTTAAATTAATTTCCAATATTCAGTTTAAATCCCATTTACTTACAAATGTAAGTTTATTTGTCTATCCACAATTTTAATATCCATTTCATTTACCAATCTGCTTTAATTGGCTTATCTTTCTAACTTTATTCTCTAACCACACTTACCTTTATTTGACCCTTTCAAGTTGAATCTTATTCCACAAATTTCAAATTTCAATAAAAAGTTTATTTTCTAAACTTGTACTTCCTTTAGTTCCTTATAATTCACCTGTCTTGACACAATTTAAATTGATTCCATTATTCTATTTTTAATTCCTTTGCTTACCATTAAATCAATCGGTACTTACTAAATTAAATTTCAATACTTTGTTTTATTTAGTCCAACCTGACCAATTTTCCCATTTCACAAAATTCAACTTTTCAATTTTAATTCCAATATTCAGCTTCAATTCTATATTCTTACAAATGCAAATTCATTTTCCTACCCGCAATTTTATTTCCATTCCACTTAACAAAAATTCAAATTGATTCCAAGATTAAATTTTCAATTCATTATTTTGTTTTAGTCCAATCTTGACTAATTTTCCATTTACTTACAAATTCCAAATGAATTTCAACATTCATTTTCAACTTCATTTAAATGTAAATTCATTTGTTTCTTCACAGATTTATTTCCCACTCAATAAATTTTTATTTTAATAGTCGTTCCATTTTGTCTAGTCTACTTAGACTTATTTAACTAGATTCAATTATCTTCTATTTCTATTCAAATTCTAAACTTCCTTAATTTAATTATTTTTTAAAATTCCATAAACATATTAAATAAGATTCCAGAGTCTTTTAAATCAATTACTCAACATTTCAAGATCATTTTTGAAATCAATTGTATCCAAACCAAAATATTCCCTTGTAGTATGAAATTAAACTCAGTTTTGCAACAAATGCAAATTACAAATATTCGGGTAGCAATTTCTTCCTTGGAAACTCGAAAATGGACATCGATGATGCTGTAGTCATCGCCGAAGTTATTTTCCAGCAACCGAAGAGAGTTAAATGCTTTTATCTCTTAAAACCTATAACGACTCGGATTCCTACGCCCAGAAACCCGTTTCATCTTGAAGAAAGAAAGGGATGAGAAAATAAAAAAGATAGAGAAGAAAGAACAACAACATCAGAATCTCACAGCGGAACAAATAAATTATATTAATCACATAAGTATTTATATAATATACAACATCAATCAGAGTTACACAGATAATACATTACATACTAGACAGTTATAAACACTTGTCTAGTTAATACAACTCGATACAACTCAAACAAATACAGAGATACCAACACAGCGGAACTATATACATATCTACAACGCTGAAGCCTCCTGCTCCATTTGCTCCTCCAAAATTCGTCAAAGCTAACCTGAATCCCTTGACTACCCGTAAAAATTTGGGTATACGAGAGTTTATGAAAAACAAAAATAAACTCCGGGTCAGACATGGGTCTGGTGTGAGTAACAGGTTAAAGTTGCTTAAATTTGAAAACCTTTTGAAAGTAAAAGGTATCACGTAAGACTCCCCACAAATAAACATGAGTAAGTTTTTACCTTACGCTAACCAAAACATTTGATAGGAAATTCAGTGATATTATAATAGGTCTAGGGTTTTCAAGTAAATAGAAAATAGCCGAAATTGTTACATTCATTAAATTTCAGCTACCAGCCACAAAAGTGGGTAATACAATCAAAAGCGTTGGCACTTATTGGATTGTGGATTCCATACAATGGCAGGGCTACTGGGGTACTGCCCGTGTGACGCCCCACCTCTATACCCATGCTAGCCAAGAACACTACGGTGTAATACTGTCAACTAGCACGGGGAACAAGGCTGTTGAGGAGCGACCATCCGTGCAATTGCTTTGTGCGAGCACTGCTATGTCGGATAGTATAACAGGCATTTGAATTCGAGATGAAATCCGACATACCGATACAAACTCAAAGCTACTACACAGTGGCTATAATAATCCTCGGAAACAAATATAGAAATAAGCATGACACAAATCAATCACAGATAATTCATATCACAAAGGCGGAAGAAGATATGAATAAATAACCAACACATGAAAGTGTATATCAGAGTAGTGGTCAAAAAAGATCCACAATAATACAAAAGAATAGCAACACGTGCTATACAAAAGAATACAACTATGAGTCCATATCTAAAGTGTATACAACGAAATAAACTACTAATCTAAGTAGTTAGCCAAAAGTCAGAGAAATCAATCCCAAGTGAGAAGTCAAGCTGAAGCACCTGTAACATCTCGGTCTGACCCGAGTATTATTTAATAAGAAAATAATAAACGGATCAGTCTAACTATAAATATCAGATGAAACGATATAGAATAAGAGATATGACTAAACACATAATAATCACAACGCCAAGCTGTGATATATATAAGTAATTGATAGTCAACAAGAGATTAATCAATATCACAGAATCTACACAAGAATCAAAGAAATGTCATACTCCTTATTTCGTTCACCAAACCATAAATATTGACGATTATATCAATGTCAATCACAAAAGTCAATGACACACAAATTCATCAATGCACAAATATTGATAAAACTTATCAATGGAAATCACAAAAATTGGTGAAATACAAATTCTAGAAATCATCTCAAGAAATGCAGAAATCACAAAAAGGGGGGGAGGCCTATCACAAACGGGAGCATAAAGCTCACCAACACGTGTATCACAAACGGAACGCTAATTCCATGGTTGCTAACCATCACAAATTGAGCCGAAGCTCCACAAACGACCCGAAGACCATGGGTTGCTACCCCACCAATTTGAGTCGAAACTCCACAAAATGGGGTTTAGTCCCCCTCGCAGACAAAGAGACATCGCACATTGCTAGTCTAAACCACAAAGATGATCGTCATGATCAACGAGAAGTGTCAATTACACTAAGCTAGTAAATATATAAATTTAGCTTCATGTCCCATAACCACTAGCTTAACTTAAATAATTACGAACAAATTGTATATCTCCACTAGAAAATTGTCACAAGAGATTCAATCGAACAATTCCAAGAATTAACCGACGAAGTAAACGCAAGCGTTTCATACCACTTGTTTTACTAAGTCGTTTAATTAGATTTCTCATACGAGTGAGGTAAAGGCTTGTATATACTAATAGATTGGAAAACGGTTTAGGAAACGAGCTTTGTAATAAAATAAGTGTTGAAATCGTTTTGATGAAAGAATTTTGATATTTACTACTAGTATAGAAAACCTTTATATTTTTAAAGTGACAAATCACAAAGAAGATTATAGGAACAATCAATCACTAAAATTCACATACGAAGATGTGAATAAAATCCAAAGAAATCGATACCGAATCCATCAAAATGGATATTCCCAAAAATCACGATGAAAATGTCATCAAAGTCCATAATAAATGATAACAACAAAAAGGGAATCAACACGAATCGATTAAAGTTGGAAATGTACTCAAAAATAGCCAAAATAGGCAAATTAAACAGTTCTAGACGTCTGAAGGTGCAATCCAGGCCTCTGAGAACTAATCAGTCGTCTGGTTTAGAATCCAGACGTCTGGATTTGTTCTCTGGGAATAATCCAGAGAACACCCAGACGTCTGACGACGTCTGAAACTTCAAGTCAGACGTCTGAGACCTATCCAGACGTCTGATCCTAAATTTCAGACGTCTGGAATTAGTCTCTGCCCTTTTTTTATATATATGCATGGTTATATTTTTTTCTCTCCAGGTCCAAACCAGACGTCTGGACTTGGTCACCAGACGTCTGGTCACCTGGTCTGGGCAACAATTTACCTAGGCCAAAGTGGCCAAAACGTATCGGAAGCGATCGGACGAGCAATGTCGACTAAGGATTTACGCCAAACGGCAACCCAGCCTTAACGGCTCCTCAATACACCCCGAATATCATTGTCCAAATATCCATAATAGGATTTTCATAAACTTGGACCAAAACACCCAAATTAGGAAAATTCACCAAATCAATTCAAATTAAAAGCAAATGAATATGCACAAATGTTAGGAACTCATACCTAACCACAAAGATAGATATAGAAAATGATGTGAGATAAAAATCTCACCTTTGAACCCAAACGATTGAAGAAGAAGCTCGAAAGCAAAGGAGAATCAACCACTCTTCAAATCCAACTCAAGAACCTTGATTCTAAGCTATAAAAGAAGAACATTCCCAAAGTTAAGTTTAGGAATTTTTGATTTTGATAAGAGAATGAGTTGGAGAAGAAGAAGAGAAGCTTACCAATGGGTTCTTCTATTAGTTTGGAGCTAGAGCTTGATTTGCAAAAGAAAACTAGGGTTTTGGAGTTTTAATTTCCCATCTCTCCCACCATTGATGCTTTAGAACTGAAAAGAGAAGGAAGTGAGGGTGAATGGGGAGGAGTGGTTCAGATTTGAGTATAAGTTAAACATAGGGTTGAACCCAAACCCAAACCCAAAGTGAAAAAGTAGCAAAACTTGACTAACTCCAAACATATCAAAGTTTACACTTAAAAAGATCGCAAACGGCATTTTAAACTCAATGGGAGTGGTCCCGAGTCCTAATTCGACCGTATGAAAAAAGTAGTTTTTCGGACTAAATTCCGAGTATCGATAAAATATTTAAATAAAATATTTAAATATAAAAATCGATAAATATGCGGGTTGTTACAGACTCCCCTCCTTAAAGAAATTGCGTCCTCGCAATATTTAAGAAGAAAATATAAAGTAACAACCATAAAAGCATATTCAACACAAAAGAAATTTGAAATAAAAGGTTCACCTTAAAGAGCATGGGAAAGTAAGTCCGGATGTGATCGCTCGATGAACTCTCTAGATTCCCAAGAACAATGGATTTGAAGACCACTGAACTTTAACAAGCGAAACATCCTTATTTCGAAGTCGTTTGACTTCCGAAGCAATGATACGAATAGGATGTCGCTCATAAGTTAAATTAGGCGAAACTTCAATCTCTTCCACAACACCGGGCTCAAGAATAGAATCGGAATCTCGAAGGCACTTCCGAAGTTGAGAAACGTGAAACACGTCATGGATAGCAGAAAATTGAGCCGGTAATAAAAGGCGATAAGCCATGGAACCAATACGTTCAGTGATAGGAAATGGCCCAATATATCGAGTCGCTAACTTTCCCGATCGACTGAAACGTACACCACCTTTCATGGGTGAAACACGAACGAACACAAGATCTCCCACAGAAAATTCTAATCTCCTTCTTCGATTATCGGCATAGGATTTTTGTCTACTCTGGGCTTCTTTCATCCTATGTCGAATAAGGTCAATTTTCTCTGTGGAATCCCGAACAGAATCTGGACCTAAAACCAGCTTCTCACCGGCCTCAAGTCAACAAGAAGGAGATCGGCATGGCCTTCCATAGAGTGCCTCAAAAGGTGCCATACCAATACTAGATTGGAAGCTATTATTATAGAAAAATTCAACAAGAGGAATATGATCTTCCCAGCTTCCACCGAAATCAAGCACACAAGCACGAAGAAGATCTTCAAGAGTTTGATTCACACGCTCGGTTTGTCCATCGGACTGGGGGTGATAAGCGGTGCTAAAATTAAGCTTCGTTCCTAAAGCTTTTTGAAGACTCTTCCAAAATCCACTAGTAAACAATGGATCACGATCACTAACAATAGAAGTAGGAACTCCATGCAATTTGACAATTTCTTTAACAAAGAGTTTGGCTAAAAGAGGAACAGTTCGGTTAGACCGAATTGGAATAAAATGGGAGGATTTAGTAAGTCTATCCACTATCACCCATAAGCTATCATGACCCGAACTAGAACGGGGAAGGCCATCAATAAAATCCATGGAAATCTGATCCCACTTCCAAATTGGAATTTCTAAAGGTTGCAATAACCCACCAGGCCTTTGATGCTCGGCCTTAACGAGTTGGTAAGTCATGCAATGCTTAACGAAGTTAGCGATGTCAAGTTTCATTCCCTTCCAATAATAAAGTCGCTTCATATCCGCGTACATTTTGCTACTACCGGGATGAATGGTAAATTTAGAACGATTGGAATCTTCTAAAATATCTTTACGAAGATCACCAATATTTGGTACGATAAGTCTACCAAATCTCTGAATGCCGCCACGAGAATCGATATCAAAGTCTTTCAAACCTTCGATATCAATCTTATCCTTAATATTTTGGCCAAAAAGAGCCAATTCGGGATCTAGCCTTTGAGCTTCAAGAATGCGGTCTAAAAGAGAAGGATGAGCCTCAAGGCTACATAAAATAAGGGATGAGCATAAATCGGAAACATAGTCTCGAATTTCGCAAGTGGATAAAATCTCGAGATTTTTCCATTCGGATATCATCATAGAAACAACCGCTTGTTGTTTACGGCTAAGAGCATCGGCGACACGATTACCCTTACCGGGAGTATAAAGGATATCAAGATCATATGGTGCAAGAAATTCGAGCCAACGCTGTTGACGCAAATTAAGTTCCTTTTGAGAGAATAAATACTTCAAGGACTTATGATCGGTATAAAGAAAAAATTTCTCTCCTAAATGATAATGACGGCAAATCCGAAGAGCAAAAACAATAGCCGCGATTTCTAAATCATGTGTGGCATACATAGTCTCGGCCGGCTTCAATTGCCTAGAAGCATAAGCAATAACACGTTCTTTTTGCATAAGAATGGCACCCAAACCAATGCGACTATCATCGGTATAAACAATGAAATCTTGATTCCCTTCGGGAATTTCAAGAATAGGAGCATCAGAAAGGAGTTCTTTTAATTTCTGAAAAGAAGTTTCACATTTGTCCGACCAAATGTATTTAACACCTTTCTTCGTTAAGCTAGTGAGAGGCACGACAATCTTAGAAAAGTCTTTGATAAAACGACGGTAATAGCCCGCCAATCCAAGAAAACTACGAATCTCTATCACACTCTCCGGTCTCTTCCAATCCTGAATCGCTTCAATCTTTGAAGGATCTACGGAAATTCCAGATTCGGAAATAATATGACCGAGAAACTTCACACGAGATTGCCAAAAGTGGCATTTAGAAAACTTTGCCTTTAATTGATTACTCCTAAGAGTTTCCAATACAACCCGAAGATGCTTTTCATGCTCCTCCTCGGTTTTTGAATACACAAGAATATCATCAATAAAGATGAGAACAAACCGGTCGGGGAAGTCTTTGAAAACTCGATTCATAAGGTCAACGAAATAAGCCGGAGCATTCGTTAGACCAAACGGCATAACAAGCCATTCATAAGATCCATAACGAGTACGGAATGATGTAAAAGGAATGCTATCCTCTGCAATACGAAGCTGATGAAATCCAGTAGCTAAGTCTAATTGTGAAAAGACTTTAGCACCACTAAGTTGATCGAATAGATCAGCAATATGAGGTAAAGAGTATTTATTCTTGATAGTAAGATCATTAAGCTTGCGGTAGTCAACGCAAAGCCTAAGTGTACCATCGGATTTCTTCACAAAAATAGCTGAAGCTCACCAAGGCGAGGAACTAGAGCGAATAAATTGCTTCGTCTCCAATTCGGATAATTGTTTACGCATCTCCTCATTTTCTTTATTGGACATACGATAAGGAGGTCGAGTGATAGGTTGAGCTCCAGGAATGAGATAAATTTTGAACTCGATTGCTCGCTTAGGCGATAATCCTAAAACGGGCTCAAATATGTCGAAAAATTCATGAACAACGCGAATAAGAGAAATAATATCTTCCTGATCATCATTATCATCATCACGAGAATTTAAAGAATATAAAGATGCAACCAAGCTGGAATCCGAATCTATAAGATTAATAGAAATCTGCTTAACAGATTGAGGATGTCGAAGATGAATAGTCCGCTCAGGACATAGGATATGAGCTTCATAACGATTAAGCCAATCCATTCCCAAAATCATTCCAAAGCCTAAATAACGCATGACATGCAAATCGGCTAGGAAAGGAAAATCACACAAAATAATCTCCATATCTTTACAAAGCAAACTAAGGGTTGCGGATCCACCAACCGGATTCGCAATTCTCAAAGAAGTCATTAAAGCAACAACACTTAAAGAAAAAGTATCAACAAGCTCTTTTGATATAAAAGAATAGGACGCACCCGTATCAAAAAGAACTCGAATAGGATGATCACAAAATAAAATAATGCCATCAAGGATAGAATGAGAAATACCTTGGCCACGAGATGTGTTGCCAGGGGCTTGAGCAACATTTAACTTTCCCTCCTTCCTGCCCTGAAGCTTGGGGCATGAAGATATAACATGACCGGGACCTTTGCAGTAGCGACAAGAGAGAGACTTTGGACACTTGTTCGCGTAATGGTCCTTCGAACTACAATTATAGCATTCCCCACGACCAAAGGAGAAGTCTTTGCCACTGGGGTTGCTTGCTTCCCTTTCTTATTGGGATAAGGGCCTTTGAATTTACTGGGCCTTTTCTTGTTGTTGTTGAAGCCTGGTTTGGAACCCACCACTTCAACATCATTTTCCCTATCCGCCTCTTCAAGAGGAAGAGTGATATCAATGAGTTGGATGAAGGGAACTTCTAATTTTAGAAGTAATGGCTTCTTGAGATTTTTATTCAAGCCATAGACGAATCTCTGATTTTTCTTCAATGGGGTGTTAATATATTCAACCCCGTGTTTAGAAAGAGATTCAAAAGACGTGACATAATCTGTCACGGAAGATTCACCTTGAACAAGGTCTATAAAATGGCGAGCCAAAGTCACCTTCTCAGCTTCTGGTACGAATTTTAACTCGAAGCGCTCTCGGAATTTCTCCCAAGTGAGATCCGCTTCATTTATTTCAGAAATCAGAAGCTCGTACCAATCTAATGCTCTTTCTTGGAGCATACTAGAAGCCACCTGAACTCGGTGAAGATCAATGAGGTTCTTGCGAGAAAAGATTTGATCGCATGTCCTTAACCTAGCCTGGACTTCAATAATAGTTTCAGAACCTTTGAATGGCTTCCCACCCAAATTAGTGTAATCGCTGCACAAGCGTGCAAATCCCGACTTTGGGTGAGTAGGTTCCGGGTTAGCTCCAGCTGCTTGAGCATTCGTGACAAGGTCAAGAAGTTGCTGGGTAGTCATAAAAACTCCATCTTGGGGTGGAGCACTAGATGGTCTAGCTCTGGGACGACCAGGTCTAACCATTTCTCTTCTTTAAGAAAGAAAGAAGAGGAAAAAGTTATTCTCAAGATAAATATCAATAAAATCTTGATAAATAAAACAAGGGATCATAAAGAAAATAGGATGAATCAGTACGAAGACTCGAATTAAATCCTAAAGCACGACTCCTAAGAAAGACTTAGGACGATGATCCTTGTTATAATATTCCATATTGTTCCGAAGTTTGGCTCTGATACCAAGCTGTGATGCCCCACCTCTATACCCACGCTAGCCAAGAACACTACGGTGTAATGCTGTCAACTAGCACGGAGAATAAGGCTGTTGAGGAGAGACCATCCGTGCAATTGCTTTGTGCGAGCACCGCTATGTCGGACAGTATAACAGGCATTTGAATTCGAGAGGAAATCCGACATACCGACACAAACTCAAAGCTACTACACAGTGGCTATAATAATCCTCGGAAACAAATATAGAAATAAGCATGACACAAATCAGTCACAGATAATTCATATCACAAAGGCGGAAGAAGATATGAATAAATAACTAACACATGAAAGTGTATATCAGAGTAGTGATAAAAAAAGATCCACAATAATACAAAAGAATAGCAACACGTGCTATACAAAAGAATACAACTATGAGTCCATATCTCAAGTGTATACAATGAAATAAACTACTAATCTAAGTATATAGCCAAAAGTTAGAGAAATCAATCCCAAGTGAGAAGTCAAGATGAAGCACCTGTAACATCTCGGTCTGACCCGAGTATTATTTAATAAGAAAATAATAAACGGATCAGTCTAACTATAAATATCAGATGAAACGATATAGAATAAGAGATACGACTAAACACATAATAATCACAATGCCAAGCTGTGATATATATAAGTAATTGATAGTCAACAAGAGATTAATCAATATCACAGAATCTACACAAGAATCAAAGAAATGTCATACTCCTTATTTCGTTCACCAAACCATAAATATTGACGATTATATCAATGTCAATCACAAAAGTCAATGACACACAAATTCATCAATGCACAAATATTGATAAAACTTATCAATGGAAATCACAAAAATTGGTGAAATACAAATTCTAGAAATCATCTCAAGAAATCCAAAAATCACAAAAAGGGGGGGGGAGGCCAATCACAAACGGGAGCATAAAGCTCACCAACACGTGTATCACAAACGGAACGCTAATTCCATGGTTGCTAACCATCACAAATTGAGCCGAAGCTCCACAAACGACCCGAAGACCATGGGTTGCTACCCCACCAATTTGAGTCGAAACTCCACAAAACGGGGTTTAGTCCCCCTCGCAGACAAAGAGACATCGCACATTGCTAGTCTAAACCACAAAGATGATCGTCATGATCAACGAGAAGTGTCAATTACAATAAGCTAGTAAATATATAAATTTAGCTTCATGTCCCATAACCACTAGCTTAACTTAAATAATTACGAACAAATTGTATATCTCCACTAGAAAATTGTCACAAGAGATTCAATCGAACAATTCCAAGAATTAACCGACGAAGTAAACGCAAGCGTTTCATACCACTTGTTTTACTAAGTCGTTTAATTAGATTTCTCATACGAGTGAGGTAAAGGCTTGTATATACTAATAGATTGGAAAACGGTTTAGGAAACGAGCTTTGTAATAAAATAAGTGTTGAAATCGTTTTGATGAAAGAATTTTGATATTTACTACTAGTATAGAAAACCTTTATATTTTTAAAGTGACAAATCACAAAGAAGATTGTAGGAACAATCAATCACTAAAATTCACATACGAAGATGTGAATAAAATCCAAAGAAATCGATACCGAATCCATCAAAATGGATATTCCCAAAAATCACGATGAAAATGTCATCAAAGTCCATAATAAATGATAACAACAAAAAGGGAATCAAAACGAATCGATTAAAGTTGGAAATATACTAAAAAATAGCCAAAATAGGCAAATTAAATAGTTCCAAACGTCTGAAGGTGCAATCCAGGCGTCTGAGAACTAATCAGTTGTCTGGTTTAGAATCCAGACGTCTGGATTTGTTCTTTGGGAATAATCCAAAGAACACCCAAACGTCTGAAACTTCAAGTCAGATGTCTGAGACCTATCCAGACGTCTGATCCTAAATTTCAGACGTCTGGAATTAGTCTCTGCCCTTTTTTTATATATATGCGTGGTTATATTTTTTTCTCTCCAGGTCCAAACCAGACGTCTGGACTTGGTCACCAGACGTCTGGTCACCTGGTCTGGGCAACAATTTGCCTAGGCCAAAGTGGCCAAAACGTATCGGAAGCGATCGGACGAGCTATGTCGACTAAGGATTTACGCCAAACGACAACCCAGCCTTAACGGCTCCTCAATACACCCCGAATATCATTGTCCAAATATCCATAATAGGATTTTCATAAACTTGGACCAAAACACCCAAATTAGGAAAATTCACCAAATCAATTCAAAACAAAAGCAAATGAATATGCACAAATGTTAGGAACTCATACCTAACCACAAAGATAGATATAGAAAAAGATGTAAGATAAAAATCTCACCTTTGAACCCAAACGATTGAAGAAGAAGCTCGAAAGCAAAGGAGAATCAACCACTCTTCAAATCCAACTCAAGAACCTTGATTCTAAGCTATAAAAGAAGAACATTCCCAAAGTTAGCTTTAGGAATTTTTGAATTTGATAAGAGAATGAGTTGGAGAAGAAGAAGAGAAGCTTACCAATGGGTTCTTCTATTAGTTTGGAGCTAGAGCTTGATTTGCAAAAGAAAACTAGGGTTTTGGAGTTTTAATTTTCCATCTCTCCCACCATTGATGCTTTAGAACTGAAAAGAGAAGGAAGTGAGGGTGAATGGGGAGGAGTTGTTCAAATTTGAGTATAAGTTAAATATAGGGCTGAACCCAAACCCAAAGTGAAAAAGTAGCAAAACTTGACCAAATCCAAACATATCAAAGTTTACACTTAAAAAGATCGCAAACAGCATTTTAAACTCAATGGGAGTGGTCCCGAGTCCTAATTCGACCGTATGCAAAAAGTAGCTTTTCGGACTAAATTCCGAGTATCGATAAAATATTTAAATATAAAAATCGATAAATATGCGGGTTGTTACAGCCCGTCACAGTACGTGGCCTAGATCAACGTACCGAGGATCACTCCCGACCCCCTGCAACACAAGGCCGGAACCATTCCTTACTAAACAGTCTCGAACAAGATAAACCCCGCAGTTGTTTGCAACCAACTGCCTACACAGCCGAAAAATAAGGGACATCTAGACAGGGGAATATCCTTGTCCTGCTTGGGCATGACCCACCTAACCTTGCTGCACCTCCCATGTTTTAGCCATTCCCGATTGATGAGGCTTGAGGCTGCGATTACCTTTATAGAACAAATTTCTTAGAATGCTCATCGCCCACCTGACGATGTGTTGAAAGCATTCAATCCATACAAGTTCGTTCCGGGTTCGAACGAAACCGAAGGCATTGTCTCGTTACACTCATTTTGGAATCACCCTCAGAGTTAACGACAATAACCCTTGCACTCTGAATCTTCATCTTCACTTCACATTCACGATCTATCGTTAATTTGGAATCGATGTGGTTTTCGGATGTTCCAAATATGGAAAACCGATCCCGGTCTCATCGAAAACCAAAACGTGTCTTTTAAAGCGAAGTTGTCTATTTAGTCTTAACGGTTTAATTCAATATTATCAATATACACATAGATAGAATAATTCATAATATCACAGTAGATAATCATATCATCATCACGTACAGATAATCAATATTATCATCCCAACAGATAATTAAATATTATCATATTTAACTATGCATCCATATCACATAGATATTACTCATGTCATATCCGTATTCACAATCATCAAATGAAATATTAATATCATTCATCCGTAAGCAATGATTTATAATCATACCATTTGTAATTAATTTAAAATGAATTATATTAACTACTTCAATCTCTAATTAATTTAAAGTAAATTAAATTAATTACTTCATCTATAAATCCTGCTTATATAACCAATAATCAAATTAATTAATTAATCTCTAAATATTCATCTTGATTAAACACCTTTGACTAATCATTACAAGAAGTAATTAGTCTTTAATTAATTTCATAAATTAATTATCCTAAATCATTTATAGTAATTAACATATAATTTCTTCATTTATTAATTAAATATAATTAATTACATTTATTCTTAATTAATTACATAAATTAATCACCACATATTAATTATTCCGTAATTTAAACAATTCTTAATTGCATCATTAATTAATTAATTGATGATCTCTAATTTAGATTTAAATTAAATTTCCTTATTTGAAATTAAATACATTAAATGATTCATTTTTAATTTAACTCAATTATTAATCACCCTTGATTAATGACATTCCAGTAATTAACTATCATTAATTACTCATATTAATAAATTAATTATCTCATAATTAATTATTTCCATTAATTAATCCTTTGATTAATTACAAAAGTAATTATCCAAATTACCCCATTAACACATCATCTTTCACTAATTACATTCAGTAATTAACATTAATTACTTCCTCAAGTAATTATGCTCCATTGAATACACTAAGTAATTTACACTTATCAATTTATCAAATGATTTTCTTAGCTTAATTAAACAAAATTAATTAACTTAAATTAATCATTTTACCAAAATTAATTACAATAATTAATTAATCTCTTAATTACTTTTATCAAGTAATTACACTTACAATTTACAATAGATTATCTAATTAAGCTAATTAATTATCCAAAATTAATCACATATATTAATTAACTAATAATCCTTAGTTAATTATATTCATTTATTAATAACATTACTTAATTTACTTCTTAGTTAATTTTCTAGTATAAATTAATCTAAACTATTAATTTATAAAATAAGTCATTTCTTAATTAACTTATTCATTTAATC
Source organism: Allium cepa (assembly GCA_030765085.1). NCBI lineage: Eukaryota > Viridiplantae > Streptophyta > Magnoliopsida > Asparagales > Amaryllidaceae > Allium > Allium cepa. The sequence goes on along the minus strand of CM060932.1, from coordinate 571,346,507 downwards.
ATTTAAATATCTTAATTATTCCTAAGATGACTTCATTAATATTAATGTATATTAGAACATTACATTTTAAATTTAAATTCAAATTCCATTTTGAATTTAGGATTCAAAATGATTATTGTTTAAGCATGTACCAAATTGAAATTCAATTTATAATCTTTTAAATAAATGTAAATAACATTTATTACTTGCATAAGTTAAGCCTTTAAATTAAACTACTTAAATCGTTAATTAAACTTCTAAAAGACATTAATATTTTAACTTGCAAATTTAAGTTAAAACCATTTATTTACTTTCCATTCGTAAATTCCTTTATAAAAAGAACTATACCAGAAATCAATTCAAATATTTTGAAACAAATTTACTTTTCAAAACTATTTTTTTTAACTGGTTTTATATATTTAACTAAAAAAATTGATTTAAAATTTCAGATTTGAATTCGAGAAAAACTTGAATCCATTAATTTCACCTTGAATTTAAAATATGGGTTTAACTTGCTTTTTAAGAATTTGATTTTAATTCTTGATTTACAATCCAATTCATTTTTAAAAACTTAGATTCAAAAATTCATTTGAATCTATACTTTGAACTTTTAAAATTTCAAACACAGTTTAAATTTTGTTTCAGATTTTACCATTGAATTTCAAAACCCGAAGTTGTCAAGTTTTTAAACCTGAAAGAAAACCCATATTTCATCTTTTAAAACTTTATTTCATTCCAGATTTGAATTCAAGTAAAACTTTGAATTCATGCTTCAAACTAGATTTATACTTGGTTTAAATCCATTACTATTTTTAAGTAGGTTCAAATCAAATTCTGCTTCTAGGTTACAAATGACTGAAACAACACTGACTCGAGTGTACCTAGGTTTACTTCGAGTCTTCCATTCCCCTACTTCGAGTCACGTACTCGAGTGACTCGAGTATGTCCCGAGTTAAAAACCCTGCACCACTCACTGATGCTTCAACACCGAAATGAACACAGTGCACGTGCACCATGGCTCTGGCCACCTCCGGCCATCCACTCAGGCATCCACACACCAACGACCCTCACCTGACATGATCCCGGCCCCTCCGAAGCCACCCACTCGCTCGAATCAAAAATCGAGCTCATCTCTCAAGACCTGGAACCACAAGCAGTTTTCCCCCTCGATACCTGTCAACACGAAAACCCCGCTCCTCCGATCACCAGACCCATTGCAACTCCGGCCATAGCTTCGATAGCTCTCCTACTTCCTTCAACCAAAATTCTACCGCACTCGATCGACGAGAGATGCCGAGTCAATCAAAATTCCAGAGCTCTCCAAAACTAGGTTTAGAAACTTAAAGCTGCCGCTGCCACCACCACCGTGATCTGCCACCCCTTCAACCAATTTTCCCATCACCACCGATGGTTCTACTATCATCTCTGGAAATTACAACCTCTCAGATCCTCGAGAACATCAGCAACTCCTCAAATACTAATTTCCAGTAAAACCTGAACTACTCATTCAATTTACTATTAAAATTTGTGATTTCATTTTTAAAAATCATTATTTTGGTTAAGTATTCAGTTCATAACTCTGAATCAATGAATTCTAATGTTTGAATTTTATCCAAAACTTAACTTCCTTGTTCATTTTGGCTTCCAGGGACATTAATAAGTTGTTTTAGCCTAAACAGATTTTTAAAGTTAAATTCATGTAAAAACAAACCATCTTGGTTTGTATTTTCAGTCTTGGTTGTGGTTAGAACAAAGATAAACATTTGTTTGCACATTCTGGCCTGAAAAAAAAACAATCAGAGGCATCTCAAAATTTGTATAGGATGTAAACATTCACACCTTCACATGTAAACATATCAGCAATAAAAGTGATATTTTATAATACCTACTTTTCCTCCAATGGCCTCTGCCTCCCGTACCCTCCCCCATACCCTGTCCTTTCCTTCTGCCTTACCCATTCCCTCTACAGTTACCACGTCTTCTCCTAGCACGGCCATCCAGTCCACCTCGCCACAATCTTTACCACCGCCAGTCCCTCCCCCGCCACCTGTCCCATCTACTGTCACCACTGAACCCTCTCCTTTGCCATGGTCCTCCCTGTTTAGAAATCGTCCACGTAATGCTGGCCAGTATATACCTGTTGACATTCCGCTTTCTTTTGAAGGTCCATCCTTGGTTCCTCCTGATATGGTTGTGGATGCTGGTAATGCTGTTTGGGAGGACTGGCTGGTTGGATTCTTCCTCGATAAGCCTCTCTCTTATTTGACTGTTATCACCCATTTGAAGAAGATATGGAGGCTTAAAGGTGAAATTAAAATCAAGTCTGATGGTATCTTGTTCCTCTTCCATCTTTCCTGTGCGGAGGATAGAAGGAAGATAGTGGAAGCCGACCCTATATTCCTCAGGAACAAAATTTTCATCATGAAAGAATGGGATCCATCTTTAGGAAACAGCTGTAATACAATAAAATCAGTGCCTGTTTGGATAAGATTATCGAACATTCCACTGTATGCGTGGTCGCATCTTGGAATTAATTGGCTTGCATCGAGAATTGGTAAGCTCCTCTGCCTGGATTCTTCTACAGTGAAGATGGAAAGAATAGGTTATGCCAAGTGTTTGGTTGATGTAACGCCAAAACAAGAGTTGGTTGATGAGTTCCCTGTTAAGTTACTGAATGGAACTGATCAAATGGTGAAGGTTGAGTACCTTTGGAAACCGGAAATATGTCATATTTGCAAAGAATTTGGTCACATGAGTGTAGCCTGTATAAAAGCTGGAGGTGAGAAGGTAAGGAAAGAGGATGGGGAGGTGGTTAAAAACAGTAATCAGGTAGGGGTATTGCATGAACAGAGGCATGGGAAGAAAGCAAGTATGAGTAGCCAAACGTGGCGGAGAGTAGTTAACAAGAGAGTTAAAGAAAGATTAGGTAATAATTTTAAAGAGCAATCAGCTGATGCTATAACTTATAATAATCAGAGTGCTGTTGCAGTGATTGCCTTGCAGCAGCAAAAAGAGGGTACAGTAACAGGTGGTTTAAGTGAAAATGCAATACAATTGACCAGTGGTGCTTCTGTCAATACCCAAGCCACAACAATGGTACACAACAGCTTCGAAGTACTAAATGATATGCAAAATGAGGAAGAAGTCAGTGCTACACAAATAACTAGTGGTGAGCAACATGATGTGCATGGGAGTATATTGCTTTGTGGTGAAGCAAATGAATTTATTCAAAACAATAACTGCAGTTTACACCTTGTGCATGCAACTGAAACCCATGTTTGTGCACCAACATCCAATACTGATCAAATGGAAAGAGAGCATCTTGGCAAAAGCAACTGCAGTTACAATTCTATCATTTTTGATAATTCATCAGGAAATGTGCAAATTATGATAAATACTACTGATGCTCAAATACATAATAATCTGATGCATACTGTTAAGCAAGTTCATGTGCATGTCCCTGAGATACCAGTGCATTCCAATGATCCCATGATACCACAATATACTTCAAGCACCCCATCCATTCCTTTTTCCTCATCTATTGATCACCCCATGACCACCACTTCTCTAAACCTACAAGAAAAATCTTTCTGTAACACAATGCAGCGGCAAATTTCTGATTTGGTTATGAACTCAACAACTTCCCCTGCTGCTTCCCCTATCAACCCTCCCCCTCATACCCAAACCAAAACACCTTCAAAACAACCGTATGTTTTTCAGGGATCTATCCCAGGTTGGAAATCTCCACCAAAAGAACAAACTTCGAATCAGTGCCTGTCTTCAACTCTTGAAAAAGGCAAAAGGGGCAAGAAAAATAGGGTGCTGAATCCAAATATACACAGAGTTAACTCTCCAATTACTAGGAGCATGAAAGAAGGGGAACATCACTCAATAGTTTAATTATGTCACACAATATAGGAGCATGGAACATAAGAGGATCCCATAATTTCCTCAAACTCGAGCAAGTAAAGCGATTAATCTCCGAACATCAACTATCCATTTTTGCTATTCTTGAAACAAAATTGAATCTCCCTCTTACAATATCAGCAGCTAACTTCATCAATCCTGCTTGGATTCTTTCCCACAACTTATCTGAAGCTAATTATGGTCGTATACTGGTAATTCATGATCCTGCCAAGCATACCCTTGACCTAATTCTTTCCACTCCACAATTAATGCACTATCACGCCTCATACAACAACCCCACCTCTTCTTTCTACATCACCTTCATATATGCTTATAACTCCCCCTCTTCTAGACAATCCGTTCTCCGGCTGCTTCCAGCTTTAAGGCAAGATTCTCACCATGGGTGGTTCTGGGTGATTTTAACTGTTGTCTCTCCTTAACTGATAAGCATGGTGGGCTCTCTCTTGTGCCTAACGATATCCTACCGCTCAACACTGCTGTCCATGATTCTTCTCTTATTCCTATCACTAGAAACGGCACACTATACTCCTGGAACAATAGGTCGAGGAGTGGAACACGAATTTTCTCCAACATCGACCACTCTTTCTCCAACTACATTGCCCTCACTTCATGTCCAAGCCTTACCACTCATCTTCCTCAACCAATCTTATCTGACCACTCTCCTTTAATCCTTACCACTGGCAAGAAGCTTATTGGAGGCATAATAGGGTTCAAATTCTATAATGCTTGGGTTAATGACCCTGAGTATAATAATATTATTATAAATTCTTGGTCTAATAAATACTATGGAAACCCTATGTTTGTGTTTTGCAGGAAACTTAAAGCTACGAAGGATAACTTAAGAGCTTGGTCAAAAGCGAAGTATGGCAACGACAATCTGCAATCTTCCATGCTTTCTGAGCAACTAAAGGTGGCTCAGGAACTTATGATGGCACATCCTGATGATGCTGACAAGGCTGAAAGGGAAGCTGAACTATACACAAAACTCAATCAGGCACTTGCTGTAGAATGTGAGATGAGGAAGCAACAATTAAGGATCAAGAAAGCGGAAGATGGCGACAGGAATACTAAGTACTTTCATGCTTCCCTGAAGGCCAAACACTCAGCTACCAACATCTCCACCATCACTGATGAAGCAGGAACTCTAAACACTATCCCTGAATCAGTTGACAATGCGTTTCTCCAATTTTACACTCGTCTCTTTGGCAATATGTCTAACTTTGAGCCTGACTTGGATTTACTGTCTTCTATTGCTCTTCCCAAATTATCTCATGAAGAAGCCAATGGACTTGTAGCCAGAGTTACTGATGCAGAAATAAAGAATGCCCTATTTGCTATGAACAAGAGCTCCTCAGGTGGGCCTGATGGCTTCAACGTCGTCTTCTATACTACTAGCTGGTCTATAGTTGGAAATCACTTCTGCTTGGCAGTGCACAATTTCTTTAATAAGTTCAAAATGTTAAAAAAAGTGAATGCGACTAATTTGGTTCTCATCCCCAAGACCAAGAATGCCTCATCTGTCACCGATTTTAGGCCTATTGCTTGTTGCAATGTGGTCTACAAGTGCATTGCCAAGATAATTGCTACAAGGTTAATCTCTGTGCTCTAAAGAATAACATCTATTAATCAAGTTGCTTTCCTGCCATGCAGAAACATTCTTGATAACATCATGCTCGCACATGAGCTGCTTCATGGGTATAATCGCGTTAATAACTCGCCGCATGCAATGCTAAAGCTGGATCCATCCAAAGCGTATGATTCTATACAGTGGAAATCAATAGTTAGGATAATGGCGCATATGGGCTTCCCCAAGGTATTTGTTGCTTGGGTGTATGAGTGTATCTCAACACCCACCTTCTCTCTGATAACCAATGGATCAAACACTAGCAATTTTGCCTCCAGACAGGGCATAAGGCAAGGGGACCCTCTCTCCTCCTATCTCTTCATCATGGTTATGGAAGTATTCACCTGCATGTTAACGCCACTGTTCCTAAATAAACAAATACTCTATCACCCAAAACGCAAGGAACTAAATATAACTTCTCTCCTATTTGCGGATGACATTATGATCTTCATTAAGCCTAATCAATAATCTATTGAGTGTGTCAAAGGTGTGCTTCACCAATTTTATAAGGCTACTGGTCTTAAGCTTAACTACTCCAAGTCAAGCATTTTATTCTCTGGAATTTCCGACCTTCAGAAATCCAGCCTCACCTCATTAGCTGGTATGCAGTCCATGGCATCTGACATGACTTATTTGGGATTACCTCTTTGCTTGTCTCGTATCACTCTTGCCAACTGCCTGCCTTTGTATGAAAAAATCACTGGTACTATGGACCGTTGGGCTAACAGATTCTTGACACAAGCTGGTAGGTTGGTGCTTATTCAATCTGTGAGTTTTTCCATCATGGTGTATTGGGCCCGTGTGTTCATTCTTCCTACAAGACTACTTAAAATGATTAGACGTGCGATGTTGAGATGTTTTTGGTGTGGTACGATTCACACGAGGAAAACAGTGCCATGTTCTTTCTCCTCTGTTGAGAAGCCGAAGTGTAAAGGAGGGTTAGGGTTGATGAGAATTGACAGGTGGAATAAGGCCGCAATTAGTCAACACTACAACGCGTTATTACAAAACCACGACTCACTTTGGGTCAAATGGACCAACAAATATAACATTGGGCACAACAATTTCTGGGTTATGGAGGTGCCAAACGCTTGCAGCTGGATATGGAGGAATATTTTAAAGCTCAGACGCAGTTTCTTGCCGCTTGTTCGCTTTAAATTGTCAACTGTGAGTCTCTGCAAATTCTGGTCTACGCCTTGGCTTGGCAATGGGGTTGTTCTTGATCAGCTATTCTCTTTACAGCAGAAGCATCAGTCAGGTATTGGGATTAATGTGCTAGCTAGGGATCATATTGTTGATGGGAAGCTGGTTGTCCCTTATTCCAGCAATCAAGAAGTCAGAGGGTTCTGGAAGCATTATGAACATTGCTCATATGATCAACCAGAACGTGATACCGTATTGTGGATCGACAGAACTCACTCTATTAGTGGTGTGTACAATGCCTTGCACGGTATTGTGGCTATGCCTGACTGCAAGTGGTTTCATGTTACATGGACTTCAGTGTCTCCAGCTAGTGATAATCTTGTCTACTGGAAGGTTATAAGTAATGCACTGATGACTAAAGACAAGCTGGTTCGTATGCGCATGCCTGTTCTCTCAACCTGTGTGCTGTGTGAACACAAGAATGAAAGTGTTCATCACTTATTCTTTGAGTGTGATTATGTGCAACAGCTATGGAATAACATGTTACGTGCTGTGCAAGGTATCTTGCCTTCTCACAATAACCTGAATCATTGGTTGTTGATTGAGCATGCACTGGGATGGAAGGATGATGTTAGACTATATTTTTTCTTCTTACTAAAAAGGCTACTTAAAGAAACTTGGTCAGAAAGGAACAAGAGAGTTTTCGAGGGGAAGTGCTGTAGTAAAGCTATCGTATGGGCGATGTTGAAAATTGCTATTGTGGAAGGTATGCATGACAGTAAGCACCGTTTCTATGCTAGCGAGTTCGATCCCTGGCTTCCATAGTTTTCAACTTCACTATTTTTCATGTTTGCCGCCTTTCTGTAATGTTTGTCTTCCCTTGTTGTTGTGTTTTTCATTTGTTTTTCCGATGTCGTTTTACTTCTCTCCTTGTACGATCTTCTGTTTTTAATAAACCTGGTAGGGGTCCAGCTTAACCCCGCTTAACTTGCAAAAAAAAAAAAGAATGTTACTCACCTAGGTTTGAAAATGAACAGAGCACCCTTTGGCCTGAAACAGGTTGAACTTTAAAACTGGAAAGTAGTTTTGCTTGATTTTTTTCTTAATTCATCTTGCCTTGTTGTAATGCTTCAGTTGTAAACAAAATAGAAATACTTGTATATGTTTGGGTTTACTATGATTTGAATGAGCTAAAGAAGATGGCATGAATATAAAGAAGTTTATAGAGGAAGGTGATAACTGGGTTAAGCATATGTAGGTATAATTATGTTCTTGTTTGTATCAGGCAAGATATTTGATTTTGGAGGATGGAAATACAACTCGAGTTGACCATGATTTGCTGCTAAGGTGAAGGCATTTATTGTTTAAGTACTTTATGTTCCTACATACCATATTTTATATTTAGATATTTTATTTTGCATTTCAACAGGTTACATACATATTTATACCACTCTTTGCATACTTACTTTACTTTGCATTGTTAACTTGACTTTGCCATGTTTACTTTTATTATTTTACATAGATATTTATGTTTCTTTTTCTTAGCTTTTCATTACTTTCTTGCCTGTACATTATTTTTACTTTGTTGCTTTCTAGTTATTAGTTATGAATTTTAACTTATGTATTAAATTCTATGCTTAGTTAGGATTATGTACATGTATGAAATTGTTATAGTTATTTTTATTGGTTATATTAATATCATAGCTTCTTATGTATATGTATTTAGACTTATGTTTAATATGTATAAGATTTATTTTATTTTAAATATTCTTGAAAGACCTATTTTTAAAATTTTCAAATTATAGCTTCCATCAAAATACACATACATGTATTTAAATAATTTTAAAATAACCATTCCTCTTTGTATTGAAATCCGTTTCTAAAAATATTACATTATTTAGATTGTTTTAAAATAACTAGTTGTTAAATTAAAATAATTTATAAATGAAATTATCACTACCTAAATATATTACTTATTTTATTAACAAAATTTAAAATCAAAACAACCTTTGTAAATTTTAAATTTAAGTTAAAATCATTTAAACAAATTTTAATCTTATCTTGAGTATATTTAAACCATATTTTTATCAAACTATACGAAAAAGAAAATAAACAATCTTTTTATTTAAATTTAAACCTAGGCTAGAATTTATTTTAAACAAATGAAATTTATCTTGAGTATTTTTAAAATCATATTATTATTTATTCAATATTAAATTTCCAAATTATCAAAAATAATAGAATTAGAAAACATAGCTTTATCTATTAGACTTTAAAAAAAACTTATCTATTTATAATATATACTAATATATACATATATACATTATAAACAGAAACAATTTAAATTAGCTTTTAAAAAGATAAATTATCAGTTAAATATTTATTTAAAAGAAGATTATTAAATCAATTCAAATTATTATCAAATCAATTTAATTTTTTTACACAGATTATTAAATTTATATTGCCGAAAATTCCGGGATATCACATTCCTCCCCCTTAAAAGAATTTCGTCCCCGAAATTTAAAACAAAGGTAATTTAACACTCCAATTAAAGATTTAAATTTTAAAACATAAACACATATCAATCATATGTTAACAAACATAGCAACCAATTCATTCAAACAAACAAATCTAACTATCCAGACAAGATTCCGGATAGAATTTTTCCCAAGTTTCCCCTAGTGTAAACACCGGATACTCGCTCTACAGAATCCAAACAAACAATACTAGCAAGCTACAGAACTTCTACTCATTTAGACCTACAAAACAAGATAGATATCAGACCACAGACAAGTCTGAATCAACAACCAAAACTCCCTGAACTACTGGTTCTATAACCAGAGATAAATCTTACACGTACTCCCTCAGAGATGCGTGAAACACAACGAATTCCAGTTATCCAAACTGACAATTAAATCCTGAAGACCAAACACTTATCCAAAATCAAATCCCCGACTTCGAAATCCAAATTCCTTCGTCTCTTATCCACAAAAACTCTATGGACGATCCTGGGCTGTCTACATCTTCCCTGATCATCTCAACCCTTGCCGATGCTCCTCGAAATAAACTGGACCAAAAACAATCCAACAAAATGATCTCCCAACATCAACCAAAACTCAGAACACAAACTCTATTCTAAAACAGAAACAGAACTCACTTCTCTTATTGGGAAAAGATAAAACACGTGCACTCCAAACCTGGCCTCAGATCCTGAAAAAAAATTCCCTGTAGAACTCTCCAATCCAAACATTGCAACATCAAAATTGTTCCCAACTAAAACAGCTACCACCATGCTTCCACTGCGCAACTCTGACTGAACAGATGAAAATGCTGAAGTCGAACACAGACTGGATAACACATCTCAACATTAGGGTTCCACAGATCAAAAGAAAACTCATAAGTTCCTCCAAAACCTGAGCTACTTTCCCAAGCTCTAAATCATCTTATTACTAAGCTGAACCATTGGTACCACTTCTAGAATCCAGTCGATACCAAACTCAATCTCTAAATGTTAGCAAATCTCTGACTTCTTGAAGACATCTAGAAAATATCTCTGAAAATCCAAGAGAACACTCAAACTATCGCAAGTCACTTTTACGATCAATCCATCCTAATTCCAAAAATACCGCTCTCTCTTTACCAAATAGAACAGCTTACACTTATGTGGCCAATCCATCGCAGAAATGGAATCACTCTACTGCTTCTGAAGTTACCCAAAAACTGCTAAGCCAGAAGGCTTCCTAATCCAAAGCTCTTCGAGAAACTCGGACTCCAACCAAACAGAAACTCCCAGCTGAACACAGCCACAACCGAAAAAAACACTCTTCCTTAACTTGTCCCAAAAAATAACATCTTCGGAGACATCCATAGTCATTGTGTCTCATCACACAACTACTACACCTTGATGTATCAAGATATCATGACTTGCTTCTGTCCAACCGACAGATCCAAACTCTAGCTCAACCAAATTACATTTCATAGATGAACTCGGAACCTTAACAGATTTCCTTCAGAGATCGATGAAATCCTTACACCACTTAAAGCTCACTCGAGACGGTAATAGGTCTACAATCCCGACAATTACACTTCCAACCTCAATCACTCAAACTCCAACCATTGGTAGTCGTATTACACACACCACTACCTATCTACCTTTATAGCTCATTGGAAAACCTGAACAGGTAACCCAACAATAGGTAGAAATATATATATATATATATATATATATATATATATATATAAATTACAAATACGCTCTCTCAGGAAAGAAATCACTCAAGAGCCTAGATATTCGCTCAACCTCGCTCTGATACCAACTGTGACGACCCGGATTCCTACGCCCAGAAACCCGTTTCGTCTTGAAGAAAGAAAGGGATGAGAAAATAGAAAAGATAGAGAAGAAAGAACAACAACATCAGAATCTCACAGCAGAACAAATAAATTATATTAATCACATAAGTATTTATATAATATACAACATCAATCAGAGTTACATAGACAATACATCACATACTAGACAGTTATAAACACTTGTCTAGTTAATACAACTCGATACAACTCAAACAAATACAGAGATACCAACACAACGGAACTATATACATATCTACAACGCTGAAGCCTCCTGCTCCATTTGCTCCTCCAGAATTCGTCAAAGCTAAGCTAAATTCCTTGGCTACCCGTAAAAATTAGGGTACCCGAGAGTTTATGAAAAACAAAAACAAACTCCGGGTCAGACATGGGTCTGGTGTGAGTAACAGGTTAAGTTGCTTAAATTTGAAAACCTTTTGAAAGTAAAAGGTATCACGTAAGACTCCCCACAAATAAATATGGGTAAGTTTTTACCTTACGCTAACCAAAACATTTGATAGGAAATTCAGTGATATTATAATAGGTCTAGAGTTTTCAAGTAAATAGAAAATAGCCGAAATTGTTACATTCATTAAATTCCAGCTACTAGCCACAAAAGTGGGTAATACAATCAAAACCGTTGGCACTTATTGGATTGTGGATTCCATACAATGGCAGGGCTACTGGGGTACCGTCCGTCACAGTACGTGGCCTAGATCAACGTATCGAGGATCACTCCCGACCCCCTGCAACACAAGGCCGGAACCATTCCTTACTGAACAGTCCCGAACAAGATAAACCCCACAGTTATTTGCAACCAACTGCCCACACAACCGAAAAATAAGGGACATCTAGACAGGGGAATATCCTTGTCCTGCTTGGGTATGACCCACCTAACCTTGCTGCACCTCCCATGTTTTAGCTATTCCCGGTTGATGAGGCTTGAGGCTGTGATTACCTTTATAGAACATATTTCTTAGAATGCTCATCGCCCACTTGACGATGTGTTGAAAGCATTCAATCCATACAAGTTCGTTCCGGGTTCGAATGAAACCGAAGGCATTATCTCGTTACACTCATTTTGGAATCACCCTCAGAGTTAACGACAATAACCCTTGCACTCTGAATCTTCATCTTCACTTCAGATTCACGACCTATCGTTAATTTGGAATCGATGTGGTTTTCGGATGTTCCAAATATGGAAAACCGATCCCGGTCTCATCGAAAACCAAAACGTGTCCTTTAAGGCCAAGTTGTCTATTTAGTCTTAACAGTTTAATTCAATATTATCAATATACACATAGATAGAATAATTCATAATATCACAGTAGATAATCATATCATCATCACATATAGATAATCAATATTATCATCCCAACAGATAATTAAATATTATCATATTTAACTATGCATCCATATCACATAGATATTACTCATGTCATATCTGTATTCACAATCATCAAATGAAATTTTAATATCATTCATCCATAAGCAATGATTTATAATCATACCATTTGTAATTAATTTAAAATGAATTAAATTAACTACTTCAATCTCTAATTAATTTAAAGTAAATTAAATTAATTACTTCATCTATAAATCCTACTTATATAACCAATAATCAAATTAATTAATTAATCTCTAAATATTCATCTTGATTAAACACCTTTGACTAATCATTACAAGAAGTAATTAGTCTTTAATTAATTTCATAAATTAATTATCCTAAATCATTTATAGTAATTAACATATAATTACTTCATTTATTAATTAAATATAATTAATTACATTTATTCTTAATTAATTACATAAATTAATCACCACATTATTAATTATTCCGTAATTTAAACAATTCTTAATTGCATCATTAATTATATTAATTAATGATCTCTGTTGGATGAGATTCGACCGAACCAACTCCATCTCCCAACCGGACCATCAACCCACCGAACCACCTACACTTCCCTACATAGCCGATCCATCTACCACTCCTCCCATTGCCGGATCAGCCAACTACCGGACCAAACCAACCACCGAACCATCTCATCTCCAACTACCACCGAACCAACCCATGTCCCCACCACCACCGAACCACCTCACCTCCATGACCAAGCCGAACCAACCACCACCGAGTCAGGGCCTTGCCGATCAAAATTTATTAGGCCAGATTGCTTCAGCCCAGGCCCACCAGCAGCTATATACATCCAAGACCCCTGCCCCCAACCTCACTCTATAAATAGAGGGGCAGGGGTACAACAATGAGGCACAAGTTTGAGAGCTCAAGTACGGAAGGAACTTTCAAACAACTTTCATATACTTGTATACAAAGCTTTGTACTTGTAATCTGAAAGATAAAGGAGAATAACATATAAAGTGGACGTAGGCACATTCTGGCCGAACCACTATAAATCTGTGTGTCTTTTACAGTTTAGTCCATCTTTTTTATTTATTTGCGTAAATAACCCAAACCATCCAGATCAACATAAAATCAACTAATTCATACGACTCGGAGGTGTTTGCCCATTTTTTGTGCAAACATTTTTGGTGCTTTCACTAAGAACCAGGAGCTCGAAACTTCAGCTTCTCTCACTCAACCCTTTTTCTGTCAGCATCGTTCATTGCTTGGAAATTATGGCTCCCGGACGGAAGAATGATGCTAACAAAGGAAAGAACGTTGCAACTGGCAGTGTCCCAGATCCGGTAATTAGGGACCAAGACAATCGTCAGGTTCCGACGGCAAATTTAAATCAGGTAAATCCGACAGCCCCCGCTACGGAACAACCAATTACAAGGGCAGATCTGGACAGGATGGTGGCTGAAGTAACTAACCGCTTCGCATCTCAACAAGAAGCCTTGGTGGACCAACTTATGTCATGATTAAGGGATGCTGAAGAATCCAACCGTAACACTGAATCATGGGGTGAGTCCCAGTCTGGAGGATCTAAGAGACGACAAGGGTCTTTCTTCTTCGAAGAGGCCAACAACAGAAGCAGCCATGGTAGGAGCCAAGCCCGGACTCAGCCCGAATTCCGACCCGAGGAAACACTTGGAACCGAACCCAACGGAAGAGGTGCCAGGCAGGGGTCGGATGTGGCTGAGCCTGTCATGCTATCTAACCATGGAAACACCAGTAGATGGGGCCGAGCTGGAGTCCAGCCCGAAGTTGGACCCGAGGAAGTACTGAGAACAGAACCCAACAGGGGAAGATCAAGGCAAGGGCCGACTGTGGCTGACCCCAGCATGCCCCCGGAAGACCAGAGGCAGCCATTGGAGAATGTCAGGAGAGATAAACGATACCATCCTTACAGGTCATCTGGACGGAATCAATCCCGCAGGGAAGAACCAAACTCATTTTTATCCGCTCCAAGTTCTGATGAAAGAATGGCGCGATTATTCAGGGAGTGCATCCAACGGGAGCAAAGGGATCAAGGGATAGGTGCTAGGGTAACCAGCCCCTTCACCCGCAATATTGAAACTGCCTTCACCCCCCGGGAATGGAAAATGCCAACGATGGAACCTTACAAGGGAACCTCTGACCCCATCGTACACTTACAGAGATATACCCAGCATATGCTCATGAGCGGAGCAACAGATGGAGTATTGTGTAAATGCTTGCCACTTTTCTTGGCAGACCTAGCTACCTCCTAGTTCTGCCACCTACCCCAAGGGTCCATCAGCTCATGGGAAATGTTGAAAGAAAAATTCATCAACCAGTTCCGCATTCATGTGGAACAACCCAAGGACGCTTATTCCTTATCTAATATCAAGCAGAAACCCGGAGAGACAGTGCAACAATATCTCACCCGATTCAACGCTGCGGCGGCCGCAGTCCAAGATGCCGACGAGAAACTTATCCTAATGGCTCTCTGCAGTGGTGTAGATCCGTATACTAAATTTGCTAGAAGACTAACCAAGGAAAAGCCAGCTACTTTACCTGATTTCTTCCATGAAGCTGGAAAGTATATGAGACTTGAAGACGCTGCCACTGAGAGGCAGTCAGGGCAACAGGCTAAAACAGCCACAGACAGGGTTTCCGCTGCAACAAAGGATGCTCGGAGAAATAACTCTAGAGACAATGCTGGGGGCAAGAAGGGGGGAAAGCGCCTATATCGACCTGGACCAAGATTTGACTCCTACACTCCTCTGAATGAAACAATCGAAAACATCTTCCTAGCCACTCAAGACGAAGATAGATACAAGTGCTCCCCCGCACAAGAAGGAGTCAGATAACGCACTCAAGTCTGGAAAGTTCTGCCATTTCCACGAATCCCACGGACATGACACCAATGAATGCCACCATCTCCGGGACTTGATTGAAGAACACATTAGAAGGAGGAGACTGGAACGCTATGTAAAAAGCCGGAACAGGACTCCAGCTCCCACCAATGAAAACCCAGGGTTACCCCTCCCAGAAGGAGGCGGAGGAAATCGCAACACCAGCGGCTCTAGTCAAGAGAAAATAGTGGTCCATACCATATCAGGAGGACCACACATCGCCGACAGAAGCTGGACAGAGATGGAAGATATGGTAAGTCACTTAGAAACGCTGAAGGCTACGTTAATTCTGTTATGGAAGAACGCCACCCGAAACGGAAAGAGAATAACGACATCACATTCAGTAGGCGTGATCTAGAGGGAAGACAGTATCCACACATGGATCTTATGGTCATCTCTGCCTGGTTCGGTCCAGCCAAAGTTTTCCGAATTTTAGTAGACACTGGAAGATCAGTGAATATCCTATTCAAGCATGCATTCGACAAAATCAAGCTGTCAATGAAGGATGTGTCTCCCTGCAACAAACCACTACATGGTTTCACCGGAGATGCGAAGATGCCCCTCGGGCAACTGGACCTTTTTGTTGAAATAGGAAGTCATCCCCGCTCCGTTGTGCGAAAACAAACATTTGTACTGATAGAGAACCATTCGGCCTACAACGCCTTTTTGGGAAGACCAGCCTTATCTGACTTCCAAATTGTCCTAGCCCCATGGTGCCTGAAGATGAAATTCCCAACAGATAACGGAGTAGGAGAAATAGAGGGAGATCAAGACGCCGCTCGAGATTGCTATGTGACTGAGCTTCGCAATAACCGCAGGAAGGATAAAGGGAAGGATGCAGAGACTCCTCTCTGCAAGAAAAACCTGGAAGCATAGCAATTAAAGAAAGCCCCTCCTCTTCGATATACCAGCGATCCTTTCAACGAATTAGACCCCAGGGACAAAGAGGATGAGGCCACCACCAAGCCTGCAGAGGCTATGGAATTTGTATCTGTAGACAAACACGACCCAAGTAGACTGCTGAGGGTCGGGTCTCAATTAAGAGTGGAGTTGAAAGATCAACTCGTCGATTTTCTTCGCCACAACGTGGATGTATTTGCATGGACGCATACCGACATGACGGGAATCTCTCCAGACGTAGCATGCCACATGCTGAACATCGATCCCACCAAGGTGCAAGTGAAGCTGAAAAAGAGGAGCATGGGGGTAGAACGATCAGCGGCCCTCGAGGAAGAAGTAAAGAACTTACTCGCCAATGACTTCATACGAGAAGCCATCTACCCAGAATGGATCGCCAACCCGGTACTGGTAAAGAAAGCTAATGGGAAGTGGCGAACATGCATCGATTTCTCCAACTTAAATGACGCTTGCCCGAAGGACTGCTTCCCACTCCACCGAATCGACCAACTCGTGAATAGCACAGCCGGACACGAACTCTTATCCTTTATGGACGCATACTCAGGGTATAACCAGATCCCTATGCACGCCCCCGATCAAGAACACACTAGTTTCATCACTGACCGGGGATTGTACTGCTACAAAGTAATGCCTTTTGGACTTAAAAACGCTGGAGCTACTTATCAGCGCCTCGTCAACAAGATGTTTGCAAAATCAATAGGAAAACTATGGAGGTTTATGTGGATGACATGCTGGTAAAATCAAGGAAAGCCAACGATCATATAAACCACCTGAACGAGATGTTTCAGGTACTTCGCCAATATGGAATGAAACTGAATCCTCTAAAGTGCTCCTTCGGAGTATCATCGGGAAAGTTCTTGGGATTCATCGTACATGCCAAGGGGATTGAAGCGAACCCCGAACAAGTCCGGGCTTTGCAAGATATC
The DNA here is from genome assembly GCA_030765085.1 of Allium cepa. Taxonomy (NCBI): domain Eukaryota; kingdom Viridiplantae; phylum Streptophyta; class Magnoliopsida; order Asparagales; family Amaryllidaceae; genus Allium; species Allium cepa. The sequence goes on along the minus strand of CM060932.1, from coordinate 571,329,368 downwards.
AAGATACCATCCACTCGAAGAGAGATGCAAAGCCTAAACGGGAGGGTGGCTGCCCTAAGCAGGTTCATCTCTAAAGCAACCGACAAATGCATCCCTTTCTTCGAAGCTCTTAAGAAGGACAAAGGAAAGTTCGAATGGACTGATAAATGCTCGACAGCCTTCCTTAACTTAATCGAACACCTCCAAAGACCACCAGTACTCTGAACTCCAAATGAAGGCGAGGAACTATACCTATACCTTGTTGTATCATCCCATGATTTAAGCGCCGCTTTGGTGAGAGAAGACAACCACGCACAGCGGCCCGTATACTTTGTAAGCAAGAGATTTACAGAGGCAGAAGCCAGATACCCTAAACTTGAAAAGGTAGCATACTGTTTACTAATCACGTCACGGAAACTGCGACACTATTTCCAATCTCATTCCATCAGAGTTTTAACCGATCAACCGCTAAGGCAGGTACTCCATCGCCCCGACACTTCTGGGCGACTACATAAGTGGTGCATTGAACCGAGTCAATATGATATTACCTACCATCCTCGCACCGCTATCAAGGGACAAGCCATAGCTGATTTCATTGCCGAATTCACTACTAACGAAGGTAAGGAGCAATCTGAAGTAGCAAAAAATATCAAGTGGAATCTCTTTGTTGATGGAGCATCAAATGAGCAAGGCTCGGGGGCAGGTGTTGTGATAATCACCCCCAGGGGAAGGAAGCTGCACTACGCCCTAAGGTTGGAGTTCGCTGCCACCAACAATGACGCAGAATACGAAGCAGTGATAGCCAGTTTAGAACTTTCCCTGGAGATTGGAGTCGGTTCTTTACGTCTCCATGGTGATTCTCAACTTATTGTAAATCAAATACTGGGAGAATTCCGAACTCGAGGAGATCGAATCACAGCATATCTAAAGAAGACCAAGCTGCTACTCAATCAGTTGGATCACTATTTAATCAGACACATTCCCCGAGAGAAGAATCAGGAGGCCGACGAACTGGCAAAGCAAGCTAGCATGAAGGATGACACCGCTTCCCGATCAATAACCATCTCGCAACAACTAGCCCCAAGCTACGAGACAATGAATATGATAGCTGCAATCGTAGAGGAAACTTGGATGACTCCTATCCGGAAATATTTACAAGATGGCACACTGCCTGACGGGCATAACGAAGTCAAGAAAATCTTGAGGAAAGCTTCCCGCTATACAATACAAGAAGGCATCCTCTACCGACAAGGCTTCTCTAATCCCTTATTAAGGTGTGTCGCTGGAAGGGAAGCCAAGGAAATCTTATCCAACATACATCGAGGAAGTTGCGGAGATCACACTGGTGGGCAGACTCTGGCAAAGAAGATACTCCGATATGGATATTACTGGCCCACCTTAAACAAAGACGCCCTAGACTTCATCAAAAGATGTGACAAGTGTCAGAAATTTGCTAAAATTCCTCGGCTACCAACAAACAAGATTACTCAAATGACCAGCCCTTGGCCCTTTGCAATATGGGGAATTGACTTGATTGGCGAACTGCCAGTGGGCCGAGGCGGAGCCAAATATGCCGTAGTAGCAGTTGACTATTTCACCAAATGGGTGGAAGCGGAGCCTCTAAATAAAATATCTTCGGCAAAAGTTATTAACTTCTTGATCAAAAATGTTTTATGCAGGTACGGGGTTCCACTCAAAATCATATCGGACAATAGACTTCAATTTGACAGCGAGGAATTCGCCGACTGGTGCCAAGAGCACAGAATTCACAAAAGCTTCTCATCTATGGCTTACCCCTCGGCAAACGGACAAGTTGAAGCTGTCAACAAAATCCTCAAAACCCTAATCAAGAAGAAACTCGAAAAGTCAAAAGGCGCTTGGGTAGATGAACTTCCTACGGCACTTTGGGCCTACCGCACATCTTACAGAACATCAACAGGGCATACTCCTTTCTCTTTGGCATACAGATCGGAGGCCATGCTTCCAGTTGAAACTATAGTGCCTTCCCACTGCAGGATCCACTACAACCCAAAAGAGAACGAAGAACTCCTCCACATGTCTTTGGATCTAATTGAAGAGAGAAGAAACGATGCAGCACTCAAAGCAGCAGCTCATAAGCAAAAAGTTGCAGCACAATACAACTCCAAAGTCAAGTACCGCAGCTTGCAAGAAGGAGATCTTGTCCTCAAGCGGATCTTCCCACGCCCCGGAGCGCTAGATCCAATCTGGGAAGGACCCTATGTAATTCATAAAGATCTCCGCAACGGAGCCTATATTTTGTCAACAGTGGACGAAGAGGTGTTCCAGAGGGCATGGAACATCCGACACCTCCGTCGATACTTTTCTTAACTTGTACTTCCTATATGAAGTGAATTAAAAAAGGGAATCAGTGGACGTAGGCATTTTCGTGCCAAACCACTTTAAAAATCTTGTCTCTTTTTAACTTGTTCCTTTATAACTCGGCTGCTTGTTAAGCTTTATCCTTTTCTGTTGAACAAAATTATGTATAACGACGTTTCCATACTGGAACTTCACGACGCAACCTCATCTGGACAAGACCCAACAGGTACTATGCGATTCTATGCACTCGCCAATGAGACACTTTTGCTCCAGCATCCCTCTGCTGCGGGTTAACTCATTGCTCGCGATTGCCCTCAAAGCCAACTGTAATGAGCCGATTATAAGCCATCAAGAAGGCCGACTATACCTGATGGCAACTCATTATGGCGTTCGGCTCGCTGGCAACTGTGAACCTACTTTAAGCCCCAACATAAGGTGTGGCCAGCCAGGGGTAGTTCACGGTTGACGATCGGCACCCACGCTAGCCGGCCACAGTAAATCGAATAATACCCACGATTACGGGCCATAATGGCTTGGGTAGTTACTGTGCGCGATCTCGGCTCCAATATGTCTTAAGTGCGGCTGTGGTAAACTCCCCGCGGAGGCGTAAGATGGGTGATAAATGTCTCCAAGACCCACAGCTAGGGAAAGTGACTACAAAACCCGTTTGCCACGAACTTAAGCATATCGACGGCCTTCCGTGATTGGAAGTTTTACTGTTTCTCATATTTCCATTACATTTAAAAACTTTTTCCTATCCTATATAACAGTCCCTAAAGTACAGGTCACAAAATAGGAGAACTCTCGCTTGTGGAAACATGAGCTCACGTCCGAATGACGGAACACTCAACTACATTCCATACTCAGTCACGCAAGACATTCAAAGCAACCCTCTACAACTAAAACACGAAGAGCGGTACTTTCTTCTCTTGTATACAAATATGTAGTTTTAATTTATTCACACATCATATTGGCATTACAAGACATGAAATAATATTTTAAGCAGAAACTTAGCATTAAATACGATTGAGTCACATGCATAAACACGCAGCTGTATTTCTTACGCAACATATCAAAATGACAACATCATTCAAACATGATAGAATTAGCTTGTGTTATAAAATTACTTAAAGTCATTCTTTACAAATAATATAATTACAAGTTACATTAATGTTTCGGACTAACATAGACAACAACCAAAATATGTACAAGTCAAGTCAAAGAATCGGGACCTCGCCTTCATCCCGCTAGCCCTCCGGATCTACTTAACTACAGGATCAGAGCTCCCCGCATGTACTCCAGAGATCCCGCCTGCCCAATTCAGAAGAGAATCCATCAGCAGTCACGAAAGATAAGCGATCAAATCATGAAAATACTAAAAATGAAGACTTACCAGCGTCTGCTCCCTGATCATCATCATCTAGCTGCACGCCTACCTCATCCTCAGCAAGCAGCCGCATGCCCTCCTTAACCGCCACCTTCTCTTCCTTGGTGAATTGGGCCGTAACCATATCCATCCTGAAAGCCGCACCACCTTCCATATCCGCATCAGCCTTAGCCTCCTCTAAGGCCCGAAGATATATTCTAGCCATGACCCGGGGATAGTCGTCCATCCAGGACAGGTTGCCCTGCCTCCAAGTTCGGAAATACATGTCCTGGAGCATCTCATCCATCATCCCCTCGTTCTCCTCAAACTCTCTCATCCGGGCCTCAGAAGCCGACAGCCGTGCGACGGCAGCATCTCTCTCCAATCGGTATCTCGCGCAGTCAGCCTGAAGGGATTTCCGCATCACTTCCATCTCCTCCTTCAGCTTGGCCTGAGCAAGCTCTGCGGCCTCAAGCCTTCTAGATAACTCTTCTACCTGCTCGAGATCAGCTCTCCGAACCTCGTCCACCGTTGCGATGGCCAGGTCAATCCGTCTCTTACAGGCAGCCTCCATCTTTCGTAGTTCTGCCTTGCTAGCCTCTTCCATAGTCTTCTTCAACCGCCTGGAGGCTGCCTCATGCTGAGAAATCTGAATGGCTTGATCGACAAGCTGTTTGGCCTGATCAGCAACCTTTAGCCGCAACCGAATATTAGCACTCTCAATCTCCTCTCCAGCCTTGACCAGATGGGCATGATGCCCCATTAACTTCCTGGTCTCCTCCACGACCCGATCAATATTAGCCTTGGCTTCGTCCCCCATGGTAACTATCTGAGTAGTAAGCAAATCGAGGTCTAAGGACTTAGCCTCATCAAGCACCCGTACCATGGGATTGCGGGGAAGAAGATGCTCACCCGTGGCCTCGTCAAAAGAGATGTCCTGAAAACTCGGGTCTAGATCCGGATGGCCGACAAATGGGTTGCGAACCAAAGCAGGATGGTCTATCGGGGTGACGGTTGGATTTTCGGACGGATGTGGGGAGGGCATAAGCTCAGTATCCTCCTTAGTAATATCATGGATAGGCTGGGCTGGAGACTGAGGGCCAGATGAAGGTTCAAACGAAGATCGGCCCCTCTTTCTCTTTTGCATATCTTCTTCAATAACTCCGAGAAGAGGGCGATATCTAACCGCATCTCCAGGACGGCTAGTTGACGGCTTTGGTTTGGCGGAAGCTCTGAGTAACTTATACTGTTCAAGGCGGTGCCGAATATCTGATGTCTTGGCCACGTTACCCATTTCTGGAATAAAAACCAAGTGTTACAAGCATGCATGAAACTATAACTCAAGAAACATGTGAAGTTAAAAGAAGGAGTTAAGAATGCACCTTGAACCGCCGGAGTTGCCTTAGCTGAAATACTCTCAGAAGATAGACTGGCACCAGTCCCGGCCTTATCAGACCTCTTCGACTTCTCCACCAAGGCTGATCCTTCCTCCAACCCCTCAAAAGCCTGGCGGAAGGCATCATCCGTCCACTCTTGAATCTCGCCTGCTTGCCCAGGAGGAAAAGCCCCGGCGCCATCACCACCACCATTACCTTCTCTGTCGTCTCCACTCTCTGCCTCTCCTCCAACATCGCCTCCTTCGCCTTCACCTCTATCCTCCTCCACGTCTTCCTCCCCCAGAGTAATTTGGCACGTACTAGGGGAAGGGCCGTCGGACTTCTTGAGCTTCTTACCTCCGACAACTGGAGGTTTTGTGAAAGGCCTCCTCTTGCTACTCTTCGCAGTAGCCCCATCTTTAACTTTAGCAGCCCTCTTCTCGGCTGTATCTCTCTGCTTAACCACGGATTGACATGGCAGAATCAGGTTGTGCTCCAGGAGAGTGGCATTCCTGATTAGGTAAGAAGCCGACCTGTCCCTTCCAGAGATAGCCTCTATCTCCACGGCCATCTGTACCAGGCGATCATTCTCCACGACCGCAAAGCCACCTGTCGCTAGCAAGAAATAAAAGCATATAAGAGGAAGCATTGCAGTCGGGACAAAGAAATTACAAGTGGAATTCAACTTACAGCCAGAAGTGAAAAGGCGAAAGGAAACGGAGTCGTCCTTGACGAAGAACCATTCCTTCTTAAACATGGTAAACTTCGAGTATAAGTCCAAGACCGGCTTGAAGGACACGGTTGACTCTAAACTAATGTACGGAGACCCCTTCTTGTAGCCCCTCAGATTGTATGGATATCAGATTTCTCGGTTAGAAGGGGGCGCCCATATCTCCTCTGGAAGATAACGAATAGACACACTAAGATGGCGTAGGAGTTGGGCTAAAGCTGAAAAGGAGCCACTTTCAGGTAAGTAATGAAGCTGACTATCCACACATTGATCGGAGGAATGGCCCCGCACATGCAATGGTATCGGCTATACGCGAAATATCCTTCAAGGGGATTGTACGGCATCACTTCGTCCCCCGGCAACAGCATGCTCGCTCTGTCAATCCCAAAGGAGCGAGAGATAACATCAAGCTGCTCCTCTCAGAGAGAGCTCGGGAAGCAATCAGGAGGAGAATTCAGAAGCTCTTGAGGGCCATATCCGTCCACTAATGACCTCGGGGTTGGTCCATGTCGCGCTGGTTCCGGCTGGACTGGGGGCACGGCAGGGGACTCCCTTATGTCCCTAGATTTCCTCTTATCTGATCGGGTTTCCACTCTTTGAGACATTTATCTGCAATACAAGAAAGTACATTGTTAGAACAGAGGACATAAACAAGCAAGTGTATATAGTTTGCAACTTCACTCGAATTCAAAACTCAAAGGATAAAGGTTTTCGATCATTCGGTACATAAGGTCCATGAACCCATTCGGCGTTGAAAAGTTTTTTTAGTTCATTCGGTACTAAGTTTCTCTATTCTCATTCGGTAAAACAAAGAAACCTCATTCGGCGAAAAGAACGCACCTGATTCGGCTCTAAGTTGATTCGGCGCTAAGACGATTCGGCATTTAGTTGATTCGGCACTATGATGATTCAGCACTAAGTTGATTCGACACTTATGTGGTTCGGCTGTCTCATACGATGGAGGTTGAACGAAGGCCTGAAGCCCATTCTTATAGGCAATTGCGAACGACCGAATCAGTTAGTTCGGCACGCAGGGCCGAGTGAAGATATCGTAGCTAAAATAAAGCATGCCATGTGTATATACATGCCCTACTTTGGGGGGCAAGTGTTGGATGAGATTCGACCGAACCAACTCCATCTCCCAACCGGACCATCAACCCACCGAACCACCCTACACTTCCCTACATAGCCGATCCATCTACCACTCCTCCCATTGCCGGATCAGCCAACTATCGGACCAAACCAACCACCGAACCATCTCATCTCCAACTACCACCGAACCAACCCATGTCCTCACCACTACCAAACCACCTCACCTCCATGACCAAGCCGAACCAACCACCACCGAGTCAGGGCCTTGCCGATCCAAATTTATCAGGCCAGATTGCTTCAGCCCAGGCCCACCAGCAGCTATATACATCCAAGACCCCTGCCCCCAACCTCACTCTATAAATAGAGGGGCAGGGGTACAACAATGAGGCACAAGTTTGAGAGCTCAAGTACGGAAGGAAATTTCAAACAACTTTCATATACTTGTATACAAAGCTTTGTACTTGTAATCTGAAAGATAAAGGAGAATAACATATAAAGTGGACGTAGGCACATTCTGGCCGAACCACTATAAATCTGTGTGTCTTTTACAGTCTAGTCCATCTATTCTATATATTTGCGTAAATCACCCATACCATCCAGATGAACATAAAATCAACTAATTCATACGACTCGGAGGTGTTTGCCCATTTTTTGTGCAAAAAATCTCTAATTTAGATTTAAATTAAATTTCCTTATTTAAAATTAAATACATTAAATGATTCATTTTTAATTTAAATCAATTATTAATCACCCTTGATTAATGACATTCCAGTAATTAACTATCATTAATTACTCATATTAATAAATAAATTATCTCATAATTAATTATTTCCATTAATTAATCCTCTGATTAATTACAAAAGTAATTATCCAAATTACCCCGTTGACACATCATCTTTCACTAATTACATTCAGTAATTAACATTAATTACTTCCTCAAGTAATTATGCTCCATTGAATACACTAAGTAATTTACACTTATCAATTTATCAAATTATTTTCTTAGATTAATTAAACAAAATTAATTAACTTAAATTAATCATTTTACCAAAGTTAATTACAATAAGTAATTAATCTCTTAATTACTTTTATCAAGTAATTACACTTAACAATTTACAATATTATCTTATTAAGCTAATTAATTATCCAAAATTAATCACATATATTAATTAATTAATAATCCTTAGTTAATTATCTTCATTTATTAATAACATTACTTAATTTACTTCTTAGTTAATTTCTAGTATAAATTAATCTAAACTATCAATTTATAAAATAAGTCATTTCTGAATTAACTTATTCATTTAATCATTTAAATATCTTAATTATTCCTAAGATGACTTCATTAATATTAATGTATATTAGAACATTACATTTTAAATTTAAATTCAAATTCCATTTTGAATTTAGGATTCAAAATGATTATTGTTTAAGCATGTACCAAATTGAAATTCAATTTATAATCTTTTAAATAAATGTAAATAACATTTATTACTTGCATAAGATAAGCCTTCAAATTAAACTACTTAAATCGTTAATTAAACTTCTAAAAGACATTAATATTTTAACTTGCAAATTTAAGTTAAAACCATTTATTTACTTTCCATTCGTAAATTCCTTTATAAAAAGAACTATACCCAAAATCAATTCAAATATTTTGAAATAAATTTACTTTTAAAAACTATTTTTTTAACTGGTTTTATATATTTAACTAAAAAAAAACTGATTTAAAATTTCAGATTTGAATTCGAGAAAAACTTGAATCCATTAGTTTCACCTTAAATTTAAAACTTGGGTTTAACTTGCTTTTTAAGAATTTGATTTTAATTCTTGATTTACAATCCAATTCATTTGAATCTATACTTTGAACTTTTAAAATTTCAAACACAGTTTAAATTTTGTTTCAGATTTTACCATTGAATTTCAAAACCTGAAGTTGTCAGGTTTTTAAACCTGAAAGAAAACCCTTATTTCATTTTTTAAAACTTTATTTTATTCTACATTTGAATTCAAGTAAAACTTTGAATTCATGCTTCAAACTAGATTTAAACTTGGTTTAAATCCATTACTATTTTTAAGTAGGTTCAAATCAAATTCTGCTTCCAAGTTACAAATGTCTGAAACAACACTGACTCGAGTGTACCTAGGTTTACTTCGAGTCTTCCATTCCCCTACTTCGAGTCACGTACTCGAGTGACTCGAGTATGTCCCGAGTTAAAAACCCTGCACCACTCACTGATGCTTCAACACCGAAATGAGCATGGTGCACGTGCACCGTGGCTCTGGCCACCCCCGGCCAACCACTCAGGCATCCACACACCAACGACCCTCACCTAACGTGATCGCGACCCTTCCAAAGCCACCCACTTTCTCGAATCAAAAATCGAGCTCATCTCTCAAGACCTGGAACCACAAGCAGTTTTCCCCCTCGAAACCTGTCAACACGAAAACCCCGCTCCTTCGACCACCAGACCCATTGCAACTCCGGCCATAGCTTCGATAGCTCTCCAACTTCATTCACCCAAAATTCAACCGCACTCGATCGACGAGAGATGCCGAGTCAATCAAAATTCCAGAGCTCTCCAAAACTAGGTTTAGAAACTTAAAACTACCACTGCCACCACCACCGTGATCTGCCACTCCTTCAACCAATTTTCCCATCATCACCGATGGTTCTACTATCATCTCTGGAAATTACAACCTCTCAGATCCTCGAGAACATCGGCAACTCCTCAAATATTAATTTGCAGTAAAACCTGAACTACTCATTCAATTTACTATTAAAATTTGTGATTTCATTTTTAAAAATCATTATTTTGGTTAAGTATTCAGTTCATAACTCTGAATCAATGAATTCTAATGTTTGAATTTTATCCAAAACTTAACTTCCTTGTTCATTTTGGTTTCCAAGGACATTAATAAGTTGTTTTAGCCTCAACAGATTTTTAAAGTTAAATTCATGTACAAACAAACCATCTTGGTTTGTATTTTCAGTCTTGGTTGTGGTTAGAACAAAGATAAACATTTGTTTGCACATTCTGGCCTGGAAAAAAAACAATCAGAGGCATCTCAAAATTTGTATAGGATGTAAACATTCACACCTTCACATGTAAACATATCAGCAATTTATAACATAAACAATTTTTCCAGTTATACATAAGCAACTAGTTTAGTTCAAACAAAGAATGTTACTCACCTAGGTTTGAAAATGAACAGAGCACCCTTTGGTCTGAAACAGGTTGAACTTTAAAACTAGAAAGTAGTTTTGCTTGATTTTTTTCTTTAATTCATCTTGCCTTGTTGTAATGCTTCAGTTGTAAACAAAATAGAAATACTTGTATATGTTTGGGTTTACTATGATTTGAACGAGCTAAAGAAGATGGCATGAATATAAAGAAGTTTATAGAGGAAGGTGATAACTGGGTTAAGCACATGCAGGTATAATTATGTCCTTGTTTGTATCAGGCAAGATATTTGATTTTGGAGGATGGAAATACAACTCGAGTTGACCATGATTTGCAGTTAAGGTGAAGGCATTTATTGTTTAAGTACTTTATGTTCCTACATACCATATTTTATATTTAGATATTTATTTTTCATTTCAGCAAGTTACATACATATTTATACTACTCTTTGCATACTTGCTTTACTTTGCATTGTTAACTTGACTTTGCCATGTTTACTTTTATTATTTTACATAGATATTTATGTTTCTTTTTCTTAGCTTTTCATTACTTTCTTGCCTGTACCTTATTTTTACTTTGTTGCTTTCTAGTTATTAGTTATGAATTTTAACTTATGTATTAAATTCTATGCTTAGTTATGCTTATGTACATGTATAAAATTGTTATAGTTATTTTTATTGGTTATGTTAATATCATAGCTTCTTATGTATATGTATTTAGACTTATGTTTAATATGTATAAGATTTATTTTATTTTAAATATTCTTGAAAGACTTATTTTAAAAAATTTCAAATTATAGCTTCCTTCAAAATACACATACATGTATTTAAATAATTTTAAAATAACCATTCCTATTTGTATTGAAATCCATTTCTAAAAATATTACATTATTTAGATTGTTTTAAAATAACTAGTTATTAAATTAAAATAATTTATAAATGAAATTATCACTACCTAAATATATTACTTATTTTATTAACCATATTTAAAATCAAAACAACCTTTGTAAATTTTAATTTTACGTTAAAATCATTGAAACAAATTTTAATCTTATCTTGAGTATATTTAAACCATATTTTTATCAAACTATACTAAAAAGAAAATAAACAATCTTTTTATTTAAATTTAAACCTAGGCTAGAATTTATTTAAACAAATTAAATTTATCATGAGTATTTTTAAAATCATATTATTATTTATTCAAAATTAAATTTCCAAATTATCAAAAATAATAGAATTAGAAAACATAGCTTTATCTATTAAATTTAAAAACAAAACTTATCTATTTATAATATATACTAATATATACATTATAAATAGAAACAATTTAAATTAGCTTTTAAAAAGATAAATTATCAGTTAAATATTTATTTAAAAGAAGATTATTAAAACAATTCAAATTATTATCAAATCAATTTATTTTTTTACACAGATTATTAAATTTATATTGCCAAAAATTCCGGGATATCACAAAACCCCCTTCAAATATTTTTAAATTCCAAACCTCTCCAGATTTCAAATCTAATTAAATATTATTTCTGAAATAATATCACTATTATTTCTCCAAAACCTTTGAAAACCATTTTCGAACCCAAAGGGATTTAAACTTTTCCCAAAAATTCCAAATTCCAAATCCTTTCAATTCATATTCAAATATTACTCTGAAATCTTATTTTAAATTATAATTTACATTCATAATTTTCACTTACAATTTAATTATGTAAAATGAATTTACTTTCTTAGCTTTAGTTCTGCTTTTCAATTTCTTATTCAGTTTCTACAAAATAATGATAATAACTTAATATTATCATTCCCTCATAACCTTGCAACCATATTTATTTATAATAATTTATGCAAAATTATTTCTTTTATATACAAAAAATAATTTGGGTAAAATTATTTCATTTACCTTATTCGAAAACAATACTGTGTCGGTTTATCTTGTTCAAGAGTTTAGAAGCCCCTGTCGATGACATGACATCCCACACATCGACCAGAATCCATAAACACTTAACCGATAAGTCAGCACAATATAAAAACAATTTTTATATTCACTAACAAATACGCGCTCATATCTATTATTACACTCATACGCATTCTAGAGTACTATGGACTCTATTAAATGAGTAATCCCCACCAGAGCCAAGGTTATCGCCAACCTCACTCTGATACCAAATGTAACGACCAGATTTTCGATGCCCGAAAATCGAACCATTTAAATCTAAGAAGAAGGTAGAAGAAGAGAAAACAAAACAACAACAGAATCTTACCATCGCATCAGAATAAAATATAATAGATAATAAGAGATCTTTACACAAAAGAAAAATATATATGTTTTATACATATATCATCAAAATACAACATTAGAGTTCAGTATAATCAACAACACACTTAGGACGGTTATAATATTCCATCCTTCCAAATCTGAATACACAGCGGAATATACATCAAATATGTCGAATAAGTTTCGCCATCCAGCTCGTCTCCTGAGCTCCTCAGCAGTCCGTCCAGAATCTATATTCTATAATACTCGGTCTGACCCAAGCATTGTAGTCAAATAACACCCGAGTCAGTCTGGAATACCAGCATGAGAAAACACACTCAATTGGATAATTAAAGTTTTCAAAATCCTTTGAAAATCAAAAGCATCTCATAAGACCACGCCATAAATAAACATGTCGGGTTTTTACCTTACGATAGCTAAAACATTTCTTATAAAATCCTTTGATATTATAATAGTGTCTATATACAAATACTTATTCAAATAGCTGAAATTGTTACATGATTAAATTCCAGCATACTAGCCACAAAGTGGGTAATACAACAAAAACCGTAAAAGGCGCGTAGGGAGAATGGATTTCCAACTAATGACTAGGCACTGGGGTACCACCTGTCATAGTACGTGGCCTAGATCACCGTACCGAGGATCCCTCCCGACCCTCTGCAGCACAAGACCGGGACTACCCCTTACTGGATAATCTCGAGTAAGATCACCCCACAGTTGGGATCAACAACCGCCCACTAAGCCGAATAAAAAGGGACATCTAGACAGGGATGACCTTACCCTAATGGGTGCTACCCACTGAGCCTTGCTTCATAACCCCTGATTTTCAGTCATTCCCGGTTGATGAGGCTCGAGGCTAAGCGTTACCTTTTTAGAACATTTCATTTAGAATGCTCATCATCCTCCTGACGATGTTCTGAAAGCATTCATCCATACAAGTCCGTTCCAGGTTCGAACAGAACCGAAGGCACTACTCCTACTACATCCATTTTGGAATCGCCCTCAGGATTAGTAGCGATTAGCCCTTGCACTTCACTGCTCCATCTTCGACTCCCAGCTCTTGTCTTCCTCATGAAAACGTTCAAACCGAATCGAAGTGGTTTTCGAGAAATAAATCCCGATCCTGGTCTCTTCGAAACGATCAGCGAATTGGCCAATATTTATAGTCGTTTATTTAACTATCAAACCACATTCACAAACAATCATCAAGCCATATAATTTCTCCCAAATTATTTACCAACCTCAGACATCTTCGAAAGATATTTTCCTCACTTTCAATCCTTTTGAAAACAGTTTCAAAACATTTTTCTCTCACGGAATAAATTTCCCAAATATTCTCGATTCCTACTGAAATCACCAAGTACAAAATACTTTAGATTTTAAAATAGTTTAAAGCACTTTATTTAAAATATACTTTAACATATTTAAATAAAAATACTTAAATACTTTATTCAAATATATATATATATATATATATATATTAAGAATATTTAAAATAAAACTACTTTATAAAATATAAAACCACTTTTTAAAAAAAAAGCTAAGCCAAACTAAAATTAAAAAATAAGAGATTACGAAATCCCATACAAGTTTTTAAATATATCTTTAACCCAGGCTATCTTTATAAAACTACTTTATAAAATTTAGATATTAATAATTAATTTTAATAAATATTTATTTTTAATATTTTGATAACTTAAACAATAATTTCTTAAAATCATTCCTTTAAATAATTTTAAAACTTTCAACTTATACTTAAAAATCTTCTTTGAAAACGTACTTGGCCTTTTGGGAATTCCCTTCTCTTCCATACCTCTTTTAAAAATAAACCACTATTTATTTTTAAAACTAATTACCCATTACTCTATAAATTTCCATTGTGAAATTTATACTTTCAAGTATCCACTAATATTTTATCTCACTTTATAAACTCAGTTTATAAATTCCATAGTCTCACCCTTCTTTCAAAACACAATTTCAATTACTAATCAATTTCCAAATTGATTTTCAAAATTACTTTTTTAGCAAAGGCTAACGGGGTTAACTGGGCCCCTACCTGATTTTATTGCAACAACACAATAAAAAACATAAGCTTGTCCAACGAAAATTTTCAAAATTACTTCATTTTGAAATAAATTCCTTTACTTCTTAATTTATTTCAAAATCCATTAATTTCAGATTTAACTTCTTTATTATAATCTAAAATCTTATTTAAACTCAATACCAATTTCAAACTTTTCCAAATCTCTTCTTTATCTTTCTGAACAAATTTTAAACCTTGAATTTAAAATAAATTCTTTATTCCCTTAAATAATATCAATTAAGTTTAAAATTCATTTATTCCCTTTGATCCATATATCTCCTTTTCCATACTGGAATTATTTATTTGAATTTAAAAATCAATTTTTATCTTTTTTTCCCAATTCATTCTTTAATTATCCAGATTTTCCAAAATTATTTTTCTTAAAATTCTCCCTTTTAGTTCCTTTCGAAAATCAAATCTATATATTTTTAGTAACTCCGTATACCAAAATATATTCGAGCACACCATAACATCCATTATTACCAATTACTATCGTAATCTATAACAGATTATCCAATAAATCAATCACAGAATAGTTAAACAAATCGAAATATTTTAAGGAATTCTGTTGGATCCTCCAACCTGTTTCCCTGCATCCACAGATGTTAGCACAATACAAAATACCATTTCCACTTCGAGGTGGAATACCGTGGTACGGTATTATGGGATTATATTTAAATCATCCGCTATTATGCGGTGCATAGGGTCTCATCCGCTATATAATGCAGGAATCAATCACTCAAATATATACTACTATATAATATACCACATCCAATCAATCCAATCATTCAATCAATTATTTAAATTTAACCATTTAAATTTAAATAAACCCAGATGAGTGAGATTAACTCACCTTGATTGTCTATGCAACCCAATCCAAACCAGCCTGTTTTCTTCACAATTTTCTGGACCTTGTATAAACATTATACGATTTATTAACATTCAAACAAATCAAAAAAAAAATATTACCATTTATAATTTTGATTTAGACTAATAATTCAATTCTAACTAATTTTAAATGATAATCCTAATTTGCATTCTCTTCTTCTTTTCTTTTTTTTAAACAATCTATATCTAAACCTTATATATATATATATATATATATATATATATTTACCAATATACATGTTCTATATACTAAACATTTTCTTAAGTTCATTACCGTTCAAACCTAATTAGAATTCAAAATGAAATAAAAAAAGGAATAGAGAACCCACCTAGAAAACAACAAGCCTAGACATCTGAACGCAACTGCGTCTTCGCCATCGCAGCCTTCATGAAACTCATGAACCTTGAACAACATCATATGAACCACACTACAGCGGCCGCCAAGCTTCACGCTTCCCTTTTTAGCTTCGAGACCGCATCCATTAACGAACACTCGACTCGCCCTGACCTTCACGCCTCACGCCTCCATCAGACCGGCGATTCCAGCTACCCACGTTGCCGCATGTAACGTTCGAGAATTTTCGACTCACGAAAGTTGACATTAATACGTCCACTGTATCAACTGCCGAGCAATCGAAGGCCGGAAAAACGTACCGTTAGGGTTAAAGAAGAGGTAGAAGATAGAAGAAGAAAGAAAGAAGAAGTAACAGAAACAATATCAGAATCTCACAATCGCAGCGGAACAACATATAATAGATAAATGAATATCTCTAAAATAAAGAACTATGTCAGTTATTACATTACATCACATTACATTACATTATTAGAGTGCATAATACATTATAAGAGTGTACAACAACAAACAACAGAAAAGAAATACTATATACTAGTTGATACGCCATGCCATCCAGCTTGCCTCCAGATCTCTACAGCAACTCCTGAATTCCAGAATGACCTGATAACCCGACTCTAGACTGTCTGTGTTAAAATTGGTGGGCACCCAGAGTTTAGGAATGAAACAATAAACTCCAGGTCAGTCATGGGACTGGTGTGAGAACTTAAACAGTTTATCTTTAAAAACAAATAAAGAAATATTTTTAAAATAGATCCGCAATGTTTTTGGAAAATGTAACTACATAAGGCCTCCTGCCACACACACAATGCAAACGCAGAATTGGAGGAGATTTCTCCTTATGATAGTCAAACATGCTTGATATGCAAATTTCTTTCCAATATTATTATTATAAGTGCAAAGTGTAGGAAAACATTTTGAAAGTAGAATATAAATCTTAGCCAGCATAGGTACCATTATAGTATGCCTACTATAGCTACCATATTAAATGGCAGGTTCTACAACTAAAACCGTACAAGGCTCGTATTGTTTCTTTGAATTTCCAACAAATGGTCAGGCTAAGGAACTTCCCATTGCCACATGGAAACGCCTCTGGAAAGACGCCCCGAGAACCTAACCGGATCTCTGCCAACATAGGGTCGGGTTACCCCTAGTTGGGTAACAACTGACACGGATATGCCATCCCCCGGTCGTAACCGACCAAAATCCCGGGATTCACCAACAACCACAAAAAAATAAGTTTGCAGCAACATCATAGGTTAAGTATCTGGGCTCCATACCATGATACCACCTCTATCCAGAAGGAATGACATACACTAAGGGGGCGCTATCCCCTAATAACCTTGCTCCATCTTTCCTGTTTTGACCATTTCCGGGGTCTGAGGTCCGACGAAGTCTCGTCCACAAAGCTACTTTTATACAAAAGCTGTGCTTTGACCAACAAATGATCAGCAACACTCAACATGCCACATTACCAAATTGGGAATGTATCACTAGTAACCATCAACTACATAACCTCTGAGCTCGTACGTCTCAGAGAAGGGTGTTAAGCTAAGAGAATAAATTCTCCGCCACCAATAGAAATGTATTTGATAGAAACCAGCTATACATCTCAAATTGTAACGTCAGACACACATCCATACAAGTCCGTTCCGGGATCGAACGGAACCGAAGGCACTTCCAAAAAAGCCCTTGTAATCCGGATATTCACTAATCAGGACCGGACTTCCCATCACAAAGGGTGATAAAATCTCTATATCGGAGATCAGCCGATGTAGAGACTTTCGACGGTAATCCTTCCATTTTCGAAAATATCCGGTCTTCAACACCGGTCTTCAAATGCTATCCATTACAACATATCATTATTCGGAATGGGATTTATGACACAAAGGTCCTCTCCCAGCTAAACTGAATAACGAGCGCTTATTTTTAAAAATAAGTGTAGCATTCAAATTCAAGCAAGTCACACAAATACCCATTTAAAGGTAAATATTGATAGTCAGTTATTTAACTATCAAGGCCAATAAAAAAATATCCAGTACTATAATAATCACTAGGCCCTTTTTGTAAATCTTCCATAATTTAAATAATTTGCCAGATATTCACTTCAATTTATCTTTAAAAAGATACATTCTCTAAAACATTTCAATTTCTTCTTTGGAAAACATTTCCAAATACTTACTAAATAATAAGTAATTCACAAATCCATTTATTTTCAATACTTAGAAAATATTCAATATACTTAAAACACGATTAAGTATATATTTTATTCTTTTAAGGAAAACATTCTCTTAAACACATTTATTTGAGTCAAAACGAATGTTGCTAAAACACCGTTACGACAACCCAAAATCTCTAGTATAGGGATTCGAAAGTAAGATAGATATATAAATCCCAATACTACATAAAACATTTCCTTTTGAAAACCATTTACTATAACAACAGTGTTATAGTCCATCTTTTCCTTGTTTCTCGAAAATGTCTATTTCAACAATGAATGTTGAAATCTATGGTTTCGATCCTTAACACATTTTAAAACAACTTCAAATCGTTTTAATTCCATTTAAAATATCACTTCCCTAAAACATTTCTTAAATATATTATTCACCGTTCAAAATCGTGAATATAAATCATTTACCAAATTCAACACTTCTACATATTTAATTTAAAGGATTATTCACCGTCCAAAATCGTGGATATATTTCCTTTAATAAGCTTTCACATTTACTTATCAAATTCAATTGATTTTGGATTTATAAAACAACGTTTATAAATTCACATTTATATATTTTATTAAAAACTTCAACCTATAAAATCCCTTAATTAACAAATTATATTTATATCTCATTTAATTGATAAAATTCAATTTATAAGTAAATTTACTTATAAACCTCTTATTTAGAAAATTAATTCTTTTATAACTTCATCAATTATAATCTATAAATCTTATTTACTTATAAAAACCCATTTATAACTTTATTTTAGCAATTATAAAAACTCCTTTATAAGTCAATTATTCTGATTTATAAAAATCCAATTTTTATAAATCTTAGATATACAGCTTTTATAATAAATTCAAAAATCTCAATTTAAACTATTTTATAAATCATTAACTCCAAATTTTAAAAATCACATTTTAACTATATTTTCTCAAAAACCATAAATTTTATAACATTAAAATTTTAACGTTTATTTATTTAAAATGGATCAATTCCAAAATTTAAATAAAATGTATACTTTCAAAAATCACTTTAAAATCCTTTTAAAATTTGAAAATCATCGCTTTAACACTTTTAACTTTCCAAAATAGGCCCAATGCTGCAACAACACTAAATATAACAATCACAGCATCCAAACATCATATATCAATACGATAACAGAATATATCGTAATATCTGTAAATAAATCAATACGGGTGAGGAATCCAGTTGGATCCCTCCAACCTGTTTCCCTGCATCCACAGATGTTAGCATAATACCAATCCCGTTCCAATACGGAATATCGCGGTATATGGGTTTATATAAAATATTATCCGCTATTATGCGGCGTAAGGGTCTCATCCGCTATATAATGCGGGAAAATCAACTCCAAGTACATATATAATACCAATTCCATTTCAAGATGGAATATCATGATATATGTTTTTAGTAAATAACATCCGCTTAATATACGGCGTATGGGGTCTATTTCAATACAACAGATAGCAATTTATCATCCAAGCATACAATCAACAATTTTAAATCTAACTATTTAAAATTTAAATTGAAACAGATTCGATTGAGTGAGAAGTTCTCATCTTGCTTCCAATAACAGTTTCAGTGTTCTATTTTGAATAAAATTAAACACTCGTTTAATTTTACCCAAAAATTTCACTAACTCCAATCAACTCCAATGTAGCTCCATCACGTAGTGCTCGTGAATATGAACCCGACATAATTCGTTTCGTCCAAAACGGACATCATATGAAAAAGTTACAGCATTTTAAAGTTTGAACGAATTTATATATAATTAATATACAATTTTCTTTTTATATTTGTAACCTATTTCCAATCCAGACCGCACGTTTTCAAAACAAGCAATCCAGGCCGTTCGCCCCCCTTTCTTCTTCCAGGTTCGAACACGATGAACCCATTTGGCCGCCACAATACCCTAGGTGACGCACCTCCATACGACCACTAGCTGACGATCAACCACCACCAAAATGCTCGCCTACTGGAACATCACCCATGGCCGCAACAGCATGAAACTCGGCATCACCCTACTCTCGAAATTCGCGCTCGAAACGACGAAGAACACTGCCTCTTTTTGCCTCCAAACGACGACGATACCCAAAATCTACCGGTGGATCTGAAGATCTTCTCACGCTCTACAACTTTTATGTTCAAGGTTTCGGCTAATTGTCTATGGATTTGGAGGAAATAGAGGAGAAAAAATCACAATTTTCGGCCATTGAATATGTTAATGGCGGCTAGGGTTAGTTGCTTAGGGTTTCTGAAAAAAGAAAAAAGTGGAGGGCTTTTATAAAAAATTTCACGCGCACTATTCACCCCAAAATTTTCGAACTCCAAACGAAGCATGCCGCCTGGCATTTATAATTTTTACCCCCACTCCGAACGTAATGGAATATATATCGGGAGCCAATTCGATCATATTTGAAAGATAAGTTTT
Source organism: Allium cepa (assembly GCA_030765085.1). Taxonomy (NCBI): domain Eukaryota; kingdom Viridiplantae; phylum Streptophyta; class Magnoliopsida; order Asparagales; family Amaryllidaceae; genus Allium; species Allium cepa. Next base: position 571,309,026 of record CM060932.1, on the reverse strand, counting down.
TGAATCGACTATTTAAATTCAAAATTCACTCGAATCGATTTCAGTGCATTTTGGCTTGCCCCGGACAAACCGTAAGTCCGATTGACATGAAATTTCAAACCATACAATAATATAACATTACTGGTCCGATGAAACTAGTTTCGTCAAAATCCAAGACTGTTTGAAAAATGGCTATTTTTACTCGTTAATTAAATATTAAAATATTCAATTTTCACAAATTAACTTTTAATTCAATCTTAAAAGTTCGATAACGTCATTCTAACTCCAATATGATTTAATACAACTTTACAAATCAATTTTTAATCACATTAAACCCAATTTCCAATTATTTCTGTATTTTCACATATTAAATTGTCAATTTAATTATCCAATTAAATCTAGATATTCGAAATAGAAATTTATTCGACTTACAAATTTTACCTGTTAATATTTAAAATCAATAAAATATACGAATTTCAAATGACATAAATTCTGGATCGTTACAAACTTCCCCCCTTAAAAGAATTTCGTCCTCGAAATTACCAAGTAAGAAAAAGTTACAGAATCCACTAACTTTTCAAACATCCATTCAAATTAAATTTCATATTCATTTAAACATTTTAATTTTTCCAAAATCCATAGTTAAACTTCTTACAATAACTTTACTAAGTTTCAAATCATACTTAGTTATCTTTTCAAAAAATTTCAATTTTCTCAAAAATATTCTAACGCCTTAAATTTTCAGAAAAATTTGTCATAGTCTCCTTTGCGCGGCTCGATCCGAAAAAAATGGCAATATATATATCACAAATATACATCTCATCAAGTAATGAGGCATCCCGCAGGGAAAAAAGTGTAAATGTACGATATGTAATCCGAGATATGTACCTTATATATTATTAGCGAGCATAGATAGCTAACATAGCGTAAAAGCGAGCTCCAAAAGTGAAGCAAGCGCAATCCACACCTACTATATACTCAACAAACAATGAGAAACATGTATATGTGAAAGTAATATCAATATACAACATATACTAGAAGTAACAACAATATGTGCCAATGTAGCAAATGCAACAAAAGGCAACAAATCCAACCATCAACTAACTAGCATTCAACAACATCCAACCAATCCATAAACAAATCAATATTCATTCACTTCTCTTTAACATTCATTGAATTGGTTTTCCAATTTAAATCACATTTGATTCATTAAACATTGGATGTTTTTACTAACATTCACTTATTCATATTCAATTAGTTTACATTCACTAATTTACATTCAAGTTGGTTCACTTCCAAATCAAATTCAATTCTAATCAAGATTCACTTAACTTCCAGTTTGATTTCAATTACTTTAGCTTTCAACTTTATCAACTCAACTTCATTAACACTTAATGAATTATATACAATCAACTAACAACCAACGTATGACCAACTTAACCGAATTTATTTAATTTTCTTACATTCATTCATTTTGGTTCATCACTTTTAATTAGCTTTAATGAATTAACACTTACATCAATTATTTCATATCAATTTATTTACGCTCAATTGATTTACATTCAATTCATTCATTAATTCAATTGCTAATTCATTTAACAAATAAGGTTGAATTTCATTTATATAAATCAAGTTCACATCCATTTAATTCACTTTATTATTCTATTTCGATACCAAATTCAACTTCATTCAACATCACTTAAGTTATATTCCATTTCAAACACCATTTATTTAACTTAAATTTCCACTTATAAATCCAATTCAGATTCTAATTCTAAAGTAAATTCTATTTAACTTTCCTTTAGTTAAATTCCAAAACATATATTTACTATACTAACCCAAATTCTTTATTCTTTACCAAAGCCAAATTTATTATTTCATATTATAAGTCCACAACTCGTTTCACTTATATTCAACAATTTCAATTCATAGTTCAAAGTCATTTTTTATTTACAACTCATATTTATAAATATATTCATATAGTTTCACTTCTTATATATAAGATTTTTTTCACAATTGTAAATCACATTAATTATATTTCCATCTTAATAATTCATTTGCTTATACAATTATCCTTTTAATTAACTTATATATATATTCTTACATTTTCAACGACCAAACAATCAATTTATATACACATTAATAATTCTGAAAAATTATTCCTTTATATATAAAACATAATCAAGGTAAAATTAATTCATTTACCCAATTTAAAATGATACTATGTCGGTTTATCTCGTTTAAGAGTTTAGAAACCCCTATCTACGACAGTTAGCTAGACTGCATCGACCAGAATCTATAAACAATCAACCGATAAGTCAACACAATACAGAACAATTTCATATTTACTAACAAATACGCGCTCATATCTATTATTACACTCACACTCATTCTAGAGTAATACTGACTCTATCTCTAATGAGTAATTCCCAACAGAGCCAAGGTTGTCGCTTAACCATATGCTCTGATACCAGATGTAACGTTCAAGAATTTTCGACTCACAAAAGTCGACATTAATACGTCCGCTGTATCAACTACCGAGCAATCAAAGGCCGAAAAAACGAACCGTTGGGGTTAAAGAAGAGGTAGAAGATAGAAGAAGAAAGAAAGAAGAAGTAACGGAAACAATATTAGAATCTCACAATCGTAGCGGAACCACATATAATAGATAAATGAATATCTTTAAAATAAAGAACTATATCAGTTATTACATTACATCATTACATTACATTATCAGAGTGTACAACAACAAACAGCAGAAAAGAAATACTATATACTAGTTGATACTCCATGCCATCCATCTTGCCTCCAGATCTCTACAGCAACTTCTGAATTCCAGAATGACCTGATAACCTGACTCTAGACTATCCGTGTTAAAATTGGCGGGCACCCAGAGTTTAGGAAGGAAACAATAAACTCCAGGTCAGTCATGGTACTGGTGTGAGAACTTAAACAGTTTATCTTTAAAAACGAACAAAGAAATATTTTTAAAATAGATCCGCAATGTTTTTGGAACATGTTACTACCATAAGGCCTCCTTCCACACACACAATGCAAACGCATAATTGGAGGAGATTTCTTCTTATGATAGTCAAACATGCTAGATACGCAAATTTCTTTTCAATATTATTATTATAAGTGCAAGTGTAGGAAAACATTTCGAAAGTAGAATATAAATCTTAGCAATGCCATCCAGCTTGCCTCCAGATCTCTACAGCAACTTCTGAATTCCAGAATGACCTGATAACCCGACTCTAGACTGCCCGTGTTAAAATTGGTGGGCACCCAGAGTTTAGGAAAGAAACAATAAACTCCAGGTTAGTCATGGGACTAGTGTGAGAACTTAAACAGTTTATCTTTAAAAACAAACAAAGAAATATTTTTAAAATAGATCCGCAATGTTTTTGGAAAATGTAACTACCATAAGGCCTCCTGCCACACACACAATGAAAATGCAGAATTGGAGGAGATTTCCCCTTATGATAGTCAAACATGATTGATATGCAAATTTCTTTTCAATATTATTATTATAAGTGCAAAGTGTAGGAAAACATTTCGAAAGTAGAATATAAATCTTAGCCAGCATAGGTACCATTATAGTATGCTTACTATAGCTATCATATTAAATGGCAGGTTCTACAACTAAAACCGTACAAGGCTCATATGGTTTCTTTGGATTTCCAACAAATGGTCAAGCCAAGGAACTTCCCATTGCCACATGGAAACGCCTCTGGAAAGACGCCCCGAGAACCTAACCTGATCTCTGCCAACACAAGGTTGGGTTACCCCTAGCTGGGTAACAACTGACACGAATATGCCATCCCCCAGTCATAACCGACCTAAATCCCGGGATTCACCAACAACCACAAAAAAATAAGTTTGCAACAACAACATAGGTTAAGTTTCTGGGCTCCATACTATGATACCACTTCTATTCAGAAGGAATGACATATACTAAGGGGGAGATATCCTCTAATAAGCTTGCTGCATCTTTCCTGTTTTGACCATTTTCGGGGTGTGAGGTCCGACGAAGTCTCGTCCACAAAGCTACGCTTTATACAAAAGCTGTGCTTTGATCAACAAATGATCAGCAACACTCAACATGCCACATTACCAAATTGGGAATGTATCACTAGTAACCATCAACTACATAACCTCTGAGCTCGTACGTCTTAGAGAAGAGTGTTTGTAACAACCCGCATATTTATCGATTTTATATTTAAATATTTTATCGTCAGTCGGATTATAGTCCGAAAAGCTACTTTTTGCATACGTTCAAATTAGGACTCGAGACCACTTCCATTGAGTTCGAAACGCCGTTTGCAACTTTTTTTAAGTATAAGCATTGATATGTTTGGAGTTGGTGGATTTTCACCACTTTTTCACTTGAGACCATTAGTTGGGCTTTTAACCTATTAAATCCAAACTCCACCCTCTCCTCTTCATATCTTTCTATTTGCTTTAAACCTTCAAGCTTCTTCAAAATTGGTAATGGGAATGGGAAATTAAAACTCAAAGCTCAAATTCAACTTCATATCCATCATTCAACTCCAAATTCAACAAGAAGACAATGTATTCAAGCTTCTTGCATTGGGATTGAAGTGGGATTGATTCTCGCTTGCTTTGTTCTTCATTTTCATTGGTTTTTGGTGAAAAAGGTGAGATTTTTATCTCACATTCTTGTTTATAACTATCACGGATGTTTGGGAATGATTTTCTATCACTTAAGCATGTACATTTGCATTTGGTTTGAATTTGATTGGCGAAAAACTCCAATTTTTAGCGTTTTTGGTAAAATTCTACATTTAGGTCGTTCTGCCAAGGCTAGGTTGTTTGCGTGGAAAAGTCTCAGTCACCAAATAGCTCGTTTTTGGCCTTTAACTCGTTCGCATGCTTTAGGTCGTTCACCTCGGTATTAGGTCGTTGGACTTTAGGTCGTAGGTCATTTGACCCTAGGTCGCTCGCGCTTAGGTCGTTCTAGGCCTTAATTCACTTGGCCCTTAGGTCGCTCGCCCCTATTAACTTCTTAGCTCGGCCAGGAGTTAGGTCGTAACTCGTGGGTTTTAGGCCGTAACACGATGGCTTTAGGTCGCATGTTTCACTAGGTCGTTAGGCCTTTACCTCGTTAGGTCGTAGGTCGCTCGACCACACTCACCTAGATAGACCACTCCCCTTTAGGTCGCATGACCCTTACCCCTTTAGGTCGCATGACCCTTATTCCTTTAGGTCGCATGGCCTTAGGTCGCGTGACCTTGTTTTTGACCTTAGGTCGTATGACCTCTAGGTCGCTCCAGTTAGGTCGCTTGGCTACTTATGTTAGGTCGTATGACCTCTAGGTCGCTCCAGTTAGATCGCTTGGCTACTTATGTTAGGTCATATGACCTCTAGGTCGCTCCAGTTAGGTCGCTTGGCACTTATGTTAGGTCACTCGTCCTGATGACTTGATAGGACGCACTCCCCTTTTGACCTCTTGAGGCGCTCGGACTTGTCTTGTGTTAGGTCGTTAGACCTTAAAACCTTTAGGTCGCATGACCTTTACTCCCTTAGGTCGCTCGATAGGGGATCTTATCTGAAAAACATTCAACAGAACTTGCTTTGTTGAGATGCTGAGTTGACCATTCTTCGAGACAAACTATCTTGGGCTTCTCGCCGATTTAATGGATTTTTGAATATCTATTTTGATGGATTCTTTATCGGTTTCTTTGGATTTTATTCATGTATTCGAATGTGAATTTTTATGATTGATTTTTTCTACAATCACTTCTATGATTTGTCACTTTAAAATATAAAGGTTTTCTATACTAGTAGTAAATATCAAAACTCTTTCTTCAAATGATTTCAACACTATTTTATAACAAAGCTCGTTTTCTCAAACCGATTTCCAATCTATTAGTATATACAAACATTCACCTCAGTCGTATGAGAATCTAATTAAACGACTTAGTAAAACAAGTGGTATTAAACGCTTGCGTTTACTTCGTCGGTTAATTCTTGGACTTGTTCGATTGAATCTCTTATGACAATTTTTTGGTGAACATCTACAGTTTGTTCGTAAATATTTGAGTTAAGCAAGTGGTTATGGAACATGAAGCTAAACTTTTATATTTACTAGCTTAGTTTAATTGACACTTCTCGTTGATCATGACGATCATTTTGTGATTTAGGCTAGCAATTGTGCGATGTCTCTTTGTTTGCTTCCTGGTTAGGCTAGACACCATTTGTGTGATTCCACTCACACATACCTTTTTGCTTTTTGGTTAGCCTAGACACCATTTGTGTGATTCCACTCACACATACCTTTTCGTTGCGAGGTCAGGCTAGACACCATTTGTGTGATTCCACTCACACATACCTTTTTGCTTTTTGGTTCGCCTAGACCTCATCTGGGTGATTCCGACTCACCCATATGGGGTAGCTCCCCATGGTCTTCGGACCGTCATGTGATAGGCCTCTTTCCCTTTTTCTATGATTTTTGGATTTCCTGTGTTGATTTCTGGAATTTATGCCATTGACTTGTTATGAGTACAATTTTAGGGTATGATGCCCTCTTTGGATCTTTGAGAAGATTCTTGTGATATTGATTTATCTCTTATTGATTGATCTTCTGTTGATCATCATTTTCATAATTATAGTAGTATGTCAGTATGGATATTTTATGTTATGCCATATCTTTTATTTTATACCATGTCATCTGATATTTATAGCTAGACTGATCCGTTTATTATTTTCTTAAATAATACTCGGGTCAGACCGAGATGTTACAAGTGCTTCTGCTTAACTTCTCCTCTGGGTTTGCTACTCTGTCTTTTGGCTAACTATTTAGATTAGCAGTTTTTGTTGTATACACTTGAGATATAGACTCATAGTTGTATTCTTTTATATAGCATGTGTTGCTATTCTTTTGTATTATTGTGGATCTTTTTGACCACTACTCTGATGTACACTTTCATGTGTTAGTTATATATCCATATCTTCTTCCGCTTTTGTGATATAGATGTTTGTGACTGATTGTGTTATGCTTATTTCTATGTTTGTTTCCGAAGATTATTTATAGCCACCGTGTGATAGCTTTGAGTTTGTATCGGTATGTCGGACTTCCTCCTTAAATGAAATGCATGTTATACTATCTGACATAACGGTGCTCGCACAAAGAAGTTACATGGATGGTCGCTCCTCAATAGCCTTATTCTCCGTGCTAGTTGACAGCACTACATCGTAGTGTTCTTGGCTAGCATAGGTATAGAGGTGGGGCGTCACAGTGTTAAGCTAAGAGAATAAATTCTCCGTCACCAACAGAAATGTATTTGATAGAAACCAGCTTTACATCTCAAATTGTAACGTCAGACACACATCCATACAAGTCCATTTCGGGATCGAACGTTACCAAAGGCACTTCCAAAGAATCCCTTGCAATCCGAATATTCACTAATCACGACCGGACTTCCCATCACAAAGGGTGATAAAATCTCTATACCGGAGATCGGCCGATGCAGAGGCATTCGACGGTAATTCTTCTGTTTTCGAAAATATCCGGTCTGCAACACCGGTCTTCAAATGCTATCTATTATGACATATCATTATTCGGAATGGGATCTTTGACACAAAGGTCCTCTCCCGGCTAAACCGAATAACGAGCGCTTATTTTAAAAAATAAATGTAGCATTCAAATTCAAGCAAGTCACACAAATACCCATTTAAAGGTAAATATTGTAGTCGGTTATTTAACCATCAAGGCCAACAAACAAATATCCAGCACCATAACAATCACTAGTCCCTTTTTATAAATCGTCCATAATTTAAATAACTTGCCAAATATTCACTTCAATTCATCTTTAAAAAGATACATTCTCTAAAACATTTCAATTTCTTCATTGGAAAACATTTCCAAATACTTATAAAATAATAAGTAATTCACAAATCCATTTATTTTCAATACTTAGAAAATATTCAATATATTTAAAACACGATTAAGTATATATTTTATTCTTTTAAGGAAAATATTCTCTTAAATACATTTATTTGAGTCAAAACGAATGTTGCGTAAAACACCGTTACGACAACCCAAAATCACTACTATAGAGATTCGAAATTAAGACAGATATATAAATCCCAATACTACATAAAACATTTCCTTTCGAAAACCATTTACTATAACAACAGTGTTATAGTCCATCTTTTCCTTGTTTCACGAAAACGTCTATTTCAACAATGAATGTTGAAATCTATGGTTTCGATCCTTAACACATTTTAAAATAACTTCAAATTGTTTTAATTCTATTAAAAATATCACTTCCCCAAAACATTTCTTAAGTATATTATTCACCGTTCAAAATCGTGAATATAAATGATTTACCAAATTCAACACTTCCACATATTTAATTTAAAGGATTATTCACTGTCCAAAATCGTGGATATATTTCCTTTAATAAGCATTTACATTTACTTATCAAATTCAATTGATTTTGGATTCATAAAACAACGTTTATAAATTCACATTTATATATTTTATTAAAAACTTCAACCTATAAATTCCCTTAATTAACAAATTTTATTTATATCTCATTTAATTGCCAAAATCCAATTTATACGTAAATTTACTTATAAATCTCTTATTTAGAAAATTAATTCTTTTATAGCTTCATCAATTATAATCTGTAAATCTTATTTACTTATAAAATCCCATTTTTAACTTTATTTTAACAATTATAAAACCTCCTTTATAACTCAATTTTTCTGATTTATAAAAATCCAATTTTTACAAATCTTATATATAAAGCTTTTATAATAAATTCAAAAATATCAATTTAAACTATTTTGTAAATCATTAACTCCACATTTCAAAAATCACATTATAACTATATTTTCTCAAAAATCATAATTATATAACATTAAAATTTTAACGTTTATTTATTTAAAATGAATCAATTCCAAAATTTAAATAAAACGTATACTTTCAAAAATCACTTTAAAATCCTTTTAAAATTTGAAAATCATCACTTTAACACTTTTAATTTTCCAAAATAGGCCCAATGCTGCAACAGCACTAAATATAACAATCACTGCATCCAAACATCATATATCAATACGATAACAGAATATATCGCAATATCTGTAAATAAATCAATACGGGCGAGGAATCTAGTTGGATCCCTCCAACCTGTTTCCCTACATCCACAGATGTTAGTACAATACTAATCCCATTCCAATACGGAATATCGCGGTATATGAGTTTATATAAAATATTATCCGCTATTATGCGGCACAATAGGATCTCATCCGCTATATAATGCGGGAAAATCTACTCCAAGTACATATACAATACCAATTCCACTTCAAGATGGAATATCGTGGTATATGTTTTTAATAAATAACATCCACTTAATATACGACGTATAGGGTCTATTTTAATAAAATAGATAACAATTTATCATCCAAGCATACAATCAACAATTTTAAATCTAACTATTTAAAATTTAAATCGAAACAGATTCGATTGAGTGAGAAGTTCTCACCTTGCTTCCAATAACAGTTCAGTGTTCTACTTCGAATAAAATTAAACACGCGTTTAATTTTACCCAAAAATTTCACTAACTCCAATCTACTCCAATCCAGCTCCATCGCGTGGTGCTTGCGAATACGAACCCGACGCAATTCGTTTCGTCCAAAACGGACCTCGTATGAAAAAGTTACAGCATTTTAAAGTTTGAACGAATTTATATATAATTAATATACAATTTTCTTTTTATATTTTTAACCTATTTTCAATCCAGACCACACGTTTTCAAAACAAGCAATCCAGGCCGTTCGGCCCCCCTTTCTTCTACTAGATTCGAACACGATGAACCCATTCGGCCGCCACAAAACCCTAGGTGACGCGCCTCCATACGACCACTAGCCGACGATCAACCACCACCAAAATGCTCGCCTACTCGAGCATCACCCACGGCCGCAACAGCATGAAACTCAGCCTCACCATGCTCTCGAAATTCACGCTCGAAACGACGACGAACACGGCCTCTTTTTGCCTCCAAACGACGACGATACCCAAAATCTAACGTTGGATCTGAAGATCTTCTCACGCTCTACAACTTTCATGTTGAAGGTTTCGGCTAATTATCTATGGATTTGGAGAAAATAGAGGAGAAAGAATCATAATTTTCGGCCATTGAATATGTTAATGGCGGCTAGGGTTAGTGGCTTAGGGTTTCTGAAAAAAGAAAAAATTGGAGGGCTTTTATAAAAAAATTCGCACGCACTATTCACCCCAAAAATTTTCGAACTCCAAACGAAGCGTGTCGCCTGGCGTTTATAATGTTTTACCCCTATTCCGAATGCAATGGAATATATATCGGGAGCCAATTCGATCATATTTGAAAGATTAGTTTTTGAATCGACTATTTAAATTCAAAATTCACTTGAATCGATTTCAGTGCGTTTTGGCTTGCGTCGGACAAACCGTAAGTCCGATTGACACGAAATTTGAAACCATACAATAATATAACATTACAGATCCGATAAAACTGGTTTCGTCAAAATACGAGACTGTTTGAAAAATGGCTATTTTTACTGGTCAATTAAATATTAAAATATTCAATTTTCACAAATAAACTTTTAATTCCATTTTAAAAGTTCGATAACATCATTCTAATACAATATGATTTAATACAACTTTACAAATCAATTTTAATCACATTAAACACAATTTTCAATTATTTCTGTAATTTCACATATTAAATTGTCGATTTAATTGTCCAATTAAATCTAGATATTCGAAATAAAAATTTATTCGACTTACAAATTTTACTTGTTAATATTTAAAATCAATTAAATATACGATTTTCAAATGACAGAAATTCTGGGTCGTTACACCCCATGCGCGAGACAAACACCCAAACCCAAATCGAGAGACTCCCCAACGTAGCCGCCTCCTCCCTCGAACACGCAACCTCGCTTGACACCGATGTCATCGCTATAGACTTCACATGCCGTCCCTCCATACTAGAGCGATAGATCAGACTAAACGGAGGCGAGGGAAGGCTCACGACTCCAACTTCGAACTGTTCGACTTTAAAAGAGGGAAATACCTGATTTGATTTTTGAGAGAGCGGAGATTTCGATTGAATTTTAGATTCTTGATTTCGAAATAGAGAGAGCTGGATTTTGATTTGGATTAAAAGAGAAAGAGTGGTCATTTTCCTGATGTGTATTCGAATGAAAATGGCTTTCATTTGCAAATATAAAAATTTGATTTTCCTTTAAAATACTCAGCTACGAATTAAAAAAGAAATTGAGACGCGTGCTATAATAAACAGAAAAGAAAGAGCACGTGTCTCAAGGGTGGACAATTGGATGTGTTAAGTTAAATAAAGAATATATATATATATATATATTTAAATTAAAATTCAAAATTTAAATTATCTCGATAAACGCAACTTGAAAACTTGAACTCCTATCGAGATGTGCCGCTAGACGTTTATAATGTTAAACCCCTATTCCGAACACAATGGAAAAGGTTTCGAGTCCTAATTCGATCGTATGGAGAAGATAGCTTTTTGAACCCAGTTATAAAATTGAATTTTCAATTTAATTCCAGCGCGTTTATCTATCGTATGCTCACACAACAACTCCAAATGCCACGAAAATTGAAATCCGATAATAATAATACAATATTATGGATCCAATGGAACTGGTTTCGTCGAATTCCGAGACTGTTCCTCGGAAGGCCATTTTTAAATTCAATTTAAACTATATATTTTTAAAACTGAACAAAACATTCTCAAATTCAAATTTAACCTTGTTACTATCTGCAATATTATCAATATAAATTTTAGAAGCTTTTAAAACATTTTTAACAAGCTTAAAATTTTAGATTCAACCATTTACCCCATTTCCAATAATTAAATTCAATAATTCAATTGCCAAAAAAATAATGATATTTGAAATTCAAATTATACTAGCTTTCAATTATTTAAAATAAATTAAATATTTCAATACCAAATATACATAAATTCTGGGTCGTCACAAATATCATTTTTATTTCAAATATATCTCTTTTCCAAAATCATAGCACTTTCAAATTTATACACTTCAAAACCAAATATTTGAAGTTATAACACTTTCAGACATAATAATTTGAAATTCATAACTTTGAAACATTCCATTTTCGATAAAAACATTTCAATTTTGATATATTTCATGGCTTTAATATTCCAATATTTCAAAACTAAATTTGATAATTTCGACTCAATAATTAAATTCTTTATTATTTAGTCTTGCAATATTTTACATAATAGATCCATTTTCATTTAAATAAAACTCAAACTTCAAATAACTACATATTTCCTTCAATATATTTACTTGATATCTCTTAAACAAAAATCAAGTTATAAGAATCATACCATCTAAAATTTCATATTTTATGAATATCACATCAAATTCTTTAAGTTTAATTCTTAAATAAATTCAATTTCAAATAAATCTCCAATTTTACCTCCCAACCTTAATTTATTTAAATAATATACACTCTATATTAAAATATGATTTAAATACTTACTCACATTATATTTTAATAAAATCAAATTCTATTATTAAACTTAATTTTTATTTTACAAACTTATACATAGCTTAAATTCAAGAATTTAACTATACATAAAAATAATGTTTATATAATATCAAATATCAATATTTATTAAACCATATATTTCTTTCCAAAACCATAGAAATCATTTTCAAAATATTTATATATAGACCGACGGTGTCTGTGTAAAATTTTCTATCCTATGGTCAAGTGATACGGATATTTATCATTTCATTCCGTAATTTAAAATATAATTACTGTTATATATCATTTCAAACCGCAATCCCGAATGAAATAAAATCCATAACAACTTGCAGTTAATAACAATAAAAATACATCACCCATTCATCCAATATCAATCACCAAACATTTATCACAATCATCATCCAATCCAATCAATAACATCAACATAGAATAGATAATTAACAATAGGTATTTACCGGTAGTTTATATTCAATAATAAATTAAATAACTATTTAACTGACAGTTTATATGCAATAATAAATTAAATAACAATTTACTAACAGTTTATATGCAATAATAAATTGAATAATAATTTACTGATAGTTTATATGCAATAATAAATTAAATAGCAATTTAACTGGCTGTTTATATGCAATAATAAATTAAATAACAATTTAATTCAATAAATTCAATTTAACCGAGATGATGATTAAAAATATGCCAAACAGTCATAAATAAATTTCTAATCACATCAAAATTTAATTTAACACACATAAGAAATATTAGAAGTTGCGAGTGAGTTAAAACACTCACCTTTTGAATTTAAATTGAATTTAAATCCAATTTAAACCCGTAATTTGAACAGTCTCAAAATTCATCCAAACCAACGCCAAAATATCCAGAATTCCAATACGAATCTGGTGGGGAAAACCGCGCGTGAAACGAACCTCGTTTGCGAAAGTTATGATTATTAGAACGAATTGAATTAGAAATTAAATAAAAATAAAAATAAACGGTCAAGGCCACGTCATCCTTTCTTCCCTAGGCAACCAAACTCACGCACGAAACCCTATAACACCCCCACTGCACGAACACCACGCATGTGCGCCTGCCACGAACGCACCCAGCCTCGACCCATGCCACACCGACGACGCCTTACCCCTCCCCCTCGACCCCGCGCGCGACACCATGGCCACCACCGGCCATGAAAGATAGCAGCCACCGCTACCCAATCCAAACCCTAATGAATTTTCTTTGACGATCTGACCATCAACCGACCAAACAAACTGCAGCGATGAGTTGCGCTCGTCAATCTCTACGCAACAACAAACTCCAATTGACGATCAGGCGAAGATGATTATGGCACGATGAATAGCCGTGATTAAATCGACCGATTCTGGCCAGCTAGAAGTCCAGATCGAAAAACGAACAGCAGAATTGGGTCACGCTCGTTGAGAGCTTTCCAAAGATATAAAATATGAAATAGTTTGAAAAGTTTGAATTTTTAGCTTTGAATTTTATTTTAAATTGCAATTAGAATTAGGATTTGCAGCCATGGGAAAGATGAGGAGCTTACGGAATTGTACGTACAGAAAAATGAATCTAAGAAATAAGCTAGGTTTTATAACAGGATATATATAGGCAAAGCTGAAAATTAGAACGAACCGGACTGATTTGGATCGAAAGTTGAACGACAAATGTCCCGGAAAGCCCATTCTGACTCCGGAACGAAATTGGGTCAACCCATATATTAAAATAGATGTTTTTGAATCTTTTAAATGCAATGGAACATGTTTCAAGTCCAAATTCCATCGTATGAAGAAGTTGTGCAAAAATTAAATTATTTCAAATTGATTTCAATTGATTCCAATTAAATTGATTTCTAGGCGTTTTGCGTTCATACGATCAAACGACAAGTCCGATCGCTATGAAACTTGAAATCCTACAAAAATTCACCGCTACGGATCCGATGAAACCAGTTTCATCGAAATCCGAGTCGGTGGCCAAAATGGCTATTTTTACATTAATTAAATAAATTAAATCAAATTTTCAATCTAAATTCTATAACAACAAATCTCATCATTTTTTATTTCTTAAACCTTCCCAATACTTTAGACAAGTTCAGGTATCAATTTTAAGTTAATTAATTTACCCATTACCGTAATAAGTTTCAATTTTAAATAAATTCACTAATTATCAATTGAAATTCCGATAAATCCATTAATTTGATTTTAAATCTTGTTACTCAATCCATTATCACCAAATAGATAAAATTAACATTGGTCCATGGTTTATTAATATTAATCTCCATTAACGTAGTATTTAAATATTTGATTTCATTTATTTGCAAATAATCCAATTATTAAACTTAAATTCCAATAAATTAATAAATCTTGAATTTCCATTCTTTGAATCAACCAATTGTCATATTATAAATAAAATTAACATCATTACATCTCATTCCTGTTATTAATTCATTAACGCATTTCGAATTTTTATTTATTCTAGATTTAATTACCAAAATCTTATTAAGCTAACAAATTTAATTATCAAAATTTAGGGGTCGTTACACTCTCCCCCACTCAAAACTTTTCGTCCCCGAAAAGGAAAAGAAGGGAAAAGAAGAATTGAGAAATCAATATATCTTACTTAAAATATTGAATTTATAATCAAATAATTTACACAATTGATTTAAATAAAACATACCAATTTATAACCATTAAATTCTTTTTATACTCAAATTAATAAAGTTTGGAAAACATTTTTCAAAATTTTTCTAAGTCCAAAATTTACGGAAAATTTCGACAGAGTCTCCTTTATACGAAGAGGCTCGGGAGAAAATATAATATCGAATATAACAAAATATCACATATAATTTCCAAAATAATATATCCTAATACGGGAAAACAATACAATAACGCTATAAAACCGTAATCCGAAAACGTACATATTTGTCGAGCAATCAACGTTTAATTATTAAACCAAAAGCAGTGGCAATTGTTTCCATAACCTGTATTCCACTTATAAAATCTAAAAGAATTAATAATTATATAGAATGAAATATTTTTAAAGTTGTTTCAATCAATAGCAAACAAATCAATATAAACAACAATCACTTGCAACAAAGTATACAACCATCACATAAAATCAATATAACAACAATCAATTGCAACCGACAACACACCCATCAAATACAATTCAACCATCCAAGCAAGACAAACAATTAGTTTGTTCGGGTTAAGACACTTTAAATCACATAGAATGACAAATAAATATGAAGTATTCCACTTACTCAACAATCTTAGATAACTCCATAGATTATTCATACCTCTAAGCAATTAAAAGTATCCTTTACCCAATCAACTCATAAACCAAAACAAACAACCAACAATTTCAGAAAATACATCAAGTTCATTCTTATTAATTTTATTTCATACATTTGTTGTTTGATTTCCCTTTTATTTCATAAAATGATTTATCTTTTTACTTTACATTTAACTTCTTACAATTTTCATTTCTTTTCATTTATTCATATCATGTAGGTTCCTTTTTATTGTATTACCTTCATTTATTCAATACTTAATTTCATTTATTCATTTATTTATAATACTTACCTTTCAATTATACTTAAGTTTATACCAACTACATCATCCAATTCTTATTTATTAAATAATTTCATTGAATACTTTCATTATTTCAATTTTTACTTGTAAAATTTCCCATTACCTTTCTTTTAACATTTTAACTTTTTATAGTTGGTAAGTCATATATATGTTAAAGAATGTAATTGAAACTATACAAGTTTATCTTATTTCCTTTTATATTAATTTAATGTTCAATAATTATATCTTTTGTTTTATATGTTACAAATTTCAATTTTCTTTTAATTTTATTTATAACTTAGCATTGAATCTCTTATTTCCTTTAGAGGTTCCAATTATTAATTAGTTACCTTCCATTTCACTACAATAATTGAAACTATTGACTAATAGAAACTTAAGAACTAAATACCGAGTTAAATTTCAAGTCATTTTAAAAATAATAGATAGATGTATACACTTACAATTTATATATCCAATTATGTTTAAAACAGTTAAAAATTTATATTTGGTTATCAAAATAAATCCGTAGTAAAATTACTACAGTGGCCTTCCCACTTCGAAACTCGAAAATGAATGTCGATGATGCGTGCACTCATCACCGAAATTATTTTCCAGCGACAGAGAGGGGAGTACAGAATTTATGTCTTTCCAAAGTTTCTTTAAAGCAATCCTTTCAAATTAAAGTAAATTATTTATATCAGAAAATACTTATAAATAATATTATTATATTCCAAAAATCCTTTGAAAGCAATTTTTTTCGAAATCCCGAAACTAAGTTCTAAAATTTCCAGTTTTACTTATTTTAATTTGAATCCTATTTCCAACCAATATTTATAAATTTCACTACCTAACAACTAATATATTACAACCAAATATATATCATTTATAAAAAAATTATTTTATATATATAGAAAATATAATAGGCAAAATTATTTCATTCACCTATATTCAAAATAGATATTGTGTCGGTTTGTCCTATTTAGTGTTTAGAAATCCCTATTGATGTCATAGCGTCCTATGCACCAACCATAATTTATAAATACAAAACAGAACAAATTAACACAATATTAAAACCCTTTAATAACACTAACAAATATGCTCTCTCATATATATACACTCAGCGGCTCATCACAGGGTATTACTACCTTATTGATAAAGATTCAGACACCACAAAGCTAAGGTTTATTGCTAAACCAAAGCTCTGATACCATATGTAACAGCCCACCTTTTTGTATGCTTTAAACTGACGATAAACCACACATGTCAGACTTAAACCATACAGAAGGGCGGATTGTTATAGGGTAAATAAGAAAAAGCAGAGAAAGAAAGAAAAAAACAAAATAGAATCTTGCAGCGGAACGATGAAATATAATAATCAAATAAACAGTTCATGAAGCTATTTACAAAACGTTTGATTTACTTATACAACACATATAAGAGTTACACATACCAGAGAATAATAAATAATATAGCGGAACAATATGAATGTGGTGGAATAATATAATAAATAATAGTAATACAATCTTCGTCTTCGTCCTCCAGAAATAAGGTCTTCAAATATTGAAATGCTCAGGCTGACCCGAGCGTATTGAAAAGACAAAACACTCAAGTCAGAACTAAAGATCTTATGTAAGTCAAATCAATGTAAATAATATGAGTGGAACGACATCAAAGATGTTTACAGGATTTGACATCTCCTATCCAATATATAACATGAGTGCGGTAACTTAAGAGATGCTCGAGATTCACATCTCCTAAGGATCCGTTAAACTATTTACTATGTAGTAATATTTTGCTATTATAATAATGTCTATTAGTAAAATAAACTTACTTTAAAATAGCGTTAAGGAGTGACTCAATATTCCCTTTAACACGTAATAGTGCCAATAGTCTATACGGTACCGTAATACCTCCTGATCAGGAGGCTACCAGAGGGTACTCCATAGGTACGACACAAATCAAACTCGTGCAAGGCGTGCTAGGGTAGGTGACATGGCACAACTAGGCAATGCCAAGGTAGATATACCAATTACGCTTCCGGACCAGTGGTAACGCGTAGCAGCTACTACCGCCCACCTCGAGCCACACCCCTAAAATCAAAAGGGCCCAAATCAATCACAAAGTAATAGAATGGTATCAAAGGAGTGTGTCCGATAGAAAGTGCTACCTTCTTAGCCCGTCAATCGCTCCTGTTTTAGCCACCTTATGCCAACTCACGGGGGTCGGGTCCACGTATTTACCTCAAAGGAAATGCCGCCACCATCTTACTTCATTCTGAAATCTCCAACGCGTGCATGGTTGTAAAAGTGGTTTTCAGAGTTGGCAGAGAGTATGACAACTTCCGAACCCGGTCTCTTTAACAACCAAACGTTATTATAACACCAAGGTCTATTCAAAATAGTTTATACTTCAAAACCAGAATATAATATCCATTTCAAAACCATATAAATACAATATCATTTCCCTTTCAAAACCAAACCAATATGATATCATTTTTATTAAAACCTAAATCAATATAATATCATTTTTATTTCAAATATATCTCTTTTCCAAAATCAAAGCACTTTCAAATTTATACACTTCGAAACCAAATATTTGAAATTATAACACTTTTAAACATAATACTTTGAAATTCATAACTTTGAAACACTCCAATTTCGATAAAAACATTTCAATTTCGATATATTTCATGGCTTTAATATTTCAAAATTTCAAAACTAAATTTGATAATTTCGACTCAACAATTAAGTTCTCTATTATTTAGTTTTGCAATATTTTACATAATAGATCCATTTTCATTTAAATAAAAATCAAATTTCAAATAACTACATATTTCCTTCAATCTACTTACTTGACACTTCTTAAACAAAAATCAAGTTATAAGAATCACACCTTCTAAAATTTCAAATTTTATGAATTTCACATCATCTTATTTGAGTTTAATTCTTAAATAAATTCAATTTCAAATAAATCTCCATTTTATCTCCCAACTTAATTTATTTAAATCAATATACACTCTATATTAAAATATGATTTAAATACTTATCACATTATATTTTAATAAAATCAAACTCTATTATTAAACTTAATTTTTATTTAACAAACTTATATATAGCTTAATTTTAAGAATTTAACTATACACAAAATATTGTTTATATAATAAAAAAATCAATATTTATTAAACCAAATATTTCTTTCCAAAACCATAGAAATCATTTTCGAAATACTTATATATAGACCGACGGTGTATGTATAAAATTTTCTATCCTATGCTCAAGTGATACAGATATTTATCATTTCAATCCATAATTTAAAAATATAATTATGGTTATATCTCATTTCAAACCGCAATCCGGAATGAAATAAAATCCATAACAACTTGTAGTTAATAACAATAAAAATACAGCACCCATTCATCCAATATCAATCATCAAACATTTATCACAATCATCATCCAATCCAATCAATAACATCAGCATAGAATAGATAATTAACAATAGGTTTTTATTGGCAGTTTATATTCAATAATAAATTAAATAACCATTTAACGGCAATTTATAGCAATAATAAATTAAATAACAATTTACTGACAGTTTATATGAAATAATAAATTAAAAAGCAATTTAACTGGCAGTTTATATGCAATAATAAATTAAATAACAATTTAATTCAATAAATTCAATTTGACCGAGATGATGATTAAAGATATTCCAAACAGTTATAAATAAATTTCTAATCACATCAAAATTTAATTTAACATCTATAAGGAATTTTAGAAGTTGTGAGTGGGTTAACATACTCACCTTTCGAATTTAAATTGAATTTAAACCCAAAATTTAAAAATTCTCAAAATTCATCCAAACCGACGCCAAAATGTCCAGAATTCTAGTACGAGCCTAGTGGGAAAAACTGCGCATGAAACGGACCTCGTATGCAAAAGTTATGATTATTAGAATGAATTGAAATAGAAATAAAATAAAATAAAATAAAATGGTCAAGGCCACGTCAACCTTTCTTCCCCGGGCAACCCGACTCACGCATGAAACCCTATGGCCCCCTCACTGCACGAATGCCACGCACGCGCGCCTACCACGTACGCATCCAGCCTCGACCCATGCCACGCCGCCGTTCCCTCACCCCTTTCCCTCGACCACGCGCGCGACACCATGGCACCATCAGCTACGAATGGCAGTAGCCGCCGCCACCCAATCTAAACCCTAATGAATTTTCTCCGACGATCTGAACATCAACCGACCAAACAAACTGCAGCGTTGAGTTGCGCTCGTCCATCTCTACGCAACGACAAACTCTAATTGACGATCAGGCGAAGATGATAATGACACGATGAACGGTCGTGATTAAATCGACCGACTCTGGCCCGCTAGGAACCTAGATCCAAAAACGAATAGCAGAATTGACCTACGCTCATTGAGAGCTTTTCGAAGATATAAAATATGATATAGTTTGAGAAGTTTGAATTTTTGGCTTTGAATTTTATTTTAAATTGTAATTGGAATTAGGGTTTGCCGCCATTGAAAAGATGAGGAGCTAATGGAATTGTACGTACAGAAAAATGAACATAAGAAATAGGTTAGGATTTATAACAGGATATATATAGGCAAAGCTGAAAATTAGAACGGACCAGACTGATTTGGATCGAAATTTGAACGATAAATCGCCCGAAAAGCCCATTCTGATTCCGCAATGAAATTGGGTCAACCCCTATATCAAAATAGATGTTTTTGAATATTTTAAACACAATGGAACTGGTTTCAAGTCCAAATTCCATCGTATGAAGCAGTTATGCTAAAATCAAATTATTTCAAATTGATTTCAATTGATTTCAATTAAATTGATTTCTAGGAGTTTCGCGTTCGTACGATCAAACGACAAGTTCGATCACTACAAAACTTGAAATCCTACAATAATTCACTGTTACGGATCTGATGAAACTGGTTTCGTCGAAATCTGAATCAGTGGCCAAAATGGCTATTTTACATTAATTAAATAAATTAATCATTAATTAATTAAATTAAATTTTCAATCTAAATTCTGTAATCAACAAATCTCATCATTTTTGATTTCTTAAACCTTCCCAATACTTTAGACAAGTTCAGATACCAATTTTCAGTTAATTAATTTACCATTACCGTATTAAGTTTCAATTTTAAATAAATTCACTAATTATCAATTGAAATTCCAATAAATCCATTTATTTGATTTTAAGTCTTGTTATTTAATCCATTATCACCAAATAGATAAAATTAACATTGGTTCATGGTTTATTACATTAATATTCTCAAATTTCATCTTAATCTCCATTAACGTAATATTTAAATATTTGATTTCATTTATTTGCAAATAATCCAATTATTAAACTTAAATTCCAATAAATTAATAAATCTTGAATTTCCATTCTTTGAATCAACCAATTATCATATAATAATTAAATTAACATCATTACATCTTAGTCCCGTTATTAATTCATTAACACATTTCAAATTTTTATTTATTCTAGATTTAATTACCAAAATCTTATTAAGCTAACAAATTTAATTATCAAAATTTACGGGTCGTTACAATTCTCTTAAGTGTTGATATTTGAAAAGATTTTGAAAAATTAGACTTATAATATTTTCCTAAGTATAAAAAATGGAAATTTTAAAATATTTCTTTGTGTTGAGATGGTTTGGAAGTATCCTTTTACTGATTTAAATATTTGAAATTGTTTTCAAATATTGGAAGGGATTGATATATCTTATAAAGATATTTTGAAAATAAATATTTTGGAAAAATTTATAATAAGGCCTAGTGACTGCTTATGGATGTTTTATTGATAGTTAAATAACCAACTATCAATATTGGCCAATTTCGCTAATCGTTTCAAAGAGACCAGGATCAGATTTAATTATCCAAAAACCACTTCGATGTGGTTTAAATGTTACGAATGGATACCGTGAAGATAGTGAAGATGGTGAACCAGTTTGTTCAGCCCCATGACAACTTGTATGGACGAATGCTATCAGAACATCGTCATTGGAGGAGATGAGCATTCTAACTAGAATTATTTCTTCAAAGGTAACGGTTAGCCTTAAGCCTCATCAACCGGGAATGACTAAAACAGGAAAGATGAAGCAAGGCTAATTGGGTCGCACCTAGTTAGGGTATGTTATCATTTTTCTTGGTATCCCCGAAAACATATATATTATGTATATGGTTGTGCATGAAAGGAGGAGTGCTCGATTTTTAAGGGTGGGAACACTCGGGGTGATAACATATTCGGTCTATCCAGGTTAGTGGTCGGCTTTTCTTATGTAGCAGGGGATACGGCGAGGACCTCGGTACATTTTCTAGAGGTGTACTGTGATATGCGGTACCCCAGTAGCCCAGTCATTGTATGAGATCCATTCTCCAATACAAGCCTTTACGGTTTTGTTTATAAAGCCTAGTATGCTAGAATTTAATTAATGTAACAATTTCGGCTATTTGAATGTATTTATATTTAGACACTATTATAATATCACTGGATTTTCTATAAAATGTTTTTTGTTATCGTTAGGGATAAATTTGTTGTGTTTATGTGTGACGTGGTCTTACGAGATACCTTTGTTTTTCAAAGGATTTTAATAACTCTATTAATTCAAATATAGTGTGTTTTCTCTCGCTGGTTTTCCAGACTAACTCGGTGTTATTTTATTATAATAATCGGGTCAGACCGAGTATTACAAATCATGATAGAATGCTATGAAGCTCAGGAGACGAGTTGGATGACAGAGACGTATTTTCGTACTAGACTTATATTTCCACTGTATGGGGACATGTTATTATAACTATCCAGATTGATGTATTGATTATTATACTCTGGTAATTGTATGTATAAAACAGTTACAGATTCTTTTATATAAAAAATCTACTATTATATATTATATTTTGTTCCGCTACGACTGTGAGATTCTGTGTTGTTGTTTCTATTTTCTCTTATACCTTTTTCTTCTTCACCCCTAATGAACTGGTTATTCTGGCACTTGATTATCGACATATTATAAAGTGGACGTATTGATGTCGATTTTCGAGGGTCGAAAATCCCGGTTTGTTACAGTTGGTATTAGAGCTGAAGGTTAAGCGAGAACCTTGGCTTTGATGGATACTCATTAGAGATAGGGTTAGTAGTACCCTAGAATGAGTTTAAGTGTATTAATATATATGAGCGCGTATTTGTTAGTGAATATAAATTGTTTTATATTGTGATTATTTATCTGTTGAGCGGCATATAAGTTCTGTTGGAATACTAGGACGCCACTAAATCGATAGGAGTTTCTAAACTTAAACACGGTAAACCGACACAGTATCGTTTTAAAGAGTATAAATGAAATAATTTTACCCAAATTATATTTGATATAAAAGGAATAATTTTTTGAAATTATTATATTACAAATTGACGTGTTTGGATGTTATAACCAAAACAAGATTATAAAATTGGAGATGGTTTATTAAAACCAAATTAGTTTGTATAAGTATGAATTATGCGAATGAGTTAAAAACTACAAATCGGTTCAAATTAGAATTTAGAAAATTTAAGTCTCAGAGATTTTTGGAAGTATTTTCCAAAATGTTTGAGGTGAAATAATAGTATTTTTATTTTGGAGATATTTTTGAAAGAAAATTGTTTTAAATGGATTTTGAAAGTGATATAGGACTGAACTCACTTCGGTCGCTGGAAAATAATCTTGGTGATGACTACAGCATCATAATTATTCACTTTCGAGTTTCTAGTGATGGATTGCTACCGTAATAAATTAATATGGAGATTTTACGGTGAAAACAAGTGTTGTTTTGAAAATTTCAAGGGAATTGTTTTGGATAAAATCAGGTTGATTTTAAAATTCAAAGGAAGTGGTTGTTTGAACCAAAAAGAGTATATATGTATATATTTGATTTTAAAGTGATTTGAAATATATACCGGGGGTTTGAATTCTGAATTTTAATATAAATGTTGGGAAAAACCTCAGGAATAAGTTATGAACTTATAAAGTGAAGATAATTTCAATAAGAAAGGAAAGTATGGAATTGGAGTTTTTGGAAATATATTTTAACTTAAGTAAGTTAGAATAGATTGTACGGATTGAATATAACTTAAGGAAAGTTAAATAAATTTATTGGGAATTAAGACAACAATAAATTCGAATGTTGAAATTGCTACATGAATATAAGTAAGGAAGTGGAAAATTTTGAATTTGGAATTGAATTCTTGCTTGATTAAATTAAAATGAATGGTATGAAGTTGGAATTTGACTTAAGATAAGCTAAGTAAAATAAAGTTGATTGGATTAGAAATAATATCAAATTGAAGTAAAGATAAATTTTGAGTGTGATATAATTATATAACTATAAGTTATAAAATTTTGAATGAAATAAAATTTAAGTGAAAACTTTGAAATTGTGAATAAATAAATTGGAGTAGCTTATAAAAATCTAAATTAATTGATAAAAATCTAAATTAATTGAATAAAAATATACTTAGGCTATAAATAAATGTATAATCTTGAGTTAAAAATAAAATGTGAATATATTTGAGTATAGAATTGATAGAAATGTGAAAAATATGTTGTATGACTTATAAAATTGAAAAGTGAAATTGGAAACCCAAAATGAAAATAGTTTGATATTTTGGTGAAGGAAATAAAATCCAAACTTGAATTATAAAATAAATTTAAACTCAGGTAAATTTAATGGAGTAATTTTTGAATAAAAATCTGATAGTGGATGCAAAAATGGAGTTTAAATTGGGTGAATAAATTGGATTGTGGATTGGAATTGAAATTAAATATGGAACTTGAATGAATTAAATATAATTTAAAATACCATTGAACAAAATGGGAATGGATTTAAATATTGTTGAATTAAGTTATAAATAAATTCAGTTTAAAGTGTAAATAAATTGAATGTGGCCTTGGATACGAATTAAATAAATTCGAGAATGAATTTGAGTATGGAATTAAAAATTGAAGTTAATTGTATGAACGGACTAATTAAATGAATTAGTAAAATGGAATGAAATGGGATCGGATGAGAATTAATTTGAAAATGCAAATGGATTTTGGAGTAATAAACTTAAGTTATAGAGTTGAAATAATTAAAAATAAACAAATTAACTTAAGTTATATTTGGACAGGAGCTTAGCTCAAATAAAAATATGAAATAATTCATAAATAAATAGCATGGAATGATTACGAGTTTAATAGAGTGGATTTGGATATAATGAATATGGATATGAATGAAATGTAAGTGAATTGATTGAGAATCAAATTGAAATGAGATAACATCGAATATAAATAGATTTGGAATCAATTTAAAATAGCGATAAACTTAAATGGTTATTTTACTAAATGAATAACACCGAATTTGCATAGAAAAATTGTTGTTCAACGCAAACGAAAGCAAAAAAATCCTATGAATTAATAGAGAGTGAATAAATTGATTTTTAAATCAATTTGGAATGAATATGAAATTGTTGATACAGATGTGAATTGGATGTTAGAAAATTGGGTTGTAAATCATCCGAATTGAATATGAATCAGTTGAAAGTAATTAAATAGTATCGGAACCTTAAAATTGCTTGTAATATATGTTTAACATGATTGTGGTATGAAGCTATGTGTTTTAACTATTGTAATAAATGGAATGTTATTTAATTTTCTTTTTTGTGGAACTTACGTGATTTAATTGAATAAGTACAGGTACATGGAGCCGTATGCTAGACTTTTGGTCACAAGGTACGTTTTCGGATTAAATACCGTAAAATATAAATATTGATATATGTGTGTGTGTATATATGTTGTTTTCGACCACGTGGGTCAATGTGTGTGTGTATATATATATTTATTTCTCTTGTCATATTTCTAAAGGCTTTCCGTACAAGGGAGACTCTGCCAAAATATTTTGGAAACTTAGGGTGTTAGAAAAATTTTGAAATTTTTTTCGTTAACCTAAAAAGGCTGAATTTTGAATTGAAATTGGAAGAAAGGATTTTTGATTAGAAATGGAAACTAAAAATTTAGTTGGGACTAAAAGATAGAAAAGTGAATATCTAATTTTAGATAAGTGGGTTCGATAGGTTAATGGGTATGAAGCATTTTTTCTGCCTTAGCATTTTCGGGGACGAAATTCTTTTAAGGGGGAAGGAATGTAACGACCTGGATTTTTGGTCGTTGACTTTGGACATTTAATTTATTTTAAATGTTGAGTTTTGGAATGTGAAAGGAAGTTTAATATGAAGTTTATCAATCAAAATAATGTAATAAGACTTAAGTTTCAAATATAATGATTTAATTTATAATTTTAAAATTGTTGAGCTAACAATCAGAAATTAGTTAAATAATTCGAAATTAGAGTTGAATATGAAATGAAATGATTTCTAGTGCTGATATAAATTCTATTTGAATTAGAATTGAGTTAATAAGTTTTTAAAACTGAAATTTCAAGTGATTTCGTCAATTTCGAAAATCGTCGATTTAATCGGCGCATAAAATAGCAATGCAGGGCACATTATCGAAATTCAACAAAACTAGTTCCATTGGATCCGTAATATTATACTGTTATTGGATTTCAAATTTCATAATGTTTGGATTTACCATTGGGTTGTACGATATATAAACGCGCTGAAATTAATATCAAAAATTCAATATAATAATTGGGTCCAAAAAGCTATCTTCTCCATACGATCGAATCAGGACTTGAAACCTTTTTCGTTATGATAGGGGTATAACTTTATGAACGCCTAGCAGCACACCTCGATAGGGGTCCAAGATTTTAAGCTATGAAAATTAAGATTTTGAATATATATTTATAAAATCAGATTAAAAATCATATCAACCTCCCATTTCCAGTCAAACATGCCACCTATCACACCTTTCACCTTTTTAAATCATGTTTTCCCCCTTTCAATCTGTCTGTTCAAATCAAACATGATAAATATCTTTTCTCTCCTTCCTTCTTCAATTTAACAAAATAAATTCGTTCATATAAAAATCGAGCTCGTATTAAGGAAATCCTCTTTCATCTCAATTCGATACAAAAAAATAAAAGAAATCGTGACATTGTCACGATCTGGGACTCGAGTATGGTGACAGAGAAGCGGCGGTAGTGGCTTGGAGGATGGAATGTGTTGCGACGTTCGCAAGGAGGAGTCGAGTGACTTACAGCTAGGGTTCGACGATCGTTTGCCTGCATTTTCGAGGGAGGGGGCATGATCAGAGGCGGCAATGGCATTAAGGTAGAGGTCGTGTACGCAGGCGTAGGCGAGCACGAGTTAAAGGGAAGGGCGATGACGAACGCGACATTCGGAAGTTGCAAGCAGGTTGATTTAATTAGGGTAAGGACACCGTCTTCTATCCAAGAGGAGCGCGACTTCAATTTGGAGGACGATTGTACAATGTAGCAAAAGGAGGCGATGATGTCAGTTAGGCGTTGTTGTGCGGAGCTACTAGCTGAGGGGCAGTCGAGATTAGGTAACTTGGACGTCGTCGAAGGTGAAAGGAAGAAGTCCAGACCATGGCTGTTCGATGCAACTGAGCGAGCCAGTGTCCAGTGTAACCTTAGGTGATGGTTCAATCGATGGGGACCATGCGTGGAGGCGCTGGTAGGTGCTCGAATTCGCATTCGTGTCCTTGGTATAACCTAGGTAATTAATTTACTAATTTCCGTAATTTGGAGATTTAATTTAAAAAAAAGAAAATATATATACAAGTCTCATAAATATTTAACCTTTTATTTTGAGGTCTAAAAATCATGAAAAAAAAGTCTAGTTTGGATCAAATTGCAAAATAAAAATCAAGGTGAGTAAATCTCACTCTTTTTGGATTGCTAGATTTTAAATTTTAAGTAATTAAAATTAATTCTGGATGTTTGGTTGAATTGATTATCTATTCAATGATATTATATTATATATATAGTAGTATGTATATACTAGTATATAGAGTGATATTCCCGCACATTATAGCGGATGAGACCCTATGGGCCCCGCATAATAGCGGATGATCCTATATACCACAATATCACCCTCAAAGTGGAATTAGTATTTTTATGTTGTATTACTATCTATGGATGTGGAAAAACAAGTTGGAGGGATCCAATTGGATTCCTCAAAATATTGAATTTAATTTCATATATTGTGATATGTGGATTACATAGAATAATCTATTATAGATTAATGTAGTGATTTGAATTATTGGATGCTATTGTAACATTGGCCTAAATTTTGATAATTTTAATACCATATATATATTTTTTACATTTGAGGAATTAAAGGCAATTTTTGATATAAAATATTTATATTGGAATTGGGATTATTTTAAAGAAATTGAGTTAGAAAGATATATTTGATTTTTTGGTTATGCTTAAATATTGTGAATTATCAGATGGAGATTTTTAAAAATGTATTATATAAAAAGAATTTATAAATGATATTCTGGAAATATAAAAAGGAGCTGAAGTTGATATTAAAAATAGACTGGAAGTTATAAATGGGATCTATAAAGGAATGGATTTATAAAAATGGAATTTTATAAACGAGATTAGTTTCATACGTGAATCTTAAAGAGAGTTATAGAATTTATAAACGATGTTTATAAATAAAGTAAATCGATATCAGATAATAGATTGTGAATATATATCTATAGGGAGAATTTATGTTAGAATATGGAAATAGGGTGAGAAAAATAGCTGACACAATTTTTGAAAAGAGAAAATGGTTAAGTAGATCGGAATGGAAGTGATGTAATATGATTCGAGAACAAAGTATATATTGAACTGGTTATCGAGGTTTTATAAATATATTTTTAATTCTAAGAAGTTAAGTTTATTTTTAAAAGGAAAATATTATTATTTAAAACTATGAAATTTTAATCTAGTTTGGATTGAAATACTTCGGTAAGTATATTTTCAAATATTAAGCATTTATTTTACTAAAATTATAACTTTTAAAATCAGATTTGAAAATTTATTTGTTTATCTAAAAACGAGTTATCGATGTCTATAAAAGTGTTTTTGATATTTTAAGTAATTACTCGAACATGTTTTAAAAAATAAAAATAACTATTATTCTTTTAAACACTTATTTCTTATATGTATAGGGTTTTGAAGTGATTGAAAATTTTATTTATAAATTTTCTCAAGATTCATAAACGGGGCTTTTAAGTAGATATGATTTGAGGGGAGGAATTTTATAAGGGATTTGGAGGAGATGGAATTTCAAAATGTTGAATGCAGGAACTTCAAAAATGAAATCTGAATTTAAAAAAGAGGTTATAAATTGATGAATGGGGTTATAAATAAGTATACCGGTTTTGGAAATTGAAAAGGAGAATTTATCAGTGATTCCGAAGACTTATGAAATAAGTTACGAAATATTCTCTTAAGGGTTGATATATTAAAATATTTTGGAAAATAAGACTTATAATATTTTCCTAAGTATAAAAAATGGAAATTTGGAAATATTTCTAAGCGTTGAGATGGTTTGGAAGTATCGTGTTACAGATTTAAGTATTTGAAATTGTTTTCAAAAGTTGGAAGGGATTGATATATCTTATATAGATATATTAAAAATAAATATTTTGGAAAAATTTATAATAAGACCCAGTGACTGCTTATGGATGTTTTATTGATAGTTAAATAACCAACCATCAATGTTAGCCAATTTTTTTAATCATCACGAAGAGACCTGGATTGGATTTAATTATCTGAAAACCACTTCGATCCAGTTTGAATGTTACGAATGGATACCGTGAAGATAGTGAAGACGGTGATTCGGTTTGTCCAGACCCACGAAAACTTGTATGGACGAATTCTATCAGAATATCGTCATTGGAGGATGATGAGCATTCTATGTAGAATTGTTTCTTGAAAGGTAATGCTTAGCCTCAAGCCTCATCAACCGGGAATGACTGAAATAGGGGTGATGCTGCAAGGCTAAGTGGGTCGCACCCAATTAGAGTATATTAGTACTTTTTTAGATATCCTCAGAAACATATATATTATGTATATGGTTGTGCATGAAAGGTGCGCTCGATTTTTAAGCGTGGGAACACCCAGGGTGATACCATATTCGGTCTATCTAGGTTAGGGATAGGCGTTCTGGTGTAGCAGGGTATCCCGACGAGGTCCTCGGTACATTTTTCTAGGGGTGTATTGTGATGGGCGGTACCCCAGTGGTACAGTCATTGTATGGGATCCATTCACCAATACGAGCCTTTACGGTTTTGTTTGTAGAGTCTAGTATGCTGGTATTTTATTAATGTTACAATTTCGGCTATTTGAATAAGTATTTGTATTTAGACCCTATTATAGTATACTGGATTTTCTATAAAATGCTTTTGGTTATTGTAAGGGAAAAACCCGTCATGTTTATGTGTGTCGTGGTCTTACGAGTTACCTTTGTTTTTCGAAATTTTTTAATAACTCTAATAATTCAAATCGAGTGTGTTTTCTCACGTTGGTTTTCCAGACCGACTCGCGTGTTATTTTATTATCATACTTGAGTGTGTTTTCTCACGTTAGTTTTCCATACTGCCTCGTGTGTTATTTTATTATCATACTCGGGTTAGACCGAGTATTATAGACTCAGGATAGAATGCTATGGAGCTCAGGAGACAAGCTGGATGACAGAGACGTATTTCTATACTTGACTTAAATTTCCGCTGTATAGGGACAAGTTATTATAACTGTCCAAATTGATGTATTAATTATTGTACTCTGATGATTGTAAGTATAAAACAGTTACAGATTCCCCAGTCTAGACATACTTAAGTTCACTATTCATCTCTAGTGGAAAATTTTAGTACTCTTACATCCATCCATGTACCAATACCAAAATTTTGGTGTATAACATTAGATCATATTAAGTTAGCCTCTAACCTAACTTTGCCATAATCAATGGATCAAAAGCATAAGTAATATTACATATCTTAAGTAAAGGTTTCTCACTCACCAATTATGAAAAGTCCAAAATTTGGATTAAATCTCCTTCTTCTTCACTCTTCGAAATTTTCCCTAGGCTTAAGCCTCCACAAATCGCGTTGAGATTTCCTATAGCTCTCTTCGCATTGACATCTTTAGCCTTGAGAATTTTCTAATATTGATGAAAAATAGCTTTGTAATTTTAGATCTAGGTTTTAACCGAATGGTTTTGTCCATTTCTTTCAAGAAGAGGAAGAAAAGGTTATGAAATGTACGTAATTTCATAATTAGGAGACTACTTTATATTAAATTTGGCACTAATTGGCTTTAAGATCGCAAATCAACCAAAATTACACTCGAATAAAAGTTTGGTCATAACTCTTAATTCGTTTGTTTGATTAAAATGTTCTTATAATGGAACTTGACCATAAAATTCTAATCTTCGCAATGGTACAAGTTTCTTATATAATTCATTCACTTGCAAAAATTAAAGTTTTGCCCCATAATATAAAGCTACCAACTTGCCTTTACTAAACCATTAATTAAATTATTAAAACTTATGTAGTGTTACAATCTTCCCCCGTTAAGAATACCGAATATTCCTAACCTAGTCTAAACTAAGTAAACAAAAAAACGTACTAATAAAGAGTTCGAGATAAAAATCATGATTCTACTCTACTTGCTCCCAATTTCTCCCCTCTGGATCATTTTCCCACTGTAATCGGACAACTTCAACTTCTTATTACGAAGTTTCTTCACACCATTCTCTACAATACATATAGGTCCATGTAGTGTTATCAATTTTGATTCCACTAATATCCTCTAGCTGATCGGCATGATAGTGATAGCTGAATCGTTCACAAATTTAAGTAGTGTCATACATGGAATGCATTGTGAACTTCGGCCAATTTTTTAGGAAGGTCTAATCTATAAGACAATGTCCTTACTCTCTTTAATATCAGAAATGGCCTAATGAAACGTGTGCTAACATTCCAAAGCTACCAAAATGCATGACACAATTTTGTCTATCATTTGCAACTTTATTCTATTTCTTACCAACTATAATTTCATGGAAGCATCTCTACCATTTTTGATCCAAGTATGATTCTATCAGTCACCTCCTACCCTTATGATTGGAATTTGCTTGGCTGTGACGCCCCACCTCTATACCCATGCTAGCCAAGAACACTACGGTGTAGTGTTGTCAACTAGCGCGGAGAATAAGGCTGTTGAGGAGCGACCATCCATGTAATTTCTTATCACACGGTGGCTATAAAATAATCTTCGGAAACAAATATAGAAGTAAGCATAACATGCGAATCAATCACACATATCCATACCACAAAGGCGGAAAGAGATATGAATATATATCACATAAAAGTGTACATCAGAGTAGTGGTCTAAAAAGATCCACGACAATACAAAAGAATAGCAACGCGTGCTATACAAAAGAATACAGCTATGAGTCTATATCTCAAGTGTAAATAACAAAAGCTGCTAATCTAAACAAGTAGCCAAAAGTCTGAGTAGTGAATCACTGGGGGAGGAGTCAAGCAGTAGCACCTGTAACATCTCGGTCTGACCCGAGTATTATTTATAAGAAAATAATAAACGGATCAGTCTAGCTATAAATATCAGATGACATGATATAAAATAAAAGATATGGCATAAACATAAAATATCCATACTGACATACTACTATAAGTATGCAAATAATGATCAACAGGAGATCAACCGATAAGAGATAAATCAATATCACAAGAATCTTCTCAAAGATCCAAAAAGGGCATCATACCCTAAACTTGTACTCATAACAAGTCAATGGCATAAATTCCAGAAATCAACACGAGAAATCCAGAAATCATAAAAAGGGAAAGAGGCCTATCACATGACGGTCCGAAGACCATGGGGAGCTACCCCACATGTGTGAATGGAATCACACAGATTGAGGTCAAGACTAACCAAAAAGCAGAAAGGTATGTGTGAATGGAATCACACAAGTGGTGTCTAGTCTAACCTTGCAATGAAAGAGACATCGCGCAATTGCTAGTCTAATTCATAAAGCGATCATCAAGATCAACGAGAAGTGTCAATTACACTAAGCTAGTAAATATAGAAGTTTAGCTTCATGTCCCATAACCACTTGCTTAACTTAAATATTTACGAACAAACTGTAAATCTTCACTAATAAAATTGTCACAAGAGGTTCAATCGAACAAGTCCAAGAATTAACCGACGAAGTGAACGCAAGCGTTTCATACCACTTGTTTTACTAAGTCGTTTAATTAGATTTCTCATCCGAGTGAGGTAAAGGCTTGTATATACTAATAGATTGGAAAACGGTTTAAGAAAAGAGCTTTGTTATTAAAAATAGAGTTGAAATTGTTTGTTAAAAGAGTTTTGATATTTACTACTAGTATTGAAACCTTTATATTATAAAGTGACAAAACACATAAGCAAGTGTAGAAACAATCAGTCACAAAGATCGCATACGGAGATGCGAATAAAATCCAAGGAAATCAGCTCAATGTTTTTCAGATAAGATCCCCTACGGAGGGGGGGTCCAGGGGGGGTGGCAACCCCCCAAGGTGGGGGTGCGGGGGCAACGCCACCGCTTACGGGGTTCGACCTGCCCGGTCAGGTCGCGGGGGTCCAGGGGGCAGCGCCCCCGGCGAGGTGCGGGGCAGCGCCCCGACCAAAACGGTACGACCTAGTGAAGACAACATGAGGTCTAACGACCTAAGAGGGATAGGGTCGAGCGACCTATAAAACTCGCGACCTAAAAGTTAGCAAGGTCGAACGACCTATAGAGGCATAGGGTGCAGCGACCTAAAACATCGCGACCTAGTGAAGACCTAAGGGAGGCGAGCGACTTATAAAACTCGCGACCTAAAAGTTAGCAAGGTCGAACGACCTATAGAGGCTTAGGGTGCAGCGACCTAAAACATCGCGACCTAGTGACCTAACGGTTTAAGGGTCTTGCGACCTAACTGGAAACAAGGTCCAAACGACCTAACGACTTAAAGTGAAACCTGGCTGAGCGATATAAGGTCGGAGACGACCTACGACTTAACTCCATGTGAGCGACCTACGACCTATGGTTGCTACGACCTAACGAGTTCCAATAGTGAAGGCTTAAGGTCTAACGACCTAAGGGGTACGACCTAAGGTCTTACGACCTAAGGTGTTGAGGTTGGACGACCTAACCAAATTGCATAGGCCATACGAGCTAAGGCCTAACGACCTAACTCCGAACGAGCTATACGCGAGTGACCTAGGGCGCTAACTCGCAAACGACCTAACGTTAACTCGCGAACGACCTAACCCTAGACGCGCCTTTTCAACGCGTGCGAGCTGAAGACCTGCCGACCTACGACCTAACTCCAAGCGACCTAAGGCCTAACGACCTATAGTGGACGAATGGGCTAAGGCCAGAAACGACCCAAATGAAGGTGACGACTTTTCCACGCGAACGACCTATAGATGCTGGGCGACCTAAGGGGGACAGAGCGACCTAAGCCAGAAATTCACCCCAAAACACTAAAAAGTGGAGTTTTTCGCCAATCCAATCCAAACCAAATGCAAATGTGCATGCAAACATGATAGGGATGCATTTCCAATAGCCCAAGATAGATATAGACTAGAATTGTGAGATAAAAATCTCACCTTTGCTCCAAAACTCAATGAAAATGAAGAACAAAGCTTGAAGGCAAATGGAGAAGCAACCACAAGCTTGAATCTGATGTCTTCTTCTTGAATTTGGAGTTGAATGTTGGAGTTGCAATAAAACAAAGACTTTGGAGTTTTAATTTCTCATTCCATTCACCATTTTTGTTGAAGCTTTAGTGTTAGGAAATGAAATGAAGCAATGAAGAAGAAGGGGGGTGGAACTTGGGCCTAATGGGCTAAAAGTCTAAACCAAAGGCTCGAGTGAAAAAGTGGTGAAATTCCACTAACCCCAAACATATCAATGTTTATACTTAGAAGATTGCAAACGATGTTTCGAACTCAATGGAAGTGGTCTCGAGTCCTAATTTGACCGTTTGCAAAAAGTAGCTTCGGACCAAAATCCGATTAACGATAAAATATTTAAATAAAATATTTAAATATAAAAATCGATAAATATGCGGGTTGTTACAGACTCCCCTCCTTAAAGAAATTGCGTCCTCGCAATATATAAGGTGGAAATAAGAAGTAACAACCATAAAAGCATATTAATACTAAAGAAATTTGATATTAGAAGTTCACCTCAAAGAGTAGGAGTAAGCAAGTCCGGATGTGTTCGCTCGATGAATTCTCTGGATTCCCAAGAGCAATCCTTAGGATTTGTGGACCATTGAACCCTCACAAGCGGAACATCTTTATTTCAAAGCCGTTTACCCTCCGAAGCAATAATTCGAATAGGATGCTGCTCATAAGTTAAATTCGGCGAAACTTCAATTTCTTCCACAACAGCAAGCTCAAGAATGGAATCGGAATCCCGAAGGCATTTCCGTAATTGAGAAACGTGAAACATGTCGTGCATAGCAGAAAACTGAGCCGGTAATGCAAGGCGACAAGCCATGGAATCTATACGTACGGTGATAGGGAATGGCCCAATATATTGAGGCGCTAATCTTTCCCTATCAACGGGAACGTACAACACCTATCATAGGTGAAACACGAGTAAAATTATGGACCTAAAACCAGCTTCTCACCGACCTTAAGCCAACAAGAAGGAGATTAGCATAGCATTCCCTTAGAGTGCCTCGAAGAATGCCATACCAATACTAGATTGGAAGCTATGATTATAGGAAAATTCAACAAGAGAAATATGATTTTCCCAACTTCCACAAAAATCAAGCACACAACACGAAGAAGGTCTTCCAGAGTTTGGTTCACACGCTCTACTTGTCCATCGGACTGGGGTAATAAGCGGTGCTTAAATTAAGCTTCGTTTCTAAAGCTTTTTGAAGACACTTCCAAAAATCCACTAGTAAACAATGGATCACTATCGCTATCGATAGAAGTAGGAACTCCATGTAATTTAACATCTCCTTTAACAAAGAATTTGGGCCAAAAGAGGAACGGTTCGGTTAATCCGAACGGGGAATAAAATAGACGGATTTAGTAAGTCTATCTACTATAACCCATAAGTTATCATGACCCGAACGGGAACGGGGAAAGACATCTATAAAATCCATGGAGATTTGGTCTTACTTCCAAATTGGAATTTCTAAAGGTTGCATTAACCCACCAGGCCTTTAGTGTAGGGCCTTGACAAGATGGCGAGTCAAACAACACTTAACAAAGTTAGCGATATCAGATTTCATTCACTCCAAATAATAAAGTCGCTTCATATCTACGTACACTTTACTACTTCTAGGGATGAATGGTAATTTTGGAACGATGTGAATCTTCAAAAATATATTGACGAAGATCACAAATATTTGGTACGATAAGTCTACCAAACCTTTAAATGTCGCCACGAAAATCAATATCGAAGTCTTTCTAACTTTCAATAATAATTTTATCCCTACAACATTGGCTAAGAAGAGCCAATTCAGAATCTAGCCCTTTGAGCTACAAGAATGCAGTCTAAAAAGAATAAGGAACCTCTAGACTACATAAAACAAGGGATGCATATAAATCGGATTTCGCGATCTCGAATCTCTCAAGTGAATAGAGTCTCGAGATCGTTCCATTCGGATATCACCATAGAAAACAACTACTTGTTGCTTACGACTAGTGCATTGGCAACAAGATTTCCCCTTTCAGGGAGTATATAGAATATCAAGATCATAAGATGCAAGAAATTCGAGCCAATATGGTTGACGCAACTTAATTATGAGAAATAGATATCCCAATGATTTATAATTGAGGTAGAGAACAAATTTCCCCACCAAAGACGATGATGCCAAATATTGAAAGCAAAATCAATAGCCGCGAGTACCAGATCATAAGTGGCATTCCTAGTCTCGATCGGCCTTAAAGATTTAGAAGCAAAAGTGATTGCACGTTCTCTTCGGGAATCACAAGAATAAGAATATTGAAAAGAAGGAATTTTGTCCTCTTTCCGAAAAAGCTAAAACTTTAAAAATCACAATTACCTTTATAGAAAAATTTATATTTTACAAGTCAATTTATTGTGTCTGATTGTCTCATCAAAGCGTTTAGGAAATCCCTATCGATAGCGTTGATCAAGTGCATCGACCAGAAATCTTAAAACACTAAATGGGCAATACAACACAAAATTACCTTTTTATAAGAATTTAAAATATCTTCTTAAAAGATTTGTAAAATTTTAAATTTCTATTTTCATCCAAAATTAATAAATACAAGATTGGAATTATTGAGATATCCATAGAATACTTGATTTATAAAATGGATGAAATAAACTGGATAAACTGAATGACACAATATGTCATTCATATAAATCATAATGAGTGCGGAATGCGGTATGTGGAAGGCTTACTTCCGCAACTCGTAGTGATTGAAATTCGGTGGCAAGGTCAAACTAGAAAGACCTTAACACCACTTAAAAGGTTGCTTAGGTAATGATCCTAAGACAAACTCAAAAATATCGGAGAATTCTCAACCGATATGAATGAGAGAGATATCTCTTTATTCAACATGTGAGCTTAAAGAATAAAATGATGCCATCGATTTGAAATCGAAATCACAAAGGAAAAATATGAATCTGCTTAACAGATTGAAAATGTCGAAAAAGGAATTGTCCATTCGGAACAATTGGATATGGGATTCAAAGTGATTAAGCCAATCCTTTCACGCAAATCAATTCCGAAACCTAAGCAATGCACAATACGCAAATCGGTTCGAAAAGAAAAATCACATGTAATAATTTCGACATCAATAATAAGCAAATTGAATGTTGCGAATACTCTGATTCGGATTCACAATCCTCAAAGAAGTCATCAAGCCCAAAATATAAAAATAAAGAGAATCAACAAGTTCTTCTGATAAATAAAAATGATGAGGGAAACCCATATCAAAAAGAACTCGAATCGGATAATCACAAACAAATGAAATCAAGGATTAAATAAGGAATACCTTGACCCAGAGAAGTTTCCTTAGAAGCTTTTAGCTTTCCTTCTCTCTTACTAGGTCGTGTGGGACATGTAGACAAGTAATGGCCCGAGCCCTTGCAATAGCGGCAATAGAGGGGTTCCGGGCACTTAGTTACATAATGGTCTGAGGAACCACAATTGTAGCATCGTTTACGACTAGAGGTAGATGGCTTGGCTACCGAAGTTTCTGGTCCCACCTTCTTCTTACTTAGAAGTATGGGGCAGACAGAAATATGATGACTGGAATCTTTGCAGTAACGACAAAGGAGTGGTTCCGGACACTCCTTCGCATAGTGGTCCCTAGAACCACAGTTGTAGCATTTTCCACAATTAAGGATTGGAGTCTTTGCTCCAAAAATAGGTTGCTTCACCTTCTTATCGGGATGAGGGCTTTTGAATTTAATACGCCTCTTCTTGGAAATCCCAATATCATTATCAATCCCTCTATCGGCCTCTTTTTCTTGTAGCGTGATATCTACAAGTTGGTCAAAAGGAACTTCTAGTTTCAGAGGTAAAACAATTTCGGGGTTCTTACTCAAAGCACAGATAAACTCTTGATTCTTAACAAGATCCAAAAGTTGTTGGGCAGACATGAATGCGCCATCCAGAGAAGGGCTTCTGGATTGACCAGTGCTAGGACTGCTAGAACTAACCATTTCTCTTCCTTAAGAAAGAAAGAAGGAAGAAGAAGAAGGTTATTCACAAAATGAATACCAAGCAATCTTGATAGATAAAACAAGGAATCATAAAGAAAATAGGATGAATCGGTATGAAGACTCGAATTAAATCCTAAGGCACAACTCCTAAGAAAGACTTAGGACATGATCCTTGTTAGATTATTCTACAATGTTCCGAAGTTTGGCTCTGATACCAAGCTGTGACGCCCCACCTCTATACCCATGCTAGCCAAGAACACTACGGTGTAGTGTTGTCAACTAGCGCGGAGAATAAGGCTGTTGAGGAGCGACCATCCATGTAATTTCTTATCACACGGTGGCTATAAAATAATCTTCGGAAACAAATGTAGAAGTAAGCATAACATGCGAATCAATCACACATATCCATACCACAAAGGCGGAAAGAGATATGAATATATATCACATAAAAGTGTACATCAGAGTAGTGGTCTAAAAAGATCCACGACAATACAAAAGAATAGCAACGCGTGCTATACAAAAGAATACAACTATGAGTCTATGTCTCAAGTGTAAATAACAAAAGCTGCTAATCTAAACAAGTAGCCAAAAGTCTGAGTAGTGAATCACTGGGGGAGGAGTCAAGCAGTAGCACCTGTAACATCTCGGTCTGACCCGAGTATTATTTATAAGAAAATAATAAACGGATCAGTCTAGCTATAAATATCAGATGACATGATATAAAATAAAAGATATGGCATAAACATAAAATATCCATACTGACATACTACTATAAGTATGCAAATAATGATCAACAGGAGATCAACCGATAAGAGATAAATCAATATCACAAGAATCTTCTCAAAGATCCAAAAAGGGCATCATACCCTAAACTTGTACTCATAACAAGTCAATGACATAAATTCCAGAAATCAACACGAGAAATCCAGAAATCATAAAAAGGGAAAGAGGCCTATCACATGACGGTCCGAAGACCATGGGGAGCTACCCCACATGTGTGAATGGAATCACACAGATTGAGGTCAAGACTAACCAAAAAGCAGAAAGGTATGTGTGAATGGAATCACACAAGTGGTGTCTAGTCTAACCTTGCAATGAAAGAGACATCGCGCAATTGCTAGTCTAATTCATAAAGCGATCATCAAGATCAACGAGAAGTGTCAATTACACTAAGCTAGTAAATATAGAAGTTTAGCTTCATGTCCCATAACCACTTGCTTAACTTAAATATTTACGAACAAACTGTAAATCTTCACTAATAAAATTGTCACAAGAGGTTCAATCGAACAAGTCCAAGAATTAACCGACGAAGTGAACGCAAGCGTTTCATACCACTTGTTTTACTAAGTCGTTTAATTAGATTTCTCATCCGAGTGAGGTAAAGGCTTGTATATACTAATAGATTGGAAAACGGTTTAAGAAAAGAGCTTTGTTATTAAAAATAGAGTTGAAATTGTTTGTTAAAAGAGTTTTGATATTTACTACTAGTATTGAAACCTTTATATTATAAAGTGACAAAACACATAAGCAAGTGTAGAAACAATCAGTCACAAAGATCGCATACGGAGATGCGAATAAAATCCAAGGAAATCAGCTCAATGTTTTTCAGATAAGATCCCCTACGGAGGGGGGGTCCAGGGGGGGTGGCAACCCCCCAAGGTGGGGGTGCGGGGGCAACGCCACCGCTTACGGGGTTCGACCTGCCCGGTCAGGTCGCGGGGGTCCAGGGGGCAGCGCCCCCGGCGAGGTGCGGGGCAGCGCCCCGACCAAAACGGTACGACCTAGTGAAGACAACATGAGGTCTAACGACCTAAGAGGGATAGGGTCGAGCGACCTATAAAACTCGCGACCTAAAAGTTAGCAAGGTCGAACGACCTATAGAGGCATAGGGTGCAGCGACCTAAAACATCGCGACCTAGTGAAGACCTAAGGGAGGCGAGCGACTTATAAAACTCGCGACCTAAAAGTTAGCAAGGTCGAACGACCTATAGAGGCTTAGGGTGCAGCGACCTAAAACATCGCGACCTAGTGACCTAACGGTTTAAGGGTCTTGCGACCTAACTGGAAACAAGGTCCAAACGACCTAACGACTTAAAGTGAAACCTGGCTGAGCGATATAAGGTCGGAGACGACCTACGACTTAACTCCATGTGAGCGACCTACGACCTATGGTTGCTACGACCTAACGAGTTCCAATAGTGAAGGCTTAAGGTCTAACGACCTAAGGGGTACGACCTAAGGGGTACGACCTAAGGTCTTACGACCTAAGGTGTTGAGGTTGGACGACCTAACCAAATTGCATAGGCCATACGAGCTAAGGCCTAACGACCTAACTCCGAACGAGCTATACGCGAGTGACCTAGGGCGCTAACTCGCAAACGACCTAACGTTAACTCGCGAACGACCTAACTCCAGACGTGCCTTTTCAACGCGTGCGAGCTGAAGACCTGCCGACCTACGACCTAACTCCAAGCGACCTAAGGCCTAACGACCTATAGTGGACGAATGGGCTAAGGCCAGAAACGACCCAAATGAAGGTGACGACTTTTCCACGCGAACGACCTATAGATGCTGGGCGACCTAAGGGGGACAGAGCGACCTAAGCCAGAAATTCACCCCAAAACACTAAAAAGTGGAGTTTTTCGCCAATCCAATCCAAACCAAATGCAAATGTGCATGCAAACATGATAGGGATGCATTTCCAATAGCCCAAGATAGATATAGACTAGAATTGTGAGATAAAAATCTCACCTTTGCTCCAAAACTCAATGAAAATGAAGAACAAAGCTTGAAGGCAAATGGAGAAGCAACCACAAGCTTGAATCCGATGTCTTCTTCTTGAATTTGGAGTTGAATGTTGGAGTTGCAATAAAACAAAGACTTTGGAGTTTTAATTTCTCATTCCATTCACCATTTTTGTTGAAGCTTTAGTGTTAGGAAATGAAATGAAGCAATGAAGAAGAAGGGGGTGGAACTTGGGCCTAATGGGCTACAAGTCTAAACCAAAGGCTCGAGTGAAAAAGTGGTGAAATTCCACTAACCCCAAACATATCAATGTTTATACTTAGAAGATTGCAAACGACGTTTCGAACTCAATGGAAGTGGTCTCGAGTCCTAATTTGACCGTTTGCAAAAAGTAGCTTCGGACCAAAATCCGATTAACGATAAAATATTTAAATAAAATATTTAAATATAAAAATCGATAAATATGCGGGTTGTTACATTGGCCATCCATATGAAGCCTTGAATGGTATCATGTCTATGCTTGCCTAGTAGCTATTATTACAAGTGAACTCAACTAGTCATAGGTGGTCTTCCCAAGCTCCACCAAATTCCAAAATGTGTTCCCTCAACAAGTCTTCCAACACCATATTTGCTCTCTATGTTTGTCCATCTATCTACGGGTGATAATGGTGCTAAGATTCAACTCGATACCTGATGCATCTTGTATGCTCCTTCAAAACTGTTTCACTATGGGTCTCGGTCGCTAAAATTGCTTGCTGGTAATCCATGCGAACGAATCACAAATATCACATATAAAATAGTTAAAGATGTTGGTTTCCTTGTATTATGCACTAGATTGAAGTGAATGCATTTGGTCAAATAATAAAAAATGACATAGATGCTTTTATTCCTTCTTTGGCTCTTAGGAAATCATCTACAAAGTGTTCACATAAAGTGAATGTCTACTCAGCTTTCTTTGTTCAACTTGACTTGTTGGCAAGTCAAACGTATAACAATATACTCAACAAACTTATCTCTTCATTCTTGGCCAATTGAAAACCTATTCATGTCTGTGTACATTTTGTCACCTCTGGGATGAATAGTCATCCTAGAATAGTGAGACTTGGCTAAAATGTCATCAATCAGTCTCTAGTATTCTATTGATTGAACAATTTTTACGATGTGATGAAAGATTATGTGTAGCAAAATACCTAAAAAAGCCACATATTAACTTCGATGATGGTCTAAAAGGAAAATCAATAACAAATTCTAATTGTTTCCACTCCATGAACATAGAACTAAGTGTTGCACGTCTTCTACTCAAAGCATCACCTACCACATTTTCTTTACCTAGAGTGTATGCAATACAAAAAAATATGAAGCCACGAACTACATCGACCTCTATTATCTCAGATTCAAATCCTGATAGACATTTGATAGATTTAGATTAGTGTATAGATCAAACCTCTCGCCCAACTGATGATGTCTCTAAGACTTACATGCAAATACAATAGCAGCCAGCTCAAGATCACGAGCTGGATAATTCTTCTTGTAGGTCTATGGCTATCTACTAGCATATGCCACTACCCTACACTCTTGCATCAAGACAGCCCAAGTCCAATACTTGCTTGGGCCAAGACATATCCCATGCTCAGAAACAACATGACCAAGAAAGTGAACTTCTTTTCTCCGGAAATGACATTTGGACAATTTCACCTTTAGCTGCTCCTTAAAACGTCAATTACTACTCTCAAATGTTTCCTATGCTCTTCTTCATCTCTTGTATAATAAGAATATCATCCACAAAGACTACCACGAACTTATTTAACGACTCCCAAAATACTCGACTCATCAGATTACCAAAATAAGCTGGAACATTGGTCAGTCCGAACAATACGACTAACCACTCGAATAACATGTTTATCTGCATAAAGTAACCTTTGCAATACAATCACTTTCCA
Source organism: Allium cepa (assembly GCA_030765085.1). Classification (NCBI taxonomy): domain Eukaryota; kingdom Viridiplantae; phylum Streptophyta; class Magnoliopsida; order Asparagales; family Amaryllidaceae; genus Allium; species Allium cepa. Next base: position 571,265,544 of record CM060932.1, on the reverse strand, counting down.
CTCTAAATTAAGCAAAACCAACAGTCAAGTTAACCAAGAAAAATATCTTTGCTCCAACAAGCTGATCGAACAAATCATTGGTGCAAGGAAATGGACAATGATTCTTTTTTGTTAGCTATTTGATTCTCGACAATCAGTGTAGAACCATAAGGAACAATCTTCCTTTGTAGTGAGAACTATCGGTGCTCCCTACTTTGAGATACTTCTATGATTAAAATTATTCTGCACAAATTTGCATACTTGCATATAATTCTCTCTTCGCTCCTTTGGAGCCACTTGTCTAAGTGGTGTACCAATAGGCCCAACATCTTTACCAAGATCAATTGTTAAATCATTTTATATTTAGAGATGAAAACCAGAGACCACTACCAAAGCATCTGGAAACTCTTGAATAAAAGGGATAGAAGATAATTCGCGTTGTGATGGATCAACCAAATATAGGTAACTCAACATCATAATGATATCAGGCTCGCAAAATACATCTAAGTCACCCTACCACTACTCCTCATCCAAATTACTCTTTTATCACAATTAAACATTTCCCCATAATACGTCATCTAACCCACTTCTACAATCAGTCTATACTCCAAAAATCCAAGTACATACACATTGCATTATAATTCTATGTAACATATTAATAATTCCAACCTAGGTTATACCATACATAAGTGTGTCAATACTCCAGTAGGATTTGACATTTCCATAAGATCATGCATGATATGAGCCTCTAACTACAAATAATCAACCATACTGCTAGATATAAAAGTATGAGATGCTCCAGTGTTAAATAAAGTATGAATGAGAAAATCAAAAAGAAGCAGTATACCTTCCATCGTGACTTTCTTCCCTTTATGAATCTTTGTTAGTCGTTTGGTAGCACTACGAGAACCATCAAGTGTGTATGTTTGCACTACTTGTCCTGTCTTACTTAAGGCTGGGATCTGTCGCTTTATGTACTCAAACCGAGTGTAATTTAACATTTAACATTTCCTAAGTTTTCTCTAAAGTTTTTAGCAATGTGGACCCTCATTTGGCATCTCTTACATGTGATCTTCCGCTTCTTGAATTTACCTTACCTTTCTTTGCCTATGCCTTCTTTGTGTTTGATTTGTTGGTTCCTAGTTTTATCCTCCTTTATCGGCTTTTCTTCCATGACCAAGTAGAAGTGGTGTTAAGCAATGCCATCTCCACTAAACTCTCAAATGTGGCTCCCATCATTTTGTGACTAAGGGCCAAATATTTAAGCAACGATCTCAAGCCCTTTATAAATTTCATACCCTTCTTTGCTAGAGTGTCCACTAAATCTAATCCAAACTTAGTAAGCTCATTAAACTAATTTACATACTCCTTCACCATCATGTCTTCCTGTTGTAAAAGAATAAATTTCCTAATTTATACTCATCCTTCATCCCTTGGCACAAATTTCATTTCAAAACGTCATTTGAAATCTCCCTAAGTCATGTCTTACTCGTTCATCTAAGCAACAACAATATCCTACCAATTTAAAGCTTTCAATGTAAGTGCCAAGAATCAAGTTGTCTTCTACTAGCGTCACCTAATTCCATCACCTTAAATATTTGCTTACAAAATCATAGCCACACCTTTGTATCCATATTTGGTACTAAACCAACAAATAATGGGGGCAAACAGGTAAATTTCAAAAATCCTATTCCATTACGGATCTTATTGGGCGTATGAGGTCTAAATTTATTTACATCTTATCTAAATTTATTTTAAATAAAATCAATAATTTATTAAATTTACAAATAAATTTTTATTACTATTATGTTTATAATATATATTTTAACATGTGTATCATATACATATGTGTGTACACGTGTACACATAACATAAATAGTGTGTATAGTTTAACATGCATGTGTGTAAGCGTTGGGATTTACATCGCAATGGACATGTTATCCCCTCTATATACATATGAGTTGTTTAACATACACGCACATATATATATATATATATATATAATTTAATATAATATAAAATAGTGTTTATAAAATGTAAAGTGTGTGTGTGTGTATGTTTCAAATTTTAGATCTAGATTGAAAACTTAAAAAATTAAATTTATAACATATACTTATAATATACATACATACATATATATTTGAATAATATTTATAAATTATATACATATATTAAACAAGATATGTATATAAATATGTATTGATGTAAATTAATAATTATACACATGTACATCTAATTGTAAAAAACTACTTTTTTTTACTTCAGGTCTTAAACATATTTTAAAATTTTCATTTTTAATATATTGATTTCCATATAAAAATCAACACAAAATTAAATGGAATTATTTCCAAAAATAAACCTAAATATATACTTATTGTATTAAATACTTACATGTACATATTTTATGATATATATATAATATATATATATATAATTAGACATAATATTAAATTTGAATAATGTATTTATACATATTATATTCGTAGTTCAACACATACATACATACATACATATATATATATGTATATATATAGCGTTTCGAAAGCTTTACATAAATAAATAAAATATAAAACATGGCTTATATAATTATGTTTATATTAAAATCAATATTGTTTCAAAGTCATTTTAATACTATTATTATTGAGTAGAAAAACGTTTTTTCTTTTGGTCATGAGCAATATATATAAATATATTTACAAAATAAGTTTTTTAATATGTACATATATACAACTTCATTTAATGAAGGCAGCACAAAAATATATAGATTCATGATAAACACACACTATCTAAATATGCATATAACATAATAAACACTTATATATAGTGTAAGTAAAGGATTTATCTTGTCCAAAACCAAGATCAAATACCTCGAAAACCTGAATTGAGTAACTCCTAGAATCAGTATCCAAAATCTAGAAGAGCTACTAATATGAAACCAACAACCGACAATCTTCAAATCGTATTTAATTTTTGTTTTACTGGCTTGATAATTTTTACAGAAGGAGGACAAGATAGGTTCGGCCATGAGTGGTCTAGCAGGAGCAAAAAGAGAGAGCTCTAAAGCAAGGTTCTGAGATGAATAAATAGCATATGTCCTAAGGAGAAAAAAGTGGATCCCAATCGTCCTTTCTCTCTTACCTTTTCATCTCATTGTTAATCAGCATTCAATCCTTCTTTAACCCTATATAACTAGCTATAACATGCTAATTTCTAGGTCTTTGAACTTCTTCAAGCCCAATCAAACAAAAGTGCAATTAAATCCAACTCAAATGCTGATCGATGTCGTATATCGATACATATGTCTATAACTATTTTATACACACTACTAATATTGATTAACGAAAATTAATAAATTTTATAGTTAATATTTTATAAATATTGATTAGTTTAATTAATTTATAACAACTATAATTAATTAATTAATCTGGTGGTAACAGGAGTATTAACGTTTTGGTTATGTGACTCCTAGGTGTAAATACGGTCGAACAATTCGAATATTAATGATCATACGTCACTTAATAAGGGTGTGATAATTTGGTCAAATTTATTGCTTACATAGCCTCGGTAAAATCCAGTTTTACATTATTTAAGTGTTACTCGATAGTGACAATTATTTACACCAGTTATTTTCGTCAAAACTATGTCACATTAGAACTTATGGAATTTGATAATGGTTGAAATTCCATAATCATCCATATTCAACTTGTATATTCCAAACACAAAATCCTTGGATCAATAATGACAATTATTATTGACAAAACTGCTCTAGCCAGGGACTCTGACTTTAAATTGACTTTAATTGACCACGATACTAATCTCATATAATTGAGGAGACGAATTCTCTCTTGAATAGTGTCTCAATTCCAGTGCTTCCACTCGACCCAACTATAGTCATTCGATAGATGTCATGCCAAGATTTAATTATAATCAAAGAGGAGTGTCCACACTAAAGCTCGATAGTATTCTCAAGTCGAGGGAATTGTGTAATATTATAACGTTGATATTTTCTTTTTGACCTTAGTCATATTAACCAAAAGAAAACTATTGAATAGGTCACTTCATAGTTTTCTAATAACGTTAAATATGTAACCCCTTAGTACCCCCAAGCAGCCATGGATATTACATTGCCCAACATTTGGAGAGCATTGCATACTCTAGTCTCTATAGACGTGACGATATCACAGATCTTGACTGGGAATATTTAAAATGGTATGTTTATTTCATTGTAATAAATCACTTATGACTACAACATATTGTAACTACTATCAAAAAACATACCATTTATGGATTTTCTATTAAATATACTTTTAGTTAAATTAACTAATTAATATAACACGCATATTAAGTATATAATAGAAAGTAAACTCCTTTTAATTCAAATAAGATTGATTATTGAATTATATATATATAGCAATTACATAATTGCCCTAGGGCATATTTATAACCCTATCAATCTTCCATTTGCACTTGGGATCAATTATAGAATCTCAATCCCATCCCTTCAATCAGTTTGATGATAAATGATCCAGTTATACCTTTCATGAATGGATCTACTACGTTGATTTAATTATCTACCCTGTCAATCAACTATCTTCGAGGTTGATAAATAACCTTTATCATGTGGAACTATTTAGAGTATATTTCTTGACTTCCAGTGAGCTCTTATCATTATATAATTATTACTCTTAGCTCACTTATAAATTTTTGCATTTACATTTTAACATTTTTTATCCTAGCACTATCCATGGCGATGTATTTAGCCTTTTAGCTGAATCAGTCACAACATTTTGTTCGAAACATTTCCAACTTAAAATTCTTTAACTAAGTTTCGAATATGAATTGAATATTGACACATTATACTCGATGCCACTTAAGAAGTACGAGTCTATAAACTCCTTCATAAGAAGTACATTGTTTCTATAAATATTTGTCTAGTATTTCATAAATATTCGAGAACACTCCAAACTACCATTTAGTGATCTTAATTTGGATTTGATATTTGCATCAAAAACATTAGCAAATTACGATATAGTAGACAGTACATCATATATGATAGTTCGTCAATACATAAGGAATACATCTTATAAGTTTCATATTAAACATTTTAGTATGGTGTCTATGCATATTGTTTAGGACATTCACAATATCCCTTTATACCGATTATAAAAGACATCATTTATATACCCAACGTTGAGTATTAAATAACCAAAATGTAATGATTTTTTTGACTCATGTACATAATTGGTATTACCTTTTTAGCAATATTTTAGTACCTTTAACAATTCTTTCTTATGAACACATGATTCCTTTGCATTTTAATAGAAATTCAAACTATGTGATATTTCTATCAAAATACTTGTTCAATTCTGATGCTTTAGAATAATACTTTTGTACTTGGATCATATGTGTAAAACCTACAAACTCAATATCCCTTCCACTAACTTCGAAGCACTTTGATTGTTATGTGTGAATAGTCTATTCTAAATCATTATTTAGAATTTTCCATCCCAACCAATATATACCAAGGCAAAAAAGTTATACCAAGCGATAATTTTGTGAGTAAATCTAAATTAATTTAAGTACGTTGACCAACGAATATATTACGTTGATTTCAACAATTGAAATTTTAGATTTGTGTATGACCATATCGTAAAGTCAATACTCTTAATGGTTTAATGTTAACATTACCTATTCTAGACATTAATAAGAAACTCATAGTTTCTCTTCATTATGCAAGTATACTTATTAGGCATTCTAATGCGTTGTGTTCATTTAGGTTTGTTTAATTTCATTTCGTCCCTCGTATTAAGTTTTATCCTTAGATTGTATCCAAATCCATTTTACTACCAATAATTTGTAAAATAAATTCCTTCACTACAAAATTGATATTTCTTGTAACAACAGTTATTTCTCAGTGTAATAGAAAGAAGTCAACTCAAATACACTCACCATTAAGCATACTTGCTCAACAATTTCAATTACTCCATAACAACACATCATGTGTATCATGGGGAGAGTGACTTTTGACATTGAATCTTTATTCATTTTTAGGCATGTTTAGAACTATTTCAAATATACTTACTTATTCGATCAAATCAAATCATTTTTATTTTCCATTGCATGTTATTTTATTTACTTAAGCTTATCATAGACATATTACATGTGTATCAAATACACATGTTTTTAATAACTCACTAGTGAATACGACGAAGTACAAGGAACCATTTTGGTACTAATAGACTTACGATTGCATATACCTATATGTATCAATTCGAAGAGTTCATCAACTCTTATAATGTTGCTGCCGAATGGGTGCTATTCCCTTTAATTTATTAGACATAATTCACTAGTACCATATGATTCATATTCATGTAATGAAAAAATTATTTCTCAAAGTAGTGGCTTAATCTATTATTCCATAATAATAGTAAACAATTTCAAATACTTCTATATTTTCCAATGCATCGCTTTTTTATGAAAACAAATACCGCCTTATATTTTTATTTATATGAAAAATCCATAATATTCATATTAAAATAAAACTATGTTTATTATTCTGTTAACTCTAGAAACAATTATTATTTCATAAATAACGTTTGGTATATTTTACAAAAATAATTTTCTTCACTTGATGCGACCAATAAGAGCGATATGGCATGCTCCCACTATTTCCGCCACTGTTATAATAGTATATGAAATACGAAGTTCTATTTAATCACTTAATAGAGGTTATTTATTCCTTCTATGATAACTAGTTTATAGTTGAGAGTTTTTTGATAAAATATCTTAAAATCAAAGAAATAAATCCTATAGAAAATAACTTTTTATTTGAAAATACATTTTGAAACGGAAATAATATTTCTCATTCCAATGTTAAGTATACCGATAATTTACAATTTCGTTTTCTATAAGCATCCCATAAACTTTTTGCATGTCTTCTCATGTCGTACCTCGCCCATTACCCATACCTATCTCTTCTTTGTCTCTTCCTGCCAACCATCTCCCTCCCTATCCTTTCTCTGACCATCCTCTCTCGCCTATCCCTCCTCCTTCTCCTGATCTAACTTGCACTTCTCTACCTATTTTTCCTTCTCCTATCCCTCCTTCTCCTTGTCCTATTGATACTCCTTGCTCTAATTCTTTTCCTCCTCTTCTTTCTACTTCACCTTCTCTTCCTTCTATTGTTCTTGCTCCTGCTTCTCCTCTCGCTCATGCCAACATTACTCAACTTGTCTCCTCTTGGTCTTCTCATTCCAGCTCGAAGCCTAGAAATGCTTGTGCCTATCCCTATGCACTTTGATATTCTTTATAATGTCTCTCCAATTTAACTTCCCAAGAAGTAGTAGATGAAGGCATTAAAGTATGGTATGTTTGTCTGGTGGGTTTTTTCTTGGTTGGTACAGTGAATTCCATGGCAGTTAAAGATCACCTATATAACGACCCAGAATTCCTGTCATTTGAAACTCGTATATTTAATTGATTTTAAATATTAACAAGTAAAATTTGTAAGTCGAATAAATGTTATTTCGAATATCTAGATTTAAATTAGGTAATTAAATCGATAAAATAATATTTGAAATTACGGAAATAATTGGAAATTAGGTTTAATGTGATTAAAATTGATTTGTAAAGTCGTATTAAATTATATTGGAGTTAGAATGATGTTATAGAACTTTTAAAATCGAATTAAAAGTTAATTTGTGGAAATTGAATATTTTAATATTTAATTGACGAGTAAAAAATAGTCATTTTTCAAACAGTCTCGGATTTCGACGAAACCAGTTTCATCGGATCTGTAATGTTAAATTATTGTAACATTTCAAATTTCGTGTCAATCAGATTTACGGTTTGTCCGGGGCAAGCTAAAACGCGTAGAAATCGGTTTAAGTGAATTTTGAATTTAAGTAGTCGATTTGAAAACCTATCTTTCAAATATGATCGAATTGGCTCCTGATATATATTCCATTGCGTTCGAAATAGGGGTAAAACATTATAAACACCAAGCTGCATGCTTCGTTTGGAGTTCAGAAAAATTTCGGATGAATAGTGTTTCAGAATTTTCTATATAAGGCCCCCAATTTCTTTCATTTGCATACAAAACCCTAGGGTTACAGCAGCCGCCACTCTACTCTTCAATGGCCGAAATCGTGTCTTCGTATTCTTCATTTTTGTTCAAATCCATCGACTTTTACGCGAATTGTTCAACTGCAAACTTGTAGAGCTCGGCACGACGAGCAAATCCAACGGTTGTGATCGTTTTTTGAGCTATAGATCAACGGAAAAACATGTTCAAAGTTGTGCCATTCAACCACGGTTTTTGAGATGAAGGAGAGCACCGACTTCACTGTTGTCGTGGCCAGAGGTCGAGCTCGAGACGAGCTTTCGTTTGGCATAGGTTGATCGTGTTCTCGATCAATGGAGGAGGCACAAAAATTGATGAATAGGGGCGGCCAAAATGGTTTCTCACGTGCGTTCGTAACCTGGAAAAGAAGAAAGGCACTAGCGGCCCTGATCTCATGTTGCTGTTTGAACGGCCAAGATGAACTAGGTTATAAATAATAATAAAATTTGTAAATTAATGTATATAATAATTCGTGAATGTTTAAAACACCATAACTTTTTCATACGAGGTCCATTTCGCACAAAACGAATTGCGTTGGGTTCGTATTCGCGAATACTATGCGATGGAGCTACTTTGGAGTTGATTGGAGAAAGTGATAATTTTGGGTAAAATTAAACGGGCGTTTAATTTTATTCGGAATGAAACGCTGAAACCGCTACTGGAAGTAAGGTGAGAACTTCTCACTCAATTGAATTTGTTTCGATCTAAATTTTAAATAGTTAAATTTAAATATGCTTGATTGTGTGATTGAATGATAAATTGCTAACTGTTGTATTGAAATAGACCATATACGCCGCATATTAAGCTGAGGTTATTATATTTAACACATATACCGCGATATTCCACCTTGAAGTGGAATTGGTATTATATATGTACTTGGAGTTAATTTCTTGCATTATATAGCGGATGAGACCCTATTGCGCTGCATAATAGCGGATGATATTTTATATAAACCCATGTACCGCGATATTCCGTCTTGAAACGGGATTGGTATTGTGCTAACATTTATGGATGCAGGGAAACAGGTTGGAGGGATTCAACTGGATTCCTAGTTGGATCCCTCAAATAATTGAATTTGTTTCAATGTTTTGTGTTGATTATTTATAATCTCTATGTGATTATCTTTGTGATTGAAAACGTTGAAGGCTAAAATTTAGTCGAATATAAGTAAAAATTTGATTTTTGAAAATCCAGGTTGAAAGTTTATATTAAAATTTATTTTTGAGAATTGGATAAATTTAAAAGAAGGAATTCTAAAATAATAAAGTTCTATTTTTAATCTTATTGAATAAAATTTCAAAATATGGGAAAAGCTTTAATAAATGGATTTGGGGTAATATTATTTAAAGGTTGAAGAATTTATTCAAAATACGGATTTTAAAGAGTTTGAGAAATAAAAGAATTTGTTTTCCTTAAAAGGAAATAAAATTTGAAACCCATTTGGGAATTGATTTTAGTGATTGAAAATAAATCTTTTGAAAATCCATTTGGAAATTTATTTGGTGTTTTGAAATGAATTTGAAATCAATTGAAAAATTGAATTGTTGTTGAAAGTGAATATTTGAAATCGATTTGAAAATCGTATATCAGTGAATATTTGGAAATTTAAATTCACCATGGAATTTATAAAGGAAAGGGAAATTGTTTAAAAATAAACATTGATTTATTTTTAAAATGTGGAAATAAATTTATGGATTTGGAACGTAAATTTAAAGTAAACCGGTAAGGATTTATTTAATTGGTTTAAATGAACCATTTTGAAATGAAAGTGTATTCTCCCTGGAAAGCCGAATAAAATTTCTGAATAGCTTTGAAAAATATACACATATCTATATATATATAAAATTCTTGAATTGGTTTTGAAAAGGATACTTTGGAGAAATTAACTTCATAAATTGTTTTAAATACTTTAGGTAAAGATTTATTAAGTTGATATAGAAATAATTATTTCTAAGATTTAATCAATAATTGCTTTAGAAAATAGTTATTTAAATAGTTAACTCTATTTACTAATTTTTATTTTGAAAATTAGTTTGGACTTAAGTTATATGTAATATTGGTATAATATTTTTTATAACCAATATTTTAAGTAAAGTGTTTAAAGAAAAATAGTTTTATTTCAAAGTGTTTTCCCGTTATATTTTGGATAAGTGTTGTAAATTATTTTAAAGTATTTGTACTCGGCAGATTTCTAGTGAAAATGAATAAATATTAGGAAGTGTTTCCGCGTAAGGAAAAATGATTTGAAATTTGTTTTCAAAAGCTGTAAAGGTGAAAAGTGATTTGAAATTTGTTTTCAAATGGTTGAAGTATGGAAAAATACATCTTGTAAAGATATCTTTGGAAAATAAATAATTTAGGAAATTATTTGGAATCTGGTGATGGTTACTAGTGATACGTTCCTAATTTGGTAATGTGGCATACAAAGTGCTACTGATCATTTGTTGATCAAAGCATAGCTTTTGCGAAAAGCGTAGCTTTAGGACGAGACTTCATCGGACCTCACAACCCGGTAATGGTCAAAACAGGAAAGATGCAGCAAGGTTATAGGGAGTAGCGCCCCTTAGGGTATGTTCATTTCCTTCTGGATAGAGGTGGTATCATGGTTTGGACCCCAGATACTTAACCTATGTTGTTGCTGCAAATTTATTACTTTATGGTTGTTGGTATTGAGGATCCTCAGATAAAGGTTGTTTACAACCGGGGGATGGCATACTCGTGTCAGTAGATACCTACTTTTGTAGAGGTAACCTAGCCTTGTGTTGGCAGAGATCCGGTTAGGTTCTCGGGGCGTCCTTCTAGAGGCGTATCCATGTGGCAATGGGAAGTTCCTTGGCCTGACCATTTGTTGGAAATCCAAAGAAACAATACAAGCCCTGTGCGGTTTTATTAATATTGTACTTTCGAAATGTTTTCCTGCACTTTGCACTTATAGTAATAATATCAAAGAAATTTACGTATCAAGCATGTTTAACTATCATAAGGAGAAATCTCCTCCAATTCTGCGTTTGCATTGTGTGTGTGGCGGGAGACCTTATGGTAGTTACATTTTCTAAAAGCATTGCGAATCTATTTTAAAATATTTCTTTGTTTGTTTTTTAAAAGATATAACTATTTTAAGTTCTCACACCAGTCACATGACTGACCTGAAGTTTATTGTTCCCTTCCTAAACTCTTGGTGCCCATCATTTTCCACACAGGTAGCCTAGAGTCAGTTTATCAGGATATTCTGGAATTCAGGAGGTGCTGTGGAGCTCTAGAGGCGAGCTAGATGGCGAAACGTATCACTTGTATATGATATTATCTCTTCCGCTGTGTATCCACTTGTAAGGACAAGTTCATATAATTGTCCGGTTGTGTTGTGTTGTAAGTTGACTCTGATGATGTAATGTATAAAATGTACAGTTCTTTTCATTTGAAGATTATTCATTTATCTATTATATGCTGTTCCACTGCGATTGTGAGATTATGATATTGTTTCTATTGCTTCTTCTTTCTTTCTTCTTCTACCTCTTCTTCTTTAACCCTAAGGATTCGGTTTTTCGGCCTTCGATTGCTCGGCAGTTGATATAGTGGATGTATTAATGTAGATTTTCGAGAGTCGAAAATCCCGTTCCTTACAACCTATATAAGGCATGAAAGCTTAAAGGTTCATATGAATTATTTTTTGACAAGCAGAATTATTACCTCAAATTTTCAAATGAATAGGACAAGATACAAGTTCTTATAAAGGACCCTCTTTATTAGAGGTCAGATGTTTATTATTTCTAAATGGAACCCTTCTTTTGCTTCTGCCCAGGCTATTGTTTGAACCGTACCTATTTGGGTACATTTATATAGAATTCCTATACTGACATGGATGCTATTGGGCATAAATTGGTTGGCCTGTCATCTAGCAAGACTAGTTTGCGATGAAAATAATGAAAGGATGAAGAGATTTGAGTATGCAAAATGTTTAATAGAAATAACACCTGATAAAGAATTACCTGAATTTTTGGCATTGGGAGATGACTCATGCCCTAATATTTTGGTTGAGTATTCATGGAAACCCTCATTTGCACCCACAGTAAAACATCTAATAATCAATGTGAAAGGATAATTGATACAGAGAAGGATGGAGCTAGTAAAAATAAAATTGTTAGCAATCAGGATGTTAGTGGAGAGAGTTCTGGAATCAAGGAAGGACAAGTAAGTAATGAAAAGAAATTTATTTAGTTAAAGGTTAATGAAAACTGAAACTAGTTCTAAAATTTTATAGGAAAATTAAAAGGATGATCGGGCTAAAAGGTTGTTATTACCGTTGATGATGATATCGAATTAGACACTCCAACTATTGAATTACATAATAATGTAGGGATTGTTGTATCAGGGAATATTGATGTTGCTTTTGATTAGACTATTTCTTGCCTGATGATTCTCCATGGCAGAAGCACAGCAACATGATATCAATTGTAATGAAATTGGTTAACCCAGTCATCTTGGCTTCTGAAATTGGTCTCTTTGCTACCCATAACACTTTCTCCATGCTTCAATAATTGAATGATGAAAATGAAGGAAATGAAGAAGAGTTACTGTCCCAAACCGTTATCTTGCATCCTAATAATATGAATTGCACAGTGACTGAAATAACTCCAAGCATTATCAGTGGCAAGTGCCTTGACATGCATAGTGATATGCATAGTGCTATGCACTATCTTCATAAAATCAACCTACCTCTTCTCTGAATGATCCTACCTCGCAGTTGAACCCTCTTTCTTTAGGTAAATCCAATTCTCCTTATATATCATTAACTCTTCCCAATCAAATCTTCTATGACATTGAAATAGTTCACCCAAACAATCTTCCTCTTGTAGAATCTATCATTAAACATCTCCATCCCATATCTACTTTCCCTGAATCCTCGTTCAAGAAAAAAGGGGAGGATCAAAGAAGGTTATCAATCAATAAACTACTTCATCTGATTTAGACAGAGGTGTTCACTACTCCTTGGAACAAACTTCTTTCACAATGCCATCAATTATTAATCCTCATGCTTCTTCCTCTGGGGTTAAAACCAAAGCTGTTACATCAAATTATAATGATTGATAGAATTGGTTATTAGAATATTAAGGGTACAAACTCCATAGCAAAGCAACTTGAAATCAATAACCTTATCTCTACTTACAAAATTCAACTCATAGCTATTGCAGAATCAAAGGTTAATTGTGTTAACGCTATCATAGCTGCCTCTACTATTAACCAACACTGGAAATACATTCAGAACCTATCTCAAGTTCCTTTTGGAAGACTTCTCATATTATAGAATCCTATAATTTTTTCTATCTCTCCAATATGCGTTCGTAGACAGTTCATTCATTTTGAAATCTCCTGCATCCCTTCCTCTTCAACTTTCTTCCTGACTTTTGTATATGTTGAGAATAGTAGTGTGCATAAACAACTCCTCCTTGATAATCTCCCTTCTTTGCAACCCACTAATTCCCCATGGCTATGCGTTGCAGATTGGAATTGTATGAAATTTTCTTCTGATAAAAGTGGAGGTGTCCCTTTGTCTTATCAACAAACTAGAACTCTTAATAATGCAATATTTGACTATAATCTCTTACCTATAACTGCTAATGGTTGTTACTTTACTCGGTATAACTCAAGTAAATCTAATAGGACCTTATGAAAGCTTGATAGATCCTACCAGAATTTCACTTCCGTCCTAAATTGGCCTTCTCTTAACACCATCATCCCTCCTCCATCATTATATGACCAATTACCCTAGGTTTTGGATTGCGGAAAGGACTTTGTGAGAAGATATTCCTCATTTTCATTTTTTAATACTTGGTCTGATCACCCTGAGTTCTTAAATATTTTTTTATCACCGTTGGAGTTTACATGTTTTTGGAAACCCTATGTATATTTTGCAGGCAAAACTTAGATCTCTTAATGAAAATCTTAGGAAGTGGGCTCATGCTACTTTTGGGAATGGGAGAAGATTATCTTCCTCTATTAGAGAAAATTTATTTCAGGTACAAAGAGACATTCATATTTGTTTTGATAATGTTGCTCTTGCAAATCTTACAGAACAAGAAGTTAATCTTAATAAAAATCTTGCTAAAAATCTAATGGAGGAAAACAAGATGGCTAAACAGAAGACAAAGCTTAAATGGCATCTTCATGGAGACAAGAATTATGCTGTCTTCCATGAATCCCTCTGAATTTTGCAAGCTAATGCTAATATCTCCAATATTCTTGATAAAGATAGCACTCCCTACACCTCTCCTAACACCACTCAAACTGAATTTTTGGACTACTTTCACAATCTTCTTGCTAACTATGATGTCCCTGGTATCCACATGCAGCCTTTGCTCATCCTTCTCTCCCAACCATTTCTGATTATAACAAGGACAATTTAATTAAGGGGATTATTGAGGATGAAATCGAGAGCACTATCTTTAGTATGAATTCATCTAGGTCTCCTGGACCTGATGGAATTAATGCCCATTTCTTTAAGGTTTCATGGACTTTCATTAGTGATGATGTGGTTAGATTATCAAATTTTCTTTCAAACACAATAGAATGATATCTGGTATTAATGCTACCAAAATTGCATTAATTCCAAGATACAACGACCTTCTTCTATTAATCATTATAGGCCCTTTGCTTGCTGCAATGTAATATACAAGTGTATTTCAAGGATCATGGTAGCTAGAATGAAGATTGTGCTTACTGATGTGATATCTCCTAATAGGAGTGCTTTCCTTCATTCGAGAGACATCACAGATAATATCCTTCTTTCGAGTGAGCTCTTTAGAGGTTATAACAGGAAGAATATTTCTCGAAGATGTGTTTTGAAATTAGACATTCAAAAATCTAATGATGCCATTCAATGGAAATCTGTTATATACATTCTTCATAAAATGAATTTTCCCACTCCTTTTCTGGCATGGATATATACTTGTATATCAACTGTCAAATACTCTCTTAGCTGAAATGGTAATTCTTTTGGCTATTTTAATGCTACTCAAGGTATAAGACAAGGTGATTCTATGCCACCTTATCTTTTTGTTTTTGTGATGGAGCTATTTACTTGCCTCACTATTAATGCTATGTCCCATAATCTCCTGGATTACCATCCTTTATGCAAGAATACTGGTATATCTACTTTGTTATTTGCTGATGACCTCATGCTATACACTAAGCCTAATGTTAAATCAATAAATGGAGTCTTGGATATTTTGAATGCTTTTAAAAGGAAGATTGGATTATCTATCAACAGAAACAAATCCAAAATGAGGATAGCAGGTATGATTGAGCTTGATATGGCTGTTATATACTCATTATCTGGTTTATCTCCCTTTGGTGATAATGAAGATTATCTTGGTGCTCCCATATGCTCCTCCAAAGTTAGGACTAGTCAATGCCTTAAGCTTTTTGAAAAGATTACCTCTAAGATCTCCACTTGGCCAGTTTCTAAATGTTCAATGGTAGGTAGGCTTCTCATTGTCAAATCCAATGCTACTTCCATATGCCTTTATTATGCTAGAATTTTCATTTTTCCTTGCAAGCTCATTTCTATGATAAATTCTGCCGTAAATCACTTACTTTGGCATGGAAACCCATATTCCAGAAAGCTAATCCCTATTGCTTTTAAAACAATATGGTGCCCTTATGAGTATGGTAGGCTTGGAGTTATGAACATCAATAAATGGAATCATGCTATTCTTTCTTCTCATATTAACAAGCTTCTAAAGTATGACAGTAATTTATGGGCTACATGGAGTAGAAAAAAAATCTGATCAAGAAAAATTACTTTGGACTATGAGTCCTCCTGATGACTACATCTGAACTTGGAGAAACATTCTTCAAAGCAGGACTGTTTTTATCTTTATATTTCAAAGTGGCATGAAAATCATGGATGAACTCTCCTTTTGGTATGATCCTTCATCAGCCCAAAGGGTTATTCTTGCTGATGTTATTAACTATAATTTGAGAATAATGATAGGCATCAATGAGAAGGCAACTGTTGCTAGTTATTAGTCTTATGGTTTCATAAACCTCCCATACTCAAGTTCCTTCACTGTTTGGGCTTGTTGGAGCATCATTCATGGCAATTCATATAACAGTGTTAATGTTCATGCTCTGCGGAATGGCAAGCCTCAAGCTATAAGTTTTGTTTATAAATTCCTTGTTAAAATCCTTCCTCTTAACATATTCCTATGGCATTCCAGGATTTGGACCTCTGCCTCCAGTCCTAAAGATAATATTTTTCTATGGGAGGTTTTAAGAAACAGGCTTCATTCGCTAGACAATCTTAATGCTATAGGAATGTTCAGTGTTCTTTATTCTTGCTCTTTGATAGTGAAGTGGAGACTGTTTCTCAGTTGTTCTTTGAGTGTGAGTTTTCTTATTTTATATGGGATAGCACTTTGAATTTCCTGAACTTACATAAGCCTAATAGAGTTGCCTCCTTGGAATGGTATAGCATTTTTAAAGCGACGAGATGGAAGACTATTAAGGGTTCACTCTTGTTAAGAGTGCTTAAGAAGGCTATTAACCTTATTTGGATGGAGAGGAAAAATAGAGTGTTGGGTGGTCGTTTCACTACTAAACATGTACTGTTCCTATCCATTTCCAATCATTTTAGACCATAAGGTTATTCCTCTTTTTTGTGGCTATTTGTTCTATTCTTGTATTTCCGGATGGTATGCCATCTTTCCTTGTAGTCTTATTTATTTCATAAATGGTAGGGGCCCATTGATCCCAGCTGGCTTTGCCAAAGTAGTAGTAATAGTAATAATAATTATTATTTTACCATTCCCGTTTTCGATATTTATTCATGAAGCAGAAATGACAATTCACTCTTTTCATACCACATATGCCTTAAGTTGCATGTACTCTTGTACAATCGCTTTACTTTTCAAATGGTCGAACAATTCAAAGGAAACACTTACTACAATATCATAATGAACTAATTACAAAAGTGATTTGGTCATCCTTAATTTTTAAGGATATCAAACAAGTTGTACTTTATGTAAATTGATCGAACTAACATAACAATGACCGAATTCTTATACCCATATTGTAGCTTTTGGTTTACTGTTACATTTAACACAATAAGATCATGATAGTAATTAATCATATTGAGTACACGATATCACATTATGGTTTAGTCACATATTTCAAATACACTAATTTCATCGAAGTTACGTACATTACGAGTTGTGACATTCATGGTATAACATTTATATATGATTGTAAATTAATTAAATATTCATATCCTTACATTGCTCTTAGAGTTGAAACTCATTGAAGACAATACACAGTCGTAGGCAAGTAAACACATAAGTGACCAAGTTACGAACACATTTAATAGTTATATAATTAGGTTCTTGCATAGGTCAACATGCAAAAAAATTATTATTAAGTGTTATCCAGCTTTAAGACCAAGCAAATTTCAAATGAATTTGGACATCGAGATGAAGACGAAAACAAAATAGTTTAAGGACTTGAAGGAATGCTTGGTAGAAAAATGGAAAAGGCTTTAAGGATTTGGAGCACAAAACTTTTGCATAGGGAGTGATTAGTATCAATCTCTTTTCAGGTCAGTACCAATATGATTTCAGGCATTTTGGAAGACTTTGGAGCTATGCTCAAGGTATGATTGGGCAAAGTGGTCATCCTAAGTCCCATTTTTGAATAAGTAGGCGAACAACTTCAAGAAGCTTTGTAGAAAAGGACAAGTGTTAGATTTTTCAGAATCTCTCGATAACAACTTGATTTCACGGTTAGGTGCTTGATGGATTGAAGTAAGAAGATGAAGTGGAAAAAGATGGAACAATCTATTATCAGAAAATCACGTCGGTAACGAGATGATTTTATTAATCTAGAGATATTAGCTCCCCTCCTACTTTTTTGGATTTGGAGTTTGAACTAGTATTTCGTGATCCAACGACTTTGTTGGGCAATTTCTCTATAAGTAGAAGACTTAGAACAATTGAAAAAGGATTTTTTGGCTATTCTATCCTACGTCTTCTATCTCTACCTTAGTTTATTAATAAGGAGTCTACTTTTACTATTCTAGACTATCTTGAACTTTAAATCCCTTATATTGTGACAAAAACATTCTATAATAAGATTAAAATTGACGTAGGCCTCAGATTGGACGAACCACTATAAAATTTGCATGCTTTCCACTATTTTCATATTGATTTTAGTTAGATCTATCTTCTATAATTTGAATGGGGGTGTTGTGCCACTTTTTGGCCCAACATTAAGTAAGCTTTATATTTCTATTTCTCCATCTCTTTAGTTCATTTGTGTGTTATAATTGATAAATATTTAATCAATTTCATTAGTTGCATAAATTTGTCAATGTTGATTATTTCTACTTTATAGAAAATGCTCTTGCAATATTTGAAAGGTTAAATGTTACCGTTTCATTTTTCTAATAAAGCTTCCATTAGAATTTTAGGTTTCTCACAACCCTAGGATGAAACATAAAAGAATTTCGACTTCTTTGGTAGGTGTTAGGTCTCGTATACCTTAGAATTATGATCTTGAGTAAAGCTCAACAAATCATAGACCCACATACTATAGATAACTCCTTATCATTTGTATCATATACAAACCTAATATAAAACCTGTAATTTTTAAAGTAGTTAATTAAAAGAAATCAATTAACAAATACTATAGAATTTTCACAAACATCGGAATTTGGCTATGAAACTTGCATTATTGGGTTTCTGGCCATTTTCTAATCAATTTTCATGTATAAAGTTTTCCAATCGGGGTTCAAATGAGAAAGTTATTGATATTAGATGTCTTTGAATCAGAAATAATAATAATATATGTAATCAAGGAAAAAAAATGTTACTAATGAAATAAATTAACGTTATAGAAATAATATGTGCAATTAAGGTAAAAAAATGTAATCAATGAAATAAATTAACATTAATAGTTTCTTAGGGTTTAAGCAAGTATAACATAGAAACAAAGTATCTCAATCGGTTTTAAAAGTAAAGTAATCAACGAAATGAAACATCAGTAATTCATTAACAAATTTTACAGCAACTGACCGACTTCTGATATCGATCGATCAACCATAGCGAGCGACCAATGGAGGGAGGCAGTCGACTAGTGTGTGTTTGCGACAGAGATGTCGACATGGACAAATTGGCTGGATTTAAAATAATTTAATCTAATGGCTGGCATTCATTCGAACACCTATAAATACGGGCATAATTTCTCACATTTCTTCTCATGTTTCTAGAGCAACGACAATGCTCTGTCATTTTCTCTTCTCCACAAATTCTTAATTATAAATAAAATTATAGTTTATATACCCATATACAAGTGGAGAATAGCATAGGATAATTGAGAAGAAGAATATGGTTGAATCAAATTGTCAAAGCCAAGGTAAATTATATATCCAGATCCGAATTTCAATTAAATCCAAATCTCTTCTTAGATCTAGATTTCTAATAGATATATGTATTCAAATAAGGAAAATAAGGGGAGTCAAACTAGAATAATATACATTGGATCTAGAAATTTGGAAAGCTAAAAAGGCAAGTGAGAAATTATATATTTTTATAAATATTAGACTTATATCGCTGTAAATCTATTCTTGTATGCCTAAAATTTAAACTGAGAGTTGTATGTTTAATGGCATACGCGTAATGAATTTATAAGTCTTGCCTTTATATTCTGGGATTAATAACTTAATTTTAATATTTCATGTACGTGAATATGGAAATTATTAAGTAGTAGTTGTCCTTGGAATCGATAAATTATGTAGTAGTCCCAAATTCGTAGATTTAAATGATTTATGCAAGTAAAATGTAAAATAGAGTTATCACAATAAATTACAGGAATTTTAGTATTTTAATTCATCGGAATGTAGGTTGGTGCAATGTAAATTTCTGTGGATTATCAGGTTTAGATTCATAAATAAATCTATGCTGTTTGAAATAACGAGGAACACACCTAAAAGAAAGAAATAATAAAATAGGGATACATACCATATCTTGTACTATCTATACCAATAACTACAAAAATATAATTCCTTGTAATCTCAATCGTAGCACAAATTCCCTTTTGGATAAGTTATAAAGATTTACAGTGTTTGTTGATACGCAAAGATTTTGATCAATGACAATGTGCTTCAACAAAAAAGGAAGAGATATGTGCAATGCAAAAGGAAGATCGACGAAGACCAAACAAACATAAGTATGATTTTTATATAGGTCTTAGTCTATATTTATTGTTAAAATATATCCTCAAGAGGCTTGCACGAACACTAGAACACATTTTATGAACTTCATTTTTATTTAAACTTTGACTGTGCATATTTTAGTAGTCCAGTCGACTGAACAGGAATGGCCAGTCGACTGAAACTGGTACACATATATAAACATGCACAGTTTCAGTCGATTGAACTTTCTGCACAGTCGACTGAATTTGTTCCTGAAAATTTTACGTCAATTTTCAGTTGACTGAATTCCCTACTCAGTCGACTGAATTTGAACCTACGAATTTTCTCTGAAACCTTTTTCCTCCCAAGAGTTGCAACCATTCTCCAATGGAAATGGAAGCATCTCTTGTTTGCAACCTTTAACAATAAATGCACCTCTTCTACAAGTATAAATACATGATTCTAACATCATTCAATTTACCGAATTCTCTTGCTTTAATCTTACTATTTTCTTGATCATATTCTCTAGATATTCTCAAAGCAATCACCAATCTATTGCTTGAATCGCTGTTTGTTTATAACATTCTTTCGATTCATAGCAATTCACATTTCCTAAATCTTCACAAACACATTGCATACTCTCGAGGATAAGATTATAGGAATATTGTACTACATTAGACTCATTAGTGATGACAAGAACACAACAAGTTGAATATTGTTTTTTAGTAATTGAGTTGAAGTCCTCTTCGGTAGTTGAGGCAAGAAATCCGTTCGGTTGTTCGGGTAAGTTGCAAACTTATTCCTCCGGGTGAACTGAGGGTTGTTAGTAGAATTCCTAAGAGAAGCTTAGGGACGGGACGTAGGACAAGAGGTCCGAACTAGTATAAAGTATTGGTGTCTACTTTATGCTTATCGTTATTTATCTATATCATTCCTCTATTCCATATTATACGATCCTACCGCATAGCCCCCTCTTTCAATTGGTATCAGAGCAAGGCCGTCCTATAACCATAACACTGTTATTAGACATATTGATAATATGGAAAATAACGCAAGTACAAGCACAACATCTGCCTATAGTTCTACATTTGCGGAAGGACAATCTACCCAAAGACCTCCTCTATTCAATGGACTAAACTAAAACTATTGGGCTATAAGGATGAGGATTTAAAGCCTGGAATGCTATTCAAGCAGAGTTCGTTGTACCCACAACCGATTATCCTACATGGACACAAATTCAAAAGAATGAAGCTAATGCAAATGCCAAAGCTATGAATATGCTATTTTGCGCACTGGATAGAAATGAATTCAACCGTGTTAGCATATGTACTACTGCATATCAGATATGGGAAACACTTAAAGTCATACATGAAGGCACAAACAAAGTTAAACAAACAAAGATATCCATACTGAAGAACCAATTCCAAAACTTTAGAATGCGACAAAATGAATCCATCAATGACATGTACTCGAGATTTCAAGACATTCATCATGCCTTAATAGGACTAGGAGAAAAATACACAGATTTTGACATTGTGTCTAAAGTTCTAAA
Source organism: Allium cepa (assembly GCA_030765085.1). Classification (NCBI taxonomy): domain Eukaryota; kingdom Viridiplantae; phylum Streptophyta; class Magnoliopsida; order Asparagales; family Amaryllidaceae; genus Allium; species Allium cepa. Next base: position 571,243,710 of record CM060932.1, on the reverse strand, counting down.
TTCACTCACTGATGAATGGGAGAGAAAAGTACTAGCAATCGAGAAAGCAAATGATCTATCTACAATGAAACTAGAAGAATTGATTGGAAATCTTGTGTCGTATGAAGTAAATATGCAAGCTAAGAAAGATCAAGCTCAAGAAAGAAAGAATGTTGCTTTTCATGCGGAAAAGGAAGAATCAGAGTCTGAAGATGAGGATCTAGCATTTATAGCCGAATTTTCAAGAATTTCTTAAAGTATAGAAAAGGAAACAAAAACGGATTCAAAAAGAATTTCTTGAACAAACCTTCATCCACAAATATAGAATGATTTAATTGTCACAATAAAGGACACATGCAAAAAGATTGTCAAGAACAGATGAAGGAAAATCAGAAAAGCTTCAACAAAAAAAACAAGAAGGATAAATTCAAAAAGAAGGCATTTTCTGTAACATGGGATGATTCAGATTCATCTTCATCCGAAAATGATAGTGATAGCGAAAATGAACAGGCAAATGTATGCTTCATGGCTCAAGATTCTGAGGTAAGTAATTTAACTTTCGTTGATTTAATTGAAGTAAACACTGAACTTTTAAGCACAATAAAAATTCTTAAAAATAAAATTAAGGAAATTCGTGAAAATCAAAACAAAGCTGAGTTTGAGAGAGATATGTTAAATGATGAAAAGAAAATTCTTGAAGAAGAACTTGAAAAAGTTCAAGAATCTTATTCAAATTTGGAAACTCAATTATCACTTTTAAGTCAAGAAATTGAAACTCAAAAGAAAAAGAATGATGTATTTGTTTCTGAAAATCACAAGTTAAAAATTAAGATTAAACATGTTGAATTAGAAAATAATAGTCTTCAAGCTAAATTAGATGACATCACTAAAAATGTTCTAACTTTAACAAAGGAAGAGAAAATCTATCTAAGATATTAGAAAATTCTCAATCATCTTCAAACAAACAAGGTTTAGGTTATAAAAAAGAGTCAAAAATTCTTAATAAGAAAAATATAAAACTTAAGAGGAATGTTGATTCAAAACAACAAATATTGCTAAAGAAACCTATTAAAACAAAAGTAGAAACCAAGGTAGTTAAAATTTGGGTACCAAAGACTAAAAATGTATTAACAGAAATAAATATATTAAAACATTTATGGATAATGTTCATCATAATGAAAACTATATTTATAAAAAGGATGCTGAAGCAAATTGGGTTAGGTTTCCTAAACTCTAACTTTTTAGGACCCTATTAAAAGGTGGGTACCAATAGTTTCATATTTATTTTCAAGTCCCACTCAAAAAGAAGAAATGGATATTAGACAGTGGTTGTTCAAAACACATGACCGGAGACAAAGATATGCTTACAACATCACATACTTTAACGGTGGCTCGGTTACCTTCGGAGACAATTCAAAAGGCTATATCATTGGCAAAGGAGACGTGAACAACTACGGTACATCAAATTTACCTTTTATAACAAATGTTTCATTAGTTGAAAATTTAAAACATAATCTACTTAGCATTAGTCAACTCTGTGACAAAGGTTTTAAAATAACTTTCTCGGATAATAAATGTAGTATTTTTGATCAAAACCAAAATCTTGTTTTCGAAGGAAATAGAGATAGAAATATTTATGTTCTAAATATGAATATTAATCAAAATACAAGTATGTGTTTACTTGCCAAAGATAATTATCCTTGGTTATGGCACAAAAGATTTTGTCATATAAATTTTAAAACTATTAGAAAACTTTCTAAAAATGAATTAGTAAGAGGTTTACCCAAAATAAACTTTAAAATAAATAATCTTTGTGATGATTGTCAAAAAGGAAAATTAACGAAATCATCTTTCAAATCTAAGAAAATATTTCGACTTTACAACCATTAGAATTACTACATATGGATTTATTTGGAACAACACAAGTTCAATCCATTAATCATAATCAATACGTATTTGTAATAGTTGATGATTTTTCAAGATATACATGGACTATTTTTATGAAAAATAAAAGTGACACTTTTGAGCATTTTAAAACATTTGTCAAAAGAATTCAAAACACTAAAGATTTGAAAATTAAAAATATTCGAAGCGATCATGGAGGCGAATTCGAGAATGAAGCTTTTGAAACTTTTTGTAAAAAGAAAGGAATAAATCATAACTTTTCCTTTCCTAGAACTCCACAACAAAATGGAGTTTTAGAAAGAAAGAATAGAACATTACAAGAATGCGCAAGAACATTATTAAATGGATGTTCTCTACCAAAACATTTTTGGGCAGAAGCCGTTGCTACTGCATCTTATGTATTAAATAGAATATCAATTAGACCATTAACTAAAAATACTTCTTATGAACTATTTAATAACAAAAAGCCAAATATATCTTATTTTAAAATATTTGGATGAAAATGTTTCATTTTAAATACAAAAGACCAACTAGGAAAATTCGATCCAAAAGCTGATGAAGGAATTTTCGTAGGATACTCAGAACGAAGTAAAGCATATCGAGTATTTAATAAATGAACAAACATAATTGAAGAAACTTTGCATATATCTTTTGATGAAAATTTTAATAAAAATTTTAATATAAAAGATGATGAAGAATTGATAAATATAGAAGAAACAAACCTTGAAAATAGTAATAATGAACTAAGATCTCCTCCTAGAATATTACGAGATCATCCAACTCAAAATATAATAGGAGAAATAAATTCTCAAGTTAGGACAAGAAATCAACTAAATCAAATGGGTCATGTAGCTTTCATTTCATCAATAGAACCTTAAAATCCTAAAGAAGCATCAACAGATGATTATTGGATTATCGCAATGCAAGAAGAATTAAATCAATTTGAACATAACGATATTTGGGAATTAGTTCCCCGTCCTAATAATTAATCAGTAATATGAACAAAATGGATTTACAAAAATAAAGTAGACAAACAAGGTAATATAACAAGGAATAAAGCAAGACTAGTAGCACAAGGGTATAATCAAGAAGAAGGTATTGATTTTGAAGAAACCTTTGCTCCCGTTGCAAGACTTGAAGCAATACGTATACTATCAGCCTTTGCATGCTTTCACAATTTTAAACTTTATCAAATGGATGTTAAAAGTGCATTTTAAATGGTTTTATTAAAGAAAATGTATATGTAGAACAACCTCCTTTATTTATACATGAAAAATATCTGGATCATGTATTTAAATTAAAGAAAGCATTATATGGTCTTAAACAAGCACCTCGTGCTTTGTATGAAAGACTTAAAAGTTATTTATTAAATTCGGGATTTAAAATTGGAAAAGTAGATCAAACGCTTTTTATTAAAAATACTACCAATGATATTTTAATAATTCAAATATACGTAGACGATATTATTTTTGGTTCAACAAATGAAAATTTATGTATAGAATTTTCAAATATAATGACTAATGAGTTCGAAATGTCTTATATGGGAGAATTATCATATTTTCTCGGACTTCAAATCAAACAATTAACAAATGGAATTTTTATAAACCAAGAAAAATATTGTGCTAATTTAATTAAACGATTCAGCATGGAAAACACTTCTGCTAAACCTACTCCTATGAGTACCACTACACATCTCAGCCGAGATGAAAATGGCAAAAGTGTAGTTCAAAAATTGTTTAGAAGTATGATAGGTTCCTTACTTTACTTAACCGCTAGTAGACCTGACATAATGATGAGTGTTTGTTTATGTGCACGTTTTCAATCTAATCCTAAAGAATCACACTTAAGAGCGGTAAAACGAATTATGCGATATCTTAACAACACTAAAGATTTCGGTCTTTTCTATCCAAAGGAGTGTCCATTTGAGTTAGTGTCATTCAGTGCAGCTGATTTTGGTGGATCTCGAACAGATAGAAAAGGTACAAGTGGTACTTGCCATTTCATTGGAAAATCACTTGTATCTTGGTTTAGTAAGAAACAAAATTGTGTCTCGCTTTCCACCTGCGAAGCAGAGTATATATCAGCTGCTTTAGCTTGCACTCAAGTTATATACATGCAACAAACACTTAAAGATTTTAATATAAATTTAACAAATTCTACAATATACTGTGATAATACAAGTACACTAAACTTATCTAAAAATCCGGTTAATCGCTCTCATACAAAACATATAGATATTCATCACCATTTTCTACGTGACAATATCGAAAAAGGAATAATTAATTTAGAACATATTTCTACCGAAAATCAAATTGCCGAAATATTTACTAAACCTCTATTAGGAAAATCCTTCATAAAATTACGACGAGAGTTAGGAATAATGTCTTTTAAAGATATCATATAGAGAAAGTTAGAAAACTCTACACAATTCAGTCGACTAATACTATATGCTCAGTCGACTGAATAAAGAAAAAAAATGAGATTTTCAATTTATTTTTCGAATATGTTACATAATATATTATAAAATAATAGTTATTTGTAAACAAATACATTTTTAACTGAATTATGGTAACCATTAAATCATTAAGTGGATGAAAAACTTTAAAGAATTATAACCACTATATATTTAGAAAATCCCTACTATAAATATATCTTAAAAATATTTCTTTTTCACAACTCATTCTCATGAATAAAAGCTTGAAAATTAATTATAAAATTGTCGTCCAACAACTCTTTTTCCCGGATCAACATCACCTCTTCAGTCGATAACACTCAGCTCAGTCGACTGAACTTAAGGCAGAAAGCAAATTTTTTTATAATTCAGTCAACTGATTCCTCTACACAGTCGACTGAAATACAAATAGAAACTTTCAGACAAAAATTCAGTCGACTAAAAATCCTGTTCAGTCGACTGAATTCAACTCAGAAAATTTTCGGCCTTCAATTCAGTCGACTGAACAGTCTATTTAGTCGACTGAACGCCAATTCCCAGGCAACTTTCCCCTTTTATCCACCAATTTTTTACCTATCCATTCACTTTTTACTTTCCAAAACAGTTTCTTCCCCAATTATTTTCAAAACCCTAGCCCCCAATTACTTAAAATTCACTCAAATCTCACTCAAATGGCACCAAAGAGATCAAGAGCTTCCTCTTCTTCATCCTTCGAGCCAATTGATGCTCAAATAGCGCAATGGCTTTACGATGGAGTAGCTGTCACTAGGTGGAATAAGATGAAGAATTCCCGTATTTTCGAGCATTCCTTTGTTGGTTTCCAAAGCTTTCAAACATGCAACATGCAAGCGTCAACCGATCAAGCAGGTTTAACTTCTCTTTTGGATTTGAAAAGAAATGACCATGCCATAAATAATATAATGGTCAAATTATTTTATGCTACCTTAATCTTGGACACCAAACTCTAAGAAATCCAAACAATAGTGTTTGGAGTATGGTATGTGGAAAGAAAGTTTGGTTTTTCTTAAATAGAATAGCACACATTCTAGAATCACCAAATGTCGGGAGAAAGCTTGACGAGATAGAATTCAATCCACAAATTCGCGATAACATAAACCATCGATTTATGGATGATAATATCAACTTTAGAGATTTTAAGTCCACCTCTCTTCGACCTATAGCAAGAATCCTTCACAAAGCTCTAATGAGAACAATTACTCCACGCACGGGCTCGTACGAAATTGTCTACCCAATTAATTATCGAGCTCTATATGCTATTTTTGGCAATATACAAGTCAACTGGGTACAACTTATTCTTGATGAGTTTCTCACTTTTATTAGGGGAAAATGCGAACTATCTATTTTGGAGAATATATCATGCGACTTCTCCTCAATGTCGATACGCCATTACCTGAGTCGGAGAATACAATGGTCCATCAAATTAACCACCGGACCATAAGCCTAATGCAACTCCCATCTTGACCTCCTCGCATAATATCACTCGCCGAATGGGAAGCGAGGCATCAAGAAGAACAACAACAACCTCCACAACCTCACCACGAAGAACATTTCGAGCAAGATGATGAAATTCGTCTTGTTGACCTAAGCTTTACTACCAACCAATCATTGGGGATGAAATCAACAAATTCTTGATACTCGTCTTAAAAAGGTAGATCACAAGCTTGACAAAATCAAAGGATTTTCAACAATCTATGGGATGCAATCTCGTACTCAAGCACCACTACTGCTTCGACATCTCGCGGCAAACGTCCGACACCTATGTTTACATGGGCGTCATCCGAAGAGCAAACAAGTAGCAGCACAAGTGGAGCTAGTGGTGGCCAAGGAGGAAGAGCGTACAGACCACCAATAGGAGGACCCGTCATACGTGAACCAACAAGAGGAAGAAAAGGTTCATATGACTGGGATAAAGATGAGTAATTTTAGTATGGTTTGATGTTTATTTATAACTTTCTTATGGCTTGTATAAATAGCCATTTTGTGCTTGTTCGACGCAACATTTTTAACTTTTTTATGCCATGGTTATGAAAATTTTCTATTCTCTATGCTTCAGTGATTGTTTTGATAAAATATTTCTACTGTTAATTCTTGCTTTTTGTCGATGACAAAGGGGGAGAAAATCTATGGTACTAACTTTGTTTTGTAGGAAAGATAATGCATACATTCAGGGGGAGAAAATAAGTAAATACATCTCTAGAATAAATCAGTATTGTCATCAATCAAAAAGGGGGAGAATGTTGATACGCAAAGATTTTGATCAATGACAATATGCTTCAACAAAAAAGGAAAAGATATGTGCAAAGCTAAAGGAAGATCGATGAAGACCAAACAAACATTAAGTATGATTTTTATTGCGACGACCCGGAAATTTTAACGAATTAAATTGGAATAATTAATTGTTTTTAAAATAGTTGAAAGTTAATTTTAACTTGAATTCAGAATATTAATATTTACTTGACAATTAAATCATTGAATTATATAGTTTAAATTATTGAATTTGATAATTGAAATTGGGTAAAGTGTTGAAGTCGGAGTTTTAAGCCTGTTAAAATATAATTTGAAGACTTATAAAACTTATAACAATAATACTGGAGATAATAGAATGATTTAAATTTAATTTAAAGATAATTTGTTCAGTTTTAATAATATATCGTTTAAATTGGAATTTAAAAAATAGTCTTCCGAGGCGCAGTCTCGGAATTCAACGAAACCAGTTCCTTTGGATCCGTAATAGTTAGTTATTATTGGATTTCAATTTCCGTAGCAATCAGAGTTGTCGTTTGACCCTGGCAGCTCGAAACGCTTAGATTTATTTGGATCGATTTAATTTAATATCGATCGTTTAATTCCGTAGCTCGCACATGCGTTCAGATTAGCCTCCGAAACACGTTCCATTGTGTTCGAAACGCGGGTAAAACCTTATAAACGCCTATCGGCATGTCTGATTTGGAGTTCGAGATTTCGCGTTATGCATCACGAGTTTTTTTCAATATTCAATTATAAAATAATCAACTCGTACGCAGGAAGCTACCCCAAATCTACTTGTATTCTCGTTCTCTCCTTCTCCTTTCAACAAAAATCGAACCGAACCCTCTTTCCTTCACTTCCAAATTGATTCGTGTATATATATATATATATATATAAAATCGAATTAACAACCGTAGCGTCGAAGGGAAGTGGCGACGCAGGTCGCGAGCTCGAGTTCAACCTCATCGATCGAAGGGGGGATCGCGTTAGGGTTTACGCGCGATAGGGGCTGGTGTTATTGGCGAATGCTTGGGATTTGAGTTCGATAGGTGGGCGACGTTCGTTGCGAAGCATGGACTCGAGTTCATGCGCGAGTTGCTGGCGAACGATATAGAGAAGGAGGGAAGCTCGCGCGGCGTGGGGCTGGGGAGATTTTAGGTGAGGCTTTTTGAGTGGTTTCGCGGCACGTTCAAGATGGTGATGTTGACAGTTGCGGTGATGAGCTCGACGAGGCATGGCTTAGATTACTGGCTTGGATTTCAAGCTGAAGCTCATCAATTTTGGTTGTTGTTCGTTGTGAGGTACTCGAGTTAACTTTTGTTACTCTTATTGACAGGTAGATGTAAATTAGGTTACCTTTGAGGTATTTTAGTATTTATTTTAAATATTGAATTCATCGGTAAAGTTAAAATACATATGAATATATTAGGATTCAGAGGAAATTTACCTCAGTTGTAAATTGTTTAATTTAAACAGGTATAAATAAAAAGAAAATGCATGTATATAGGTAAGAAAATAAATAAATAAATATAAATGACTAGTTTAAATGAAATTGTTAGTCAACAAAATTTATTAGATGGAAAATTTATTATGGATTCTCTCAGATGTTAATAAGTCGTGTAATGATTATACAAGGTCATTAAACGCGAGAATCAAGTTGGGGATGAAGTGGACTACAACTGGGAAAAGGTGAGTAAATCTCACTCTGTCTGGTTCTTATTTAAATTTATATGCTTAAATTTAAATAATTGGTTGAATGTTTAAGTTGATTGGATGTATACTGATGATGATGTGACTTTCGTTTTGATTGATTCTCGAGTTAATTGTGGATTGACTCGAAGTATATGGGGTTTTGAATTGTTTCAAACTTAAATCATAAATAAGAAAATGATTTCATTTTAAATTTAGTAAGGGCTTGATGTGTTGTGATTCATTTAAATTAGGAGGGAATTTGAAATGAATAATTGATTAATTTAATTAATTAATGATTTGGGTTATTTAACTTAGTAATTAACGAGTTGAATAAATAAGGAATCGAGTTGTAAGTTAATTAAATAAGTATAAGGAATTCAGAATAATCATTTGATGGTGTGATAAATAATTACTTAATGTAAGTAATAAAATGTAATTACTTGGAGAAATTAATCAAGAGATTAATTAAGATGGTTAAGTAAGAAGTAATTAATTTATGAATAAAGTAAAATGAAGGATAGTTAATTACAGTTTGGGATTAATCAAAAATGGTTAATGCTGTGGTTTTCATTAATATAACGAAATTTGATTAGAATAAATTAAAATATAATTGAAAATCCTTAATATATATAATTAATGAAGTAATCAAAATTGATTAATTAAGATTGATTAATCTATAACAAGTGACTTATGGGAAGTTAATTAGTTTAAGCAATTAGGGATTAATGTAATTAAATAAATAATTAATTCATGAAGAAATTAAGATTTCTTAATAATCTCGGTTGAGACTAATTAATATTGTGAAGTTAATTTAAGATAATTACTTGAATGCAATTGAAGATAATTAATCCAGGGTGATTAATTAAGATGGATAATGATGGGTTGACTAATTAATTGATTTGGAATTAATTAACGTTAAATGATGGAATCTAAGTGATTGAAGTTTGAAATTTCAATTTGAAACAATTGAATTGATTTGTATGTGATTAAGCTTTGCTTATGGGTGATTGATTGGTATTGGTTGCTTTGAATGAGTTGATATCTGATATGAAATGGCGTGTATTTCATTTAGATAAGTTGGGTTAGGATAACATATGCCTCGAAGAGGCCAGGAGCGGGTATTGGGGAGATACCCGATACCACATCCAATACTTATAAATTGATAAGTTGGAATGAATGGATTTAAAAGAATCGAATTATTTAATCTAAATTTTGGCACATAGAATACTTATTTTGAAAATAAGTTATGATATGGCAAAGTGTGACTTTGTAAATTTATTTGTGAAATCAATAGGCTGAAATGAAATGACTTATGTAAATTGGTCTATTTATCTAAGTCTGGTACCTAGAAATTTGATGTGTGGAATAAGTGTTGTCTATAGCAAATTGCAAATTTGTTAACAAATATATGTTACCCCGGGTTTACTTAAGTTGATTGCTTGGTGTTCCATGTTAGTTGGGTTTACTCACGATGGTTTCCAGCCTGACCCGGGTGTTACTTTGGTGTAATGCTCGGGTCAGACCGAGTATTACAGATTTTCAGGTAGGTACGTTCTGGAGCTCAGGTGGCGAGCTGGATGGCAGGAGCGTATAGAGTATTTCCGCTGTATTTATATTATTGTAAGTCTGCGACATGATAATTGTATACATTCAGTGACTGTGTATATATATGTGAAATTTTGATGTATAGTAAATGTAACCGACAGTTATAATATTCTTTTGTAAACTGTTATTTATTATTATATTTTATCCGCTGCGAATGTGAGACTTTTGGTGTTCTGTTCTTCTTCTTTTCCTTCTATCTCTTTCTTCTTTCCATAACTACCTGGTGTAACGACCCAGAATTTATATTAATTAAAAATTGAATATTTAATATAATTTAATTATGAATAAGTGAAATTAATTAGTCGAATAATTTATTTTTCGAATATTGGATTTAATTGGATAATTAAATCGATAATTTAATATATTAAATTATGGAAATAATTGAAAATTGAGTTAAATATGATTGAAAATGATTTGTAAAATTTTATTTTATCATATTGGAGTCATAGTGATGTTATAGAACTTTTAAAATCAAATTAAAAGTTTATTTGTGAAAATTGAATATTTTAATATTTAATCGACTAGTGAAATTAGCCATTTTTCGAACAGTCTCAGAATTGGACGAAACTAGTTCCATTGGATCCGTAATAGTTTGTTATTATCGGATTTCAATTTTCGTAGCAATTGGAGTTATCGTTTGACCGTGGCAGCTCGAAACGCATCGAAATTGTTTTTAATATTAATTTGACGAGTTAAAATAGCCATTTTTCAAACAGTCTCGGATTTCGACGAAACCAATTTCATCGGAATCGTAATGTGATAATTTTGTATGGTTTCAAATTTCGTGTCAATCGGATTTACCGTTTGTCTGGTGCAAGCTAAAACGCCTAGAAAATCGTTTAATCGGTTTAATTTTACATTGAACGTTTATTGCCATAACTCGCACAGATGACCGAATTAGCTCCTGAAACACATTCCATTGTGTCCGAAACGTGGGATAAACCCTAGAAACGTCGGTCAGAAATCGGAGTTTGGAAATTCCGGAATGAATAGTGTTCGATATTTTCTATAAATAGCCCCCCTTTTATTCACAAAAAAATAAAAAAAATAATAGGGTTTAAAACCCTAACCGCCTCCAATGAAACCGAAGGCCAGAAATGCATCATCTTCTTCCCCAAATATCTCACGATCCGTTGACGATTAGCTAACGCTTTCAACTAGGATATTATAGAGGGAGGAGAGCTCTACGAATCTATATGGTCAAGATCCAGATCAGAGCGACGTGGTGGCGGCTAGGGCGGTGCAACCGTCGTGCGTTCGATCTCGGGTTTCGAACCCTATATGCGAACGAGTCGCTTGTGTTTTAGGTCGTGGGTGAAGTGTGTGGGGGCGCACGAGATGATGGAGCTTGATCGACGTTTAGATCGCCGGAAAGGGGTGCGGCAATTAGGGTTTATGGCGGCGGTTTGGGTTCACGATGGAACCTGGGAAGTTTACGCGATGTGGAAGATAGGGGGGATGCGGCCGTGATTTCTGCAAGTTAGGATGGATGGCCAGGATCTAGTGTAGGGTTTAAAATAGAAAAAAATGTTGTAAATTTATAAATTTAAATTCGTGTAACTTCTAAAATTCGTATCTTTTTCATACGAGGTCGAAAACGCACGAAACCACTTGCGGTGGAATCATATCGACGAGCACTACACAATGGAACTGGATTGGAGTCGTTTGGAGTTGGTGAGAATTTTGGGTAAAATTAAACGCACGTTTAATTTTATTCGAAATAAATCGCTAAAACGAAATTGAAATCAAGGTGAGAACTTCTCACTCAATCGAATCGGTTTCGATTTTATTTTAAAATAGTTATATTTAAAATTGCTTGAATGTATGTTTGAATGATCATTGTTATCTATTGATTGTTAAGAATAGACATTATGCGCCGTTAGTAAGCGGATGTTATTTATTAAAACATATACCGCGAATATTTCACCGTACAGTGAAATTGGTATTATTTATGTACTTGGAATTGATTTCCCGCATTATATAGCGGATGAAACCCTATTGCGCCGTCTATTAAGCGGATAATATTTTATAAATCCCATATACCGCGATAATTCTGTACTGGAACGGAATTGGTATTGTGCTAATGTTTGTGGATGCAGGGAAACAGGTTGGAGGGATCCAACTGGATTCCTCAACTGTATTGATTTATTTACAGATATTTTGATATTTGTTGATTATCATATCGATATATGACATTTGGATGTCGCGATTGACTATTTGGTGCTGCTGCATCATCGGATCCATTTCTGAAGTTTTAAAATAATGATTTTGGTTTTAAAAGGAATTTTAAAGCGATTTTCGAAAGTATTCGTTTTATTAAATTTTGAATTATTAAAAATAAATAAACGTTAAAATTTTAATGTTATAAAAGTATGATTTTTATGAAATGAAAGTGAACAGTGATTTTTGAAATAAATAGTTAATAAATTTATGAAATGGTTTAAATTGGAATTTTCGGACTATTACAAACAAGTTTTATAAAAGATTTATAAAATGGATATTTATAAATTAAAAATATTGGAATTATAAAACGAAGTTTTTATAAGTGTTAAAATGAAGTATAATGGATTCATAAGTGAATGAGAATTTATAAGATTTATAATTTGTGAAGTTTAAAAGAACGATTTTGTAAATAAATGAATTATAAGTATTTAGCTTATAATATGGACTGTTGGTACATATTTGAGATATATAGATTGAATTGGATTAATAAAGGAGATTTATAAATCGAAGTTCTTAAGCAGAAATGGAATTTATAGACATTGTTTATCAATTCGAAATAAATGGAATTTGATAAATTTAATTTGAAATTGGTTAAGGAAGTATATTCACGATTTTGAACAGTGAATATATTATAAATAAAATGGGTATGATTGGGAAAATGAATATTATAAATTGAAGTTAATCGTTTTAACGATGTTTTAAAAAGGTGTAAACATCGAAAACATAGATTTCAACATTCATTGTTGAAATAGACGTTTTCGAGAAATAGAACGAAATGGTGGACTATAACATTGTTGTTATAGTAAATGGTTTCCGAAAGGAAAATATTTTGTATAGTATTGGGATTTATATATCTATTTTAATTTTTAATCCCTATACTAGTGATTTTGGGTCGTCGTAACGATGTTTTACGCAACATTCGTTTTGGCCCAAACAAATGTGTTTAAGAGAATGATTTCTTAAAGAATGAAATATATACTTAATTTTCGATTTAAGTATATTGAATATTTTCCAAGTGTTGAAAATGAATGGATTTGTAAATTACTTATTATTTAATAAGTATGGAAATGTTTTCCAATATGAACTGAATATTTTGAGACTTTATCTTTTAAAGACAAATTGAAAATGAATATTAAAAATCGATTTGGAAATCATATATTCATGGATATTTTGGAATTGTAAATTCACTAGGGAATTTATAAAAGAAAGGGAAATTTGTTTAAAAATAAACATTGATTTATTTTTGAACTGTGGGAATAAATTTACGGATTTGGAACGTAAATATAAAATAAATCGGTAAGGATTTATTTAATTGGTTTAAATAAACCATTTTGAAATGAGAGTATTTCCGCGTAAGGAAAATGATTTGAAAATTTGTTTTCAAATGGTTGAAGTGTGGAAAATTATATATCTAGTAAAGATATTTGGAAAGTAAATAATTTGTGAAATTATTTGGAATTTGGTGATGTTGAGCATGCCTATTGATAGTTAAATAATCGGACTATCAATATTTACCTTTAAATAGGTATTTGTTGTGATTTGCTTGAATTTGAATGCCACACTTATTTTTGAATAAGCGGTCACTTTTCGGGTTAGCCGGGAAAGGACCTTGGGGTCGTTTAACCCATTCCGAATATGTGATACGTCGTAATGGATTGCATTTGATGACCAGTGTTGAAGACCGGATATTTTTGAAAACGGAAGGATTACCGTTGAGTTAGTCTGCATCGGCTGATCTCTGATATAGAGGTTTTATCACCCTTACTGACGAGAAGTCCGTACGTGATTAGAAATTATCCGCAATGCAAGGACTTCTTTATAAGTGCATTCGGTTCTGTTCGAGCCCGGAACAGACTTGTATGGATTGTATGTCTGACATTACAAGTTGAGATATAAAGCTGATTTCTTTCAAATATATTTCTGTTGATGGCGGAGAATTTATTCTCTTAGCTTAACACCCTTGTCTGAGACGTACGGGCTCAGAGGTTATATAGTTGAAGGTTATAAGTGATATACTCCCAATTTGGTAGTATGGCATGCTGAGTGTTGCTGTGAAATGATCATTGTTTGATCATTTGTGATATGATCATTTGTTCGATCATTTATCTTGGTGATCATTTCTATGATCATTTGTTGACCCGAAGCACAGCTTTTGTATAAAGCGTGGCTTTGTGGACGAGACTTCGTCGGATCTCACACCCCGGAAATGGTCAAAATAGGAAGGATGCATCAAGGTTATTAGGGGGTAGTTCCCCTTTAGTGCGTGTCATTCCTTCTGGATAGAGGTGGTATCATGGTATGGAGCCCAGATACTTAACCTATGTTGTTGCTGCAAATTTATTGCTTTGTGGTTGTTGGAAATCGAGGATCCTCGGATAGATCGGTTACGATCGGGGGATGACATATTCGTGTCAGTAGTTACCCAGTTAGGGGTAACCCGGCCTTGTGTTGGCAGAGATCCGGTTTGATTCTCGGGACGTCATTCCAGAGGCATTTCCATGTGGCAATGGGAAGTTCCTTGGCCTGACCATTTGTTGGAAATCCAAAGAAACAATACGATCTTGTACGGTTTTTGTTGTAGAACCTATCATTCACTTATGGTGGCGCCCATTGTTTGGATGGTAGCTATAGTAGGCATAAGTGCAAAATGCCTATGCTGGCTAAGATTTATATCTTTACTTTCGAAATAATTTTCCTACACTGTGCACTAGTAATAATATCAAATGTTTCTTTTTAATGCGTATCAAGCATCTTTGACTATCATAAGGAGAAATCTCCTCCGATTCTGTGTTTGCATTGTGTGTGTGTGCGGGAGGCCTTATGGTAGTCTCATTTTCTAAAATGCATTGCGAATCTAATTTAAAAATATTCCTCTATTTTGTTTTGAAGATAAACTGTTTTGAGTTCTCACACCAGTCACATGACTGACTCGAAGTTTATTGTTTTCCTTCCTAATCTCTGGGTGCCCACCAATTTCCACACGGGCAGTCAGGAGTAAGGTTTATCAGGATATTCTGGAATTCAGGAGTTGCTGGAGGCAAGATGGATACATGGCGTATTCATTAGTATATAGTATTTCTTTTCCCCTGTTGATGTTGTTTGTTGTTGTACACTCTGATGATGTAATGAAATGTAATGTAATGTAATAACTGATATAGTTCTTTGTTTAAAGATTATTCATTTATGTATTATATGTTGTTCCGCTGCGAATTGTGAGATTCTGATGTTGTTCTGTTATTTCTTTATGTTTTCTTCTATATTTTTTTCTATCTTCTTCTACCTTTTCTTCTTCTTTAACCCTAACATTTCGGTTTTTCGGCAACGAAAAATCGCAAACGTTACATTTGGTATCAAATCTTATGGTTAAGCGACAACCATGGCTCTGTTGGGTATAACTCATTAGAGATAGGGTCAGTAGTACTCTACAATGAGTGTGAGTGTAATAATAGATACGAGTGCGTATTTGTTAGTGAATATAAATTGTTTTGTATTGTGATGATTGGTTTGTTGAGTGGTATATGGATTTTGGTCAACACGAGTAATTAACGTTGTTGATAGGGATCTCTAAACACTTGAATAGAACAATTTGACACGATATTGTTTTAAATTGGGTAAATGAAATAATTTTACCTCGATTATATATATAAAGGAATAATTTTTCAGGATTATTAAAGTGTATATGAAATGATTGTTTGGTTGTTGAATAAAAACAACAATTTTTAAAGAATAATTGCATAAGCAAATGAATTATAAGTATGGAGTTATAATTAAAATAATTTACATTTGTGAAATAATCTTATATATAAGAAGTGAAATTATATAAGTAAAAGATTTATAAATGTGATTTATAATCTGAAAATAAAATTCCAGAGAAGTGTTTTGAAAGGATTAGATATTTTGGAAAATTGTTTTAGAAAGATAAAAGCTCTAAACTCTTTCAGGTCGCTGGAAAATAATTCCAATAATGACCGCGGCATCATTGGTGTTCATTTTCGAGTTTCCAAAAGAGGAATTGCTGCCAGATTATCTTAAATGAAAGTTGTTTAGAAAATTTGGATTTGGTTTTGGAAATTCAAAAGATAATTGAATTGATTTCAAAAATGGTTTTGAAAGGTTGAAAGGACTCTGGAATCTTATTTAAAATATTATGAGAATGATAAATGAGTTGATAACTTATACAATTTGAATTTTGAAAGAATAAATTTAACTTAAAGGATGGAGTTAAATTAAAGAAGAGTTAAATGGGACTGGAATTTGAATTGGATTTATAAGTGAAAACTTAAGTTAAGTTAAACAAAAGGTGTTTCAAAAGGAATATAACTTAAGTGAAGTTGAATGAAGTTAATTTTGGGTATCGAAGTAAATTAATAAGTGAATTAATGAAGAGAAGTCATTAAGAAATTGAACTTGAGTTATATAAATGAAATTCAACATTATATTGTTAAAGGAATTAGCAATTGAATTGATAAATGGATTGAATGTTAAACAATTAAATGAAAATAATTGATATGAAATAATGAATGTAAGTGTTAATTCATTAGAAGCTAATGTTATTAGCAATTGAATAAATTGAACGAAAGTCAATTTAATATGAACCAATTGAAAGTGACGGTGTTAAACCAAATTGAATAAATATAAGCAAAGGAATTTGGTTGAAATTAACATACATTGGTTGTTATATGATTGTTAGTTGATTGTATATAATTCATTAAGTATTAATGAAATTGGAAGCTAAAGTAATTGAAATCCAATTGGAAATTAAGTGAATCTTAAATAGAATTGAATTTGATTTGGAAGTGAACCAACTTGAATATGAATTAGTGAATATAAACTAATTGAAAATGAATGCTAGTTGGATGATAGTTGGTTGATGGTTGAATATATTGCTTTTACTGCATTTGCTATGTTGGCATATATAGTTATTATGTTGCTATATGATGTATATTGATACTATTTTCGTATATGCATGTTTCTCATGTTGTTGTTGAGTGTTTAGTAGGTGCGGATCGCGTTTGCTTCGCATTTGGAGCTCGCTTTCGCGCTATGTTAGCTGTATATTCTCGCTAATAATAAATAAGGTACATATCTTGGATTAAATATCGTACTTTTAAACTTTTTTCCATGCGGGATGCCTCATCACTTGATGAGATGTATATTTGTGATATATATACTTTCATTTTTTTTTCGGATCGAGCCGCGCAAAGGAGACTATGGCGAATTTTTCCGAAAATTTAAGGCGTTAGAATATTTTTGAGAAAAGTGGGAAAATTGTGAAAACTATAATTTTGGTTTTGGAATTGGAAAATTAAACAATAGTAGTTGGTTTTGAAAAGATAACTAAGTATGATTTGAAAACTTAGTAAAGTTTTTGTAAGAAGTTTAACTATGGTTTTGGAAAGTTAATGGATTCTGTAACTTTTCTTACTTGATAATTTCGAGGACGAAATTCTTTTAAGGGGGGAAGTCTGTAACGACCCAGAATTTATATTAATTAAAAATTGAATATTTAATTGAATTTAATTATTAATAAGTGAAATTAATAAGTCGAATAATTTATTTTTCGAGTATTGGATTTAATTGCATAATTAAATCGATAATTTAATATGTCAAATTATGGAAATAATTGAAAATTGAGTTAAATATGATTGAAAATTATTTGTAAAATTTTATTTTATCATATTGGAGTTATAGTGATGTTATAGAACTTATAAAATCGAATTAAAAGTTCATTTGTGAAAATTGAATATTTTAATATTTAATCGACTAGTGAAATTAGCCATTTTTCGAATAGTCTCAGAATTGGACGAAACTTGTTCCATTGGATCCTAATAGTTTGTTATTATCGGATTTCAATTTTCGTAGCAATTGGAGTTATCGTTTGACCGTGGCAGCTCGAAACGCATCGAAATTGTTTTTAATATTAATTTGGCGAGTTAAAATAGCCATTTTTCAAACAGTCTCAGATTTCGACGAAACCAGTTTCATCGGATCCGTAATGTGATATTATTGTATGGTTTCAAATTTCTGTCAATCGGATTTACCGTTTGTCCGGTGCAAGCTAAAACGCCTAGAAAATCGTTTAATCGGTTTAATTTTAAATTGAACGTTTATTGCCATAACTCACACAGATGACCAAATTAGCTCCCGAAACACGTTCTATTGTGTCCGGAACGCGGGATAAACCCTAGAAACATTGGTCACCGCGCGTAAATCGGAGTTTGGAAATTCCGTAATGAGTTGTGTTCGATATTTTCTATAAATAGCCCCCCTTTTATTCACAAAAAAAAATTAAGGTTTAAAACCCTAGCCGCCTCCAGTGAAACCGAAGGCCAGAAATGCATCGTCTTCTTCCCCAAATATCTCACGATCCATTGATGATTAGCTAATGCTTTCAACTAGGATATTATAGAGGGAGGAGAGCTCTACGAATCTATACGGTCAAGATCTAGATCGGAGCGACGTGGTAGCGGCTAGGGCGGTGCGACCGTCGTGCGTTCGATCTCGGGTTTTGAACCCTATACGCGACCGAGTCGCTTGTGTTTCAGGTCGTGGGTGAAGTGTGTGGGGGCGCACGAGATGATGGAGCTTGATCGACGTTTAGATCGCCGGAAAGGGGTGCGGCAATTAAGGTTTATGGCGGCGGTTTGGGTTCACGATGGAACCTGGGAAGTTTACGCGATGTGGAAGATAGGGGGGATGCGGCCGTGATTTCTGCAAGTTAGGATGGATGT
Organism: Allium cepa; assembly: GCA_030765085.1. Lineage (NCBI taxonomy): Eukaryota > Viridiplantae > Streptophyta > Magnoliopsida > Asparagales > Amaryllidaceae > Allium > Allium cepa. The sequence continues at coordinate 571,224,855 of CM060932.1, read as the reverse complement.
CCAGGATCTAGTGCAGGGTTTAAAATAGAAAAAAATGTTGTAAATTTATAAATTTAAATTCGTGTAACTTCTAAAATTCGTATCTTTTTCATACTAGGTCGAAAACGCACGAAACCAGTTGCGTTGGAATCGTATCGACGAGCACTACACAATGAAATTGGATTGGAGTCATTTGGAGTTGGTGAGAATTTTGGGTAAAATTAAACGCATGTTTAATTTTATTCGAAATAAATCGCTAAAACGAAATTGAAATCAAGGTGAGAACTTCTCACTCAATCGAATCGGTTTCGGTTTTATTTTAAAATAGTTATATTTAAAATTGCTTGAATGTATGTTTGAATGATGATTGTTATCTATTGATTGTTAAGAATAGACATTATGCGCCATTAGTAAGCGGATGTTATTTATTAAAAACATATACCGCGAATATTTCACAGTACAGTGAAATTGGTATTATTTATGTACTTGGAATTGATTTCCCGCATTATATAGCGGATGAGACCCTATTGCGCCGTCTATTAAGCGGATGATATTTTATAAATCCCATATACCGCGATAATTCTGTACTGGAACGGAATTGGTATTGTGCTAATGTTTGTGGATACAGGGAAACAGGTTGGAGGGATCCAACTGGATTCCTCAACTGTATTGATTTATTTAGAGATATTTTGATATTTGTTGATTATCATATCGATATATGACATTTGGATATCGTGATTGACTATTTGGTGCTGCTGCATCATCGGATCCATTTCTGAAGTTTTAAAATAATGATTTTGGTTTTAAAAGGAATTTTAAAGCGGTTTTCGAAAGTATTCGTTTTATTAAATTTTGAATTGTTAAAAATAAATAAACGTTAAAATTTTAATGTTATAAAAGTATGATTTTTATGAAATGAAAGTGAAAAGTGATTTTTGAAATAAATAGTTAATAAACTTATGAAATGGTTTAAATTGGAATTTTTGGACTATTACAAACAATTTTTATAAAAGATTTGTAAAATGGATATTTATAAATTAAAAATATTGGAATTATAAAACGAAGTTTTTATAAGTGTTAAAATGAAGTATAATGGATTCATAAGTGAATGAGAATTTATAAGATTTATAATTTATGAAGTTTAAAAGAACGATTTTGTAAATAAATGAATTATAAGTATTTAGCTTATAATATGGACTATTGGTATATATTTGAGATATATAGATTGAATTGGATTAATAAAGGAGATTTATAAATCGAAGTTTATAAATAGAAATGAAATTTATAGACATTGTTTATAAATTCGAAATCAATGGAATTTGATAAATTTAATGTTGAAATTGGTTAAGGAAGTATATACACGATTTTGGACAGTGAATATATTATAAATAAAATGGGTATGCTTGGGAAAATGAATATTATAAATTGAAGTTAATCGTTTTAACGATGTTTTAAAAGGTGTAAACATCGAAAACATAGATTTCAACATTCATTGTTGAAATAGACGTTTTCGAGAAATAGAAGGAAATGGTGGACTATAACACTGTTGTTATAGTAAATGGTTTCCGAAAGGAAAATATTTTGTATAGTATTGGAATTTATATATCTATTTTAATTTTGAATCCCTATACTGGTGATTTTGGGTCGTCGTAACGATGTTTTACGCAACATTCGTTTTGGCCCGAACAAATGTGTTTAAGAGAATGATTTCTTAAAGAATGAAATATATACTTAATTTTCGATTTAAGTATATTGAATATTTTCCAAGTGTTGAAAATGAATGGATTTGTAAATTACTTATTATTTAATAAGTATGGAAATGTTTTCCAATATGAACCGAATATTTTGAGACTTTATCTTTTAAAGACTAATTGAAAATGAATATTAAAAATCGATTTGGAAATCATATATTCATGGATATTTTGGAATTGTAAATTCACTAGGGAATTTATAAAAGAAAGGGAAATTTGTTTAAAAATAAACATTGATTTATTTTTGAACTGTGGGAAGAAATTTATGGATTTGGAACGTAAATATAAAATAAATCGGTGAGGATTTATTTAATTGGTTTAAATAAACCATTTTGAAATGAGAGTATTTCCGCGTAAGGAAAATGATTTGAAAATTTGTTTTCAAATGGTTGAAGTGTGGAAAATTATATATCTAGTAAAGATATTTTGGAAAGTAAATAATTTGGGAAATTATTTGGAATTTGGTGATGTTGAGCATGCCTATTGATAGTTAAATAATCCGACTATCAATATTTACCTTTAAATAGGTATTTGTTGTGATTTGCTTGAATTTGAATGCCACACTTATTTTTGAATAAGCGGTCACTATTCGGGTTAGCCGGGAAAGGACCTTGGGGTCGTATAACCCATTCCGAATATGTGATACGTCGTAATGGATTGCATTTGATGACCGATGTTGAAGACCGGATATTTTTGAAAACGGAAGGATTACGGTTGAGTTACTCTGCATCGGCTGATCTTCGATATAGAGGTTTTATCACCCTTAGTGACGGGAAGTCCGGACGTGATTAGAAATTATCCGGAATGCAAGGACTTCTTTGTAAGTGCCTTCGGTTCTGTTTGAGCCCGGAACAGACTTGTATGGATTGTATGTCTGACATTACAAGTTGAGATATAAAGCTGATTTCTTTCAAATATATTTATGTTGGTGGCGGAGAATTTATTCTCTTAGCTTAACACCCTTCTCTGAGACGTACGGGCTCAAAGGTTATATAGTTGAAGGTTATTAGTGATATACTTCTAATTTGGTAGTGTGACATGCTGAGTGTTGCTGTGAAATGATCATTGTTTGATCATTTGTGATATGATCATTTGTTTGATCATTTATCTTGGTGATCATTTCTATGATCATTTGTTGACCCGAAGCACAGCTTTTGTATAAAGCGTGGCTTTGTGGACGAGACTTCGTCGGACCTCACACCCCAAAAATGGTCAAAACAGGAAGGATGCAGAAAGGTTATTAGGGGGTAGCGCCCCTTTAGTGTGTGTCATTCCTTCTGGATAGAGGTGGTATCATGGTATGGAGCCCAGATACTTAACCTATGTTGTTGCTGCAAATTTATTGCTTTGTGGTTGTTGGAAATCGAGGATCCTCGGATAGATCGGTTACGATCTGGGGATGACATATTCGTGTCAGTAGTTACCCAGTTAGGGGTAACCCGGCCTTGTGTTGGCAGAGATCCGGTTTGGTTCTCGGGACGTCATTCCAGAGGCGTTTCCATGTGGCAATGGGAAGTTCCTTGGCCTGGCCATTTGTTGGAAATCCAAAGAAATAATACGATCTTGTACGGTTTTGGTTGTAGAACCTATCATTCACTTATGGTGGCGCCTCACTATTTGGATGGTAGTTATAGTAGGCATAAGTGCGAAATGCCTATGCTGGCTAAGATTTATATCTTTACTTTCGAAATAATTTTCCTACACTATGCACTAGTAATAATATCAAATGTTTCTTTTTAATGCGTATCAAGCATCTTTGACTATCATAAGGAGAAATCTCCTCCGATTCTGCGTTTGCATTGTGTGTGTGTGCGGGAGGCCTTATGGTAGTCTCATTTTCTAAAAAGCATTGTGAATCTAATTTAAAAATATTCCTCTATTTTGTTTTAAAGATAAACTGTTTTGAGTTCTCACACCAGTCACATGACTGACTCGGAGTTTATTGTTTTCCTTCCTAAACTCTGGGTGCCCACCAATTTCCATACGGGCAGTCAGGAGTAAGGTTTATCAGGATATTCTGGAATTCAGGAGTTGCTGGAGGCAAGATGGACGCATGGCGTATTCACTAGTATATAGTATTTCTTTTCCGCTGTTGATGTTGTTTGTTGTTGTACACTCCGATGATGTAATGAAATGTAATAACTGATATAGTTCTTTGTTTAAAGATTATTCATTTATGTATTATATGTTGTTCCGCTGCGAATTGTGAGATTCTGATGTTGTTCTGTTATTTCTTTCTGTTTTCTTCTATTTTTTTCTATCTTCTTCTACCTTTTCTTCTTCTTTAACCCTAACATTTCGGTTTTCCGGCAACGAAAATCGCAAACGTTACATTTGGAATTTTCGGGTTAGAAAATTTCGTGTCGTTACATTTGGTATCAGAGCTGAAAGGTTAAGTGAGAACCTTGGCTCTGGTGGGGATTACTCATTAAATAGAGTCTTTAGTACTCTAGAATGAGTTGAGAATATATATATATATATAAGAGCGTATTTGTTATTTTCTTATATAAAGCTTTTAAATGATTTTATATAAAATATATTTTGAGATATAAAGCAATATTTCTTTCTAATAAATATTAAGGTGATTGGTTGTTAAATTATTGGAATTAAAATTGAGAAGTAATATAATACAACCAAATTGAAGTCTTGAATTAGAATTAAATGCAGTAAAAATGAAAATACAACCAAATCGAAATTTAATTAATTGAAAATTAAATTCTAAAATTAGAATTCAGGAATTAAATTATTTAAAAGCTTTAAATAAATGTAAGTTTGAAATGGGATTCAAACTGAAATTTAATCTTGAAATTATAGAAATAAGAATAATATAAAAAGGAAATGGGACTTGTTGCAAACAATGGGTTGTTTGAGATTTGATTTGAATTTAAAACCAAGGGTGGTTTAAAATTGTAAAAGATGGCTCGGAGGGCCAAGAAATAAATATGTATATACGTATGGATATACATGATAATAAAAATATAAGTTGTGAACTATAATAGGGAAAGAATTTTGAAGTTTGAAGTGGGAATTCAAATTGAATGAGATAGATTGGATTAAGTAAATTGGAATTTAACTTGGAAAGTTAAATAGTTGATTTGAATTGGGGATTTGTGTGATCTCAAAATGGCTTTGAGATTTAAAATTTGAAAATAGATGGGCGTTTTAAAATAAATTGGATGATATCCTCCTATTGTAAATAAAAAATCTTCAAATTGAGAATGGAATTGATAAATAAAATAAAATAAATTTGAATAATTAAATTGTAAAATAAACTTGTTTAAGAATTGGCTTCAAACTGGAAAATTAAATTGAATAATAAATTAAAATTTTAAAATAAAATTGTATTGAACCTTGAAATACATAAGTAAAAATAGTTTAAAATGAGAATTTTGAGAAATTGGGCTCAAAAATTAGAATGATTAAACACTTTGATTGAAAGGTTAATTTGGTTTAAAAAGTTAAACCAACCTTTGATAATTTAACTCGAATTTCTATAATTCGAGATAGTTTAAATTCAAGATTTAATTGAATTAGTTTAAAATTGAATTTGGTTTGAAGTAACTGGATTGGTGATTGAAGATGTATAAGTTTAAACATTTTAAATGGGAAATTGATTGGATTAAATTGAAATGATTTGGATTCTGTAATTAAATTGATAATAATTCAAATTGATTGGAGTAGTATGAAATTATAATTAAAATTGAACAGGATTTAAAATCAACTAGAATTTGATTTAAATTGGGGAAATAATCAAGATTGATTCAACTTGAATTGGGGGTTAATCAAGTCCAATGGAATTTGGAGTTATTTGAATTGGAATTGAGTCAATTTAAATGAAGATTTAAATTGAATTGTTGGGAAGGTGAATAGTTGGCTCTTGACTATTTTCAATATAAATTGTTTTGATATAAACTTATTTTTCTAAGTTATTAAATATATACAACCTCTCTTTCTTAAAGCCAAATTATTTGATATACTTGTTTACGATTATTTTTGGGGCTATTTAACCATTTTTCAACTGTTAACTAAACTAATTACTATTTTTCAACTATTTCACAAACTAATTTCTACTTTACCACTATTTTGCAATTATCTACAAATTTTGAAACTATTCAACTATTTCTTAACTATTTTACAGTTAGTTATCTATTTTAGAGCTAATTTGCAAACTAATAATTATTTTTCCACTACTTATTTATTTTTAGAATTTTCAAGCTATTTTCTAAATATAAACTGGTCGGAGTTCAAACTGTTATTAATTTAAATACCCAACTGAGATAGGAATTGAAGTATAAAAGGGGTTTTATACAAGTTTGAAATGATCCAAAGTTGTAAAATTTTATATATCTGAATATATAAAGGATCTTATGAGGAATTTGGAAAAGGTTTTGAGAACCTTTGGATTTGGAAAGGCTTTTGATTAGGGTAAAATCAATATTGAATTTGGAAAGCCTAGTTTGAGAATTATCGATTTTGGGATAATCGATTTTGTGTAAAGGAGCTTTGTATAATATCATACTAGGTGTATGATTTGAAGATACTATATGTGCATAGTATAAAATATTTTGATGATGGCTTTGGGGAAAAAGGCGTTCCCTTGAAATGAACTTCTCAGGAGTGCCACCGGGTGGTGCTGCCTTGAGCCCCAAGGGGTTTCTAAAGTTGATCCTGTGAGGAGTCCGGATAAAACTAGTTCCTGAGGATTATTGGGTAGTGTAAGTCGATGGCGTTGATTCCTACAGAGGCATTTGGGTTATGCTGTGATGACACTGTAAATCGATGTCGCTGCGATCTACTGTGGGGACCATAGTGAAAATCGTGTGGAGGATGAGTTTCAACGGTCTACACTTGATTTTGCCGGGAAGGCAACGCAACATCGGTAGACTGCGATCTATGGTCAAGTAGAGTGGAGAAGTTTCATTTTTGGCAGCAAAATTCGATGGCGCTGATGCCTACAGTTATATGGGTTTTTGCTGTGATAGCTACGTAACCCCAGTTGTAGTTGCGATCTGTCGTGGGTTCCACGTGTAATCGAGGGGCGCGGAGGCCTACGGTTATCTGTGGATTTTGTCGGGATGACAACGTAACCATCGGGTTAACTGCGACTATGGATGGGGGTGATGATTTCCAGAGCATCCTCCGCAAAGATATTTCCTCTATTTTCAAAAATTGTTTTCTATATTTCAATAAAATTATTTTCCAAGTATTTTCACTGGGTGTTGAAAAACGGGTTTACCAAGTACTTATAGATTTTCAGTCCTACGCCTAATCAACGTATGACTGAATTTCTGTGAGAATAAGGATGGACTGGTTGAGACATCGAGTTATAAAAGGTATTTTTATAAAGAGTTATTTTAATAGTATTATGTGACTTTAAAAGCTTTCCTGAAATTTTAAATAAAAGAGTTGTAATTTTGGGAAATAAAAAGGAAATCCAACTAGAATTTTAATGAAGTGATTTTGTAATTAAAATCGAGTATTGATTTAAAAATTGAAAGTAAGCTAATTGGCTAAATAATTATTTGATTAAGTATATTAATAAAATTTAACTCGGTAAAATAAAATGGATCGTAAATTAATAATGGAGTTTGGAATGAATTCAAGTTGTGGATAGAATTCGACTTGGATTTGGTAATGAATTAAATAAAAGGAGATGTTGTAAAGTAAAAATAAAATAGAGTTGGGTTGAAAAATGGGATGGTTTGAATTACAAATAAAATTCAAAGGTGATTTGAATAATATTTAATGAAATTTGCAAGTAAATTGGATATTAGGGAAGTGATTATAATAGAAATGGTTTGAGTTGCAAAACAAAACCCAGGTGAATAGAAATAAATTGAGAATGGTCTTATACTAATAAAATAAATTCGATAACGAATTAAGTAAGTAAATTAAAAATTGAAAACGGGTTAATTGTATTAAATAATAAATGGATGGAGTCTGATTGAATAAAAACTAAATCAAGTTGTGATTGGAATTGAATTATCAGACTGAACTTAAATTTGGTGGTATATTAATTTGAAGTATAAATAAGTTAAGTATGTACTTGGATATTATTTTGATAAATTGAAATGGTGAGTTTAAAATTAAAATTTAAAATGGATGGGCTAACTGAATTTAATGGAAGTTGATTAAATGAGGATCAAATAGAAGTAAACTTAAGTTTGATGTTGGAATAAATTAAAGTAAATTAACCTTAAGTTTAAATTTTATGAAAGCTTGGCTTCGAATAAGAGTGAAAGCCATTAAATAAAGCTTGGATTTAATTAATTTGGGAATGGCTAGTAGTATACAAGAATGAAATGTGTTGAGCTAAATGAATGGCTGGTTAATAAATTAAAAATGAAATGAAATTACATAGAGAATGAGTTGAAATTAATTTGAAGTAATTATAAACTAAAATAAATACTCTATTAAGCAAATATTGTCAAAATGTGCATAGAATGAACTGTCATTTGACGTCAATGGAAGTAATTAAAATTCTATGAATGAATAGAGATTAAATAAAATTGATTTTGAATCATTTGAAGAGAATATAAGCTTGTTTGAATTAAAAATCAATGGAATGTAAGAAATTGAGTGCAAACCACTGAAATTGAATGAAATGGCTTATGAATTGATTGAAAGCAATTGAATAAGTTTTAAAATCATATGAATCGCTTATGGGAAGCGTTTGGCACTTATTGTGTATGTAATACATGTGTTTAGCTATTGAAAGTAAGTGATATGCTAATAAATTTTCTATATATGGCACTTACATATTTGAATTGAGTAAGTACAGGTACCTGAAGGCCGTTTGGCTGGTTTGGATTGCATTAATTGCTAAAATAAATAAGCTGCTTGCTTAAAATGCTAAATAAGGTACGCCTACACAATAAAAATAGGAAATATGAACTGTTTTTGCTTTTTCCGACCGAGTGGGTCGATGTGTACATATTTATATCTCTTGTCAAATTGCAAAAGCTCCTCCGTACAAAGGAGACTCTGCCAAAAAATTTCCAAATTTTTGGGAGTAGAAATGTTTTTTGAAACTTTTAGGGAAAATTTTTGTTAACGGCAAAACAATGTAAAGTAAATTTGTAAGTGAACTAATATGAATCAATTATACATGAGAAATAGAACTTAATATTCAAAATTGAAAATAAATTGAGTCCTTATTAAAACGGGAAAAGCAAATTTGAATAGAAGTATATATGAAATTATATATATGAGAATGTATAAAATGATTTGTAAGATTACGATTGGATATTGTTGCTAAGTGAGATATGCAGGTATTAAAGAAAAGAGAGAAAATTGGATTTGATTCCAAAAGATAAATTTGAATTGCCCGACAAAAAGGTATGTATTTAAAATTCTATATGAAATTGGATTGGGTTTTTGATGTAGCCACTTGGCTTTTGTTTTCTTTTTGGTATTTGGGAGCCCGTAGAGGCCTTTTGTAGTTGTACCGAGCTAGCCGCGCAAAGGAGATGCTGGCAAAAATTTTCGGGAATTTAGGGAGTTGGAAAAATTTTGAGAAAATATTGAAAATTCAAAATTTGATTTTAAATTGAAATTTAAACGATTGGGTAAAATGGATTGTTAGAAACCATGAAAGGTTTTGGAAGTTAGTTGAGGTATTAGTGAATCTTTAATAAAGGATATTGTGGCGAGTCGATAAACCTGTTGGTTTTGGAGAAAAGTTAAAAGGGATGGTCCATTCTTCCCAACTAGTAATTTCGGGGGCGAAATTCTTTTAAGGGGGGAGGAATGTGACGACCCGGAAATTTTAACGAATTAAATTTGAATAATTAATTATTTTTAAAATAATTAAAATTTAATTTTAACTTGAATTCGGAATATTAATATTTACTTGACAATTAAATCATTGAATTATATAGTTTAAATTATTGAATTTGATAATTGAAATTGGGTAAAGTGTTGAAGCCGGAGTTTTAAGCCTGTTAAAATATAATTTGAAGACTTATAAAACTTATAACGATAATACTGGAGATAATAGAATGATTTGAATTTGATTTAAAGATAATTTGTTCAGTTTTAATAATATATCGTTTAAATTGGAATTTAAAAATAGTCTTCCAAGGCGCAGTCTCGGAATTCGATGAAACCAGTTCTCTTGGATCCGTAATAGTTAGTTATTATTGGATTTCAATTTCCATAGCAATCAGAGTTGTCGTTTGACCTTGGCAACTCGAAACGCTTAGATTTATTTGGATCGATTTAATTTAATATCGATCGTTTAATTCCGTAGCTCGCACATGCGTTCAGATTAGCCTCCGAAACACATTCCATTGTGTTCGGAACGCGGGTAAAACCTTATAAACGCCTATCGGCATGTCTGATTTGGAGTTCGGGATTTCGCGTTATGCATCACGAATTTTTGTCAATATTCAATTATAAAATAATCAACTCGTATGCAGGAAGCTACCCCAAATCTACTTGTATTCTCGTTCTCTCCTTCTCCTTTCAACAAAAATCGAACTGAACCCTCTTTTCTTCACTTCCAAATCGATTCGTATATATATATAAAAAAAAAATCGAATTAACGGCCGAAGCGTCGAAGGGAAGTGGCGACGCAGGTCGCGAGCTCGAGTTCGACCTCATCGATCGAAGGGGGATCGCATTAGGGTTTACGCGCGATAGGGGCTGGTGTTTTTAGCGAATGCTTGGGATTTGAGCTCGATAGGTGGGCGACGTCAGTTGCGAAGCATGGACTCGATTTCATGCGCGAGTTGCTGGCGAACGATATAGAGAAAGAGGGAAGCTCGCGCAGCGTGGGGCTGGGGAGATTTCAGGTGAGGGTTTTTGAGTGGTTTCGCGGCATGTTCAAGATGGTGTTGTTGACAGTTGCGGTGATGAGCTCGACAAGGCACGGCTTGGATTACTGGCTTGGATTTCAAGCTGAAGCTCATCAATTTTGGTTGTTGTTTTTTGTGAGGTACTCGAGTTAACTTTTGTTACTCTTATTGACAGTGAGATGTAAATCAGGTTACCTTTGAGGTATTTTAGTATTTATTTTAAATATTGAATTCATCAGTAAAGTTAAAATACATATGAATATATTAGGATTCAGAGGAAATTTACCTCAACTGTAAATTATTTAATTTAAACAGGTATAAATAAACAGAAAATGCATGTATATAGTTAAGAAAATAAATAAATAAATATAAATGACTAGTTTAAATGAAATTGTTAGTCAAAAAAATTTATTAAATGGAAAATTTATTATGGATTCTCTCAGATGTTAATAAGTCGTATAATGATTATACAAGGTCATTAATCGCGAGAATCAAGTTGGGGATGAAGTGGACTACAACTGGGAAAGGTGAGTAAATCTCACTCTGTCTGGTTCTTATTTAAATTTATATGGTTAAATTTAAATAATTGGTTGAATGTTTAAGTTGATTGGATGTATACTGATGATGATATGACTTTGGTTTTGATTGATTCTCGAGTTAATTGTGGATTGACTCGAAGTATATGGGGTTTTAAATTGTTTCAAACTTAAATCATAAATAAGAAAATGATTTCATTTTAAATTTAGTAAGGGCTTGATGTTGTGATTCATTTAAATTAATAAGGAATTTGAATTGAATAATTGATTGATTTAATTAATTAATGATTTGGGTTATTTAACTTAGTAATTAACGAGTTGAATAAATAAGGAATTGAGTTGTAAGTTAATTAAATAAGTAGAAGGAATTCAGAATAATCATTTGATGGTGTAATAAATAATTACTTAAGTAATAAAATATAATTACTTGGAGAAATTAATCAAGAGATTAATTAAGATAGTTAAGTAAGAAGTAATTAATTTATGAATAAAGTAAAATGAAGGATAGTTAATTACAGTTTGGGATTAATCGAAAATGGTTAATACTGTGGTTTTCATTAATATAACGAAATTTGATTAGAATAAATTAAAATTTAATTGAAAATCCTTAATATATATAATTAATGAAGTAATCAAAATTGATTAATTAAGATTGATTAATCTCTAATAAGTGACTTATGGGAAGTTAATTAGTTTAAGCAATTAAGGATTAATGTAATTAAATAATTAATTAATTCATGAAGAAATTAAGATTTCTTAATAATCTCGGTTGAGACTAATTAATATTGTGAAGTTAATTTAAGATAATTACTTGAATGCAATTGAAGATAATAAATCCAGGGTGATTAATTAAGATGGATAATGATGGGTTGACCAATTAATTGATGTGGAATTAATTAACGTTAAATGAAGGAATCTAAGTGATTGAAGTTTGAAATTTCAATTTGAAACAATTGAATTGATTTGTATGTGATTAAGCTTTGCTTATGGGTGATTGATTGGTATTGGTTGCTTTGAATGAGTTGATATCTGATATGAAATGGCGTGTATTTCATTTAGATAAGTTGGGTTAGGATAACATATGTCTCGAAGAGGCCAGGAGCGGGTATTGGGGAGATACCCGATACCACTTCCAATACCTTATAAATTGATAAGTTGGAATGAATGGATTTAAAAGAATCGGATTATTTAATCTAAATTTTGTCACATAGAATACTTATTTTGAAAATAAGTTATGACATGGCAAAGTGTGACTTTGTAAATTTATTTGTGAAATCAATAGGCTGAAATGAAATGATTTATGTAAATTGGTCTATTTTATCTAAGTCTGGTACCTAGAAATTTGATGTGTGGAATAAGTGTTGTCTATAGCAAATTGCGAATTTGTTAACAAATATATGTTACCCCGGGTTTATTTAAGTTGATTGCTTGGTGTTCCTTGTTAGTTGGGTTTACTCACGCTGGTTTCCAACCTGACCCGGGTGTTACTTTGGTGTAATGCTCGGGTCAGACCGAGTATTACAGATTTTCAGGTAGGTACGTTCTGAAGCTCAGGTGGCGAGCTGGATGGCAGGAGCGTATAGAGTATTTCCGTTGTATTTATATTATTGTAAGTCTGCGACATGATAATTGTATACATTCAGTGACTGTGTATATATATGTGAAACTCTGATGTATAGTAAATGTAACCGACAATTATAATATTCTTTTGTAAACTGTTATTTATTATTATATTTTATCCGCTGCGAATGTGAGAGTTTTGGTGTTCTGTTCTTCTTCTTCTCCTTCTATCTCTTTCTTCTTTCCATAACTATCTGGAATTTTCGGGTTAGAAAAATTTCGGGTCGTTACATTTATATAGGTCTTAGTCTAGATTTATTGTTAAAATCTACCCTCAAGAGGCTTGCACGAACACTAGAACACATTTTATGAACTTCATTTTTATTTAAACTTTCACTGTGCATATTTTAGTAGTTCAGTCGACTGAACAAGAATGGCCAGTCGAATGAATTTGGTACACATATATAAACATGCACAGTTTCGGTCGACTGAACTTCCTGCACAGTCGACTGAATTTGTTCCTGAAAATTTTACTTCATATTTTCAATTGACTGAATTCCCTGCTCAGTCGACTAAATTTGAATCTGCGAATTTTCTCTGAAAAGACATCATCTTCCTCCCAAGAGTTGCAACCATTCTCCAATGGAAATGGAAGCATCTCTTGTTTGCAACCTTTAACAATAAATGCACCTCTTCTACAAGTATAAATACATGATTCTAACATCATTCAATTTACCGAATTCTCTTGCTTTAATCTTACTATTTTCTTGATCATATTCTCTAGATATTCTCAAAGCAATCACCAATCTATTGCTTGAATCGCTGTTTGTTTATAACATTCTTTCGATTCATAGCAATTCACATTTCCTAAATCTTCACAAACACATTGCATACTCTCGAGGATAAGATTATAGGAATATTGTACTACATTAGACTCATTAGTGATGACAAGAACACAACAAGTTGAATATTGTTTTTTAGTAATTGAGTTGAAGTCCTCTTCGGTAGTTGAGGCAAGAAATCCGTTCGGTTGTTCGGGTAAGTTGCAAACTTATTCCTCCGGGTGAACTGAGGGTTATTAGTAGAATTCCTAAGAGAAGCTTAGGGACTGGACGTAGGACAAGAGGTCCGAACCAATATAAATTCTTGGTGTCTACTTTACTTATTGCTTATCGTTATTTATCTATATCATTCCGCTATTCCATATTATACGATCCTACCGCATTGCCCCCTCTTTCAGTGTTAACCTTTTCTTTTGAGAAAGATGTAATTCCAACGCATTAAAATGCAGAAATCTCTAATTATGAACTAAAGAATTATAGTTGTGATAATAATAATGGTTAAATTATAAAGTTAATATATATGTAATAAGGGCAGGACAGAAGTGAAATAATAAATGATATAAAGGTAGGCAAGTAATAGAATGAATAATGGCAAGTAATATTTTAAATCAAAGAGTAATGGCAAGTCCATGAGACAAGTAAGGTATTAAGACTTAGGAAGAATGGAAATAAAGATTTAATAATGAGAAAGGAAAGAAAACAGAAAAGGGAATTTTGATCTTTTAAGGAAAGCTATAAGTGACATTAAATCGACATTAATTAATTAAAGAGTTAATCAAATAAAAATAGTTGGATATGGGTAGTTGAACATTGGAGGCACAATAACGAATATACACAAATACACACAGAGATATGCATGGCCTCAAGTATACGTTATGATGGTGTGAATTATTAAAGTTAGATAAAACTCAGTTTAGATAAGAATGACATAGTCACTAAAATGGGTTGTAATGTAAGATCAGTAGTATTACACAATAGAAGTCCGCCAACCACAAGAGGCTACCAACAGTTGTGTATACATTATATTAATGTGGGTCATATCCAATTATATGACTCATGGAGTTATATATGTTCACGTATAAGTGAGGGATACCTAATTTGGAAGGTTCACCTCGGTCGAAGTGTTAGAGGAAAAGTAGAGTCCGCTTTAACATTTTAGGGGGTTTTATGTAATGAGTGTTTAATACCTTGATTGTGTTAGGGAATCTACATGGGATGGTGAGAAAGGCTCGTTGCTATGCCAATGTGGGTTTGGTACCATATTAGAGAGTGGGAACTATACATAGTTCAAGAACGTCATCAGTCCAGAGTGGTTGGCGGAAAGACTAGAGTTACGCCTACACGGCTACACCTCCTACTACTATAGGTCACGTTTAGGTAATGAACTGCTGACTATTACTAAACTATTCCTTAGTTGTTTTTTATGGGAAAGGCTAGATAACGCTTTATGAAGCTCTTTCAAAAATAGAGAGAATATGCGACGCCCCACCTCTATACTCACACTAGCCAAGGATACTATAGGGTAATGCCGTCGACTAGCGCGAAGAATAAGGCTGTTGAGGAGCGACCATCTGTGTAATTGCTTTGTGCGAGTACCGATAAGTCAGATAGTATTACATGCATTTCGTTTCAAGAGGAAATCCGACACATAAAATACATACTCAAAACTAGTACACAGTGGCTATGTGGTCTTTGGAAACAAATATAAAATAAACATAACATAAATCAGTCACATATATTCATATCACTAAGGCGGAAATAGATATGAATATAACACATAAAAGTATACATCAAAGTAGTAGTCATGCAAGATCGACTACATCACAAAAGAATAGGTACAAGTGCTAAACAAAAGAATATGTATACATCAAGGAGTCACCATCTCGAATGTGTAAAAACGAAAGTTAATAAACTAGTAGTTAGCCAAAAGTCAGATGACAGACCCAGATTAGAAGTCAAGCAGAAGCACCTGAAATACTTAGGGCTGACCCAAGTATTATTTAAGAAGAAAATAATAAAAGGATCATTCTAGCTATAAATATCAGATAAAATGAGATAGGATAAAAGATATGACAAAAATGTGTGATAACAATAATATCATACTGTGACAAGTATACGTTTGACAATAACAAAAATCATACAATATCTCAAGAATCACAAACACCAAAAAGAATGTCATATTCTTTATTTTATTCACCAAACCACAAATATTGATACAGCTTATCAATATAAATAACAAAAATTGGTGAAACAGAAATTCCATGAATCATCCATTAGAAATCCAGAAATCACAAAGGGGAAGGTCTATCACAAACGGGAGCATGAAAACCCACCAACACGTGTATCATAGATGGGTCGCTATTTCATGGTCGCTAACCATAGAGCCGGTGCGTAGTACAATAACGGTATGCCCAAGGAACCTAAAACTCGAATAATTTAGAACATCAACGTAGTGCAATAACGGTATGCTCGATGGACCTAAAACTCCAATGCTTTGGAACAACGACGTAGTACAATAGCGGTATGCCCGATGAACCTGATAACCCGAAACAACGATGTAGTACAGTAGTGATACATCCGATGATCTTAATAAGCCAAAACAATGACGTAGTACAATAAAGGTACATCCGATGATCTTGATAAGCCAGAACAACGACGTAGTACAATAATGGTACATTCGATGAACCGAACTGCATAAAAGAACATGGGTCGTTAACCCATAAAAGAAACGAGACGAAGCGCAATAAAACGAGGTACAGTCACCCATATAGACAAAGAGACATAGCATATCGCTAGTCTAACCATAAAATGATCACCATCGGTCAATAAGAAGTGTGAATTACCTAAGCTAGTAAATAAATGAGTTTAGCTTCATGTCCCATAACCACTGGCTTAACTTAAGTACTTACGAACAAATTGTAGATTTCCACTCGAAAATTGTCATAAGAGTTCAATCAAACAAGTCCAAGAACTAACCGACAAAGAAAACACAAGCATTTCATACCTCTTGTTTTGCTAAGTCATTTAATCAGATTTCTCATACGAATGAGGTAAAGGTTTGTATATACTAATAGAATAGAAAACGGATTTGAAACGAGTTCTATATTAAAAGTAACATTGAAATCATTTTTGTGAAAGAATTTGAATATTTACTACTAGTATAGAAACCATTGTATTTTAAAGTGACTAATGTGACAACCGCGCATTTTCAACCATTCGCATCCATTATAAGTGTATAGGTAGACACTCATGCCGGAATTGAATTGCTCAAAATACCGCGTTGTAAATAAAATTTGGAAAATCTCAGAATATACAGTAAATAAAATCACAAATCACATACAGAGAGTAATAATAGTGCAGCGGAAGTAAAAGAAATAGTAGTTCATGAAGCTACTATATAAATATATCAGAGTTAAATAAGATACAACAGAAGAATTAAAGTACAACAGAAGTCTCAATATGATAACTAAGTACAAGCTGAATACAACGACAGAACTGAAATAGATAAGACTAGATAAGCAGATAATCTCCAGCGATTCCAATCTCCAGAAAGTGGAATCCAATCTGTGAATAACTCAGGCTGACCCGAACGTAAATAAAAATACAAACACTCGAGTCAAGACATACATACTTATACAATGTAAACCAACTCAAGTGAACTGTAGTAAAAGTACAAGTAACTTAAAGGATGCTTGGGACCGCCCATCCTCTAAGGATCCGTCAAACTATTTACTATGTAGTAATATTGCGCTATTATAATAATGTCTAATAGTAAAATAAACTTACTTTTAAATAGCGTTAAGAAGTGGCCCAATATTCCCCTTAACACAAATAATGCCAATAGTCTATACATCACCTGCATATCTCCTGATCGGGAGACTATGAGAAGATACTGCATAGGTACGACACAAATAGAAACTTGTAGTAAAGGCTCGACATGGTAGGTGACACGGCACACAAGGCAATGCCAGCGTAGATATACCAGTTACGACACTCGGGCTGGTGGTAACGTAGCAGCCACATACACCCACCGCGGAACACATTCCCATAAAATTGGAGGGGCGCCCAAACAATCACAAGTAATAGTATGGTATCGAAGAAATGCGTCCGCTACGAGGTGCGACCTCAACTGGCCCGAGACCGCTCCTGTTTCTGCCAACTTATGCCAACTCATGGGAGTTGGGTCCACGTAACATACCATAAGAACGTCGCCAATATCCTACTTTATTCTGGAATCTCCACCGCGTACACGATTAGTCAAAGTGGTTTTCGGTATCGACAGAGAGTATGCCAGATATCCGATCCCGGTCTCTTTGCCAACCAATCGTTACTATAACCCGTGGTTATAACTTTAAAATTTATTTCATACTTTAAAGTAGAATATCATTTCAATCCAAATCTTTATCAAAATAAGGATTTAATCATTTCTAAACCATTTTAATACATTAAAAAATCAACATACCATATCTTTCAAATTTAAATATTTATCAAAAAATATCAAGTTATTTCTAATCATTTCAATATATTAAATTATCATATCTTTCAAAACTTCCTTTCAAATCATTTTAATACATTAAAGTATCATATCCTTCATAACTTCATTTCCAAATCATTTTAATATCAAAATATCATATCCTTCAAAACTTCATTTCAAATCATTTAAATGTCAAAAGATCATATCTTTCAAAACTTCATTTCAAAACATTTTAATATCAAAATATCATATCTTTCAAAAATTCATTTCAAAACATTTAATATATATATATATATATATATATTAAAATATCATATCTTTCCAAACTTTATTTCAAAACATTTAATATATATCAAAATATCGTATCTTTCAAAACTCATTTCAAAACATTTAATATATATCAAAATATCATGTCTTTCCAAAACTTCAATTTCAAATCATTTAATATATATCAAAATATCATACCTTTCCAAAACTTCAATTTCAAATCATCATATAAGTTCAAATCCAAATATTCAACTTTAAATAGCTTTCAAATTCAAAGATATCATTCATTTATTATCATTCTAAATCACCTTTTAAGTAGCTTATATTTTAATTAAAATAATTCATTTAAACCATTTAAAATTTAAGTTATATACTATCAAATCAAATATTCAATTTCCAGAGTTTTAAACCATTATGAGTTCATTTACTAAGTTAAAGCCATAAACATTGAAATTTCAACCTTTCACAGCATTCAGAAAAAGCTGTTGTAAGTTATACTTGAAAACATTTAAATTTAAACCACTTAAACATTATATAAAAAAATCATACTTTTAACATTCAAATATGTTCATTAAAATACTCTTTTAATTAATGATTTTTATAAAGCAACATTTTACAATTAAATCAAATTTCACAAATCCACTTAATAAATTCAAGTGTAAACTTTCCCATTTTTACATTAACGCTTTATTAACATTTACAATTTTAAATTATCATTTCACAAATTAAACTAGATTTCCAATTTATTTAATTAACTTAAACCCTTAATAAAAATCAAATTCACATTTCTAGGTCAAGTTCATTTTTAAAATTACACTTTTAAGCATTCATTCATTCAACCATTTTAGTACATAGAAAAATCCATAATACTTTATTAATTCATTTAAACTCAAATTTAATCAAATAATCATATTTCCTATTTCCAAATATAATTAAATTTCCATTTTTATTTATATAACTTAAAATTTCCTTTTTAAACCAAAACCTAAATTTCCAGACTTTAAGTTATATTTCAATAATTCAGCTTAACTATTTATTTATTTAACATTTTCCACTTATACAAAAATCATAAATCCTTTATTTAAAACACTTTAAAATCTATTTAAATCAAATTATCATAAATTTACATTTAAACCACTTCAAATTTTATTTATATAACTTAAATGTCAATTTAAAAAGCCAAAGTCTAAATTTCCAAATTTAAGTTATATTTCAAAAATTCACTTTTACCATTCATTTGAATTACATTTTAACTTCTAGAAAAATCCAAATTTTCTTTATTTATACATTAAAAATCCAATTTAAATCAAATTTCATAAATTTTCACTTTTAAAAATATTTAAAATATTTAAAATGCTTTATAAAATATAACCACGGGCATGTATACAGTTTTCTAACCTAGGTCAAGTGATACGGATATATATCATTTCAATCCGCAGTTTATAAAGAAAAATCCAGGTTCTATCATTTAAAACCCGCAATCCTAAGTTAAAATAAAATAAATAAATAAATAAAAATCGTTCAGGCCTATCATTTCAGCCCATAACGATTTTTCCCTATTCTAAAGTCCGTTCGGGTATGTATCATTTCAACCCATAGTGAACCTAATCTACAGGGAACTTGCAGTGTGATAAACAGATATAAATGAACATTATAGCAACATATAACAGTAACAGATGAGATAAATGTAATTTAACAGGTTTAACATCATATATAAATAATCACAGGCAGTTATAACATATCATAATATTCTACACATTCAATTGTTGTCAATTCACATTTGCATAAGTATAAATGTCAGGTGAGATTTACTCACATGTTCAAAGCTAGAGATTGACACCAAAGCACAGATACTGACACAAAAAAGGTACGAAACTACGGACATGACTAGAGAGTGGAGAGCCAAAGCTATATCCCTTGAAAACAATTACACAAACAATACAATGCATACATAAGTTACAACACACATTTATCATCAAACAACATATAATTCAACACCCAAAACCATAAACATTTGCATTGCACTTGCTCTCTACCTCAAGTACTTCTGTTATGCAGTGATTAAGCTCAGCTAACACAGGGAATTGGGTCTGGTTTGGGTGTGCAAAGGGTCGGGCAACACATGGGTTTGAAGGTGGTTGTGATCTAGGTGTATAAGGCAAAAAATCATCACATCTAGGCTATATTATGGTTCGGCCAGAGGTCATTTGGGCTTGGCCTGATGCTCAGGTGGTGGTGGGTGGTGTGGAAGAGGGTGGAGGTCAGGTCAAAGGTGGTGGTGGAGGTTGTGGCGGCTAGAGGTGGTAGAAGGAGGAGATGACAATTCTAGGCTAGGCTTGGCAACATGTGATGGTTAGTGATAGTTTAGGTGGATTTTTTTGATGATCATCACCTTGGATTAGCTCGGCCTGAAATGGAGAGGAAGTAGGATGGGTGATGGTCAAAGGAAGGGGGTGGTGTTGGTCAGCCAAAGCTTGGAAGTGGAAGAACAAAGCTACGAAGGTAGAGAGCATATGCAAAAATCAATGGAAAACATAGAAAAACTAGAAAAGAAAGAAGGATTATTACCCAATCTCTCATCAACTATGGCCGTGAGTTTTTTCTTGAGAAATGGATGAAATTTGCGTGAAAAGGGGAAGAGAATGCAGCTGAAAAGAATAGAGAATGGTATGGTCAAATATCATTAAGAGAGGAGTTAACAAAATAAAAGGTCGGGAGATGAAAAGGCTTAAGAATCCCAAAAGTTTAAAACTCTTCAACTTTCCTCTATTTTCTTTTTAAATTTTATATAACTAAATATATATATAAACATAGATAAAATATGAAAATTTAGTAAATAAACAAAATAAATAAATAAAATTTAATTATATATGATTTAATTAAACAAAACAGTAAAAATTGTAATTAGTCTTGAAAATAAGAAAAAAAAAATGCAATGAACTTTGGAAAATTTATATATACTTGAAAAACATTTATAAATAAAGACAAGAACACAAAATAAAAATGAATTCACAAAAATAAATAAATAAATAGATTTTAATTAAAAAAAAATAAATGAAGAAAACAGCAGAAAAATGGTAACTAGGGTTAATAAATTGAAATAAATTCAAATAAACTTTAGAAAAATTATATAATCACTTTAGAAATAATAAAAGAAGAAAATATACATAAAATAACATATTAACACAAGTTAAAATAAAATATGACAAAGAAAATATAATTTATATAATTTAATATAGACAAAATTGCAAAATAAAACAAATTATACTCAAAATTGTGATGTACATAACTTTCACAGTTTAAGTCCGTTTCCAACGAAACGAAAAGCAGTGTTCAAGTTATTTCATCTATTTTAATAATAAAAGATAAAATTTAAGATTTTGAATAATTTAAATTTGAAGTTTAAAAGTCAAAGTTTCACCAGTTTGAACAGAAATTCACTTTTCAGTAAAATATTCAATTTATACTTGTTTGAACTATAAATCACTTAATAATCAACATTTATATTTTTAAAATGAAATGTTTGAAATAAAACAAGTTTAAAATGATTAAAAATAAAATAAAGTCAAATTTAAATTATATGCAAAAATCTAGGGTTGTTACACTCTCCCCCACTCAAAACTTTTCGTCCCCGAAAAGGAATGAGGAAAGGGAAAGCACATAAAAAATAGAGTGAAATAAGATTAAGACAAGATGGCAAGGAGATTGAAATTATACCTAATAACTATGGTTATAGGTAAGTTTCACAAGGTAGAGATGATCTTCCTAAGATTCTTCAGAATCAGGAACACAAGCATGAAAAGATCCTTTCGAATCTGATTCACACTTCCCGCTTGACCGACGGTCTGTGGATGGAAAGCAGTGCTCAGATTCAAAATGAGTACCAAAGATTATTAAAGATTATAGAAATATTTCTAAACAGAAAGATTATAGAAAGATGCCTATACCAATCTATAGTAAGATGAGGAAAATAAGGACAACTAAAGACAATTTAAAAACAAAATAGGGTAATAAGTTTGAAAAACAAAATAAGATAATAGGTTTGAAATTTCCATGGTTTCAACTTAATATTGATAATTAATTTTTACACAAGTTACACGAATCTTAAATATATCTAATTTCATTATCTTATCATCTAATCATCTTAAACTAAAATTTTCAAAAATCATGAATTTGAAAAAAAATCATTATTATACACAAAATGTACTTAATAAATTTAATTCCTCTTTATTCCTAATTAAAATTAAATTTATTCCTCTCAATATATTTTATCACTTATGTTAAATATACTTACACTTATTATAACTATTTTAATTTATTCTTAATTCCTTTAACATCATTTATATTGTAAATTATTCAATTAACCTTTTATTCTATTTACCTTTGTTAATCTTTTTTTTAACTAAAATTTAAGTGTATAACATTTATTATAACCACTCAAATTTTATTTATAAAATCCTTTTATATTGTATATTATCCAATTACATTATTAACTTCTGAAATAAGGTAAGTTATATTTGAATGCAATTGTATTATAAAATAAAACTTTTCAATTAAATCATTTCATGCTTGAATATTATCCAAAATTTTGATTTTCTTTTTATAATTGAAATTATTCTTTAAAGTAAAATTTAAGAATTAAATTTCTGATTTCTTCAAACCTTTTAGGGATAAATAAATGTATGTACATAATTTATCAAATCAAATTTAAATCATATATCTATACATATTATAAATCAAGTCATATTTTAGAAATTCAAATCAATTAGATTTCCCAAAAAAAAGTGCAGCAAGACTTGTAACGACCCGATTTTACGATGCCCGAAAGTCGGCATTTGTACATCCACTATATCAAATGCCGTGCAATTGAATGCCGGAAAACCGAACCATTAGGGTTTAAGAAGAAGAAAATAGAGGAAGAACAGAAACAATAACAGAATCTCACATTTCACAGCATAATAAATATAAATATCAATGAATAATATTTAAAACAAAGAATCATATTTGTTATTACATTACATTACATTACACTACATTACATTACATTACATTATCAGAGTGTACAACAACAACAACAACAACAGCAGAAGAAAATATAACATCTACTAGTAATACGCTTCACCATCCAACTTCAACTCCTGATCTCCACAGCAACTCTTGAATTCCCGAATGACCTGATAATCTAACTCTAGGCTGCCCGTGTGGAAAATTATGGGCACCCAGAGTTTAGAAAGGAAACAATAAACTCCAGGTCAGTCATGGGACTGGTGTGAGATCTTAAAAACAGTTAATCTATTACAAAAGAAAACAAAGAAATTTAAATGAAATCCGCAATGCTTTTTGGAAAATGAAACAACCATAAGGCCTCCCGCCACACACACAATGCAAACACAGAATTGGAGAAGATTTCTCCTTATGATAGTCAAACATGCTTAATACGCAAAATCTTTTGATATGATTATTATTAGTGCATAGTGGAAAAAATTTCAAAAGTATAATATTAATCTTAGCCAGCATAGGTATCATTATATTATGCACGCTATCGCTACCTCCTGAGGAGGCAGGTTATACAATTGAAATCGTAAAGGGCTCGTATTGTTTCTTTGTATTTCCAACAAATGGTCAGGCCAAGGAACTTCCCATTGCCTCATGGATACGCCTCTGTTAGACGCCCCGAGAACCTAACCGGATCTCTGCCAACACAAGACCGGGTTACTTCGGCAAAAATAAGTAACTACTGACACGAGTATGCCATCCCCCGGTTGTAAACAGCCTTTATCTGAGGATCCTCAACAAAAACAATCACAAAGTCATATATATATTTTGCGATATTCGCATAAGTTAAGTATTTAGGCTCCATATCATGATACCACTTCTATCCAGAAGGAAATGTACATACTCTAAGGGGCGGTATCCCCTATAACCTTGCCGCATTCTTCCTGTTTTGACCATTCCGGGGTGTGAAGTTCGACGAAGTCTCATCCACAAAGCTACGCTTTTCACAAAAACTATGCTTCGATCAACAAATGATCAGCAGCACTTCATATGCCACATTACCAAATTGGGAATGTATCACTAGTAACCATCAACTACATAACCTCTGAGCTCGTACGTCTCAGAGAAGGGTGTTAAGCTAAGAGAATAAATTCTCCGCCACCAACAGAAATGTATTTGATAGAAACCAGCCTTACATCTCAAAGTGTAACGTCATACGCTCATCCATACAAGTCCGTTTCGGGATCGATTACGGAACCGAAGGCACTTCAAAAGAAGCCCTTGCAATCCGAATAATCACTAATCACGTTCAGAATCCCCAACAAAAAGGGTGATAAAATCTCTATACCGGAGCAACCCGGTGCAGAGACATTCGACAGGTATCCTTTCGTTTTCGAAAATGCCCAGTCTTCAACACCATCTTCAAATGCAATCCCATTTCGTGTATCGTTATTCGAAATGAGTTCTGTGACACAAGGTCCTCTCCCGGCTAATCCGAATAACAAGCGCTTATTTTAAAAAAAAAAGTGTTCATACAGTTTTAAACAAATCACAACAAATTCTTCTTTGATCTTTTTAAATAAAAGATCCATCACAATCACAAGAGTTTGATGTCGTTTTCAAATATCCATTTTGAATTCAACTCCCGGTCGTATCGAAATTCAATTGCCGAATAAAGGCCAATATTGATAGTCGATTATTTAACTATCAATCGTCATTCACAACAGTCACTGGATTTCAAATAAATTTCCCTTAATTATTATTATTTTCAACATATCTTCGCAAGATAAAATTTCACACTTCAATCCTTTAAAAAATAAATTTCAAATAAATTTCCAAATATTTATTCATTTCCACTGAAAATCTGCCGATTCCAAATAATTTAAAATAATATAAAAATACTTATTCAAAATATACTTGGAAACATTTAAAATAACTATTTTAGAATATTTGCTTAAGTATTAGTTATGAAAAATATTATACTAATATCTCCTACAAAATTCAAGTCCAAAAACTAATTTTAACATAAAATTTAGTAGACAGAGTATAAATATTTAAATAACTATTTCCTAAATCAAATATCAATTTAATCTTTAAAATAATCCCTTATATAATTTATTAAATAAATTTTACTTTAAAGATTTAAAACAATTTTCAAAACTAATTTCTTCAACAGTATTACTTTAAAAACCACGTCTAGAACTTTGAAATTTTATTTAAAAGCTATTCAAAAATATGCTCGGCTTTCCAGGGAAGAATTCTTTTCCCAATATAGATGGTCCATTCAAATAAATTAATAAATCTTCTCGATTTATTTTAAATTTACATTTCAAATATCAACTTATATATGAATGTAAAATGATTCCCAAATATCATCTTCACACTCAATCGATTTCCAAATTGATTTCCAATCTATTTCAAATACAAAATCAACTTCCAATTTGATTTCCCCAAATTAATTTCTAATATCAAATCAAATCAATTTCAAATTTATTTCCCAAAATTATTTCCAACACACCAAACCAAATTTCTAAATTGATTCCTAAGGTTTATTTTAACTCCAAATTAATTCCTGACTCGATTTCTAAAATTAATTTCAACTTTAAATTAAATTCCAAAATTTAATTTATAAATTTATTTCCTTTTGAAATAAATTCTTTATCTCTTTATATTATTTAAAATCCGTATCTTAAACAAATTCTTCGACTATTTAACAACATTACTCGAAATTCCTTTATAAAAATGTTTCCCATATTTTTGGAATTTATTCTATAAGTTTCCAAAGATAAAACTTTATCTATTTAAATTTCCTTCTTTTAAAATTCACTCAATTCCTTTGAGTGAATTCATTATAAATTTTCTATCCAAATTTCAAAATCAATTAACTGTTTATTTCTGGTATCCTACGATACCAAAAATATATGCGGCCGAACTACAGCCTTTATGGTTTCAATCACAATAGTCACACGAATTTAAAAATATTCAACACACAACATACAAAACAAAATAATATTTGAGGAATCCAGTTGGATCCCTCCAACCTGTTTCCCTACATCCACAGACGTTAGCACACAATTAAATACCCATTCCACTTCAAGGTGGAATATCGCGGTATATGGGATTTATAAAATATTATCCGCTATTATGCGGCGCAATAGGGTCTCATCCGCTATATAATGCGGGAAATCAACAATTCCAAGTACATATATAATACCAATTCCACATCGAGGTGGAATATCGCGGTATATAGGTTAATATAATAACCTCCGCTATTATGCGGCGCATAGGGTCTAAACTAATATAACTAATAATAAATAAATTATCCAAACACACAATCAGTCAATTTTAATTCAACTATCACAATTTCACAACCAATCAATAACTGGAATTTTCAATTAAAATTTTGAGTGAAAAGATCTCACCTTTGCTTTTGTTTTGCAACCCAATCCAAATTAGCTTGCTTTCTTCATGATTTTGACCTTGTATAAACAATTCACGATTTATTACTATTTGAATTAATCAACAATTAATCACCATTTACTCATATAATTTTTTTTAACTTATAATTTGATTTAAACTAATTTTTCCTTTGAAATCCTTAGTAACTAAAAAATTAAATAAGTTAATTAAACAAGTTAATCCCCCTACTACATATTTTAAAATAAACCAGTAGATTCAAAATCTAACTTTTATATAAACTCTACAACATTTACAATTTCTATATTTTCCAAATCTTTTATGTATATGTATATATATTAAATCCTTATAAAATTCCTTTTCACCCATATACTAAATTAAAAGCAGAACTGTTTTATATTCTACTGCAAAACATTTATATATATACATATTTTCTATAATTAACAAAACAACAATTTTATATTCAGTAAAGAACTTTTCTTCTTTCATATATATATATATATATATATATATATATATATATATATATATATATATAGCTGGTACAAAGTTCCTATATATTTTTCACTTCAAAATCTTTATAAGTATATACTTCCTAATGACCTCTATAACTATATTATTATATATATAGTTTCAATCTGCATATACATTTTTTTAAAAATAAGCTAAATCGAAAAAAAAGAATACCTCACTGCTCGTTGAAATCGCGATGCCCAATTCCACGCACACCTTGGTCTACCTCGTACAATGCCTCATCGCGGCCCAAAAGCGCTTCATCCCTACGACCCCATGTCGAAACCCTAACCGACAGCGAAATCGTGCACGCCTGGGAGAGAACCCCTCTTCCTCGCATGGCCACCAGATCGCGACCACCCACTTGAACATGCCGCTCGAAAATCAAGCTCCCTTGCAAAATCGAGTCACCATTGACTCGATCGACACCATCGCTGAGCTCACAAGGTCGACTCGAGGTCCCAAACTGCTCACGATCTCGTTCTTGACAGCTTCGAATTTTACGGCGAAAAAGAGAACGCCTTGTTTCGATTTACAGTTGTTTATTGAACGAACAAGGAGTTCGCATTAGGTCTACGATTCCGACTCGAAGTCGGCCTCTTTTTTTATTACATGCAAACTGATTTGTGAATTAAATTAGAAAAGAAGGTCGGCCATGGATTTAGAAAGGAAGAAGGAAGGAAAGTTTTGATCGAACGAGAAAGCAATTCGTTTGGCAATAATTTCTTCTGTGAATTATTTTTTTAAGAAACTGATACATGCCCTTTGAATCGGAAAAAGGGAAACACTTATATGCAAATTTGAAAAGGCAAGGGACACGTACTTGAAGAGATAACGTGTTAAATTTTGTGAATATATATGATTTGTATTTAAATTTTAAATTCAAATTTAAATTATCTCGAATTACGCAACAAAAGATCTCGACCTCCAATTGAGGCATGCCACCAGGCGTTTATAATCTTTAACCCCTATTTCGAACGCAACGGAAAAGGTTCCGAGTCCAAATTCGATCGTATGGAGAAGATAGCTTTTTGAAACAGTTAACATATCGAATTTTTGATTTAATTTTCAGCACGTTTGCTTATCGTATGGTCAAACGATCACTCCGAATGCTATGAAAATTGAAATCCGATAATAATAATACAATATTACGGATCCAATAGAACTAGTTTTGTCGAATTCCGAGACTGTGGCTCGGAAGACTATTTTCAAATACCGATTTAAACGATAAATTTTCAAAACTGATTAAATCACTTTAAATTTCAATCCTAAAGCTTCTATTAACCTCAATTATTATAAATATGAATTTTACAAGACTTTGAAATATTTTTATTCAGTTTAAAACTGAAGATTCAAATTTTTATCCAACTTCAATAAATTAAATTCAATAGTTAAATTGCCAATTTCATTCTGATACCTGAAATTTAGGTTTGAATCAACCCCAAACATTTAAAATCAATTAAATATTTCAATTCCAAAAGTTAAAATTTCCGGGTCGTCACATCCTTTCCTCCTTAAAAGAATTTCGTCCGAAATTACTAGTTTAGAAGAACGGACCTTCATCCGTTCATTATTTTCCCAAAATCTAATAGTTTTATCAGGTTGCCCAAAATAAATCTTTTTTATTAACAACCCGTCACAAATTCAACTAACTTCCCAACTTTAATTATAAGCTCCATACAACATTGTTTTCCTAACAATTTAAATTTAAATTTTGAATTCAAATTTCAAACTTTCAAAATTTTGTTAAAATTTTTTCTAACACCCTAAATTTTCGAAAAATTTCGCCAGCGTCTCCTTTGCGCGGCTAGCTCGGTACTACTACAAAATGGCACCGCAGGCCCTCAAATTCCAAAAGAAAAAAAAGCCAAGCGGCTGAACAAGAAAATCACCAAATTTCATACTGAAATTGAAATACATACCCTTTTGTCGAGCGATTCAATTTTATCTTTAAAATCAAAATCCCAATTTATCTTTTTCCTATAACACACCTGCATATTCTGAATCCATAATATCCATTTTCCTTCAATCTTGCATTTTCAATTTTATTTTAATTCAATTTACACTATAATTCGATTTGAATTCAATTTATCTTCTATCATGAATATTGAATTTTTATCCTTCAATTATAACTGATTCATATTATTATTTTAATTCGGTTTCATTCACTAATTTTCTTCAATTTCCAATTTGAAATCGCTTGTCGCTAATAATTTTTTTTTCAAAAATTTTCTAACTCCCAAAATTTTCAAAATTTTTTGGTAGAGTCGCCTTTGTACAGAGGAGCTTTTGCAATTTGACAAAAGATATAAATATATATACATCGACCCACCCGGTTGGAAAAGCAAAAACAGTTCATATTTTCTATTTTTATTGTGTAGGCGTACCTTATTTAGCATTTTTAAACAAAGCCATTTATTATTAGCATTTTAACACGATCAAATCCAGCCAAACGGCCCTTCTGTACCTGTGTTTACTCAATTCAAACACATAAGTGACATATATAAGAAATTTATTCACATTTCACTTATTTTCAATAGTGAACACATAGTTTTCACAAGCAATACATTCAAAATAGTTTCCATAAGCAATTTACAGGGTTCCGATACAAATTTAATTGCTTAAAATCAATTCACATACCATTTTTATTCATTCAAGTAATTTACAACTTACTTTCTTTTATTCTATTTATTTTTAAGCGAAATGAACTCATATCTATTTCAATTGATTCAAAAATCAATTTGATTTGCTTTTATTAACTCTTATAATTTTATACATACTCGTTTGCGTCAACAACAACCATTTCTATGCAAATTTCGACGATATTCACTTAATAGAATATCCAATCTAGTTTATAACTAATTTAAATTGATATAAACTCCATTTACTCTTTATTCTATTTCATTTTCAATTGATTCTATTCAATTCATTTTAATTAAAACTATTTCACAATTTCCAGTTTATCCTCCATTTAATAATTTATAATATTTCCCAACTCTAAATTTTACTTAAGAATTTTACCATTTATTTCTTAAGTTCAAGATATTATTCTATATATTTGTATTTAAACTGGATTCCAAATTCCATATGAATTCATTTTACCTTTCATTTATAATATTGAATTCAAATCATTTTTAACCGTATTAAATTTGTCATTCTTTTAATTAGTTTCTCTAACTAATTTTAATTCTTTTATTAACATTTAGCTCCATTTGATCCAATATTTACTTAAGTTATTTCAATTCAAAATTCAAATTTATTTTTCCTTGTAACACTTCCCAATTTAAATCCTCGATTTTGTTTTCATTTATCAAATTCACTCCATCTACTAATTTAATTAAATTAGTTTTACTCACTTATATCCATTTTTAATTTCAAATTTCCATTCTCAATCCATCTCGGATTTATTTTATCAATAACCAGGAAATTTTCAATTTATTTAACCCATTTATACATTCACATTACCAATTTCATTCCATTAATGAATTTTTATTCCAAATTATAAATTACATTTAAAATTTACATTTACAAATCTCATTTGTATTTTTATTTTCTTAGCTTTTGGTTTTGATTTCAGTTTCTCATACAACGATGAGAATAATCTAATATTATCGCTTCCTAACAACCAAGCAACCATAAATTATAATACTTCACAGAAAATTTATTTCTTTTATATACGAAAATAGTTTTGGGTAAAATTATTTCATTTACCCTATTTTAAAACAATACTGTGTCGGTTTATCTTGTTTTAAGAGTTTAGAAACCCCTATCGATACAGTTGGCCAGACCGCACCGACCAGAATCTATAAACAATCAACCGATAAGTCAACACAATATAAAACAATTTATATTCACTAACAAAGACGCGCTCATATCTATTATTATACTCAAACTCATTCTAGAGTACTGCTGACTCTATCTCTAATGAGTAACACCCAACAGAGCCAAGGTTGTCGCTTAACCAAATGATCTGATACCAAATATGTAACGACCCGATTTTACGATGCCCAAAAGTCAACATTTATACATCCACTATATCAAATGCCGCGCAATCGAATGGCGGAAAACCGAACCGTTAGGATTTAAGAAGAAGAAAATAGAGGAAGAACAGAAACAATAACAGAATCTCACATTTTGCAGCAGAATAAATATAATATATCGATGAATAATCTTTAAAACAAAGAATCATATTTGTTATTACATTACATTATCAGAGTGTACAACAACAACAGCAGCAGAAGAAAATATAACATATACTAGTAAAAAGCTTCACCATCCAGCTTCAACTCCTGATCTCCACAGCAACTCCTGAATTCCAGAATGACCTGATAATCTAACTCTAGGCTGTCCGTGTGGAAAATTATGGCACCTAGAGTTTAAAAAGGAAACAATAAACTCCAGGTCAGTTATGGGACTGGTGTGAGATCTTAAAAACAGTTATTCTCTTACAAAAGAAAACAAAGAAATTTAAATGAAATCCGCAATGCTTTTTGGAAAATGAAACTACCATAAGGCCTTCCGCCACACACAAAATGCAAACTCAGAATTGGAGGAGATTTCTCCTTATAATAGTCAAACATGCTTAATACGCAAAATCAATTGATATTATTATTATTAGTGCATAGTGGAAAATATTTCGAAAGTATAATGTTAATCTTAGCCAGCATATGTACCACTATATTATGCCTGATATAACTACCTCCTTAGGAGGTAGGTTATACAATTGAAATCGTAAAGGGCTCGTATTGTTTCTTTGGATTTCTAATAAATGGTCAGGCCAAGGAACTTCCCATTGCCACATGGGTACGCCTCTGGATAGACTCCCCGAGAACCTAACCGGATCTCTACCAACACAAGGCCGGGTTACCTCTACAAAAATAGGTAACTACTGACACGAGTATGTCATCCCCCGGTTATAAAAAACCTTTATCCGAGGATCCTCAACAACAACAATCATAAAGTCATATATATATTTTGCGATATTCACATAAGTTAAGTATCTAGGCTCCATACCATGATACCACTTCTATCCAGAAGGAAATGTATATACCCTAAGGGGCGCTACCCCCTATAACATTGCCGCATTCTTCCTGTTTTGACCATTCCGGGGTGTGAGGTTCGACGAAGTCTCGTCCACAAAGCTATGCTTTTCACAAAAGCCATGCTTCGATCAACAAATGATCAGCAGCACATCGTATGCCACATTACCGAATTGGGAATGCATCACTAGTAACCATCAACTACGTAACCTCTGAGCTTGTACGTCTCAGAGAAGGGTGTTAAGCTAAGAGAATAAATTCTCTGCTACCAATAGAAATGTATTTGATAGAAACCAGCCTAACATCTCAAAGTGTAACGTCAGACACACATCCATACGAGTCCGTTCCGGGATCGAACGGAACCGAAGGCACTTCAAAAGAAGCCCTTGCAATCCGGATATTCACTAATCACGTCCGGAATCCCCATCACAAAGGGTGATAAAATCTCTATACCGGAGCAACCCGGTGCAGAGACATTCGACAGGTATCCTTTCGTTTTCGAAAATACCCGGTCTTCAACACCATCTTCAAATGCAATCCCATTCCTTCGTATCGTTATTCGGAATGAGTTTTATGACACAAGGTCCTCTCCCGGCTAATCCGACTAACAAGCGCTTATTTAAAAAAAAAATAAGTGCTCATATAGTTTCAAACAAATCACAACAAATTCTTCTTTGATCTTTTTAAATAAAAGATCCATCACGATCACAAGGGTTCGATGTGGTTTTCGAATATCCATTTGGAATTCGACTCCTGGTAGTATTGAAATTCAATTGCCGAATAAAGGACAATATTGATAGTCGGTTATTTAACTATCAATCATCATTCACAACAGTCACTGGATTTCAAATAAATTTCCCTCAATTATTATTATTTTCAGCATATCTTCGCAAGATAAAATTTCACTTTTCAATCCTTTGAAAAATAAATTTCAAATCAATTTCCAAATATTTATTCATTTCCACTGAAAATCTGCCGATTCTAAATAATTTAAAACAATATAAAAATACTTATTCAAAATATACTTGGAAACATTTAAAATAACTATTTTAGAATATTTTCTTAAGTATTAGTTATGAAAAATATAATACTAATATCTCCTACAAAATTCAAGTCCAAAAACTAATTTTAACATAAAATTTAGTAGATAGAGTATAAATATTTAAATAACTATTTCCTAAATCAAATAACAATTTAATCTTTAAAATAATCCCTTATATAATTTATTAAATAAATTTTACTTTGAAGATTTAAAACAATTTTCAAAACTAATTTCTTCAACAGTATTACTTTAAAAACCAAATCTAAAACTTTTAAATTTTATTTAAAAGCTATTTAAAAATATACTCGTCTTTCCAGGGAAGAATTCTTTTCCCAATATAAATGGGTCCATTCAAATAAATTAATAAATCTTCTCGATTTATTTTAAATTTACATTCCAAATATCAACTTATATATGAATTTAAATTGATTCCCAAATATCATCTTCACACTCAATCGAATTCTAAATTGATTTCCAGTTTATTTCAGATACAAAATCAACTTCCAATTTGATTTCCCCAAATTAATTTCCAATATCAAATCAAATCAATTTCAAATTGATTTCCTAAAATTATTTCCAACACACCAAACCAAATTTCCAAATTGATTCTTAAGGTTTATTTTAACTCCAAATTAATTCCTGAATCGATTTCTAAAATTAATTTCAACTTTAAATTAAATTCCAAAATTTAATTTCTAAATTTATTTCCATTTGAAATAAATTCTTTATTTCTTTATATTATTTAAAATCCGTATCTTAAACAAATTCTTCAACTATTTAACAACATTACTCGAAATTCCTTTATAAAATATTTCCCATATTTTTGGAATTTATTCTATAAGTTTCCAAAGATAAAACTTTATCTATTTAAATTTCCTTCTTTTAAAATTCACCTGATTCCTTTGAGTGAATTCATTATAAATTTTCTATCCAAATTTCAAAATCAATTAACTATTTATTTCTAGTATCCTACGATACCAAAAATATATTCGGCTGAACTACAGCCTTTATGGTTTCAATCACAATAGTCACACGAATTTAAAATATTCAACACACAACATACAAAACAAATTAAATATTTGAGGAATCCAGTTGGATCCCTCCAACATGTTTCCCTGCATCCACAGACGTTAGCACACAATTAAATACCCATTCCACTTCAAGGTGGAATATCGCGGTATATGGGATTTATAAAATATTATCCGCTATTATGCGGCGCAATAGGGTCTCATCCGCTATATAATGCGGGAAATCAACAATTCCAAGTACATATATAATACCAATTCCACTTCGAGGTGGAATATCGCGGTATATGTGTTTAATATAATAACCTCCGCTATTATGCGGCGCATAGGGTCTAAACTAATAAAACTAATAATAAATAAATTATCCAAACACACAATCAGTCAATTTTAATTCAACTATCACAATTTCACAACCAATCAATAAATGGAATTTTCAATTAAAATTTTGGGTGAGAAGATCTCACCTTTGCTTTTGTTTTGCAACCCTATCCAAATTAGCTTGCTTTCTTCATGATTTTGACCTTGTATAAACAATTCACAACTTATTAATATTTGAATTAATCAACAATTAGTCACCATTTACTCATATAAATTTTTTTAACTTATAATTTGATTTAAACTAATTTTTCCTTTGAAATCCTTAGTAACTAAAAAATTAAATAAGTTAATTAAACAAGTTAATCCCCTTACTACATATTTTAAAATAAACTAGTAGATTCAAAATCTAACTTTTATATAAACTCTACAACATTTACAATCCTATATTTCCAAATCTTTTATGTATATGTATATATATTAAATCCTTATAAAATTCCTTTTTACCCATATACTAAATTAAAAGCAGATCTGTTTTATATTCTACTACAAAACATTTATCTATATACATATTTTCTATAATTAACAAAACAACAATTTTATATTCAGTAAAGAACTTTTCTTCTTTCATATATATATATATATATATATATATATATAATTGGTACACAGTTCCTATATATTTTTCACTTCAAAATCTTTATATGTATATACTTCCTAAGGACCTCTATAACTATATTATTATATATATAGTTTCAATCTGCATACACATTATTTTTTGAAAATAAGCTAAATTGAAAAAAAAGAATACCTCGCTGCTCGTTGAAATCGTGATGCCCAATTCCACGCACACCTTGGTCTACCTCATACAACGCCTCATCGTGACCCAAAAGCGCTTCATCCCCACGACCCCATGTCGAAACCATAACTGACAGCGAAATCGTGCACGCTTGGGAGCGAACCCCTCTTCCTCGCGTGGCCACTAGATCGCGACCACCCACTTGAACATGCCGCTCGAAAATCAAGCTCCCTTACAAAATCGAGTCGCCATTGACTCCATCGACACCATCGCCGAGCTCACGGTGTCGACTCGAGGTCCCAAACTGCTCGCAATCTCATGCTTGACATCTTCGAATTTTATGGCGGAAAGAGAATGCCTCGTTTCGATTTACAGTTGTTTATTGAACGAACAAGGAGTTCGCATTAGGTCTACGATTCCGACTCAAAGTCGGCCTCTTTTTTTTATTACATGCAAACTGATTTGTGAATTAAATTAGAAAAGAAGGTCGGCCATGGATTTAGAAAGGAGAGAGGGAGGGAAGTTTTGATCGAACGAGAAAGTAATTCGTTTGGCCATAATTTCTTCTGTGATTTTTTTTAAGAAACTGATACATGCCCTTTGAACCAGAAAAAGGGAAACACTTGTATGCAAATTTGAAAAGGCAAGGGACATGTGCTTGAAGAGATAACATGTTAAATTTTGTGAATATATATGATTTGTATTTAAATTTTAAATTCAAATTTAAATTATCTCGAATTACGCAACAAAAGATCTCGGCCTCCAATTGAGGCGTACCGTCAGGCGTTTATAATCTTTAACCCCTATTTCGAACGCAATGGAAAAGGTTCCGAGTCTAAATTCGATCGTATGGAGAAGATAGCTTTTTGAAACAGTTAACATACCGAATTTTTGATTTAATTTTCAGCGCGTTTGCTTATCGTATGGTCAAACGATCACTCCGAATGCTATGAAAATTGAAATCCGATAATAATACAATATTAAGGATCCAATAGAACTAGTTTTGTCGAATTCCGAGGCTGTGCCTCGGAAGGCTATTTTTAAATACCGATTTAAACGATAAATTTTCAAAACTGATTAAATCACTTTTAAATTCAACCCTGAAGCTTCTATTAACCTCAATTATTATAAATATGAATTTTACAAGCCATTGAAATATTTTTTTATTCAGTTTAAAACTGAAGATTCAAATTTTTATCCAACTTCAATAAATTAAATTCAATAGTTAAATTGCCAATTTCATTCTGATACCTGAAATTTAGGTTTGAATCAACCCCAAACATTTAAAATCAATTAAATATTTCAATTCCAAATGTTAAAATTTCCGGGTCGTCACAAGACTTCAGAGCGGTCTCTTCACTTTGAAACTCGAAAATGAATGTCGATGATGTTGCGATCATCATCGAAATTATTTCCCAGTGATAAAGAGAAGAGCACTGATTTTTTTTAAACTTTAAAATTCTTTGGAAACATATTCTTATTCGAAAATACTTTAAATAATATACTTTAAAACTTAAACGCAAGGTTTGAAACCATTAGAAATTAAATTCTCAAATTTCTTGTTTTA
Source organism: Allium cepa (assembly GCA_030765085.1). Taxonomy (NCBI): domain Eukaryota; kingdom Viridiplantae; phylum Streptophyta; class Magnoliopsida; order Asparagales; family Amaryllidaceae; genus Allium; species Allium cepa. The sequence continues at coordinate 571,187,936 of CM060932.1, read as the reverse complement.
AATTCATTTCAGTTCCCAAATCAATTTTAAACAACTATTTATAAATTCGTTTATAGAACTATAAATGATAAATCAAGTAATATCATTTCAAATAATCAATTTAAATCAATTTATTAAGTTCCATAAATTTAATTATATATCAAAATTTATTTGATTAACCAAATTTAAAAATAATATTGTGTCAGTTTGTTATGTCAGAGTGTTTTAGAAATCCTATCGATAGCGTTGATCAGACGAATCGACGGAAAACCCAAAACGACATCAACAACCCAAACAACACAATAAATAAAACAAAATATAGATTTACAAGTACAATTCAAAATGTTTGGAAGAACAGATTAGAAACAAAAGACAAGATGATTGAATAACAAAAATAGGGAGGTGGATAAGCTTAAATAAATCGCGGGCAACCTTAACCGGTCAACCGCGACTTAAAGAATAAGACCGATGTGGATTTTCTAGGGTAAATCTACATTCGATCTCAATAGATAGAGTTTGGAATAATAAAAGATATTAGCATCTAAACCAAGGATAGATATAAATCTCTAGTGAATCGATGCTAATTGTAAAGGAGTTTCCCCTTTTACAATTCAATTTGAAATTGGCGAGACCGCCGACTCACTAAAAGATCATTCGAAGCGGAGTTATGGGATGCTCCAGAATCAAAAGAAGATGAATATTGAGGGATAAGAATGAATTTTGGAACCGTAGGGAATGTTCCAAAATTAAAAGGAAATTCAAATCAAAGAGGGAAGATTCAAACTCGAATGAAAGTGATTCTGTAAATACATTCACTCCATATGCTGAGTTTTGCCTAGAGCTACCAAAGCTCTGATACCAAATGTAACAACCGTGCATTTTCAACCATTCGCATCCATTATAAGTGCATAGGTAGACACTCATGCCGGAATTGAATTGCTCAACATACCGCGTTGTAAATAAAATTTTGCAAATCTCAGAATATACAGTAAATAAAATCACAGATTACAGACACAGAGTAATAATAGTGCAGTGAAAATAAAAGAAATAGTAGTTCATGAAGCTACTATATAAATATATCAGAGTTAAATTAGATACAACAGAAGAATTAAAGTACAACAGAAGTCTCAATATGATAACTAAGTACAAGATGAATACAACAACAGAACTCCAATAGATAAGACTTGATAAGCAGATAATCTCTAGCGATTCCAATCTCCAGAAAGTGGAATCCGATCTGTGAATAACTCAGGCTGACCCGAACGTAAATAAAATTACAAACACTCGAGTCAGGACATACATACTTATACAATGTAAACCAACTCAAGTGAACTGTAGTAAAAGTACAAGTAACTTAAAGGATGCTTGGGACCGCCCATCCTCTAAGGATCCGTCAAACTATTTACTATGTAGTAATATTGCGCTATTATAATAATGTCTAATAGTAAAATAAACTTACTTTTAAATAGCGTTAAGGAGTGACCCAATATTCCCCTTAACACAAATAATGCCAATAGTCTATACAGTACCTGCATATCTCCTGATCGGGAGACTATGAGAAGATATTGCATAAGTACGACACAAATAGAAACTCGTAGTAAAGGCTCGATATGGTAGGTGACACGGCACACAAGGCAATGCCAGGGTAGATATACCAATTATGACATTCGGGCTGGTGGTAACGCAGCAGCCACATACGCCTACCGCGGAACACATTCCCACAAAATCGAAGGGGAGCCTAAACAACCAGAAGTAATAGTATGGTATCGAAGAAATGCGTCCGCTACGAGGTGCGACCTCAACTGGCCCGAGACCGCTCCTGTTTCTGCCAACTTATGGGAGTTGGGTCCACGTAACATACCATAAGAACGTCGCCAATATCCTACTTCATTATGGAATCTCCACCGCGTACACGATTAGTCAAAGTGGTTTTCGGTATCGACAGAGAGTATGCCAGATATCCGATCCCGGTCTCTTTGCCAACCAATCGTTATTATAACCCGTGGTTATAACTTTAAAAATAATATTTTATACTTCAAAATAGAATATCATTTCAATCCAAATCTTTATCAAAATAAGGATTTAATCATTTCTAAACCATTTTATACATTAAAAAATCAACATATCATATCTTTCAAATTTAAATATTTATCAAAAAATATCAAGTTATTTCTAATCATTTCAATATATTAAATTATCATATCTTTCAAAACTTCCTTTCAAATCATTTTAATACATTAAAATATCATATCCTTCATAACTTCATTTCCAAATCATTTTAATATCATATCCTTCAAAACTTCATTTCAAATAATTTAAATGTCAAAAGATCATATCTTTCAAAACTTCATTTCAAAACATTTTAATATCAAAATATCATATCTTCCAAAAATTCATTTCAAAACATTTAATATATATATATATATATATTAAAATATCATATCTTTCCAAACTTTATTTCAAAATATCATATCTTTCAAAACTCATTTCAAAACATTTAATATATATCAAAATATCATGTCTTTCCAAAACTTCAATTTCAAATCATTTAATATACATCAAAATATCGTATCTTTCCAAAACTTCAATTTCAAATCATCATATAAGTTCAAATCCAAATATTCAACTTTAAATAACTTCAAAGATATCATTCATTTATTATCATTCCAAATCACCTTTTAAATAGCTTATATTTTAATTAAAATAATTCATTAAACCATTTAAAATTTAATTTTATATACTTTCAAATCAAATATTCAATTTTCAAAGTTTTAAACCATTGTGAGTTCATTTACTAAGTTAAAACCATAAACATTGAAATTTCAACCTTTCACAGCATTCAGAAAAAGCTGATGTAAGTTATACTTGAAAACATTTAAATTTAAACCACTTAAACATTATAAAAAAATCATATTTTTAACATTCAAAGATGTTCATTAAAATACTCTTTTAATTAATGATTTTTATAAAGCAACATTTATAATTAAATCAAATTTCACAAAACCACTTAATAAATTCAAGTGTAAACTTTCCCATTTTTACATAACGCTTTATTAACATTTACATTTTTAAATTATCATTTCACAAATTAAAATAAATTTCCAATTTATTTAATTAACTTAAACCCTTAATAAAAATCAAATTCACATTTCCAGGTCAAGTTCATTTTTAAAATTACACTTTTAAGCATTCATTCATTCAACCATTTTAATACATAGAAAAATCCATAGTACTTTATTAATTCATTTATACTCAAATTTAATCAAATCATCATATTTCCCATTTCCAAATATAATTAAATTTCCATTTTTATTTATATAACTTAAAATTTTCTTTTTAAACCAAAACCCAAATTTCCAGACTTTAAGTTATATTTCAATAATTCAGCTTAACTATTTATTTATTTAACATTTTCCACTTATACAAAAATCATATATCCTTTATTTAAAACACTTTAAAATCCATTTAAATCAAATTATCATAAATTTACATTTAAACCACTTAAAATTTTATTTATATAACTTAAATGTCAATTTAAAAAGCCAAAGTCCAAATTTCCAAATTTAAGTTATATTTCAAAAATTCACTTTTACCATTCATTTGAATTACATTTTAACTTCTAGAAAAATCCAAAATTTCTTTATTTAAACATTAAAAATCCAATTTAAATAAAATTTCATAAATTTTCACTTTTAAAAATATTTAAAATATTTAAAATACTTTATAAAATATAACCACGGGCATGTATATAGTTTTCTAACCTAGGTCAAGTGATACGGATATATATCATTTCAATCCGCAGTTTATAAAGAAAAATCCAGGTTCTATCATTTAAAACCCGCAATCCCAAGTTAAAATAAAATTATAAAAAAATCGTTCAGGCCTATCATTTCAGCCCATAACGATTTTTCCCTATTCTAAAGTCCGATCGGGTATGTATCATTTCAACCCATAGTGAACCTAATCTAAAGGGAACTTGCAGTGTGATAAACAGATATAAATGAACATTATAGCAACATATAATAGTAACAGATGAGATGACATGTAATTTAATAGGTTTAACATCATATATAAATAATCACATGCAGTTATAACATATCATAAAATTCTACACATTCAATTTTGTCAATTCACATTTGCATAAGTATAAATGTCAGGTGAGATTTACTCACATGTTCAAAGCTGGAGATCGACATCAAAGCACAGATACTGACACAAAAAAGGCACGAAACTATGGACAATACTAGAGAGTGGAGAGCCAAAGCTATATCCCTTGAAAACAATTACACAAACAATACAATGCATACATAAGTTACAACACACATTTATCATCAAGCAACATATAATTCAACACCCAAAACCATAAACATTTGCATTGCACTTGCTCTCTCCTCGGGTACTTCAGTTATGCTTGTGATCTTGGTGCATAACTGGGTGTATAAGGCTAAAAATCATCACATCTAGGCTATATTATGGTTCGGCCAGAGGTCATTTGGGCTCGGCTTGATGCTCAAGTGGTGGTGGGTGGTGTGGAAGAGGGTGGAGATCAGATCAGAGGTGGTGGAGGTTGTGGCGGCAAGAGGTGGTAGAAGGAAGAGATGACAATTCTAGACTAGGCTTGGCAACATGTGATGGTTAGTGATAGTTTAGGTGGATTTTTGTGATGATCATCACCTTGAATTAGCTTGGCCTGAAATGGAGAGGAATTAGGATGGGTGATGGTCAGAGGAAGGGGTGGTGTTGGTCAGCCAAAGCTTGGAGGTGGAAGAAAAAAGCTACGAAGGTAGAGAGCATATGCAAAAATCAATGGAAAACATAGAAAAACTAGAAAAGAAAGAAGGATTATTACCCAATCTCTCATCAACTATGGTCGTGTGTTTTTTTCTTGAAAAATGGATGAAATTTGCATGCAAAGGGGAAGAGAATACAACTGAAAAGAATAGAGAATGGTACGGTCAAAAATCATAAAGAGAGGAGTAGAGAAAATAAAAGGTCGGGAGATGAAAAGGCTTAAGAATCCCAAAAGTTTAAAACTCTTCAAATTTCCTCTATTTTCTTTTTTAAATTTTATATAACTAAAATATATATAAACTCAGATAAAATACGAAAATTTTGTAAATAAACAAAAATAAATAAATAAATTTTAATTATATATGATTTAATTAAACAAACAGTAAAAATTGCAACTAGTCTTGAAAATATGAAAAATAAATGTAATGAACTTTGGAAAATTTGTATATACTTGAAAAATATTTATAAATAAAGATAAGAACACAAAATAAAAATGAATTCATGAAAATAAATAAATAAATTTTAATTAAAAAAAATTAAATGAAGAAAATAGCAGAAAAATGGTAACCAGGCTTAATAAATTGAAATAAATTCAAATAAACTTCAGAAAAATTATATTATCAATTTAAAAATAATAAAAGAAAAAAATATACATACAATAACATATTAACACAAATTAAAATAAAATACGATAAAGAAAATATAATTTATATAATTTAAAATAGACAAAATTGCAAAATAAAAGAAATTACACTCAAAATTGAGATGTACATAACTTTCACAGTTTAAGTCCGTTTCCAATGAAACGAAAAGCAGTGTTCAAGTTATTTCATCTATTTTCATAATAAAATATAGAATTTAAGATTTTAAATAATTTAAATTTGAAGTTTAAAAGTCAAAGTTTGACTAGTTTGAACAGAAATTCACTTTTCCGTAAAATATTCAATTTATACTTGTTTGAACTATAAATCACTTAATAATCAACATTTATATTTTTAAAATGAAATGTTTGAAATAAAACAAGTTTAAAATAATTTGAAAATAAATAAAGTCAAATTTAAATTATATGCAAAAATCTAGGGTTGTTACGACTAATCATAGAAAATGATTGTAAAAACAATCGATCACCAAAATTCACATTCTAAAACGTGAATCAAATCCAAAGAAATTGATACCAAATCCATCAACATGGATATTCCCATAAATCCAGAAAAAGAAGTCATCAAAGTCCATAAAAGTGATAACAACTAATCGGAGTAAAAAAAATCGATAAACATTGAAATTTCAATCAAAAAATAGGCAAATTGGTAAAATTGAACAATTTCAGACGTCCGAGGGTTGATCCAGACGTCTGGAATTGGGTTCTCGAAATATTCCAGAAACCTCCTAGGTGTCTGAAATTACAAACCAGTCGTCTAAACCCTAACCAGATGTCTGAAACAATAAATCAGACGTCTGAAATTTGTCTTTGTCATTTTTATTTTCTGCGTTCGCTGTATATTTTCTCCAGGGACCATAACCAGACGTCTAAAATTACCAACCATACGTTTGGTTGGTTCAGCTGGGAAGAAATTAGCCTAGGCCAATGATGGCCAAAATGATTCGGAAGTGATCAAAAGAGCGATGGAGGCTAGGGATTTATGCTAACCGATAACCCAGCCTTATAGGCTCCACAATACACCCCAAATAACATGTTCAAATATCCAAGATAGGATCTTTAAAGATCTTAATTTCAAAATACCAAAATTTGGAAAATTCGCCAAATTAATTTAAATCAAAAGCAAATGAACATGAATAGATGTTAGGAATTCATACATAATAACAATGGAAGTTATAGACATAGATGTGAGTTCAAAAACACACCTTTAAACCCCAAACACAACAAATGAGTAGCTTTAAAAAAGGAAAGATCAACCACTCTTCAACTTCAACTCTAGAAGCTCCAATCTATAATCAAATGCAAATATTTCCAAAGTTAGGGTTTATGAATTTCTGAAAATTGGAGAGAGATTGAGGTGGAGAGGAAGAAGAGGATGCTTACCTTTCTTTAATTTTAGAGCAAGAACTTGAATTTCCTAGCACAACTAGGGTTAGGAATTCTTATTTCCTACCTCTTCCCCCATTTTTTCTTTTAGCTTGAGTGTTAGGAAATAATATAATGAGTGAATACGAGTTGGATGAAGAGTTAGGGTATTAGATGAGTGTAAGGGCTGAAACCCAAACCCAAAGCCTAATACAAAAATAGCAAAATTCAACTCAACTCCAAACATATAGAGATTTATACTCAAAAAGGTCGCAAACGCCATTTTGGACTCAATGGAAGTGATCTTGATTTCTAATTCGAATATTTATAAAAAGTAGCATTTTGAAATTTAATATGACTAACAATGCTATATTTAAATATACAACCGTAAAATATGCGGGTTATTACAGACTCTCCTCCTCAAAGTAATTGCGTCCTCGCAATACATAAGAAGAAAACAAAGAGTAACAACCATAAAAGCATATCAACACAAAAGAAAATTTGGAATAAGAAGTTCACCTTAAAAAGCACGAGAGAGTAAATTCATATGTGTTCGCTCGATGAATTTCTGGATTTCCAAAAGCAATCCTTAGGATTTGATGGCCATTGAACTTTCACAAGCGAAACATCTTTACTTCGAAGGCGTTTAACCTCCAAAGCAATGATACGAATATGATGTTTCTCATAAGTCAAATTAGGTGAAACTTCAATTTCTTCAATAACACAGGGCTCAAGAATAGAATTGGAACCCCTAAGGCATTTCCGTAGTTGAGAGACGTGGAAAACGTCATGAGTAGTAGAAAATTGAGCCGGTAATAAAAGATGATAAGCCATAGAATCAATGCGATCGGTGATGGGAAATGGACCAATATATCGAGGTGCTAATTTTCCCGATCGACTAAAACACACAACACCCTTCATAGGTGAAACACGAATAAACACCAAATCTCCCATAGAAAATTCCTAATTCCTTCTTCGGTTGTCGACATAGGATTTTTGTCTAATTTGGGCTTCTTCATCCTATGACGAATAAGGTCAATCTTTTCCATGAAATCACGAATATAATCTGGACCTAAAACCAGCTTTTCACTGGCCTCAAGCCAACAAGAAGAAGATCGACACGACCTTCCATAAAGTGCCACAAAAGGTGCCATACCGATACTAGATTGAAAGCTATTATTATAGGAAAACTCAACAAGAGAAATATGATCTTCCCAACTTCCACCAAAATCAAGAACACATACATGAAGAAGATCTTCAAGACTTTGATTCACACGCTCTTTTTGTCCATCGGACTGAGGATGATAAGTGGTGCTAAAATTAAGCTTCTTTCCCAAAGCTTTTTGTAAACTCTTCAAAAACCCATTAGTAAATAATGGATTACGATCACTAACAATAGAAGTAGGAAAAACATGATAATTTCTTCAACACAAAGTTTGGGCAAAAGAGGTACGGTCCGATTAGACCGAACGAGAATAAAATGGGTGGATTTCATAAGTATATCTACTATCACCCACAAACTATCATGACCCGAACGAGATCGAGGAAGACCGTCAATGAAGTCCATGGATACTTGATCCTACTTCCAAACGGGAATGTCTAAATATTGCAATAAACCACCGGGCCTTTGATGCTCGGCCTTAATGAGTTGGCAAGTCATGCAACGTTTAATAAAGTTAGCAATATTAGATTTCATTCCATCCCAATAATAAAGTCGCTTCATATCCGCGTACATTTTACCACTGCTGGGATGAATGGTAAATTTAGAACGATGAGAATCTTCTAAAATGTCTTTACGAAGATTACTAATATTTGGCACGATAAGTCTACCAAATTTTCGAATGCCGCCACGAGCTTCGATTTCAAAGTCTTTCAATCCATCAATATTTCTATCCCTATAAATTTGGCTAAGATGAGCCAATTCGGGATAATGCTTTTGAGCATCAAGAATAAGGTCTAAAAGAGATGGAAGAGCCTCAAGGCTATATAAAACAAGAGATGAACATGACTTGGATTCACGAGCTCGAATCTCACAAGTGGACAAAGCCTCGAGATCATTCCATTCGAATATCATCATTGAAACAACCGCTTGTTGCTTTCGGCTAAGGGCATCAGCAACACGATTCCCCTTTCCAAGAGTATAAAGAACATCAAGATCATAAGATGCAAGGAATTAGAGCCAACGTGTTGACGCAAATTAAGTTCCTTTTGAGAAAATAAATACTTCAAATATTTATGATTGGTGTAGAGAACAAATTTCTCTCCCAAAAGATAATGACGCCAAATTCTAAGGGCAAAAACAATAGCTGCAAGCTTTAAATCATGAGTGGCATGTCCAGTCTCGGTAGGCTTTAATTGCCCCGAAGCATAAGCAATAACATGTTCCCTTTGCATCAGAACGACTCCCAAACCAACATGACTAGCATCGGTATAAACAATAAAGTCTTGGTACCCTTCGGGAATCACAAGAATAGGAGCATCGGAAAGGAGTTCTTTTAATTTTTGAAAAGAAGCTTCACATTTGTTTGACCAAATGTATTTAACTCCCTTCTTTGTCAAACTAATAAGAGGCATCGAAATTTTATAAAAGTCTCTTATGAACCGATGGTAATAGCCCGCCAATCCAAGAAAGCTACGAATTTCTGTCACACTCTTCAGTCTCTTCCACTTCTGAATCGCTTTGATCTTTGAAGGATCCACAGAAATTTCGGATTCAGAAATAATATGTCCGAGGAATTCCACACGAGATTGCCAAAAATGTCACTTAATTTTTTTTGCTTTCAATTGATTTCTCCTAAGAGTTTATGATACAACCCGAAGATGTTTTTCATGCTCTTCCTTGGTTTTAGAATAAACAAGAATATCATCTATAAAGATGAGAACAAATTGATCGAGGAAGTCTTTGAAAACTCGATTCATAAGGTCAATGAAATAAGCTGGAGCATTCGTCAAACCAAATGCCATTACATGTCATTCATAAGATCCATAACGAGTACAGAACAATGTCAAAGGAATGCTATCCGCCGCAATCCGAAGCTGATGAAAACCAATTGCTAAGTCTAACTGTGAAAAGACTCTAGCACCACTAAGTTAGTCAAATAGATCATCAATCTGAGATAAGGGATATTTATTCTTGAAGGTGAGATCATTAAACTTGCGGTAGTCAATGCAAAGCCTAAGTGCACCATCTTCACAAAAATAGCTGAAGCTCCCCATTGAGGGGAATTTGAACGAATAAATTTCTTCACTTCTAATTCGGATAATTATGTACGCATCTCCTCATTTTCCTTGTTGGACAAATGATAAGGAGGACGAGTGATAGGTAGAGCTCCAGGAATTAGATTAATTTTGAACTCAATTGCTCGCTTAGGTGGTAATCCTAAAAGGGGCTCAAATATGTGCGGAAATTAACGAACAACATGAATGAAGGAAATGAAATTTTCCTCATTATCATTATCGTCGTCATAGGGATTTAGAGAATATAAGGATGCCATCGAATTAGGATTTGAATCTTTAAGAACAATAGAAATCTACTTAACAGATTGGGATTTGAACCTTTAAGAACAACCCAAATCTGTATAATCTTTGCACAATCATGCAAATCCACATCTAGGATGAGTAGGCACTGGAATCGGTTTGACAACTTGAGCATTCTTTACAAGATCTAAAAGCTGCTGGGCATACATGAATACTCCATCCTAAGGAGTAGCACTGGATTGACCGGCGCTGGGACGGCTAGGTCTAACCATTTCTCTTCTTTAAGAAAGAAAGAAAGAAGAGGAAAAATGTTATTCTCAAAATGAATATCAAACAAACATGATTGATAAAACAAGACATCATAAAAGAATTTTGAATAGAACGGGTCCTAAGACTCGGATAAATCCTAAAGCACAATTCCTAAGAAAGACTTCAGAGGATGATCCTCGCTATAATATTCTATATTGTTCCAAAGTTTGGCTCTGATACCAAGCGGTGACGTCCCATCTCTATACTCATGCTAGCCAAGGAACTAGTAGGGTAACACCATCGACTAGTGCGAAGAATAAGGCTGTTGAGGAGCGACCATCTATGTAATTTCTTTGTGCAAGTACCGATATGTTAGATAGTCTTACATGCATTTCATTTCAAGAGGAAATCCGATACATCAAATACAAACTCCAAACTAGTACATAGTTGCTATGTGGTCTTCGAAAACAAATATAAAATAAACATAACATAAGTCACAGATATTCATATCAGTAAGGCGGAAATAGATACGAATATTATACATAAAAGTGTACATCAAAGTAGTGGTCATGCAAGATCCGCTACATCACAAAAGAACAAGTGCTAAACAAAATAATATGCATACATCAAGGAGTCACTACCTCGAATGTATAAAAACAAAAACTACTAAAATATTAGTTAGCCAAAAGTCAGATGACAGACCCAGATAAGAAGTCAAGCAGAAGCACCTGAAATACCTCGGTCTGACTCGAGTATTATTTAAGAAGAAAATAATAAACGGATTAATATAGCTATAAATATAAGATAAAATGAGATATGATAAGAGATATGACAAAAATGTATACAACAATAATGCTATATTGTGACAAGTATACATTTAACAACAACAAAAATCATACAATATCTCAAGAATCTCAAACACCAAAAACAATGTCATATTCTTTATTTTATTCACCAAACCACAAATATTGATACAGCTTATCAATATAAATAACAAAAATTTGTGAAATAAAAATTCTAAAAATCATCAATTAGAAATCCAGAAATCACAAAGGGGGAAGCCTATCACAAACGGGAGCATGAAAACTCACCAACACATGTATCACAAATGGGTTGCTATCCCATGGTCGCTAACCATAGAGCTGGTGCAAACGACGTAGTACAATAATGGTATGCCTGAGGAACCTAAAACTCGAATAATTCAGAACATCAATGTAGTTTAATAAAGGTACGCCTGATGGTCCTAAAACTCCAATACTTCAAAACAACGACGTATTACAATAGCGGTATGCTCGACGAACCTGATAAGCCAGAACAATGACGTAATATAACAATGGTACATCCGATGATCCTGATAAGCCGAAACAACGACGTAATATAACAATGGTACATCCGATGATCCTGATAAGCCGGAACAACGACATAGTACAATAAAGGTACATCCGATGAACCGAACTCCATAAAAGAACATGGGTCGCTAGCCCATAAAAGAAATGAGAAGAAGCCCAATAAAACGAGGTACAGTCTCCCATGTGGACATAGTGACATCGCATATCGCTGGTCTAAACCATTAAATGATCACCATCAATCAATAAGAAGTGTGAAATACACTAAGCTAGTAAATAAATGAGTTTAGCTTCATGTCCCACAAACACTGTCTTAGCTTAAGTATTTATGAACAAATTGTAGATTTCCACTTGAAAATTGTCACAAGAGTTTAATCAAACAAGTCCAAGAACTAACCGATAAAGAAAACATTGGCGTTTTACACCACTTGTTTTGCTAAGTCATTTAATTAGATTTCTCATACGAATGAGGTAAAGTTTTGTATATACTAATAGATTAATAAATGGATTTGAAAATGAGTTTTGTATTAAAAGTAACGTTGAAATCTTTTTTGTGAAAGAATTTGAATATTTACTACTAGTATAGAAACCTTTGTATTTTAAAGTGACTAATCAAAGAAAATGATTGTAAAAACAATCGACCACCAAAATTCACATTCGAAGACGTGAATCAAATCCAAAGAAATCGATACCAAATCCATCAACATGGATATTCTCATAAATCCAGAAAAAGAAGTCATCAAAGTCCATAAATGTGATAACAATTAATCGGAGCAAAAAAATTGATAAACATTGAAAATTCACTCAAAAAATAGGCAAATAGGTAAAACTGAATAGTTCCAGACGTCTGAGGGTAATTCCAGACATCTAGATTTGGATTCTGGAAATATTTCAGAAACCTCCCAAGCGTCTGAAACTACAAATCAGATGTTTGAACCCTAACCAAACGTCTGAACCAATAAATCTGACATCTGGAATTTGTCTCTATCGTTTTTTTTTCTGCGTTCGTTGTATAATTTCTCCAAGGACCATAAACAGACGTCTGAAATTACCAACCACACATCTGGTTGGTTTAGCTGGGCAGAAACTAGCCTAGGCCAATGATGGCCAAATTGATTCAGAAGCGATTGGACGAGCAACGGAGGCTAGGGATTTATGCCAAGTGACATCCCAACCTTATAGGCTCTTCGATACACCCCAAATAACATGTCCAAATATCCAAGATAGGAAATTTAAAGATTTTGATTTCAAAACACCAAAATTTGAAAAATTTACCAAATCAATTCAAGTCAAAAGCAAACAAACACGAATAGATGTTAGGAATTCATACCTAACAACAATGAAAGTTATAGACGTAGATATGAGTTCAAAAACTCACCTTCAAACCCAAACACAGCAAATCAGAAGCTTTAAACAAAGGAAAGATCAACCACTCTTCAACTTCAACTCTAGAAGCTCCAGTCTATGAACAAATGCAAATATTTCCTCAGTTAGGGCTTAAAATTTTTTAAAATTGGAGAGAGATTGAGGTGGAGAAGAAGAAGAGGATGCTTACCTAAGCTTCTCTTTGATTTTAGAGCAAGAAATTGAATTTCCTAGCAAAACTAGGGTTTAGGAATTTCTAATTTCCTATCTCTTCACCCATTTTTTCTTTTAGCTTAAGTGTTAGGAAATAATGGAATGAGTGAAAAGGAGTTGGATGAAGAGTTAGGGAATTAGACGAGTTTAAGGGCTGAAACCCAAACCCAAAGCACAATAGAAAAATAGCAAAATTAAACTCAACTCCAAACATATCAAGGTTTATACTCAAAAAGGTCCCAAACGCCATTTTGGACTCAATGGAAGTGGTCTCGAGTCCTAATTCGACTATTTACAAAAAGTAGCATTCGGACTTTAATACGACTAACGATGCTATATTTAAATAAAATATTTAAATATACAACTGCAAAATATGCGGGTTGTTACAGAATACGGCTAACTATTGTGACACTGTTATTAGACACTATGGGAGTTCTTTGGCATGCACGATGACGAGGACATGATACTGCGTTGATGATGGATCCTGATGAGGTATTGGGTTATAGATACTAGCGGGGGAAATATCTTTGTCCAAAGGGGGACTACGGTACTTACACACACATACATATGTTATTGTCTACTTCGATTAGATGGGGCATATCGTACGCGTGCATGGAGTCTAGGAGACTAAGTATAAACTAGTATTATGTATGAAATGTGTAATTTACCAATCACCAGAACGTTCATCTGACCACTGTGCTCCTTACAATCCACCGGATAGCTTTAGAGGGACATGTACTGGTAAAAGGCAAAATGATGGATGGATAAATTTCGTTATGCATGCTCGGCATTGACAAGGACAGTAGATGTTGAAAGTGTCAATCTGGGCCTGTAATTATATGCTTTATTATCTTTTATTATTCCATTGTGGGTTTATTTCGATAGTGCTCTAATACACTTCTGCTATACGCAAGACACCAAAAACCAACAATTCGTACTTGGTGGACTTGGGTTTTTGATTTTGGTAAAATTCAGGCCTGCTAGGGTGCGTGTTGTCACATTTGGTATCAGAACATTGGTTAATCGATCTTAAGAATTAAGAAACACTGAGTAAGCATGTTTGTATTTTTCCTAAAATTATGAATATATTATACGCAAAATCCTATAATTCTGGCTATATAGTAGTTGTAACTATACTCTAAAAAGATGATAATTAGACTATGAGTCGGAGCAATGGAAGAAGTTGAAGATGTACACCTACTCGATCATTGCATAGGGAATAGGTCATGTGGAAAGGCTTTGACTTAAGAAGAGTAAGAGTACAACATATGAATGGTCCTTAAAGTTGGATGGTATGTAACTTGCTGGTTGGGCCCCCGATAGCCCAATGGTTTTAGATCCCCATTGGAGTGTTGATTTATGATTTACATTTGATCTAGATAAGAGGAAAGTAAGAGTCTGTATGTTGTGGATATCCTAAAGCAAGACTTGAGTAAGTTCTCAAAAAAAATTGCGTAATAATCACTCCAAGATAATAACTAGATTTTTAACATTCTAGGAGAAGATAAGCCATCAAATCAGTACTAAAGGAGAAAAGTCCAATAAAAGGGATAAGTAAAACCACTTTGAGTCCGACCTCACATAAAAGAATTTAATATAAGAAATTAATTTAGGAAAAATACATAAATAATATATTAGTAATAGTTTTCAAGGGTCTTATTAAAAAAAGTTCGATAAAGAAACAACATTTGAAATGATTTTTCAATAGATTCATTTGAAAGTGGAGAAGCCCTATTCTGAAAAGTAAGTAAATATTGAATTTTAGTAGACAATAAAAAATAGCTATGTTTTGTTTGAATAAAGATTTCTAGTAGAAATTAAACTAGTTCAATCAAAAATTTCAACAAATGGGGTTTTAATAGAAAGTTAATTTCTTTGAAAAAAAATAGTGGAGCGTATATGGCTTATTGATTTTTCTGAGATGAAGGTTTTTAAGTTGTAAAATTCTTTTTAAAGGTGGACAATAGGAAGTGGAACAAGTTCTAAATGTAGATAAATAGTACGGGAAAGAAGATAAAAATCTAAAAATAGAGCAGTAGGCGGACGTTCCGTAATGATTCAATAAAGACGACAGTCAAATGAGAGGAAAGATGTACAAATAGAAACAATATCAAGAATTTAAATTAAAAATAATGCTAGTAATGTAGTTAGAAACAACATAAGAAATTAATGGAAAAACGAAGAAAAATTGATATATTTCATTGTTGTGTGAATTTATTGCACGTATCCTTTGAAAAAAATCTTCCTCGCATGACATTAGAGACTTGGCCAAGGGTTGTATGTGGAGATAGAATGAGCAGTAGGAAAATAATAGGATGGAAGTATCCTTGTTTACTCACGATTACAACACTTTGTAACTACTATCACAAAATATGTCATTTATGGATTTTCTATTAAATATACTTTTAATTAAATTAATTAACTAATATAACCACATTATATCAAGTATATAATAAACACATTTATTATGAACCACGTTGTTCAACGACTTAGGTATATGTTACAAATTACATAATTTCCCCTAGGGCATACTCTTAACCCTATAAATCTCTCACTTGCACTTGGGGTTAATTATAGAATCTTATTCCAACTTCTCCAATCGGTTTCCCAAAACCAGTTGAATCAGTCCCTTTATGAATAGGTAAGCTATTATATTTTAATTATCTACCCTGTCAATCAACTCTCTCCGATGATAATAAGCTGCTTTATAACGTGGAACAATTCGGAGTATGTCTCTCGACCTCTAATAAGCTCTAAGTTCTATTGCGACCTACATCGCGACATTGTAATCATATAACAGTGTTATGAGATTCTCAACATTTGAAATCAGCTCAGTTGTAAATTTGTGCACTTATAATTTTATATATATTATTTTTATTGCGGCAATATTCAAGGCGATGTACTTAGCCTTTTCATAATTAGCCATGATCTTTCATTTGGAACATATCCAACTTAAAGATTCTTGACTTTAATTTATTATTGACATCCTACATTAAATATGACTTATGGAGTTTGGGTTCGAACACTCCTTTATAAGGAGTTTTTGTTTCTATAAAACATTCTCTAGTATTTCATAAATATACGAGAATACTTCAAACAACCATTTAGTGATAACAATTTGGATTTTGTATTTTCTTCATGTATCAAATACATAAATAAATCACGATATCGTAGACAACACAACATGTATGATAATTCCTTTTGCCAATGTAGATGAATCAATCTTACATGTTCCATGTTAAATATTTTAATAAGGTCTCCTTGAATATCATTTGGGACATTCCTAACATCTTTTTTACTTACTAAAAAAGGCATCATTTATTAACCCAATGTTGAGTATTAAAACAACTTAGGCCGATTTTAACTAGATTTTAACACAAGGACGTAGTTAAAATCAACAATGTGCTCTTTACTTATAGTTTAGAAATATTAATGTTCCTTTTAACGTTCTTTCTTATGAACAAATGCTTCTTCTGTGTTTTGATTAAAAATCAAATTATTTGATATTTCTATTAAAATACTTATTCAATCTTGATGCTTATAAAATGATACTTTCGTATCATTTCTTAGATCATATCCAATGATTCACAAACTCAATATTGCTCCCACTAACTTTGAGGCATTTTTTTAATATATGCAAACGACTTGCTCTAAATCATTATTTGGAATTTTCTGTTTCAATACATATATACCAAAACACTAGGACTTATCAAGCGATAATTTTATGACTAAATCCAAATTGACTTGAACATGCTGAATACAAATCTATCGTGTTAATTTCAATAATTGAAATTTGTGATATTATTCTTATCAACATTGCTCATTTAATTCCAATTGCATTAGCCTTAGTCATAAAGACATAGTCGAGGTCGATGGATCATATCCCTTCAGTTGCGACCACCAAAACCTATATTTTGATAGTTTACATGGAATTCTTTCGGATTTTTGCATCATACCATATATAATCAACACTCTTAATGGTTCAATTAAACAATCTTGGATTATATATTTTCGACATTAATAAGAAACTCATAGTTTCTCTTAGATGTGCGAGGATACTTATTAGACATTCTCATGCTACGTGTTTGTTTAGGTTAGTTAATTTCATTTCATCTTATATAATTAGTTATATCAATGAATCGTATCCAATTTCATTTTACTACCAATGAGTCCTTAAAGAAATTTCTTCACAATGAAGTTGGTATATCATGAAACAACAATTGTTTCTTAGTGCAATAGAATAGGTATTCACAAAAGTTTTATAAATTTCTTTATTTATAAAACTAATTTGGTTTTAGTTTACAAAAATTATGTATGAAACATAAATATATCATCCAATGACAATCTTTTCAAAACCCTTTTGAGGAGATTCATACAAGATCCCTTGTGAACAATTACTACGTGCAATCTTTTGACTTGCACAATCTGTCAACTCCTTGGCATAAGATACGTTGGAGTTTAAACCCTTATCTTGTAAAATTTTGTAAACTGTTATTCGGATGAAATAACGTCAAACCTTATATACTACCTTTAAGTACATTACTTTATAGGAAGAAACTAACTCAACTTGACTCATAATTAATCATACATTGTTCAACAAAATTCGATTACTCCATATCGATGCATCATTATGTATCACATGGAGGAGTAATTTTGAGATTGAATCTTTATTCATTTTAGGTAAGTTCGGAACATTTTCCAGTACACTCACTCATTCAATGAAATCTAATCATTTATATCACATGTTATTTTATTTATTTCTGTTTATATTCTATAAGTTTACCACAGACATACTATATGTGTATCAAATACACATGTCCACGATGACGATAACTCATCGGTGAATATGACAAAGTATATGGAACCGTTTTGGTATTTATAGAATTACTATTGCATACATCTATATGTATCAATCCAAAGAGTTCATCAACTCTTATGATACTCCCACTGAATGGATGCATAACTTTGTTTGAGATATTATTAACAAGTATCATATGATTCAAAATCATACAATAAAATTATTTCTCAAACTATGGCTTGGTCTATAATTCCAATACAACCGTAAATAATATTAGATACTTTTTTATTTTCCAACGCTTCACTTTTATTAAAAAATTACCACATTATAGTTTTTTTACATAAAGAATATTCATAATATTCTTATTGAAATATAGCTATGTCTATTTTTTTCCAGTCGATACCGAAAAAGAATCATTATTTCATAAATAATGTACGGCAAGTTTTGTGAAAACAATTTTCATACTATGATGCAATTAATAAGTTCTATATGGATGCTCCCACTATATCCACCATCACTATAATAGCATATTGAATTCAGAGGTCCATCATTCACTTAATATCGTTTATTAATTTCATGCACTGTAACTATTTACCGTGATGCCTCACCTCCCCGCTCACACTAGCCAAGGACACTATGGGGTAATGTCGTCGACTAGCATGAAGAATAAGGTTGTTGAGGAGCGACCATCTGTGTAATTTCTTTGTGTGAGTACCGATATGTTAGATAGTATTACATGCATTTCGTTTCAAGAGGAAATCCGACACATCAATTACAAACTCAAAGCTACTACACAGTGGCTATGTGATCTTCGGAAACAAATATAAAATAAGCATAACATAAATCAGCCACAGATATTCATATCACAAAGGCTGAAATAGATATGAATAAAACCATAGAGTGTACATCATAGTAGTATTCATGCAAGATCCACTACATCAAAAAATAATATGTTCAAGTGCTAGAAGAAAGAATATTTATACGTCAAGGAGTCTCTATCTCGGAAGTATAAAAGCAAAAAACTACTAAGCTAAAGTAATTAGCCAAAAGTCAGAAGCTAGTCCCTTCTAATAAGTCGAGTGGAAGCACCTGAAATAACTCGGTCTAACCTGAGTATTATTTAAGAAGAAAAATAATAAATGGATCAGTCTAGCTATAAATATCATATAAAATGAGACATGATAAGAGATATAACAAAATGTATGATAACAATGAAAATCACACAATATCTCAAATCTTCTCGAAACACCAAAAAGAATATCATATTCATTAGCTTATTCACCAACCTCAAATATTGATAAAGCTTATCAATACAAATCACAAAAATAGGTGAAACACAAAAATTTAAGAAATCAATAATTGGAAATCCAGAAAACAGAAAGTGGGGAGGCCTATCACAAACGGGAGCATGAAAACTCACCAACACGTGTATCACAAATGGAACACTATTCCATAAAATGAGCTAAAGCTCTTCCTAACAGCGTACAGTCCTCCATTGCGGATTATGAGTCGAAGCTCCTCCTAACATGGTACAGTCCCCCTTTTGGGGACTATAAGCCGAAGCTCCTCCTAACAGGGTACAATCCCCCATTGTGGACTATGAGCCAAAGCTCCTCCTAACAGGGTACATTCCTCATTGCGGACTATGATCCAAAGCTCCTCTAAAACAGGGTATAGTCCCCCACGCGGACAAAGAGACATCGCATATTGTAACAACCCTGTATTTTGTGATTATTTTAATTGTATATTTTAAATATTTTAATTGAATTTTTGATTTAAAAACTTATTTTATTTATTTGGAATGATAAACTTTAGTTTTGATATGAATTATCATTCCAAAGCATGACTAAAAAGAATATTTTCCAAAAAGTGAATTTTTGGTCAAAATAGTCAAACTTTGACTTTTAATTCAAATTTTAAAAGTTTAAAAATTAAATTTTATCTTTTATTATGAAAGTACATAAAATTTTAAGAACACTGTTTTTGTATCGTTGGAAACGAATTTAAATTGCGAAAGTTATGTATATTTCAATATAAATTTTATTTTTCTTTGTCATATTTTATTGTAATATGTATTGATATGTTATTTTATGTATGTTTTTGTCTTTTAATATTTTGAAGTGAGGTAGGAATTTTTCTAGAGCTAGTAGTATTTTTCTTGTAATTTCCATGCCCTGTTTTCAATTTTTAAACATTTTCTTTAGTTCTTTTCTATTTTTCTCCAATTTAATTATTTATTTTATTTTATAAGTGATAAATAAATTATTTTATTTCAAAAATTTTCTTTAGAATATTTTTAAAATGAAGTAGATATTTTTCCAAAGCAATTGATGTTTTAATTGTAAGTTTTGAACCCTGTTTTCAATTTTTAAGCAATTTCCTTAATTCTTTTTTATATTTTCTTTAAATTTAATTATATATTTTTATTCTTTTCACTTTGTTTTGGTTTTAGATGTACTTTCTGAAGTTTATTTTGTTTTACTTGATTTAAAAGAAGAGGAAGTATGGAAGGTTTTAAAAGCTAAGAAACGTAAAGTCGTTTCACCGTTTCTTTTTCAATCAATACATAATTTATTTTGGCCGTACCTTTCTCTATTATTTTCAGCTGCATTCTCTCATCTTTTTCACGTATTTTCAAAGCTTCTCAACCCTAAAAAAAAATCGTGACCTCCATCTTGCAAAAATTTGGTAAAATCTTCTTCTCTTCTCTTGTTTTCCAGTTTTTCTATGTGATTTTGCAACTTGTTCTCAACTTCATGGCTCCACTCCTCCTCAACCAGATCTAGGCCAACCTCCACCACTTTATTCTCTGATCATCATCCACCCTAGATCACTACCATGGTAGGCCAAGAAACCCCAAGGCAAACACCACCACCAAAATCCACAAATCCATCACCTATGCACTCAAGCTGACCTAGTTTTGGTACCATCACCTTCATCCACCTTTTGCCTCCACTTCCACCACCACCACCTCTGACCTGACCTCCACCCTCTGCTACATCACCCACCACCACCTGGACCCACTGGCCATGCACCTAGAGCCTATGGCCGGACCCATTTATAGCATAGAAGTGATGAATTTTGCCTTGCATTGTTGTTTTGTTGCACCTATGTCCATCCACCTTTGCACCATTACTTCCAAGCTATGGCTGACCCTTATAAGCCCAAGACCTGATCCTAACCCACTCCTTAGACATGTATTTCATATCTATAGCTGAAGCATAGGTGGTAGAAAGAAAGAGCAAAAACTTTGGCTTTGTTTTATGCATTTAATTCTAACATTGTTTTATTGAATTTGAGTTTGAAAACTTATGTTATTTGTTTGTTTTGTCTGAATGTTTGCAAGGCTATTAGCCGTGTCTCTCCCACACTCATATCATCATCATGGCTGAGAAAACGAACCCCTTAGTCGAGCTTTTGAATGGTTGTAGCAAGGTCAAGTTATCTTGTCTTTGTTGCCTTTCAATTTCCAATTATTTCTATGTTGTTTTGGTTGAATATTCATAAGTTATATTGTCTTGTTTTGGGGTTGTTTACAAGATGATATCTTGGCTATTTCTCTCCACTCAAAATCAAAGGTCATGCCTTCTAGATCCGTTGTGTCATTCAAATTAATATCTCCAGCATAAAAATGTGAGTTATTCTCACTAGACATTATGTACTTATATAAGTAGTAAATTGACACCCTGTGAATCTGTAGAACTATATGATCATGTTATAACTGCTTATATTATTATCATATGATGTTCACACCTGTTATTACACCTATTATATTATATGTTACTGTTATTTCATGCTATTCTGTTTATTTTATCTGTTCATCACACTGCAAGTTCCCTTTAGATTAGAATCACTATGGGTTGAAATGATACATACCCGAACGGACTTTAGAATAAGGGAAAATCGTTATGGGCTGAAATGATAGGCCTGAACGATTTTCAACTTATTTTATTTACTTGGGACTGCGGGTTTGAAATGATAAAACCCGGATTTTTCTTTATAAATTACGGGTTGAAATGATATATTACCCGTATCACTTTACCTAGCGTAGAAAATTATACACAGGCCCGTAGTTAAAATATGTTTTTCTAAAAAAAAAATTAAAATATTTTAGAAATTTAGTTATTTTAATATTTTGATTTAAAATTAAATAAAAATATAATTTTTGTAAAAGTATTATTGATTTTCTGGAAATCTATAAGTTAAATAAATTATGGAAAAGTTAGAAAATCTGAATGTAAGTTATTTTGAAAATTTTGATTTAATTTATAATGGAATTTAAATTAACTTTGAAAATATGATAAATTTATGATATTTTGAGTTTAAATTAATTTAAAGTGATTTTATATCATATTAATGATTTTTGATAAAGTTGAATGTGAAACGAATGAATATTTAAGTTGAAATTTTGAAATATAACTAAAATTGGAAATTTATGAAATTGACTTAAAAGTGAACTTTTAGTTAAGAAAATGAAAATAAAACTAAGTTATATTTGAGAATTTGAACATAAGTGTTAAGTTTAAATTTAATGCAATGAATTTAAAATTGAACATTGCAATTTAATAAGTGAATTATTATTAAATCTTGATTTTTGAATGGAAATTTAACTTTATAAAATCATGAACTTGAGGAAAATTAAATGATGTTTATAAATGTGAAAATGTATGATTTTATGAGTTAAAAATGTTTTAAATAAAAATATAATTGGTTGAGAAATTATATTGAATATTTGAAATTAATTGACTACATTTTTGAAATGCTATTAATTACAATGTAAATGATATTACAGTATTTGTAAATGCTGTAGTTGATGATAATGAACTAAAAAGCTAAATTGAATTAAAAACTATTATTGCAATTTTGTAAGTGCTATAATTTTTTAATTTAACTAAGTTTATTTGGAATTTAAGTAAACCCTATTACAACATTTTAAAATGTTGTCTTTTGTTTAATTGAACTGTTTTGAATGTAACTTTCCGTAGCGTTTTTCTAAATGCCGCTAAAAGCGAAATTTCACTGTTTTGATAAACGTAAGTGAATAAGTGAACTTTGAAAGTTGAAAATTTTGAAAATTTAATAATTTAGTTTTTAACATAATAACTTCATTTTTATGATTAAAAATGATTTTTTTTGGAATATAAACTGTTTTGAAACATGAATTGAAATGGTATTTTAAATTGAATAAAATGAATAATGATTTGAAATGTGGTTTTGAAAAGATATGATATTTTGATATATTAAAATGATTTGAAATGTAGTACTGAAAGATATGATATTTTGGTATATTGAAATGATTTGAAATGTGGTACTGAAAGATATGATATTTTGGTATATTGAAATGATTTGAAATGTGGTTTTGAAAAATATACATATTTTGATATATTAAAACGATTTGAAATGTGGTTTTGAAAAGATATGATATTTTGATATATTAAAATGATTTGAAACGAAGTTTCGAAAGATATGATATTTTGACATATTAAAATGATTGAAATGAGGTTTCGAAAAGATATGATATTTTGATGTATTAAAATGATTTGAAACGAAGTTTTGAAAGATATGATATTTTGATATTAAATGATTGAAATGAAGTTTTGAAAGATATGATATTTTGATATTAAATGATTTGAAAATGGAGTTTTGAAAGATATGGCATTTTGATATTAAAATAATTTGAAAGGAAGTGCTGAATGATAAGATATTTTGAACGAAGTTTTGAAAGGATATGATATTTTGATATATTAAAATGATTTGAAAGGAAGTTTTGAAAGGATATGATAATTTAATATATTGAAATGGTTAGAAATGACTTGATATTTATTTTGATACATATTTGAATCGAAAGATATGGTATGATGATATATTGAAATGGTTTGGAAATAATTTAATCTTTATTTTGATAAAGATTTGGGTTGAAACGATATTTTATTTGAAGTATAAAATATATTTTTTAAAGTTATAACTACGGGTTATAATAACGATTGGTGGTTAAAGAGACCAGGATCGGATATTGTCTTATAGCCGGCCAATACCGAAAACCACTTTAACAACTGTGTACGCGGTGGAGATTCCAGAATGAAGTAGGATGATGGCGACATTCTCGAGGTATGTTACGTGGATCCAACTCCCGTGAGTTGGCATAAATGACTAAAACAGAAGCTATATCGGGCTACACAAAGGGTCGCACCCTTTCATCGAGCATGCTCCATCGGAAACCATTCTATTACTTTTGTGATTCGATATGTGGCGCCACTTTGATTCGGAGGTATTGTTCGAGGTGGGCGGAAGCTGCTGGCTTGCCGTCACCACCGGTCCAGGAGTGCAAACGGTGTATCCACCCTGGCATTGCCTCGCGTGTCGTGTCATCTCCTTATGTCGAGCCCACTACGATTTTGGTTTTAAAGATCCGACCGCGTTAAGGTTCACCATCCCCTTAACGCTATTTTCTATATGATTATACTTTACTGATTAGACACTACTGTATATAGCGTATATTACTACACAGTAAATAGTTTAACGGATCCTTAGAGGATAGGCGGTCCCAAACATCTTCTAAGTTACTTGTATCTTTGCTACAGTTCACTTGAGTTGGTTTACATTGTATAAGTATGTATGTCCTGGCTCGAGTGTTTGTATTTTTATTTACGCTCGGGTCAGCCTTAATTATTCACAGATTTGGATTTCCACTTTCTGGAGATTTGAATCGCTGGAGATTATCTGCTTGTCAAGTTTCATCTTTTCAGTTCGGTTGTTCTATTCAGCTTGTACTTGGTTATCATATTTAAACTTCTGTTATACTTTATTTCTTCTATTGTATCTTATGTAACTCTGATATATTTATATAGTAGCTTCATGAACTACTATCTCTTTTACTTCCGCTGCATTATTATTACTCTGTGTCTGTGATCTGTGATTTTTATTTACTGCATATTCTGAGATTTGCCAAATTTTATTTACAACGCGGTATTTTGAGCAATTCAATTCCGGCATGAGTGTCTACCTATGTACTTATAATGGATGTGAATAGTTGAAAATATCGGGTCGTTACAGTTGGTATCAGAGCTTTGGTAGCTCTAGGCAAAACCCAGCATATGGAGTGAATGTATTTACAGAATCACTTTCATTCGAGTTTGAATCTCTTCCTTTTTGACTCGATTCCTTTGAATTTTGGAACGTTCCCTACGGTTCCAAAATCCATTCATGTCCCTCACTATTCATCTTCTTTTGACTCTGGAGTATTCCATAACTCCGCTTCGAATGATCTTTTTAGCGAGTCGGCGGTCACGCCAATTTCAAATTGAATTGAAAAAAAGGGGAAACTCCTTTACAATTAGCATCGATTCACCAGAGATTTATATTTATCCTTGGTTTAGATGCTAATATCTTTTGTTATTCCAAACTCTAACTCTTGAGATCAATGTAGATTTACCCTAGAGAAAATCCATATCGATCTTATTATTTAAGTCACGGTTGACCCGGTTAAGGTTGCCCGCGATTTATTTAAGCTTACCCACCCCCTTACTCTGTTATTAATTCATCTTGTCTTTTGTTTCCAACCTATCTTCAAATATTTTGAATTGTACTTGTAAATCTATGTTTTGTTTATATATTGTGTTGTTTGAGTTGTTGATGTTGAGTTGAGTTTCTGATCGATTCGTCTGATCAACGCCATCGATAGGACTTCTAAAACACTTTGACAGAACAAACTGACACAATATTATTTTAAAATTTGGTTAATGAAATAAATTTTGATAAGTAAATTTATGGAACTTAATAAATTGATTTAAAATTAATTATTTGAAATGATAATACTTAATTTCTCATTTATTGTTCTATAAATGAATATATAGATAGTTGTTTATAAATTGATTTGGAAACTGAAATGAATTTTGAACAAGAAATTTGAGAATTTAATTTCCAATGGTTTCAAACCTTGTGTTTAAAGTTTTAAAAGGTTATATTATTTAAAGTATTTTTGAATAGAAATTTGTTTCCAAAGAATTTTAAGTTCAAAATTAGTGCTCTTCTCTTCGTCGCTGGGAAATAAATTCGGTGATGACTGCAGCATCATCGACGTTCATTTTCGAGTTTTGAAGTGAAGAGACTGTTATGTAGTCTTGCTACAGCTTTGTTTTGGGAATGTAATTTGGTTTGAATTTTCTAAAATATGAGTTGATTTATAACATATAATATAGATATATGATTTAAAAATTTGATTCGATAAGTTATGTACATACATTTATTTATCTCTAAATGGTTTGAAGAAATCGGAAATTTAATTCTTAAATTCAATTATAAAAAGAAAATCAAAATTTTGGATGAATATTCAAGGATGAAATGATTTGATTGGAAAGTTTTATTTGTATAATGCAATTGTATTCAAATATAATTTACCTTAATTTTTCAAAAGTTAACAATATAATTGGACATTATACAATATAAAACGATTTTATAAATAAAAATTGAGTGGTTATAATAAATGTTATATACTTAAATTTTAATTATAAAATGATTAACAGAGGTAAATATAATAAAGGGTAATCGAATAACTTACAATAAAATAATGTTAAAAGAACTAAGAATAAAAGAAAGCAGTTATAATAAGTGAAAGTATGTTTAACATAAGTGATAAATATATTGAGAGGAATAAATTTAATTTTAATTAGGAATAAAGAAGAATAAAACTTATTAAGTACATTATGAGTGTCATAAATGATTATTTTTCAAACCCATAGTTTTAAAAATTGTTAATTTAAGATGATTGGATAATAAGATAATGAAATTTGGGATAGTTAAGATTTATTTAACTTGTGAAAAGATTTATTCTCTATTTAAGTTGAAATTTCCGTGCTTTCAAATTTATTTCCTTATTTTGTTTTACAAACTATCTTTTGGTTGTCTTTATTATTCTTATCTTCCTATAGACTGGTATAGGCATCTTTCTATAATCTTTCTGTTTAGAAATCTTTCTATAATCTTTGATAAATCTGCACCTTGTTAAACTTACCTATCACAATAGTTATCATGTATAATTTCCTTCTCCTTGTCATCTTGTCCTAATCTTGTTTCACTTTATCTTTTTCTGTGCTTTCCCGTACCTCATTCCTTTTCGAGGAAGAAAAGTTTTGAGTGGGGGAGAGTGTAACCACCCTGTATTTTGTGATTATTTTTAATTGTATATTTTAATTATTTTAATTGAATTTTTGATTTAAAAACTTATTTTATTTATTTGTAATGATAAACTTTAGTTTTGATATGAATTATCATTCCAAAGCATGACTAAAAAAAATATTTTCCAAAAAGTGAATTTTCGGTCAAAATAGTCAAACTTTGACTTTTAATTTAAATTTTAAAAGTTTGAAAATTTAAATTTTATCTTTTATGATGAAAGAACATAAAATTTTAAGAACACTGCTTTTTGTTTCGTTGGAAATGGATTTAAATTGTGAAAGTTATGTATATTTCAATATTGAGTGCAATTTGTTTATTCTGCAAATTTATTATTTTAATAGTATAAATTTTATTTTTCTTTGTCATATTTTATTGTAATATGTATTGATATGTTATTTTATGTATGTTTTTGTCTTTTAATATTTTTTAAGTGAGGTAGGAATTTTTCTAGAGCTAGTAGTATTTTTCTTGTAATTTCTATGCCCTGTTTTCAATTTTTAAACATTTTCTTTAGTACTTTTCTGTTTTTCTCCAATTTAATTATTTATTTTATTTTAGAAATGATAAATACATTATTTTATTTCAAAATTTTTCTTTGGAATATTTTTAAAATGAAGTAGATATTTTTCCAAAGCCATAGATGTTTTAATTGTAATTTTTGAACCCTGTTTTCAATTTTTAAGCAATTTCCTTATTATTTTTTTATATTTTCTTTAAATTTAATTATATTTTTTTATTTTTTTTCACTTTGTTTCGGTTTTAGATGTACTTTCTGAAGTTTATTTTGTTTTACTTGATTTAAAAGAAAAGGAAGTATGGAAGGTTTTAAAAGCTAAGAAACGTAAAGTCGTTTCACCGTTTCTTTTACCGTTTCTTTTTCAATCAATACACAATTTATTTTGGTCGTACCTTTCTCTATTCTTTTCAGCTGCATTCTCTCATCTTTTTCACGTATTTTCAAAGCTTCTCAACCCTAAAAAAAAATCGTGGCCTCCATCTTGCAAAAATTTGGTAAAATCTTCTTCTCTTCTCTTGTTTTCCAGTTTTTCTATGTGATTTTGCAACTTGCTCTCAACTTCATGGCTCCACTCCTCCTCAACCAGATCTAGGCCAACCTCCACCACTTTATTCTCTGATCATCATCCACCCTAGATCACCACCATGGTAGGCCAAGCAACCCCAAGGCAAACACCACCACCAAAATCCACAAATCCATCACCTATGCACTCAAGCTGACCTAGTTTTGGTACCATCACCTTCATCCACCTTTTGCCGCCACTTCCACCGCCGCCACCACCTCTGACCTGACCTCCACCCTCTGCCACATCACCCACCACCACCTGGACCCACTGGCCATGCCCCTAGAGCCTATGGTCGAACCCATTTATAGCATAGAAGTGATGAATTTTGCCTTGTAGTTGTTGTTTTGTTGCACCTTTGTACATCCACCTTTGCACCATTACTTCCAAGCTATGGCTGACCCTTAAGAGCCCAAGACCTGATCCTAACCCACTCCTTAGACATGTATTTTAGATCTATAGCTGAAGCATAGGTGGTAGAAAGCAAGTGCAAAAACTTTGGCTTTGTTTTATGCATTTAATTCTAACATTGTTTTATTGAATTTGGGTTTGAAAACTTATGTTATTTGTTTGTTTTGTTTGAATGTTTGCAAGGCTATTAGCCTTGTCTCTCCCACACTCATATCATCATCATGGCTGAGAAAACAAACCCCTTAGTCGAGATTTTGAATGGTTGTAGCAAGGTCAAGTTATCTTGTCTTTGTTGCCTTTCAATTTCCAATTATTTCTATATTGTTTTGGTTGAATATTCATAAGTTATATTGTCTTGTTTTGGGGTTGTTTACAAGATGATATCTGGGCTATTTCTCTCCACTCAAAATCAAAGGTCGTGCCTTCTGGATCCGTTGTGTCATTCAAATTAATATCTCCAGCATAAAAATGTGAGTTATTCTCACTAGACATTATGTACTTATATAAGTAGTAAATTGACACCCTGTGAATCTGTAGAACTATATGATCATGTTATAACTGCTTATATTATTATCATATGATGTTCACACCTGTTATTACACCTATTATATTATATGTTACTGTTATTTCATGCTATTCTGTTTATTTTATCTGTTCATCACAGTGCAAGTTCCCTTTAGATTAGAATCACTATGGGTTGAAATGATACATACCCGAACGGACTTTAGAATAAGGGAAAATCGTTATGGGCTGAAATGATAGGCCTGAACGATTTTCAACTTATTTTATTTACTTGGGACTGCGGGTTTGAAATGATAAAACCCGGATTTTTCTTTGTAAATTACGGGTTGAAATGTATATTACCCGTATCACTTTACCGAGCGTAGAAAATTATATACAGGCCCGAAGTTAAAATATGTTTTTCTAAAAAAAATTAAAATATTTTAGAAATTTAATTATTTTAATATTTTGATTTAAAATTAAATAAAAATATAATTTTTGTAAAAGTATTATTGATTTTTTGGAAATCTATAAGTTAAATAAATTATGGAAAAGTTAGAAAATCTGAATGTAAGTTATTTTGGAAATTTTGATTTAATTTTTAATGGAATTTAAATTAACTTTGAAAATATGATAAATTTATGATATTTTGAGTTTAAATTAATTTGAAGTGATTTTATATCATATTAATGATTTTTGATAAAGTTGAACGTGAAACGAATGAATATTTAAGTTGAAATTTTGAAATATAACTAAAATTGGAAATTTATGAAATTGACTTAAAAGTGAACTTTTAGTTAAGCAAATAAAAATAAAACTAAGTTATATTTGAGAATTTGAACTTAAGTGTTAAGTTGAAATTTAATGCAATGAATTTAAAATTCAACATTGCAATTTAATAAGTGAATTATTATTAAATCTTGATTTTTGAATGGAAATTTAACTTTATAAAATCATGAACTTGAGGAAAATTAAATGATGTTTATAAATGTGAAAATGTATGATTTTATTAGTTAAAAATGTTTTAAATAAAAATATAATTGGTTGAGAAATTATATTGAATATTTGAAGTTAATTGACTACATTTTTGAAATGCTATTAATTACAATGTAAACGATATTACAGTATTTGTAAAATGTTGTAGTTGAGGATAATGAACTAAAAAACTAAATTGAATTAAAAACTATTATTGCAATTTTGTAAGTGCTATTATTTTTTAATTTAACTAAGTTTATTTAGAATTTAAGTAAACCCTATTACAACATTTTAAAATGTTGTCTTTTGTTAAATTGAACTGTTTTGAATGTAACTTTCCGTAGCGTTTTTCTAAATGCTGCGAAAAGCGAAATTTCACTGTTTTGATAAACGTAAATGAATAAATGAACTTTGAAAGTTGAAAATTTTGAAAATTTAATTATTTAATTTTTAACATAATAACTTCATTTTTATGATTAAAAATGATTTTTTTTGAAATATAAACTGTTTTGAAATATGAATTGAAATGGTATTTTAAATTGAATAAAATGAATAATGATTTGAAATGTTGTTTCGAAAAGATATGATATTTTGATATATTAAAATGATTTGAAATGTAGTACTGAAAGATATG
Organism: Allium cepa; assembly: GCA_030765085.1. Lineage (NCBI taxonomy): Eukaryota > Viridiplantae > Streptophyta > Magnoliopsida > Asparagales > Amaryllidaceae > Allium > Allium cepa. The sequence goes on along the minus strand of CM060932.1, from coordinate 571,156,921 downwards.
ATATTTTGGTATATTGAAATGATTTGAAATGTGGTACTGAAAGATATGATATTTTGGTATATTGAAATGATTTGAAATGTGGTTTTGAAAAATATACCTATTTTGATATATTAAAATGATTTGAAATATGGTTTTGAAAAGATATGATATTTTGATATATTAAAATGATTTGAAACGAAGTTTCGAAAGATATGATATTTTGACATATTAAAATGATTGAAATGTGGTTTCGAAAAGATATGATATTTTGATGTATTAAAATGATCTGAAACGAAGTTTTGAAAGATATGATATTTTGATATTGAATGATTTGAAACGAAGTTTTGAAAGAAATGATATTTTGATATTAAATGATTTGAAAATGGAGTTTTGAAAGATATGACATTTTGATATTAAAATAATTTGAAAGGAAGTGCTGAAAGATAAGATATTTTGAACGAAGTTTTGAAAGGTTATGATATTTTGATATATTAAAATGATTTGAAAGAAAGTTTTGAAAGGATATGATAATTTAATATATTGAAATGGTTAGAAATGACTTGATATTTATTTTGATAAATATTTGAATCGAAAGATATGGTATGATGATATATTGAAATGGTTTGGAAATAATTTAATCTTTATTTTGATAAAGATTTGGGTTGAAATGATATTTTATTTTGAAGTATAAAATATATTTTTTAAAGTTATAACTACGGGTTATAATAACGATTGGTTGTTAAAGAGACCGGGATCAGATATTGTCTTATAGCCGGCCAATACCGAAAACCACTTTAATAACTGTGTGCGCGGTGGAGATTCCGGAATGAAGTAGGATGGTGGCGACATTCTCGAGGTATGTTACGTGGACCCAACTCCCGTGAGTTGGCATAAATGACTAAAACAGGGGCTATACCGGGCTACACAAAGGGTCGCACCCTTTCATCGAGCATGCTCCATCGGAAACCATTTTATTACTTTTGTGATCCGATATGTGGCGCCACTGTGATTCGGGGGTATTGTTCGAGGTAGGCGGAAGCTGCTGGCTTGCCGTCACCACCGGTCCGGAAGTGCAAACGGTGTATCCACCCTGGCATTGCCTCGCGTGCCGTGTCATCTCCTTATATCGAGCCTACTACGATTTTGGTTTTAAAGATCCGACCGCGTTAAGGTTCACCATCCCCTTAACTCTATTTTCTATATGATTATACTTTACTGATTAGACACTACTGTATATAGCGTATATTACTACACAGTAAATAGTTTAACGGATCCTTAGAGGATGGGCGGTCCCAAGCATCTTCTAAGTTACTTGTATCTTTGCTACAGTTCACTTGAGTTGGTTTACATTGTATAAGTATATACATCCCGACTCGAGTGTTTGTATTTTTATTTACGCTCGGGTCAGCCTGAGTTATTCACGGATTTGGATTTCCACTTTCTGGAGATTTGAATCGCTGGAGATTATCTACTTGTCATGTTTCATCTTTTCAGTTCGGTTTTTCTATTCAGCTTGTACTTGATTATCATATTTAAACTTCTGTTATACTTTATTTCTTCTATTGTATCTTATGTAACTCTGATATATTTATATAGTAGCTTCATGAACTACTATCTCTTTTACTTCCGCTGCATTATTATTACTCGTGTCTGTGATATGTGATTTTTATTTACTGCATACTCTGAGATTTGCCAAATTTTATTTACAACGCGGTATTTTGAACAATTCAATTCTGGCATGAATGTCTACCTATGCACTTATAATGGATGCGAATGGTTGAAAATATCGGGTCGTTACACATATAGCTAGTCTAAACCATAAAATGGTCATCGTTGATCAATAAGAAGTCTAATATACTAAGCTAGTAAATAAATGAGTTTAGCTTCATGTCCCATAACCACTAGCTTAACTTAAATATTTACGAACAGATTGTAGATTTTCACTCGAAAATTGTCATAAGAAATCAATCGAACAAGTCCAAAAATTAATAGATGAAATAAATGCAAGCGTTTCATACCACTTTTTTTTCTAAGTCATTTAATTAGATTTCTCATACGAATGAGGTAAAGGTTTGTATATACTACTAGATTGGAAAAAAGTTTTAAAACAAGCTTTGTATTAAAAGTAACATTGAAATCATTTTTGTGAAAAAGTTTGTTTATTTACTACTAGTGTAGAAACCTTTGTATTTAAAGTGACAAATCACAGAAAATGATTGTAAAAACAATCGATCACCAAAAATTCACATTGGACGACGTGAATTGGAAACCCAAAAATCGATATCAAATCCAATCAAATGGATATTTTCAAAAATCTAGAAAAGAAGTCATCAAAGTCGATAATAAACGACAACAACCAATTGGAGCAACAAAAATCGATAAAATTGGAAATCCACTCAAAAACAGCCAAAATAAGCAAAATTGACAGTTCTAAACGTCTGGTAGGTATTGCCAGACGTCTGGCCATAGGTTTTGGAAAAATATATGCTTCTCTCTTTTCTCTTTTTAATTCCAGAACCCTTTCAAACATCAGAATTTTTCAACCAGACGTTTGGATTTTGTTCCAAACGTCTGGATTTTAGCTCCGCCCTTTTTTCTTTTTTTAGGGACCCCTTCTAGATGTCTGAATTTTCTGCCAGACATTTGGATTTTTCTACTAGGCAAAAATCAACCTGGCCCAAAGAGGGCAAAAAATCCAAATCGAAAGCGATCGAACGAGCGGCGGATGCTAGGGATTTATTCCAATCGACAACCCAGCCCTATAGGCTCTTCGATACACCATCAAAAACATGCCCAAACATCCAAGATAGGATCATTAAAGATTTTGACTTCATGTAACAACCCTAGATTTTGACTATAAAATTGAATTTGACTTTATTTCATTTCAAAATTATTTTAAATTTTTTTATTTGTTAAATTTCATCCCTAAATATTTTTAAAATGATAATAGAATTTTTCCAAAATTTACTGTATTTATTTCCTATTTTTAAAGGCTGTTTTCTAATTTTCTGCTATTTTCTTCATATAAATTATATTTAATTGAATTTTATTTATTTATTTTGTGAATGAAATTTTATTTTTATGTTATTATCTTTGTTATCATTATTTTTCCAAGCCCATATAATTTTTCTAAAATTTATTCTATTTAATTTCAAATTTTCTGGTCTAGTTCACTATTTTTAGCTATTTTCCTTAATTTAACTTTATATAATTGATAAATATTTATATAAATATTTATATTTTGATAAATTTTTGAAATATGATCTGGGATTATTATTATTTCCAGAAATATAAAGTTATATAAATAAAATAAGGATATATGAAGAGTTTTTGACTTTTGAATTGCCTTTTGCCTTTTTGAATTCCACCTCTTCATTTTCCTCACAACTCTTCATTTCTTTTGACATAACTTCCCACATTTCAGCTGATCATTTCATTTTCATTTCGCGTATCTTTTTTTCCTCCTTCCTGAGAAAAAAAATTTCGGCCATCACTTGCTTGAGAAGTTGGTAAAAAAAAATTTCTTCTTTTATCTCTTTTTTTTCACTTATATTGCTTATTCCTTTTGATTTTTGTTTGCACTTGCTCTTCCATTTATGTTCGGCTATGCTACCTTGCTGCCTAGCCTCCTCTACCACCTGATGGCACACCACCACCACCTCCTTCTCACCAGCCACCCAAGCCGTGACCCCTCCTGGTGATGCATATCCACAAACTTTTCAAAACCACCCCAATACTAGCCTAGTCGAGCACTACCTCACCACCCCTTTAGCCGCCCCCCCCTACATCACCACCACCACCTCCAGCACCCTCGGCCACACCATCACAGTGGACCCCACACCTCTGGACGTAGCACCTAGGGCCTTGGCCGAGCCCAATTCATGGCCTAAAACCCATGTGTATGCATGCTTTTGTGTTCTTGTCTTCACCCACCTTTACACCGTCATTCCAACATGTAGGCCGAACCCATACTCACCCAAACCAGACCCAAACACTTGCCATTGTCATGGATTTTCCCTTATGACTGATCCTAGTAAAGGTTAAAAGCAAGTGCAAGCATTTCTATTTGATTCTGTGCAGTTTATTCTAGTGCAGTTTTGATAGTCATTGGTTTGAAACTTATCGATGTTATATTGTTTTTGTTTGATTTGTATCCAAGGAATTTGACATTTGGCTCCTCCATTCGAATCTGTATCGTGCTTTTGTACTTGTGTTGATCCCGTTTGTGCAATTCGTCGTGGGTCATCAGCTCAAACCAGTGAGTTATTCTCACCAGACAATATATACATATATAACTAGTGAATTGACCCCTTGTGAATCTGTAAAATGCATTATCATGTTATATCTGCTATATTATGATTTTATGATGTTCACCCATGCTTAAATACCTGTTATAACATTTTTTACTGTTATATTATGCTGTTCTGTTATTTTTTATCAGTTTATCACACTGCAAGTTCCCTTTAGATTAGAATCACTATGGGTTGAAATGACACATACCCGAACGGACTTTAGAATAAGGGAAAATCGTTATGGGCTTAAATGATAGGCCTGAATGATTTTCAATTTATTTCATTTACTTAGGACTACGGGTTTGAAATGATAAAACCCGGATTTTTCTTTGAAAATTACGGGTTGAAATGATATATTACCCGTATCATTTTTCCTAGTGTAGAAAATTATATGAAGACCCGTAGTTAATGTATGTTTTCTAAAAAAATTAAAATTATTTTAGAAATGTAAATATTAAAATATTTTGATTTAAATCTAATTAAAAATGATTTTTGTAAAATATTATTTATTTTCTGGATAATTATAAGTGAAATAAATTAATGAAAAAGTTAGAAAATTTTGAATGTCGGTTATTTTGGAAAATTTGATTTAATTATAATTGGAAATTAAAATGAATATAAAATCATGATAAATTTATGATAATTTGAATTTAAATGATTTTATATCATAAGAATGATTTTTAATAAAGTTGAAATGTGAAATGAATGAATATTTAAGTTGAATTTTTGAAATATAACTAAAATTGGAAATTTATGGCATTGACTTAAAAGTGAATTTTTGGTTAAGTAAATAAAAATAAAACTAAGTTATAATTGAGAATTTGAACTTAAGTGTTAGGTTGAGATTAATGTAATGAATTTGATATTGAACATTGCAGTTTAATAAGTGAATTAGTGTTAAATATGAATTTTTAAATGGAAATTTAACTTCATGATATCATGAAATTAAGGAAAATTAAATGGTGTTTATAAAAGTAAAAAAATGTGTGATTTTATAAGTTAAAAGTGATTTAAAGAAAAATATAATTGTTGTGGAATTATATTGAAAATTTGAAGTTACTTAACTGCATTTTTGAAATGCTATTATATCTAATATAAATGATGATACAACAATTGTAAATGCTGTAGTTGATAAGTGAACTAAATACTAAATTGAATTTAAGGCTATTATAGAATTTTTTTATGCTATAATTGTTGGATTAAACTAAGTTTTCTTTGAAACTAATGAAACTCTATTACAGCATTTTTTTAAACGCTGTCTTTTGTAAAATTGAACTGTTTTGAATATAACTTTCTGTAGCATTTTCTAAATGATGCGAAAGTTGAATTTTCGCTGTTTTGATAAAATTAAGTGAAAGGATGAACTTCGAAAGTTGAAAGTTTTGGAAATCTAATAATTTAATTATTAAATGTAATAACTTCATATTTATGATTTAAATGAAGTAATTTGTTTGGAATCGAACTATTTTGAAATGTGAATTGAAATGGTATTTTTAAATTGAATAAAAATGAATATGTTTTCAAATGAAATGATAAGTTTGATATTTTGTGTAATATCCCGGAATTTTTAACAATATCAATTTAATAATCTGTAGCTAAAATTAAATTGATATTGATGTTCTGTTAATATTTATTCAAATAAATTTAATAATCTTCTTCAATAAATATTTAAATTGGTTATTTTATCTTTTAAATGATATAAATTGATTTCTATTCACAATACAAATATTTGGTTTATATTTTAAATAGATTGGTATTGTTTTAATTTTTAATAAGTAAAGCATGTTTTTCTAGTTTTATTATTTATAGTAATTTAGAAAATTTGTTTTATTTAACATTTAAGCTTTTCAAAGTTAAATAAATGATTTTGGTTTAAACTTAATAAATGAATCATGTTTTAAAATTCTAATATATACATTATAAATTGGAAATTTTGATTCAAAATATTATTGAGTTTTTAAAACTATTTCATAAATAAATAAATGATTTTAAAATTTGATAGGAGAAATATTTAAATGTTTAAATTAAATTGGATTGAGTTTTAAATTTAGAATAAATTCAACAAAAGGTTCTATGGCTTAATAAAATGGATATTTTATTAATAAAAATATAATTTCTTGTAAAATGATTTTAATTTAATAATAAGATATTTAGAAAAATAATATTAATATTGTATTGTCTTTATAAATAGAGTTTGAATAAAATTTGTAATTTTTATTTCAAAATTGAATTTATATGCATAACTTGATTTGAAAAATAATTGATTTTGAATTTAGTTTGAATTTAAAATTCGAACTATAAAATCTTAATTGTTTTAATCTTTAATATGTATAAGTTTCATTTATTAACATTGTTTGCTTTTATTTCATTTATAAATTTATATACATGTTTAAATATAAACTAAGATATTAACTTAGGCCAACATACACATTAAATTATAATTAGTACTAATTATTTTAAGAGACAAGTGTTATATTCATGTAACATGTGTTTAAAAATTAGCATAACAAATTAACAAGTGTTCAAAACTAACACAAACAATTTGACAAGTGTAAAAATTTGGTTTTTCTTTTCTTTTAATTAAATCTGAAAATCACATTTATATAAACTTCCTTCTTCATTCTTATTTGTTTTTTTATCAATTCCTTAATCAAAGAAATCTTCAACTTCTAAAATCAAATTCAAGAAGAGCCTGCATGTTTTCTGCACTCTGTTTTAAAACCTGGAATGATCATGCTTGCATTTGTTTCTGCACAACCTCAGTTTGAAGTATTGTCAAACACATTTGCATGTATTTGAGGAGTTAGCAACTGCATCTACATCTGCATGCAAGTAATTAGAGTATGGATCATGAGCATTTAGATTTCAACAGAGGAAGCAAGCCTGCATATTCTTGTTTCTGCAAAATTCAAAAAGAACAACAGGGGTCTGTATTTAATAAAAGGTGAGTAACATTTAAATCTTAAACTATATTTAGGTTGCTTGATAAATGTTTGTGATAAAATATGTTGTGTGCTTATAAAAAGTCTGTTGTGATTATAATTGTATATGCATGTTGATTTTGCTATGTTGTATTCCCAGATTCACATCCTATTTAAAGAATCTTCTACAATTAATCTGATTTAAGATAGTAACAAGGTTCTAGAATAATTAAAAGAAGTTTGTTTATCATAGATTAGAATTCAAATTTATAAAGTAATATGTTTTTATTTTCTTAAGTTAAGGTTTAAAATTTTTAGAGGAGTTAAAATATAGGGTGATATCTCTGTAAAAATAGGTAATAACATTATATGTTAATCTTGATCTAATCCAAACATATTAATATTGGAATCCAGGTTCATAAACTAAAAACATTTATTTAAACTTGATTTTTAAATCAAGTATTACTATTTCTAGGTGTTTGTTTCAGTAACAGTTTGTTATTGAACAAAAATATGAATCTGAGCTAATGCTTGCAATTTGTGTTTTGAGAAAGCTTAGAATCCTTTTGGGTTATAGAGTAAGGATCATAGATCCTTGGAAAAATCAGAGATGTGGATATATTTGATTAGGATGATTGCAGTTTTGATTTTTCAGTATGAACCCTAGTTTTGAAATAGGTTTGAGCATTGAGTCAGTGAGAAGTGTAGGATGGTTCGAGTGCCTTGGTACTTGGTGAATGTGAAGTAGGTATGTGGATGGGTTCATGGCCGGAGGGGTGGATCTACAGGTGATCAGAGAGAGACGAAATGGCCGTTGACAGTTTTGAGCAGAAACCTGTAAAAAAAAATTCAGGTTTTGGAATTAGGGGCTAAATTTTGGATTCTTGTTTAAATGTTTGATCTGGTGATTGTGTTAGAGTAGTGGTGGGTTTCTGGAAGGGGTTGGATCATCTATGATGATGAGAAGGGGTGGTGATCGCCGTGCATATGCACGGCGAAGAAATTCTGGTGAACTGTTTTGGGTATGGGGGTGTTGCAGAGATGGCTCGAAGTAAATAGAAAGAGAACCCGAAGCGAGTAGGTATAAAACTCGAAGTAAAGCAGCTTTTAACTCGAAGTAAATTTGTGTAGACTCGGGATGTTGTTATGTGTTTGCTTCCAGGGTTGAAACCTATTTTTTTTTTAAACTGGGTTTAAGGATTTTTAAATCTATAGTTTTGTTTAAGGTAAAGTTTAAGTTCAAATTTTAATTCTAGTTTGCATTTCTGAATTGAATTCAAATCCCAGTTTTTAAATTAAAATTAAAGTTTCAAAATTTAACTTAATTAACTATTTCATTTTGGTAAATAGTTGAAACTATCAATAATGAGTTTATTAAAAATATGAGTAAGATTTAAAGATTAATTTGAAATCTGGAAATCTAATTTTGAAAATGAACTTCAGTTTTAAATCTAAAAGAAGATTTGAATTTGAAAGTTTTAATCTAAAGATGAATTGAAATTACTTAACTTTGAAATGAATTAAACTTCAAATTTTTATGATTCCATTTTTTTTAAGACAAACTTTTGTTTTGTCTTGAAATTTAAATAAGTTTTAAAAAATTTCAAACTTTGATAAGTTTAAATTACTTTTAATTTAAACTTGTATTTTAAAATGAAAATTTAAAAGTAGTTCAAAAAGTGCTTTGTTTCAATTAAATTGTTTTAAATATAATTAGTTATGTTTCATCTTGAAAATTTAAATTAAGATTAATATTTCAGGGTTAATTTAATTAATGGTAATTAAGATTAATTAATTAATTTAATTAATTAATTGAATTTGGAATTAATAATTGATAAATGATTAATCAATCTAAAATTAAGATCATTAATTAGATTAGTAATTAATGATGAATATTATTAATTATGTAATTAAGTTTTAAATCAAGGTTAATTAATTTAATAATTAACTTTAATTAATGAATGATTAAATATAATTTAATTGGTAATTAATTTAAGTTAATTACTTAATAAAAATAATTAAAGAATGGTTAATGAAGGTCATTAATCAGGATTATTTAACAATTAATTAATATGATTAATTTTTATAATTAATTAGATTAATTAATTTATAATAATCAATTAATGGTTAGAGAGTAATTACTTGATAAAGTAATTAGGAAATTAATTACTTAATGTAATTAATTTAATTTAATGAGATTGTTTAATTTAATTAATTTAGTTTAATTAATTTTAAACACTTGGGTTTTATAAATAATTACTTTATGTATTAATGATTTGGAAATTTACTTAGTTAAGTAATTGATTAATAATTACATGATTGTAACTAAGTGGAGATATTTGAGTATGGAGTAATTTGGATATAAATTACTTAATAATTAATCAAGGGATTAATTATGTAAGGATAATTAATTTGTTTAATATAGTAATTAAGCCAGATAATTACCAAATGTAATTAATCTGTGATGATGATTAATAATTATAAGCTAATTACTTAAGGTAATTAATTTAGGAAAGTAATTAATTCAAGGAATAATTAAAGATCATTAATTATTTTAATTAATGATGTAATTAAAGTTGATTAATTATGATTGATTAATCAATAATAGGAAATTAAAGGTAATTAATTAATGTAATTAATTAAGGATTAAGGCAATTGATTATAGTTAATTAACTGAAGTAATCGAAGGTTAATTACTGTTTGGTTGTGAATAATCAATTTTGTGAAATTAATTAAGAATAATTACACGAATGCAATTAAGGGTAATTAATCATGGGTGATTAATTAAGGTAATTAATAATGGATTAATTAATTGATTGTAATCAATTAAATGATTAAGTAAGCAAGGTTTATATTGGTGAAGCAATTAATTTAATTTAATTTAAATTAATTAAAGATGGAGTAATTAATTTAATTCATTTTAAATTAATTAGAGTTAGAGATAGTTAATTTAATTCATTTTAAATTAATTATATGGTGATGAATAAATCATTGCTTATGTATGAATGAGTGTCATTGATTGTCTTGGATGCTTTGTGATCTCAGAAATGAGATAAGTATTGTTGTGTGGTATGAATGTTTGATTGTATTGCGATGATAACATAGGTTATCTATTGGGATGTTGATATATGGAATATCTATTTGATATTGATAATGTGGATTACCTGTTATGTGATAATGTTAATTATCAATTATTGATTTGTGAGTTATCTATCTGTGTGTATATAGATACAGTATTGAATTGTTTAAAAACTTTAAACAACTTGGACTTAAAAGACACGTTTTGGATTTCGATGAGACCGGGATCGGGTTTCCATATTTGGATATCCGAAAACTACATCGCTTCCAAATAACGTTAGGTCGTGAATCAAAGTGGAGCTTTGTGAAGACTCGAGGTGTAAGGACTATGAGTCAATATAACTCTGTGGGTGATTCCGTAATGAGTTTGACGGAATAGTTCTTATAGATTCGAGATGGTGGTTTAGAGTGCAAGGGTTATTGTCGTTAACTCTGAGGGTGATTCCAAAATGAGTGTAACGAGATAATGCCTTCGGTTTCGTTCGAACTCGGAACGAACTTGTATGGGTTGAATGCTTTCAGAACATCGTCGGGAGGACGATGAACATTCTAAGTGATATGTCCTATAAAGGTAATCGTAGCCTCAAGCCTCATCAACCGGGAATGGCTAAAACAGGGGAGGTGCAGCAAGGCTTCATGGGTCGCACCCACTGGAGAGTAGGATTTACCTCTGTCTAGAAGTCCCTTTATATTCGGCTGTATGGGTGGTTGCTAGCTACAACCACGGGGTTGTCTTGTTCGAAACTATTCAGTAAGGAATGGGTCCGGCTTTGTGCTACAGGGGAGCGGGCGTACTCCTCGGTACGTTGATCTAGGCCACGTACTGTGACGGGCGGTACCCCAATAGCCCAGCCATTGTATGGAATCCAAAATCCAATAAGTGCCAACGGTTTTGATTGTATTACCCACTTTTGTGGCTAGTAGCTGGAATTTAATAAATGTAACAATTTCGGCCATTTCTTATTTATTTGAAAACCCTAGACACTATTATAATATCATCGGATTTCCTATCAAATGTTTTGGTTAGCGTAAGGTAAAAACTTTTCCATGTTTATGTGTGGGAAGTCTTACGTGATACCTTTCTTTTCAAAAGGTTTTTAAAAGTTAAGCAACTTTAACCTGTTACTCACACCACACCCATGTCTGACCCGGAGTTTATTTCTGTTTTTCATAAACTCTTGGGTACTCAATTTTTATGAGTAGTCAAGGGAATTCAGGTTAGGATTTTAGGTTGGCTTGATGAATTCTGGAGGAGCAATGGAGCAGGAGGCTTCCGCGTATAGCTATAGAGTTTTCCGCTGTGTGTCTCAAAGTTGTTGTATTGAGTTGTATAACTAGACAGGTGTTTATAACTGTCTAGTATGTGTTGTTTTAGCTGTGTATCTCCTATGTATATGATATTATGTAAAGTATTATGTGATTAATATAATTTATTCGTTCCGCTGTTTAGATTCTGATGTTGTTTCTTTCTTCTTCTTTGTCTTTTCTATCCCTTTCTTTCTTAAAGATGATGCGATTTTCTGTGGTAAGAAAGTCGGGTCGTCTCATTTGGTATCAGAGCATTAGGTTGAGTGAATACCTAGGCTCTGTAGTGGTGTCTTTCTTGAGAGAGCGTATTTGTAATTTTAATATATATAATATATTTATTTCTACCTATCTGTTGGGTTACCTGTTCAGGTTTTCCAATATAAGTTATAAAGGTAGATGGGGTAGTAGTGTGTGTAACACGACCTACCATTGGTTGGAGTCTGATGTCTGAGGTTGGAAGTCTATCGGTTGAGACTGTAGATCTAATACCGTCTCGAGTGAGTTCTGTAGTGATGAAAAACTTCATTGATCTCTGAAGGAAACCTGTAAAGGTTCGGAGTTCATTTCTGAAGTTGATGAGCAGAATTTGGATCCGTCGGTTGGGCAGAAGTGAGTGATGGTATTTTGATACCTCAGGAAGTAGTAGCTGCGTGATGAGATGCAATGACTATGGATGTTCCCAAAGATATTTTCTTTGGAACAAGTTAAGGAGGTGAGTCTGCTTCAGTGTTGTGGCTGTGTTCAGCCGGAGTTTCTGTTTGCTTTGAGGTTTGAGTTTCTCGAAGAGCTTTGATTTGGAATTCTTTGGCATCTGTGGCAGCAGTGTAGCTTGGAATGTTCTCGGTGTTGGGAAGAGATCTTTTGGCTTAGTAGTTTTCCTGAAGTGGAGTTCAGAAGCAGTTAAGTGAACCCGTTTCTTCGATAGGTTGTCCAGTCAAGTGTAAGCTGTTCTATTTGGTTAAGGGAGAACAGTTTTTCCTTGGATTTGGTTTGGGAGGTTCGCAAAAGTGACTTGCGATTGTTTGAGTGTTCTCTTGGGTTATCTGAGTTTTTCTGAATGTCTTCAGGAAGTCTGAGTTTTGTTCGCATCTGGAGATTGAGCTTTCTTATCGTCTGGAATTCCAGGAGTGGTACTGGTGGTTCAGCTTTATAGAAGAATGGTTCCAAGAGTTGAGTTGGTGTAGCAGCTCGGAGTTTTGGAGGAACTTCTGAATTTTTTTACTTATGGATTTGTTGAACCATATCTCTGGGATGTGTTGTCCTGTTTGTGCTTGTGTTCTTCTTCAGCATTTTCTTCTACTTCAGATCAGAGTTGAGCAGCGGAAGCAGTTTGGAACTGTATCTGCTTTTCTTTTCTGGACAGGAGAAGTGAGTTGTTGTCTTCTGATGTTAAGGAGTAGAGTTTGGGTTCTTGGTTTGGTTGATCTTGAGGAGATCATTTTGTTGTGTTGATTGGTCTAGTTTGTTTCTAGAAGCATCAGCGTAGGTTGAGCTGATCAGTAAGTTTGTAGACAGCCCAGGATTGTCTGAAGAGTTTTATGGATAAGAGTCGAAGGAATTTAGACTTTGAAGTCGGAGATTTAATCTTGGATAAATTTTCTCTGATCCTAAGTGAGCTATAAGTTTGGGTAAGTCTGAGAAGCTAGCTCTGAAGTGTTTTGGATCTTTTCTGTATCTAGGAGGTTAAGTGATTGATCTATAGGATTGAATTGCCAGTTTGGATAACTGGGATTCGATGAGTTTCACGTATCTCTGAGGGAATACGTGTACGATCTATCTCTGGTTGTGGAACCAGCAGTTCTGGAGTTTTGGTTGTTGAGTCAGACTCGTTTGTAGTCTGATATCTTGTCTAGTGTTATAGATATAGTTGTATAGGAGATTTGTAGCTTCATAGTATTGATTGTTTAGATTCTAGGGAACGAGTATCTCGGTATATATATATATATACTTGGGGAAACTCGATAAAATTCTATCCAGAATTTGTCTGGATAATTAGATTTGTTTGATTGGTTGTTTTTTGTTGTTATCGTATGTTTGATATATGCTTGTGTTTAAAATTTAAAATTTAATAAGATTATTAAATTACATTTGTTTTAAATTTCGAGGACGAAATTCTTTTAAGGGGGAAGGATTGTAATATCCCGGAATTTTTAACAATATCAATTTAATAATTTGCAGTTAAAATTAAATTGATATTGATGTTCTATTAATAATTATTCAAATAAATTTAATAATCTTCTTCAATAAATATTTAAATTGGTTATTTTATCTTTTAAATGATATAAATTAATTTCTATTCACAATACAAATATTTGGTTTATATTTTAAATAGATTGGTATTGTTTTAATTTTTAATAAGTAAAGCATATTTTTCTAGTTTTATTATATATAGTAATTTGGAAAAAAAAATTTATTTAATATTTAAGCTTTTCAAAGTTAAATAAATGATTTTGGTTTAAACTTAATAAATGAATCATGTTTTAAAATTCTAATATATACATTATAAATTGGAAATTTTGATTTAAATTAGTATTGATTTTTTAAAATTATTTCATAAATAAATATATGATTTTAAAATTTGATAGGAGAAATATTTAAATGTTTAAATTAAATTGGATTGAGTTTTAAATTTAGAATAAATTCAACAAAAGTTTCTATGGCTTAATAAAATGGATATTTTATTAATAAAAATATAATTTCTTGTAAAATGATTTTAATTTAATAATAAGATATTTATAAAAATAATATTAATATTGTACTGTCTTTATAAATAGAGTTTGAATAAAATTTGTAATTTTTATTTCAAAATTGAATTTATATGCATAACTTGATTTGAAAAATAATTGATTTTGAATTTAGTTTGAATTTAAAATTCAAAGTATAAAATCTTAACTGTTTTAATCTTCAATATGTATAAGTTTCATTTATTAACATTGTTTGCTTTTATTTCATTTATAAATTTATACACATGTTTAAATATAAACTAACATATTAACTTAGGCCAACATACACATTAAATTATAATTAGTACTATTATTTTAAGAGACAAGTGTTATATTCATGTAACATGTGTTTAAAAATTAGCATAACAAATTAACAAGTGTTCAAAACTAACATAAACAATTTGACAAGTGTAAAAATTTGGTTTTTATTTTTCTTTACTTTTAATTAAATCTGAAATTCACATTTATATAAACTTGCTTCTTCATTCTTATTTGTTTTTTTTAATCAATTCCTTAATCAAAGAAATATTCAACTTCTAAAATCAAATTCAAGAAGAGCCTGCATGTTTTCTGCACTCTGTTTTAAAACCTGGAATGATCATGCTTGCATTTGTTTCTGCACAACCTCAGTTTGAAGTATTGTCAAACACATCTGCATGTATTTATGGAGTTAGCAACTGCATCTACATCTGCATGCAAGTAATTAGAGTATGGATCATGAGCATTTAGATTTCAACAGAGGAAGCAAGCCTGCATATTCTTGTTTCTGCAAAATTCATAAAAAACAACAGGGGTCTGCATTCAATAAAAGGTAAGTAACATTTAAATCTTAAACTATATTTAGGTTGCTTGATAAATGTTTGTGATAAAATATGTTGTGTGCTTATAAAAAGTCTGTTGTGATTATAATTGTATATGCATGTTGATTTTGCCATGTTGTATTCCCAGATTCACATCCTATTTAAAGAATCTTCTACAATTAATCTGATTTAAGATAGTAACTGGGTTCTAGAATAATTAAAAGAAGTTTGTTTATCATAGATTAGAATTCAAATTTATAAAGTAATATGTTTTTATTTTCTTAAGTTAAGGTTTAAATTTTTTAGAGGAGTTAAAATACAGGGTGATATCTCTGTAAAAACAGGTAATAACATTATATGTTAATCTTGATTTAATCCAAACATATTAATATTGAAATCCAGGTTCATAAACTAAAAACATTTATTGAAACTTGATTTTTAAATCAAGTATTATTATTTCTAGGTGTTTGTTTCAGTAACAGTTTGTTATTGAACAAAAATATGAATTTGAGCTAATGCTTGCAATTTGTGTTTTGAGAAAACTTAGAATCCTTCTGGGTTATAGAGTAAGGATCATAGATCCTTGGAAAAATCAGAGATGTGGATGTATTTGATTAGGATGATTGCAGTTTTGATTTTTCAGTATGAACCCTAGTTTTGAATTGGGTTTGAGCATTGAGTCAGTGAGAAGTGTAGGATGGTTCGAGTGCCTTGGTACTTGGTGAATGTGAAGTAGGTATGTGGATGGGTTCATGGCCGAATGGGTGGATCCGCAGGTGATCGGAGAGAGACGAAATGGCCGTTGACAGGTTTGAGAAGAAACTTGTAATTTTTTTTCAGGTTTTGGAATTAGGGGCTAAATTTTGGATTCTTGTTTAAATGTTTGATCTGGTGATTGTGTTAGAGTAGTGGTGGGTTTCTGGAAGGGGTTGGATCATATATGATGATAAGAAGGGGTGGTGATCGCCGTGCATATGCACGGCGATGAAATTCTGGTCAACTGTTTTGGGTATGGGGGTGTTGCAGGATGGCTCGAAGTAAATAGAAAGAGAACCCGAAGCGAGTAGGTATAAAACTCGAAGTAAAGCAGCTTTTAACTCGAAGTAAATTTGTGTAGACTCGGGATGTTGTTCTGTGTTTGCTTCCAGGGTTGAAACCGGTTTTTTAAAAACTGGGTTTAAGGATTTTTAAATCTATAGTTTTGTTTAAGGTAAAGTTTAAGTTCAAAATTTAATTCTAGTTTGCATTTCTGAATTGAATTCAAATCCCAGTTTTTAAATTAAAATTAAAGTTTCAAAATTTAACTTAATTAACTATTTCATTTTGGTAAATAGTTGAAACTATCAATAATGAGTTTATTAAAAATATGAGTAAGATTTAAAGATTAATTTGAAATCTGGAAATCTAATTTTGAAAATGAACTTCAGTTTTAAATTTAAAAGAAGATTTGAATTTGAAAGTTTTAATCTAAAGATGAATTGAAATTACTTAACTTTGAAATGAATTAAACTTCAAATTTTTATGATTCCATTTTTTTAAGACAAACTTTTGTTTTGTCTTGAAATTTAAATAAGTTTTAAAAAAATTCAAACTTTGATAAGTTTAAATTACTTTTAATTTAAAGTTGTATTTTAAAATGAAAATTTAAAAGTAGTTCAAAAAGTTCGTTGTTTCAATTAAATTGTTTTAAACATAATTAGTTATGTTTCATCTTGAAAATTTAAATTAAGATTAATATTTCAGGATTAATTTAATTAATGGTAATTAAGATTAATTAATTAATTTAATTAATTAATTGAATTTGGAATTAATAATTGATTAATTATTAATCAATCTAAAATTAAGATCATTAATTAGATTAGTAATTAATGATGAATATTATTAATTATGTAATTAATTTTTAAATCAAGGTTAATTAATTTAATAATTAACTTTAATTAATGAATGATTAAAGATAATTTAATTGGTAATTAATTTAAGTTAATTACTTAATAAAAATAATTAAAGAATGGTTAATGAAGGTCATTAATCAGGATTATTTAACAATTAATTAATATGATTAATTTTTATAATTAATTAGATTAATTAAATTATAATAATCAATTAATGGTTAGAGAGTAATTACTTGATAAAGTAATTAGGAAATTAATTACTTAATGTAATTAATTTAATTTAATGAGATTGTTTAATTTAATTAATTTAGTTTAATTAATTTTAAACACTTGGGTTTTATAAATAATTACTTTATGTATTAATGATTTGGAAATTTACTTAGTTAAGTAATTGATTAATAATTACATGATTGTAACTAAGTGGAGATATTTGAGTATGAAGTAATTTGGATATAAATTACTTAATAATTAATCAAGGGATTAATTATGTAAGGATAATTAATTTGTTTAATATAGTAATTAAGCCAGATAATTACTAAATGTAATTAATCTATGATGATGATTAATAATTATAAGTTAATTACTTAAGGTAATTAATTTAGGAAAGTAATTAATTCAAGGAATAATTAAAGATCATTAATTATTTTAATTAATAATGTAATTAAAGTTGATTAATTATGATTGATTAATCAATAATAGGTAATTAAAGGTAATTAATTAAGGATTAAGGCAATTAATTATAGTTAATTAATTGAAGTAATTGAAGGTTAATTACTATTTGATTGTGAATAATTAATTTTGTGAAATTACTTAAGAATAATTACATGAATGTAATTAAGGGTAATTAATCATGGGTGATTAATTAAGGTGATTAATAATGGATTAATTAATTGATTGTAATCAATTAAATGATTAAGTAAGCAAGGTTTATATTGGTGAAGCAATTAATTTAATTTATTTTAAATTAATTAAAGATGGAGTAATTAATTTAATTCATTTTAAATTAATTAGAGTTAGAGATAGTTAATTTAATTCATTTTAAATTAATTATATGGTGATGAATAAATCATTGCTTATGTATGAATGGGTGTCATTGATTTTCTTGGATGCTTTGTGATCTCAGAAATGAGATAAGTATTGTTGTGTGGTATGAATGTTTGGTTGTATTGCGATGATAACATAGGTTATCTATTGGGATGTTGATATATGGAATATCTATTTGATATTGATAAGGTGGATTACCTGTTATGTGATAATGTTAATTATCATTTATTGATTTGTGAGTTATCTATCTGTGTGTATATAGATACAGCATTGAATTGTTTTAAAAACTTTAAACAACTTGGACTTAAAAGACACGCTTTGGATTTCGATGAGACCGGGATCGGGTTTCCATATTTGGATATCTGAAAACCACATCGATTCCAAATAACTTTAGGTCGTGAATCAAAGTGGAGCTCTGTGAAGACTCGAGGTGTAAGGACTATGAGTCAATATAACTCTGTGGGTGATTCCGTAATGAGTTGACCAAATTAGTTCTTATAGTTTCAAGATGGTGGTTTAGAGTGCAAGGTTTATTGTCGTTAACTCTGAGGGTGATTCCTAAATGAGTGTAATGAGACAATGCCTTCGGTTTCGTTCGAACCCGGAACGAACTTGTATGGATTGAATGCTTTCATAACATCGTCGGGAGGACGATGAGCATTCTAAGTGATATGTCCTATAAAGGTAATCGTAGCCTCAAGCATCATCAACCGGGAATGGCTAAAACAGGGGAGGTGCAGCAAGGCTTCGTGGGTCGCACCCACTGGAGAGCAAGATTTACCTATGTCTAGAAGTTCCTTTATATTCGGCTGTGTAGGTGGTTGCTAGCTACAACCACGAGGTTGTCTTGTTCGAAACTGTTCAGTAAGGAATGGGTTCGGCTTTGTGTTGCAGGGGAGCGGGCGTACTCCTCGGTACGTTGATCTAGGCCACGTACTGTGACGGGCGGTACCTCAGTAGCCCAGCCATTGTATGGAATCTAAAATCCAATAAGTGCCAACGGTTTTGATTGTATTACCCACTTTTGTGGCTAGTAGCTGGAATTTAATAAATGTAACAATTTCGGCTATTTCTTATTTATTTGAAAACCCTAGACACTATTATAATATCATCGGATTTCCTATCAAATGTTTTGGTTATCGTAAGGTAAAAACTTTTCCATGTTTATGTGTGGGAAGTCTTACGTGATACCTTTCTTTTCAAAAGGTTTTTAAAAGTTAAGCAACTTTAACCTATTACTCATACCAGACCTATGTCTGACCCGGAGTTTATTTCTGTTTTTCATAAACTCTTGGGTACTCAATTTTTATGAGTAGTCAAGGGAATTCAGGTTAGGATTTTAGGTTGGCTTGACGAATTCTGGAGGAGCAATGGAGTAGGAGGCTTCCGCCTATAGCTATAGAGTTTTCCGCTGTGTGTCTCTAAGTTGTTGTATTGAGTTGTATAACTAGACAAGTGTTTATAACTGTCTAGTATGTGTTGTTTTAGCTGTGTATCTCCTATGTATATGATATTATGTAAAGTATTATGTGATTAATATAATTTATTCGTTCCGCTGTTTAGATTCTGATGTTGTTTCTTTCTTCTTCTCTGTCTTTTCTCTTTTCTATCCCTTTCTTTCTTAAAGATGATGCGATTTTCTGTGGTAAGAAAGTCGGGTCGTCTCATTTTGAAATGGATTTGAAATGATATTTGATTTTTTTGAAAAATAAATACCATTTTTAAATTATATCTATGGGTTATAATAATGATTGGTTGTTAAAGAGTCCGAGATTGGATATGGACATACTCTCTGTCGATACCGAAAACCACTTTAACAACTGTGTACGTGGTGGAGGTTCCAGAATGAAGTAGGATGGTGACGACGTTCCTAAGGTACTTTACGTGGACCTAACTCTCGTGAGTTAGCTTAAGGTGGCTAAAACAGGAGCGATCTCGGGCCAAACGAGGTAGCACATCTGGCTGAACACACTTCTTCGATACCATTCTATTACTGTTGTGATCGCTTGGGTGCACCCATTTGATATTAGAGTGTTGTTCAGGGTGGGCGTATGTGGCTGCTGCGTTACCACCAGCCCGTGTGCATAATTGGTATATCTACTGTGGCATTGCCTTGTGTGCCGTGTCACCTACCATACCGAGCCTTTACTACGAGCTTGTTTTTCTCCCGTAGCCCGTGTGGTATCCTCTGGCAGTCACCCGGTATGGAGATGTCATGATATTGGATGGACTGCTGGGACTATTATGTGTGAAGGGTGATAAGGGTAGCTGGAAACGCTATTTAAAAGTATGTTTATTTTACTGTAGACATTATTATAACAGCGAAATATTACTATATAGTAAATAGTTTAACGGATCCTTAGAGGATGGGCAGTCCCAGGCATCCTTTAAGTTACTGTATCTTTATTACATTTCACTTGAGTTGGTTTACATTATATAAGTATATATTGTCCTGACTCGAGTGTTTGGTTTTGCTTTACGTTCGGGTCAGCCTGAGTAGTCATAGCTTTGGATTCTCTTTCTAGAGCTGGTCTTTGCTGGAGTTTCTGCTTATGTACATATTTATCTACTTCTGTTTCAGCTTTTCTAGTATCTCATATATTAGTGAACTTCTATGTATTTGGGATTTCTATTATGTTGTTTTCAGACTGTATTATGTATTTGGTTTGAGACTCTGTTATAGTAGCTTCATGAACTACTATGTTATTTTATATTCCGCTGCGAGTTATTTTATTTGTTCTGTGTCTGTGATTATGTATATTTGATTTTATTTGCTCCAAATTTATTTACAATCTGTTATTTCGCATCATTCAAGTCTGACTGGATCATTATCGATTTGAATGGCACGAAATTGGGGGTTGTTACACTTCAAAACACCAAAATTGGAAAATTCACCAAATCAATTCAAATCAAAAGCAATTGAACATGAAATAGATGTTAGGAATTCGTACCTAACAACAATTAAATCTATAGACATAGTTCAAGAACTCACCTTTAAAACTCAAAGACAACGAATGAGAGGCTTTAAAACAAAGCAAGACAAATTCCTCTTCAATACACCTCTAGAATCTTCAATCTATTGTCAAACGTGAAGTATTTCCTAAGCTAGGGTTTAGGAATTTCTGAGAATTGAAGAGAGATTGAGATGGAGAAGATGAAGAGGATTAGTCTCTCTTTGATTTTGGAGCTAGAATCTTGAATTTCCTAATAATCTAGGGTTTAGGAATTTTAATTTCCCTTTCTTTCCCCCATTTTCCTTTGGCTTGAGAGTGTTAGGAAAATGTTATGAATGAATGAAGAAGAGTAGAGAGGGAGTTAGAGTATTAGATGAGTTGGGATCTCTTGTTAGGTTATTGGGCTGAAATCCAAACCCAAAGCCCCAAATAAAAATACCAAAATTCTAGTCAACTCCAAGCATATTGATGTTGATACTCAGAAAGGTCGTAAACACGGTTTTGGACTCAATGGAAGTGGTCTCGAGTCCAAATTCCACTGTTTACAAAAAGTAGAATTTTGGACTTTAATCCGACTAACGATGCTATATTTAAATTAAACGCACACACACATATATATTCGTAAAAATATGCAGGTTGTTACAGACTCCCCTCCTTAAAGAAATTGTGTCCTTACAATACTTAAGAAGAAAATAAAGAGTAACAACCATAAAATCATATCAACACAAAAGAAAATTTTGAAGTGAAAAGTTCACCTTAAGGGGCACGAGAGAGTAAGTCCGGATGTGTTCGCTCGACGAATTCTCTAGATTCCTAAGAGGAATCCTTAAGATTTGAGGATCATTGAACTTTCACAAGCGGAACAACTTTTTTCAAAGGCGTTTAACCTTCGTGGCAATGATACAAATAGGATGTTGCTCATAAGTCAAATTAGGTGAAACTTCAATTTCTTTAATAATATCGGGCTCAAGAATAGAATCAGAATCTCTAAAGATTTCCGTAGTTAAGAGACGTGGAAAATGTCATTAATAGCAGAAAATCGAGCCAGTAATAAAAGGCGATAAGCCATGGAACCAATACGTTCGGTGATGGAAAATGGACCAACATATCGAGGTGGTCGTTTTCCCGATTGACTAAAATGCACAACACCCTTCATAGGTGAAACACGAATAAACACCAATTCCCCCACAAAAAATTCTAAATTCCTTCTTTGGTTATCGACATAGGATTTTTTCTACTTTGAGCTTCTTTCATCCAATGACAAATAAGGTTAATCTTTTCTGGAATCGCGATTAGAATCTGGACCTAAAACCAGCTTCTCATCGGCCTCAAGCCAACAAGAAGGAGATCGGCATGGCCTTTTCTAGAGTGCTTTGAACGGTGTCATACCAATGCTAGATTGGAAGCTATTATTATAAGAAAACTCAACAAGGGAAATATGATCTTCCCAACTTCCATCAAAATCAAGAACACGTGCATAAAGAAGATCTTCAAGAGCTTGATTCACCCCCTCGGTTTGTGCATCGGACTAAGGATGATAAGCGGTGCTAAAATTAAGCTTCGTTCCCAAAGCTTTTCGAAGACTCGTCCAAAATTCACTAGTAAATAATGGATCATGATCGCTAACAGTAGAAGCAATTTAATAATCTCTTTAACATAAAGTTTGGCCAAAAGAGGTACGATCTGATTGGACCGAGCAGGAATAAAATGGACGGATTTTGTTAGTCTATCTACAATTACCCATAAACTATCATGACCCAAACGAGAACGGGGAAGACCGTCAATAAAGTCCATGGAGAGTTTATCCCACTTCCAAACTGGAATGTCTAAAGGTTACAATAACCCACCGAGCCTTTGATGTTTGGCTTTTACGAGTTGGCAAGTCATGCAACACTTAATGACGTTAGCAATATCGGATTTCATTCCATCCGAATAATAAATTCACTTCATATCCGCCTACATTTACTACTACTAGGATGAATTGAATTTAGAACGATAAGAATCTTCTGAAATGTCTTTACGAAGATTATTAATATTTGGCACAATAAGTCCACTAAATTTTTGATTACCTCCACGAGCATCGATTTCCAAGTCTTTCAAACCATCAATATTTCTATCCCTACACTTTGGGAAGATGAGCCAATTTGGGATCTGCTTTTGAGAATCAAGAATGCGGTCAAAAAGAAAAACATGAGCCTCAAGGCTGCATAAAACAAGTGAAGAACATGAATTGGGTTCCGATCTTGAATCTCACAAGTAGACAAAGTCTCGAGATCATTCCATTCGGATATCATTAAAGAAATAATCGCTTGTTGCTTACGACTAAGGGCATCAGCAACATGATTTCCCTTTCCAAGAGTATAAAGAATATCAAGATCATAAGATGCAAGGAACTCGAGCTAACGTTGTTGACGCAAATTAAGTTCCTTTTGAGAAAATAAATACTTCAAAGATTTATGATCGATGTAGAGAACAAATTTTTCTCCCAAAAGATAATGACGCCAAATTCTAAGGACGAAAATAATGGCCGTGAGCTCTAAATCATAAATAGCATATCTAATCTCGGTAGGCTTTAATTTCCTAGAAGCATAAGCGATAACACGTTCCTTTTGCATGAGAACGGCTCCCAAACCAAACAACTAGCATTGGTGTAAAAAATAAAGTCTAGGTTCCCATCGGGAATCACAAGAATAGGAGCATCAAAAAGGAGTTTTTTAATTGATCCTCTTTCCTGAAATGCTAATACTTTCAAAATTATAATTAACTTTATGTAATCATCTTTTTATAAAAAATTACTTTTTACAAGTCAATTTATTGTGTCTGACTGTCTCATCGTAGTGTTTAGGAGATTCCTATCGATAATGTTGATTAAGCGCATCGGCCAAAATTCTTAAAGCACTTAATGGGCAGAACAACACAAAATCATCTTCTATATGATAAACATGTCTCTTAAAATTTTTACGAATATTATTTGCTCGTTTTAAGAACAAAATCCAATTATACTTATAAATATTGTATTAAAAAGATTTTCAAATTTCAAATTGTTATTTTCATCCATAATCAATGAATACAAGGATGGAGTCATTGAGATACTCGTGGAATACTTGATTCATAAGATGGATGCATTAAGCTAGGTGGTTCGTCAAACCAAATGGCATAACAAGCCATTCATAAGAATCATAATGAGTGCGGAATGTGGTCAGTGGAACGCTATCGTCTGCAACTCATAGCTAATAAAAAATTGGTGGAAAATTCGAACTGAAAAGACCTTAGCACCATTCCATAAATTGCTTAGGTGATAATCCTAAGACATGCTCAAAGACACCAGAAAATTCTTGAACTATTTGAATGAGGGAAGTAATATTTTCCTCATCATGTGGGTTTAAAGAATAAAATGATGCCACCGAATTGGAATTGAAATCATTAAGAAAAATAAAAACCTTCTTAACAGATTGAGAATGTCGAAGATGGATAGTCCTATTGGGATATAGGATATGAGCTTCACAATGATCAAGCCAATTCTTTCCCAAAAATTAATTTTGAAACCTAAGTAGCACATAACATGCAAATCGGATCGGAAAGCATAATCACATAAAGTAATCTCGACATTTTTACAAAGTAAAATGAGTGTTGCGGATCCACCAACCGGATTTGTAACGTTTGCGGATTTTCGTTGCCGAAAAACCGAAATGTTATGGGTTTTAAAAAAGAAAAGAAAAATATAGAAAGAGAAGATAAGAAAATAGAGAGAAAAGAAAATAAAACGGAAGAGAAATAGAACGGAACAGAAAACAACAGAACAACAGAATCTCACAATTCGCAGCGGAACAACATATAATAATAAATGAATAATCTTTAAACAAAGAACTATATCAGTTATTACATTTCATTTCATTTCATTACATCATATCATCAGAGTGTACAACAACAACAAACAGTGCAGCGGAAAAAGAAATACTATATAAGTAATATGCCATGCCATCCAGCTTGCCTCCAGCAACTCCTGAATATCCAGAATATCCTGATAAACCTAACTCTTAACTGCCCGTGTAGAAATTGGTGGGCACCCAGAGTTTAGGAAGGAAAACAATAAACTCCAAGTCAGTCATGTGACTGGTGTGAGAACTCAAAACAGTTTATTTATCTTTAAAATCAAAATAGAGGAATATTTTTAAATTCAATTCGCAATGCTTTTAAAAATGAGAAGAAAAAGAAATGAAATGAAATGAAATGTAATAACTGATATAGTTCTTTGTTTAAAGATTATTCATTTATTATTATATGTTGTTCCGCTGCGAATTGTGAGATTCTGTTGTTCTGTTGTTTTCTGTTCCGTTCTATTTCTCTTCCGTTTTATTTTCTTTTCTCTCTATTTTCTTATCTTCTCTTTCTAGCTTTTTCTTTTTCCGCTGCACTGTTTGTTGTTGTTGTACACTCTGATGATATGATGTAATGAAATGAAATGAAATGTAATAACAGATATAGTTCTTTGTTTAAAGATTATTCATTTATTATTATATGTTGTTCCGCTGCAAATGTAACGTACGCGGATTTTCGTTGCCGAAAAACCGAAATGTTATGGGTTTTAAAAAGAAGAAAAGAAAGAAGAAGAGAGAAAAAGGTAGAAGATAGAGGGAAGATAGAAAATAGGGAGGAGAGAAAACAGAAGATAGGAAATAGAAAAATAGAAGGAAAATAAAGAAGAGATAGAAAATTTTTAAATAGAAGAAAAAGAGAATAGAACGGAACAGAAAACAACAGAACATCAGAATCTCACAATTCGCAGCGGAACAACATATAATAATAAATGAATAATCTTTAAACAAAGAACTATATCAGTTATTACATTACATCACATTTCATTACATCATATCATCAGAGTGTACAACAACAACAAACAGTGCAGCGGAAAAAGAAATACTATATAAGTAATACGCCATGCGATCCAGCTTGCCTCCAGCAACTCCAGAATATCCAGAATATCCTGATAAACCTAACTCTTAACTGCCCGTGTGGAAATTGGTGGGCACCCAGAGTTTAGGAAGGAAAACAATAAACTCCGAGTCAGTCATGTGACTGGTGTGAGAACTCAAAACAGTTTATTTATCTTTAAAATTAAAATAGAGGAATATTTTTAAATTCAATTCGCAATGCTTTTAAAAATGAGACTACCATAAGGCCTCCCGCGCACACACACATGCAAACGCAGAATCGGAGGAGATTTCTCCTTATGATAGTCAAAGATGCTTGATACGCATTTAAAATAACATTTGATATTATTATTAGTGCATAGTGTAGAGAAAAATTCATTTTGAAAGTAGAATATAAATCTTAGCCAACATACGACCATTATCGTATGCCTACTATAGCTAACTATGTTCAATAGCAGGTTACCGCCACATTCCATAGCAGGTTATACAACTAATACCGTACAAGTCTCGTATTGTTTCTTTGGATTTCCAACAAATGGTCAGGCCAAGGAACTTCCCATTGCCACATGGAAACGCCTCTGGCTGGACGTCCCCGAGAACTTAACCAGCTCTCTGCCAACACAAGGCCGGGTTACCTTTATCACTAGGTAACTACTACACGAATATGGCATCCCCCGGTCCTATTGGACCTTTTAACCGAGCGCTCGTCACCAACAACACCACACAGTAATAAAATATAGTGTTTCAACATGAGTAAATATCTGGGCTCCATACCATGATACCACCCTTTCCAGAAGGAAATGCACATACCCTAAAGGGAGCTACCCCTCATAACCTTGCCGCATCTTTCCTGTTTTGACCATTCCGGGATGTGAGGCTCGACGAAGTCACGTCCACAAAAACATACTTTATACAAAAGCCATGCTTTGGGTCAACAAATGATCAACATAATGATCACAAGGATAGACGATCAAATAAACGATCCTATCACAAATAATCAACACAATGATCATTTCAGCATCACTCAGCATGTCACATTACCAAATTGGGAATATATCGCTGATAACATTCAACTATATAACCTCTGAGCATGTACGTCTCAGAGAAGGGTGTTAAGCTAAGAGAATAAATTCTCCGCCACCAACAGAAATATATTTGAAAGAAATCGGCTTTATATCTCAATTTGTAATGT
Source organism: Allium cepa (assembly GCA_030765085.1). Lineage (NCBI taxonomy): Eukaryota > Viridiplantae > Streptophyta > Magnoliopsida > Asparagales > Amaryllidaceae > Allium > Allium cepa. The sequence continues at coordinate 571,129,807 of CM060932.1, read as the reverse complement.
CAGACATACAATCCATACAAGTCTGTTCCGGGCTCGAACAAAACCGAAGGCACTTCTTACGAAGCCCTTGCAATCCGGGTATTCACAATCCCGATCGAATTTCCCATCACTTAAGGAATCTCTATACCAGGAGCTACCCAGTGCAGAGACAGTCGATAGGTCATCCTATCGCTTTTGCAAATACTCGGTCTTCAACACCGATCTTCAAATGCAATTCACAACGACGTATCACATATTCGGAGTGGGTTATACGACCCCATGGTCCTTTCCCGGTTAACCCGAATAGTGAGTGCTTATTCAAAAATAAGTGTGGCATTCAAATTCAATCAAATCACATCAAATACCCATTCAAAGGGAAATATTGATAGTCGGTTATTGAACTATCAATGGATATGCACACATCACCAGATTCCAAATAATTTTCCAAATTATTTATTTTCCAAAATATCTTTACAAGATATATTATTTCCAAACTTCAAAAATAAATCAATATTTATTTTTAAACAAATTCTTCTTTTCATTTATAAATTCCATAATGAATTTATATTCCAAAATATTCACGCATATGATTTCAATTTATCTTCAAAAAGGTAAATTCTTAAAATATTCACTTTATATTGGAAAACATTCCCATACTTATTTATTCATAAGTAATTCACAAATCTTTTATTTTCAACACTTGGAAAATATTCAATATACTTAAATCGAGATTAAGTATATATTTCATTCTTTAAGGAAATCATTCTCTTAAACATATTTATTTGGGCCAAAACGAATGTTACGTAAAACATTGTTACGACAACCCAAAATCACTAGTATAGGGATTCGAAATTAAATAGATATATAAATCCCAATACTATTCAAAAAATTTCCTTTCGGAAATTATTTACTATAACAACAGTGTTATAGTCCATCATTTCCTTTTATTTCTCGAAAACGTCTATTTCAACAATAAATGTTGAAATCTATGGTTTCGAATCTCAACATCTTTTAAAACATCGTTAGATCGTTTTAATTCTGTTTAAAACACCAAATCTAAAACAATTTCTTTAAAGTATTATTCACTATTCAAAAACGTGAATAAACTTCGTTAACAAATTTCATTCTTTTATTCATTTTAATTCAAAGGATTATTCACTATTCAAGAATGTGAATATAACTCCATTAATAGGTTTCAACCATTTTCTTATCAAAATAAGTCGTTTGCGAATTTATAAAACAACGTTTTTAAATTCTATTTCTATTTATTTATAAAAACTTCCTTTTTATAAATTCTTTTATTAACCTATTCCAGTTTATAACTCAATTATAAACTAAAAGTTCATATTATAAGTTAAATACTTATAAAACGATTATTTTACAAAATCGTTCTTTTAAAGACTTTCCAATTTATGAATCTTATAACTTATAAGATCCATTTATTTAACCAATCTATTCTTCAAATAATTTCACCAAATTTTTAAATCTTACTATTTATAAATTTCATTTATAACTTCACAGTTTATAATTCTATAAATTTCATTTATTTATGAAATTTAATTTGACTTCATTCAAACACTTATAAAAACTCGTTTTATAAGTCAATATTTCAATTTATAAATATCCGTTTATAAATCCCTTAATATAAATCAATTTATATTATTCTTTTAAAACATCTTTAATTTCCTTTATAATTCCACCATTCTGATTTATAAAATAATCAAATTTTATAAATCTATATTTAAACTTTTATAATATGTTCAAAAATCCAATTTAAACTATTTTATAAAAATCATTAATTCACATTTCTCAAAAATCAGCTTTTAACTATATTTCACAAAAAACCATAATTTTTATAACATTAAAAATTATATCGTTATTTATTCATAATGGATTAATTCCAAAATATAGTATATTCTCAAAAATCACTTTAAAATTATTTTAAAATCCCAAAATCTGGGTCCAATGATGCTACACACCAAATAGTCAATCACGACAACAACGATATCATATATCAATATGATAATCCATCAAATATCAAAATATCTGAAATCAAATAAATACTGTTGAGGAATCCAGTTGGATCCCTCCAACCTGTTTTCCTGCATCCAAAAACATTAGCACAATACCAATTTCGCTCCAGTACGAAATTATCGCGGTATATGTTCTTATTAAATATTATCCGCTTAATAACGGCGCAATAGGGTCTCATCCGCTAAAAAATACGGGAAATCAATCAACTGCAATATATACATATGCCAATATATATATATTGATATTATTTATAATACCAATTTCACTGTTTATGAAATATTCGCGGTATATGTTTTTATTAAATAACATCCGCTTACTAACGGCGTATAATGTCTATTTTAACAATCAATAGATAACAATCATCATTCAAACATGCATTCAAATATTTTAAATCTAACTATTTAAAATAAAATCGAAACTGATTCGATTGAGTGAGAAGTTCTCACCTTGATTTTAATTTCCGTTTCAGCTTTTATTTCGAATAAAATTAAACGGACGTTTAATTTTACTCAAAATTCTCACTAACTCCAAACGACTCCAAACTAACTCCATCGCGTAGTGCTTGTCCATACGATTCCAACGCAACTGGTTTCACATTTTTTCGACCTCGTATGAAAAAGTTATGATTTTTTAAAGATTGTACACGATTTTATAACTTAATTTCAACATAAACTTAATAATTAAAACCCACACTTGCTTCTGGGCCATAGGATCTTGCTCCAACCTGATCACAGCCCTTGCACGCAACTCCCTCTTCCACGTTCTCCTTCCCAGTAACAAAACACGCACACTTGAACCCATCCAACTTGAACTAGGGTTTGATTTTGTGATCGCTACGCTCGACGATACTTCATCAAACCACTTCCATGTTGAAGACCATTGCAAGAGCTACCTCCACCACCCCCATCATGAAGCTCGGCCTGCTCTACAGCCCACAAATGCGTGCGTGACCTGCTATGAACGGCCCCACATAGCTCCTCCATCGTCGCTCCAAATTCGATCATCACCGTATGGAATCGAAGCTCTCGTCGAGCTCTTCGACTTCCGTGTTGAACACTTCGCGTAATTCCTTACGGATTGAGAGAGATTGATGAAGAAGGGAGAGACAATTCTGGCCATTGGTCTTAGCATAGGCGGCTAGGGTTATAAAATTAGGGTTTTGATATATTTTTTTAATTTATGAAGGGTGTGGGTGTGTATTTATAGAGAACCGATCGACACTATTCACCCGAAAATTCCGAACTCCGATTTAGGCGCCGAAACTGACGTACCTAGGGTTTATCCCGCGTTCCGGACACAATGGAACAGGTTTCGGAAGCTAATTCGGAAGTATGTGCGAGTTATGGCTGTAAACGCTCAATTTGAATTAAACCGATTTAAGCGATTTTCTAGGCGTTTTAATTTGTACCGGACAAACGGTAAATCCAATTGACTTGAAATTTGAAACCTTACAATAATATCACATTACGGATCCGATGAAACTGGTTTCGTCAAAATCCGAGACTTTTTGAAAAATGGCTATTTTAGCTCGCCAAATTTAAATTAAAAATAAATCGATGCGTTTCGAGCTGCCACGATCAAACGATAACTCCGATTGACACGAAAATTGAAATCCGGTAATAACTAACTATTACGGATCCAATGGAACTAGTTTCGTTCAATTCTGAGACTGTTCAAAAATTGGCTATTTTACAGTCGATTATTAAATATTAAAATATTCAATTTTCACAAATTAACTTTTAATTCGATTTTAAAAGTTCTAAAATATCATTCTAACTCTAAAATGATAAAATAAAATTTTACAAATCATTTTCAATCATATTTAACTCAATTTTCTATATTTTCCATAATTTAACATATTAAATTATCGATTTAATTATTCAATTAAATCCAATAATTCAAATTAAAATTTATTCGACTTAAAAATTCACTCATTAATATTTAAAATTAATTAAATATTCAAATTTTAATTAATAAAAATTCTGGGTCGTTACAATTTTCCCCCCTTAAAAGAATTTCGTCCTCGAAATTACAAGTAAGAAAAGTTACAGAATCTATTAATTTTTCAAAATTCTTAGTTAAACTTCTTACGATAACTTTACTAAGTTTTCAAATCATACTTAGTTATCTTTTCAAAAACAATTACTATTGTTTAACTTTCAATTCCAAAATCAAAATTAAAGTTTTCAAAATTTTCCAATTTTTCTCAAATTTTTTCTAACGCCCTAAATTTTCGGAAAAATTCGCCATAGTCTCCTTTGCGCGGCTCGATCTGAAAAAAAAATGACAGTATATATATCACAAATATACATCTCATCAAGTAATGAGGCATCCCGCAGGGAAAAAGTATAAAAGTACGATATTTAATCCGAGATATGTACCTTATATTTTATTAGCGAGCATATACGGCTAATATAGCGCGAAAGCGAGCTCCAAATGCGAAGCAAACGCGATCCGCACCTACTAAACACTCAACAAACAACATGAGAATCATGCATATAGACAATAATCTCAATATACAACATATAGCAACATAATAACTATACATGCCAACATAGAAAATGCAATAAAAGCAACAATTGCAAACATCAACCAACTAGCATCCATAACCAACAAATGTTCATATTCTCATTCATATCCAATAAAATAGGTTTTCAATTTAAATCACATTTGATTTATTTACATTGGATTTTATCAACATTCATTCTCAATTCAATTAGTTATCATTTACTAATTAAATCCAATTCACATTCAATTCTATTCAAATTTATTTACTTCTAATTTGAATTTCAATTTCATAGCTTCCAATTTCATTAACTCTTAATGAATTATATTAAATCAACTACCAACCATATAACAATCAATGTATATTTATTATAACCAAATTCCTTTACTTATTCATTCATCTGGTTTAACACCATCACTTTCAATTGGTTTAATTAAATTGATTTTCATTCAACCTTTCAACTCCCAATAACATTAGATTTTAATGGATTAACACTTTCATTCATTATTCCATATCCAATTTAATTCACATTTAATTGATTAATCATTCAATCCATTCATTCAATTCATTTACACAGTTGAATTTCATTTATATAACTCAAGTTCACATCCATTTAATCCACTTGATTATTTACTTCGATACCAAAATCAATTCCCTTCAACAACACTTAAGTTATATTCCATTTTATAAACATCACTTTTTATTTACAATTCACATTCATAAATATATTCATTAGTTTCACTTCTTATATATATAAGTTTATTTCACAATTGTAAATCACTTTAATTATAATTCAATTCTTATAATTCTTTTGCTTATACCATTATTCTTCAATTTAGACTATTCAAACAACCTAACAATCAACTTATATACCTTTAATAATTCTGAAAAAAAATTATTCCTTTATATATAAAAATATACTCAAGGTAAAATTATTTCATTTACCCAATTTTTAAAATCAATATTGTGCCGAATTGTTCTATTCAAGTGTTTAGAGATCCTTATCAACAACGTTAATTACTCGTATTAACCAGAATCTATATACCACTCAACAAACCAATCATCACAATATAAAACAATTTTATATTCACTAACAAATACGCTCTCATAGCTATTATTACACTCAAACTCATTCTAGAGTACTACTGACTCTATCTCTAATGAGTTATACCCAACAGAACCATGGTTGTCGCTTAAAACCATATGCTCTGAGTCAGTCATGTGACTGGTGTGAGAACTCAAAATAGTTTATTTATCTTTAAAATCAAAATAGAGGAATATTTGGCTTTGATACCAAATGTAACGTTTGCGGATTTTCGTTGCCGAAAAACCGAAATGTTATGGGTTTGAAAAAAGAAAAGAAAAAGATAGAAAGAGAAGATAAGAAAATAGAGAGAAAAGAAAATAAAACGGAAGAGAAATAGAACGGAACAGAAAACAACAGAACAACAGAATCTCACAATTCGCAGCGGAACAACATATAATAATAAATGAATAATCTTTAAACAAAGAACTATATCAGTTATTACATTTCATTTCATTTCATTACATCATATCATCAGAGTGTGCAACAACAACAAACAGTGCAGCGGAAAAAGAAATACTATATAAGTAATATGCCATGCCATCCAGCTTGCCTCCAGCAACTCCTGAATATCCAGAATATCCTGATAAACCTAACTCTTAACTGCCCGTGTAGAAATTGGTGGGCACCCAGAGTTTAGGAAGGAAAACAATAAACTCCAAGTCAGTCATGTGACTGACTTGGAGTTTATTGTTTTCCTTCCTAAACTCTGGGTGCCCACCAATTTTCACACGGGCATTATAAACTTTTCTCTCTATTTTCTTATCTTCTCTTTCTATCTTTTTCTTTTCTTTTTTAAAACCCATAACATTTCGGTTTTTCGGCAACGAAAATCCGCAAACGTTACAGGATTAGCAATACTCAGTGAAGTCATCAAGCCTAAAATATTTAAAGAAAAAGTATCAACAAAATCTTTTGATATAAAAGAATGAGATGCACCCATATCAAAAAAACTCGAATAGGATAATCACGAAACAAATTAATGCCATCAAGGATTGAATGAGAAATACCTTGACCAAGAGAAGTGTTTCTAGGGCTTGCATAACATTCAGCTTTTCCTCCTTCCTACTTTGAAGTTTAGGACATGAAGATAAAAGATGACCCAAACTTTTGCAATAGCGACAAGTAAGGGTCATCAGACGCTTATTTGCATAGTGGTCTATAGAACTACAATTGTAGCATTCTCCACGATTAGGGATTGGAGTCTTTGCTACTGAAGTTGCTTGCTTTACTTTCTTATTGGGATTAGGGCTTTTGAACTTAATATGTCTCTTCTTGTTGTTATTGAGGCCCTTCTTGGCACCTCCAACATCACTTTCATTTCCTTTATCGGCCTCTTCAAGTCGAAGAGTGATATCTACAAGCTGATCGAAAGGCACTTATTTTTATAGGCAAAACCTTTTTGGGGTTCTTACTCAAAGCGTAGATAAACCTTTGATTCTTTACGAGATCCAAAAGTTGTTGCGCAGACATGAATTCACCATCCAGAGAATGATACTGGATTGACCAGCGCTAGGACTGCCGGATCTAACCATCTCTTCTTCTTAAAGAAAGAAAGAAGAGAAAAATGATTATTCTTAGAATGAATATCAAACAAACTTGATTGATAAAACAAGGCATTACAAAAGGAGGTAGGATAGAACGGGTCCTAAGACTCAAACTAAATCCTAAAGCATGACTTCTAAGAAAGACATAGGATAATGATCCTTGCTAGATTATTCTACATTATTCTGAAGTTTGGCTTTGATATCAAGCTGTGACGCCCTACCCTTATGTTCACGCTAGCCAAGGACACTACCGAGTAATGCCATCGACTAGCACAAAGAATAAGGCTGTTTAGGAGCGACCATCTGCGTCATTGCTTTGTGCGAGTACCGATATGTCAGATAGTATTACATGCATTTTGTTTCAAGAGAAAATCTAACACATCAATTACAAACTCAAAGCTACTATATAGTGGTTATGTGATCTTCGAAAACAAATATAAAATAAGCATAACATAAACCAGTCACATATATTCATATCACAAAGGCGGAAACAGATATGAATAAAACATATAGAAGTGTACATCAAAGTAGTGGTCATGCAAGATCCACTACATCATAAAAGAATAGGTTCAATTGGTAGACGAAGAACATTTGTACATCGAGGAATCTCTATCTCGGATGTATAAAAGCAAAAACTACTAAGCTATAGCTAAAAGTCAGAAGCTAGTCCCTGCTAAGAAGTCAAGTGGAAGCACCTGAAACACCTTGGTCTGGCCCGAGTATTATTTAAGAAGAAAATAATAAATGGATCAGTCTAGCTATACATATCATATAAAATGAGATAGGATAAGAGATATAACAAAATATATGATAACAATGAAAATCACACAATATCTCAGATCTTCTCAAAACACCAAAAAGAAAATCATATTCTTTAGCTTATTCACAGTCTCAAATATTGATAAAACTTATCAATAAAAATATCAAAAATAGGTGAAACACAAAAATTCCAGAAATCAATAATTAGAAATCCAGAAAACATAAAGGGGGAGGCCTATCATGAATGGAAGCATGAAAACTCACCAACACATGTATCACAAATGGAACGCTATTCCATAAAATGAGCTAAAGCTCTTCCTAACAGGGTATGGTCCCTCATTGTAGACTATGAGCCGAAACTCCACCTAACAGGGTACAGTCCCCCTTTTGCGGACTATAAGCCGAAGTTCCTCCTAAATGGGTACAGTCCCCCATTGCGGACTATGAGCCCAAGCTCCTCCAAAATAGGGTATAGTCCCCCATGCGGACAAAGAGACATCGCATATCGCTAGTCTAAACCATAAAACGATCATCATTGATTAATAGAAGTGTAAATTACACCAAGCTAGTAAATAAATGAGTTTAGCTTCATGTCCCATAACCACTGGCTTAACTTAAATATTTACGAACAGATTGTAGATTTCCACTCGAAAATTGTCACAAGAGTTCAATCGAACAAGTCCAAAAATTAATCGATGAATGAAATGCAAGCGTTTCATACCACTTGTTTGGCTAAGTGTTTAATTAGATTTCTCATACGAATGAGGTTAAGGTTTTTATATACTAATAGATTTGAAAACGGTTTTAAAAACAAGCTTTGTATTAAAAATAACGTTGAAATCATTTTTGTGAAAGAGTTTGGATATTTAGTACTAGTATAGAAACCTTTGTATTTTAAAGTGATAAATCACAGAAAATGATTGTAAAAACAATCGATCACCGAAAATTCACATTGAACGACATGAATTAAAAACCCAAAAATCGATATCAAATCCAATCAAATCGATATTCTCAAAAATCCAAAAAAGAAGTCATCAAAGTCGATAATAAATGACAACAACCAATCAGATTAACAAAAATGGATAAAAATTGGAAATCCATTCAAAAACAGCCAAAATAGACAAAATTGACAGTTCCAGACGTCTGGTAGGTATTGCCAAACGTCTGGCCAAAGGTTCTGTAAAAATATATGCTTTTTTCCTTTCTCTTTTTAATTCCAGAACCCTTTCAGACGTCTAGATTTTTCAACCAGATGTTTGGATTTTATTTCAGACGTCTAGGTTTTTTTCTGCCCTTTTTTTTGTTTTCCAAGGGACCTTTGTAGACGTTTGGATTTTTCTGCTAGGAAAAAATCAGCCTAGCCCAAAGAGAGGAAAAAATATCCAAACCAGAAGCGATCGAACGAGCGGCGGATGCTAGGGATTTATGCTAATCAACAACCCAGCCCTATAGTCTCTTCGATACACCACCAAAAACATGTCCAAACATCCAAGATAGGATCTTTAAAGATTTGGACTTCAAAACACCAAAATTGAAAAATTCACCAAATTAATTCAAGTCAAAAGCAATTGAACATGAAATAGATGTTAGGAATTCATTCCTAACAATAATGAAACATAGACGTGAGTTCAAGAACTCAACTTTAAAACTCAAAGACAACAAATGAGAGGCTTTAAAACAAAGCAAGACTAATTCCTCTTCAATACACGTCTAGAATCTTCAATCAATCATTAAAGGTGAAGTTTTTCCTAAGTTAGGGTTTAGAAATTTCTGAGAACTGAAGAGAGATTGGGATGGAGAAGATGAAGAGAATGCTTAACTAAGCTTCTCTTTGATTTTGGAGCTAGAATCTTGAATTTTCTAGTAATCTAGGGTTTAGAATTTTAATTTTTCTTTCTTTCCCCTATTTTCCTTTAGCTTTAGAGTGTTAGGAAAATGATATGAATGAAGAGGAGTGGAGTGGGAGTTAGGGTATTAGATGAGTTAGGTTCTTTAGTTAGGTTATTGGGTTGAAACCCAAACCCAAATTCCTAAATAAAAATACCAAAATTCTAGTCAACTCCAAACATATCGATGTTGATACTTAAAAAGGTCGCAAACGCTGTTTTGGACTCAATGGAAGTGGTCTCAAGTCCAAATTCGACTGTTTACAAAAAATAGCATTTCGAACTTTAATCCGACTAACGATGCTATATTTAAATTAAACATTTATATATATTTCGTAAAAATATGCGGGTTGTTACATTTACAGTGGAGAGTTCATTGGTCAAAAATATTGAACTCAAAAAAATATGCGGGTTGTTAAATTTACATTTACATTCTCGTTTCCAATGTTTCTCTATGAAGCAGAAGTGACTATTTATTCTCTTCATTCCAATTGTACTTAAATTACATCTGCTCTAATACATTCATTTTCCTTTCAAATGGTCAAACTATTCAAAATAAAACCATACCATAATATCATAACGTACTCTTTACAAAAGTGCATTCAATTATCCTTAGCTTTTAAGGACATTAGATATGTTCCGCTTTATGTAAACTGATCAAACTGACATTTCAACGATCGAGTTCTTAGGTTGATATTGTAATTTTGGTCTAGTGTTACATTCAACATGATACATTGTGTAATCATTCAGATTGAATACTCAATCTCACACAAAGGTTTATTTTTCTTTTCGAATGAACTAATTTCATCGAAATATTGTATATTATAAACACTGACCATTCATCATATTACATTTATATGCAATTCTATATGGATCAAATATCCATATTCTTGTATTTCTTTTAGATTTCGAAACTCAAAAAATGTAATACATGGCCTTCACCAAATAAATGTGTACGTGACCAAACCACGAATGTATTCAGTAGTTGTAAAATCAGACACTTACATGGGTGTTGAAACGTTAACATGCAATTGGAATTTAATAGCGGTTATTATATTTCCATTTGTCAACTTTCAATTCAGTTCGTTTGTATATGTTAATTGATAAACATTTTATCAATCCTATTAAATGCACAAATTTATCATTATGGATAATTATAACATTATTTAGCATATGTTCTTACAATATTAGAAAGGTTAAATGTCACCATTTCATTTTTCTAATAAGGTTCCCACTAGTCTTTTATGTTTCTCCAAACCTTAAGATAAAACATAGAAGTCTTTCGAATTCATTAGTAGGTGTTAGGACTCGTTTGTCTTGGTATTTTGACTTGACTTTGCTCAAAAATTCATAGCCCCACAAATGATGGATAATCATTATTGGTTGTATCACATATAACTCCTAACCTATTTTTCCTTGTCCAAATCTCATTTCGACCATGAGTTCGCTCAACAAATCGAAAGAGATTATTCACTCGCACCTACCATATCGTGATGACCTAAGTATAGTATATGTACCTTGAGTTTTCTCAACAAATACATATAGTTATCTTACCTCATCTTTTCAATATATTAACAATACTGCAAAAAACATCCCTAGCTTGAGTTTTCTCAACAACTAAGGAGTATGCAAGTAATTTATTAATATATATAGTAGAGGATAACATTATATTGAAGATTTCTAATATATTATATTGAGTGATATCAACTTACGGAATAATGTATTTCTTATGAAATACACTCGTGATTCAAGTGTCAGACACATCAGAAATCATAATATATGACATTTACGTATGTATTTATTCCTTAATTCTATTTGGGTTTCTTTATATTCCACCTTTTGTTTATACACTCATATTATATATTTTATTATTATATACTGTTATATTTTAGTTAACTCATACTATAATCTTATGTATAACATTTTATTAATTAAATCTTATTTAATTAATTTCAATTATTTAACTGTTTAATTAATTTTAAATTAGTATTCCAATACAACTTATATATTGGACATATCTATTGTAATCTTTATAGTGTATCTTTATAGTATAGCACATATACCTTATATATGCATAATTTTTATTTAATTAATTTACATTTAATTAATTTATCTAACCAAACAACTTTAATTATATTATATTAATTTCAAAATTTATTTTATATATATGTATACCTAAGTTATCTTAACACTTTAAAATAACATAACATATGTTAACATATATAATACATGCGTATAATTATTAATTAATTAACTCATTTAATTAATTTATTTTATTAACCTTATTAATAAATTTGAAAATTTGAAAATATTATTAAAGAGTTTCAAACATTTTGAAATTTTCATTACCTTTTCAAACATTTTGAAAATTTATGTTATATTATAATTTTTTATAATAAACATGTTTTTATTTTAAACTTAACTTTTAAATTTAAAATCTTGTCTCAATTTTCAAAACAATTTTGGAAATTAGCCTAAGGCCCAATTCCAATTGAGCCTTTTCTGTTAGGGGCGACCATTGGGCTCAGATCACTTTTCAGGCCAGGCAGGTAATCAGGTAGGATAGGGTGCTTGATTACCCAATTCCAATCCTAGGCATCACATTTCCATACACTGTACTAAGTGCACAAGCTTAATTAGTTAGCCCTAACATGACTAATTTAGACCGCATAGGCTATTAGGCTCTAATACCATTGGTGGAAACTAAGCCAGCCCATAGTGGAAGAAATGGGTAAATTTCAAAAAAATTACCCATTTTGGATGTTTAATGGGCATATAAAGTCTATATATCTTAGAACTTTTCTAAGTTTCCTTTAAATAAAATCAATATTTTATTTAATTTAATGTGCATGTAAATTAGAGTATATCATATATATTCTTATGTACATATTTGTGCGTAAGAGTAATTTACTAAATTTATTTAGAGAAGGAAAATTTTCATTTTCTGGCTCTTAAATTATTCAATTACTGATAGAGCATTAAGTTATTTAAAGAAGGGAACTTTTCATTTCCTTCCTATCAAATTATTCAATAAATGAGGGATCGGAAATATAGTTAGAGAAGGAAACTTTTCATTTCCTTCTCTTAATTAAATTAAATAATTAATCAATGAGATAACACTAATCACTATTCTAAATATGACACGAATTGTAAATGTATTCACAGTAAATATTGTGCAAGTGCAACATATAGGGAGTGTGCATTGTTAGTGGTAATTAATATGTATACATAAAATTAACAAGAACAGTTTGAATGGTTATTGCATAGGAATTCAAATGGAAATAAGCAAGGAATGATAAGGATGTCTAATACAGCTTCCCATTTAGTAAACTTAATTAATGTAACATACTAATGACAATTCATGGGTACCATAGTGTAAGAATAAAAAAGGTAAAAAATGAATTGCACGCAGACATTATTGTCTTAACTAAAAAGAGAAATGATTTCATACCATGACAAACATGTATAAAGAAAAAATAAATTTTATATGAAAACATACAGGTAGATCCAAGTATGTATATGTATGGGATTCAATCAAATCTTTCTAATAATATAAATTAAATAGTTATTATAGTCAATTTCTAAATTTTGATTTGTTGTTAAAATTCCTTTTATTCATGTGTATATATCTAATGCATTAAAAAGTACAAGTAATACATGCATACATACATAGATATATTAGAATTCAAAACTAAAGTTACAGTTTATTATGAAAGATTAGAATATAGATCTACAATTGAAACATTGTATTGATTCCATATAAATTTCATTTTTAACCTTAATTTAATCAATCAACATGAACGTATAAATTTCTAGATTTAAGGAATGGAATTAAATTAAATGTTAAACATAGAAGTAAAATAAAACATTTTATTTTAACATATATAAATTTAGTTTCAATTTAATAAAGTAAAGAAAAGTAGTTGATCAATTTGAACATGTAAGCATTTAGATCCGAAGAATTACACTTTAATTAGAATTTTTAAAAACATAGATCTACACTTAAATATTGTTTTAAAACATAAACAAATTTAATTTTGATCTATCAAATGAAAAATTAATCATGTCATTCAACAAATAACTCAATCTTCGTAAATATTTTTTTTAGTTAAGCATGATAATAATATATCATACAAATTATGAAAGTCAAATTAAATTTCCATCAAACATTGCAAAATAACTATCTATATGTGGAAAATGACATACCTTGCTACTCAATACTTAAGAGCACATTGTTGAGTAGCCTTTAATGTGCACCTTGAATGAAAAAAAATTCTAGATCCGATTAAATCACCTTAGAATGTTTTCTAGAAATCACACCTTGAATGATGATGTCTACTCAGATCTTCAAGATCCTCATCCTATCCTTGCAAGAGATGGATGAACCACTTTTGATTTTTTTTAGTTGATGTTTTTATACAGAGTTAAAATATTTTTGGGAATTTTTTTTGTTTTCTGCCATGAAAAGTTTGGAGGAGAGAAGGAAAAACTCTGAATGTGAAAGAATGAATTGTACATATAGAATAAATTAGAGAATATGTTTTATTTGAAAGAAGGAAACATTTCTCATTCTTTAATTAAAACTTCTCCAATTAATTCTCTTGATTAACTTTCTCTTTTCACTTCTATTTCTTTATACAGTATGGCTGAAATTACTTGCCATCAAATGACATAAGATTCCATAAACTATGTAACATTCCAGGATTTTTGCCAAAAATAATTTGATAATTGATTTAATATTTGAGATTAAATTTTGAAAAAAAAATTGGTGATCGAACTAAATTTTGGATTTAATTGTGAATTTATTTAGAATTTATTTGCATTTGAAATATAAAAATAAAATTGAATTCGTCAAATTTAATAAGATATATGTTCATTTAGTTATACTTATGAATTATAAGTGGGAAATTAGATTTTGAAATTTAATAAATATATTGGAAACAAATTTGATTTATTTTGGAATTAATATGAAGATTCCAGAATAAATCAAAAGTATGTGTTTATAAAATTGAATTTTGGATTGGAATTCAATTATAAACATTTTGAATATAAACTGAATTTGGAATTAAAAGCAATGAACATTTGTTTTCTAATTTTAGTGTGTGTGTATATATAATGATTTGGAAAAAGAAAAACTTGTTTAAGATTAATATGTAAATATATAAATGTAAGAGAGTTGTTTAAAAGTTAAATTCAAATATATACATATTATATGTATTTATTTATTAATGTTTGATTTATTTTGAATCACATTCTTTAAAGTTATAGGTATATAAATAAAGGTAGAGTATTAGTTTAAAAGTAGAAATATATCTTTTGAAAATAAATATAGTTGTATATAAATATATAAAAGTAATAAGTACAAGATTTGGATTTTATACATGTACAAAACATTGATAAACATAGTTAATATATATAAGAAAATAAAATTTGTAAATATAAAACTAACTAAGGTTCTAAACATAAACTAGATTGAATATATTTAAATATCAATATATAAATAAAAACACGTTAGATAGATAAGTTCACAAACTTTAAAATGATAAGGGGTTAATACATAATTTGTAAATAAATTAAAAAGGAGGTCTTTACATAAGTTTGTTTGAATTTAACAAGTGTAAAATAAATTTAACCTACAAGTACAAGTGTAATGCATGAAGACTAGGAATGAACAAGTGTCATGTTGGTTTTTATTTTTGAGAAAATTAAATAAAAAAATAGAAACAAGATTATATAAACATATTACCTACCTCTTTCTCATTTCTTTCCTCATCTTCAAAAAAAAATATCAAACCTGAGAAGAAAAAGGGAAACTAGAAAAATCAAACTCAAAAACAGAAAAAAATTAATTAAATCTGGGAATCGAAAGTGAAATCTGAGAGCAAAAAAAACCAGTAAAGCAAGTTAATGATTCAACTAAGCAAAACAAAACCAAAGCAAAAATAAAAGCTAAGATCATCAACAAACTTTAGTTTCAAGGTGGAAAATCAAATCAAAATCTAGCTACTGAAATCTGAAGCAAATCAAGAATTCAAAGTGGCAGTATAATAATCAAGTAAAGGAAAAGATTAAAACAAGTTAATTCAGACAATCAACTATCAGCTTTAGTTCCAACTCGAGTGGATTCAAATCAGAGTAGCAGATCAAAATCTATTCTTGCTTTCAAATCTATTTCCAGGCTCTGCTCTTCAATTCCAGTCCTCTGATTTTCAACTACAGGTGAGCAAACCCACTTAATTTCATTTCTATGCCTTGATATTTGAATTGAACTGAAAGTATATTGTGAGAAATGTTTGCTTATTGGTTAAATAAACCTGCATGCTTGTGTATATATATGTGAATACAGGAATACACTCATGCATATTGCCTCTGATCATTGTGTACAGGTTTCTAAAGCCTCTTAAAAGATTTTAAATCACTCCACCCAAATGATTGTAGGCTATAACTTCTGAATGAAAAATGACAGAATGAATGTGAATTCATTTTTAAAAATAAACTCAAATGTTTAAATTTAGTAATTATCTCATAAAATGATAGATTACAGTAGAAATGAATTAAAAATTTGATGGTCATGAATTTGTGTTTCAATTTCATAATCGAATTCGTATTAGCAAATAATGATTTTTGAAAGAAGTTTTATGATTTTTAAGTGAGTATTTTGAGTGGAAGTGCAAGTTGATCAGCGAATGGGTTTCGACCAAATTCCGATCAACGGTGAAGTGGTGAGCAGCGAAATCATTACTGAAGGAAGCTAGAATTTGGGAAAACCTAGGAAAAATACTAGGTGAATTTTTAGATCACTATGTTGGCTAGAGATTGATGATGTAGTGTTTAAGCCAGAGGTTCGGTTGTCATCGTTCTTGAAGAAATGGTGTCAACGGCGAAGCACGGGAAGGGGCCGAACCTTAGGGAATCGAACGTTGGCAGTGTGACAAAGCTTTGTTCAGGACGGCGTGGACGATGGTGACTGGGATCGTCGACGAGAGGGTGTTTTTGTTGACCGTACTGGTTCCAAGAAGAAGTGAATGAGATCGATTTTGATTGACAACGAATTAGAGTAATATGAGTGCCCAGGCAAGTCAAGTGGATTATCGGTGGTTGGTGGTGGTCGACGACCAGATCGGAGTGGCTCCGATGTGGTGTACACATGCACAGGCATGGATGGTGTCAATGGTTTGGGGGTACAAGATGGTTCGTGTTCAAGCACGAGGAAATGGAGGGTCGACTCGAAGTTTTCTCGTGTTTAACTCGGGGAAAGGATGTAAGCGTGTATGTAACAGTTTTTGAAAAAGAAAATATAAGGTGGCTCGGGAAAGTTGTGTAGTTGCTTCGAAGTGGAACTCGGGGAGATAGGTATTTGCCTCAGGTATTTTGTTGTTTGACTAAGGGCTGGAGAAAAAAATATGAAATAAATTTGAAAATGTTTTAATCTTATGTAATCTTTGTTTTAAAAGTTAATTTTAAATAAACTTAGTAATGGATTAATGATAATTTTATTTCAAAGATTAAAAGTTTAAAGCTTAAATGTTTTAAATAAATAAATAAATAATAATTAATTAATTAAAGGTCAATTAATTAATAAAAGTAATTAATTAATGGTAAAAGTTAATTAATTAATTATGGATAATTACTTATTTTAGATTAATTAGGATTAATTTATTAAATAATAATTAATTAAGGGTTAATTAATTAATTAAGAATAATTAATTAAGGGTAATTAATTAATTAAGATTAATTCTTTAATAATTAAAGGTTAATTAATTCATTAATTAAGGTTAATTAATATTAATTTAAGGATGATTAATTAACATAAATTGTGATTAATTAATGTTAATCAACGAGGATTAGTAATTTATCTGATTTCAATTATTCGGATGATCAATTAACCTTATTTATGGATGATTGTATTCTATTGAATGCTGTGAATTATTTTGTCATCTCTGCTATGTGATGCTTTGTGATTTGAATTGTTTTAATTCAAGCTGTGATGAATGTAATTTATTTACTTATAATGTATTTATATTATTATCTGTGATGTTGTGTATATAGGATTATACCGCTTATCGATATTGCTGTGATTGTATCTGTAATGACTCATGATGTTGCACTATTGTGTTAAACCCCTGGACTACACTATACACACACAAATATGGATTGCACGAGGAAATTGGTTAAGTCATTGTTTGTTTAAATGGTTTTAAAAATTGAATTTTGAATCCAAACAGTTTTGGAAATAGAATTGAGTTAAATGTAGAAAGGCTTTTGAAAAGGAGTTTCAAAGATAAAAGTTATTTTGAATAACATAATAAAGTTTTGAAATTTAAATAATTTAATTTGAATTTGAATTTGAATTAAAAATTTGAATTTGAATTCTAATTTGGAAATTATGGTTTAAAAGTTTATACGAATTATAAATGTGTTTATATGAGTTTTAAACCATTTTAAAAGTGTTGTTTTGGGAATTTGAATTTAATCCAAATATTTTAACTTGTATAAATGTAATCGGATTTCTCCGAAACGAAAAAATTTGTTTTCAAATAGTAAAAGCTTTCATATAAGGAACGAATTTCCAATTTGTATTAAAGGGATTCTAAATTTGAAATGAAATGGTTTTCCAAGTTATGAACGAATCTTTGGAAACGGTTTTGAAAGCTATAAGTTTAATCTTTGATTTAAGATTGAATGAGTTAATCCAATTGAAATGGAAATTGTTTTGAAATCCGTGAATGGATCTTTGTGAAACTAGGTGAACTTTGTGGAATAAATCTTTTTGTTTAAAGATTTGAGATGGTAGTTGGTTTAAACCATTTGAAAGGAAAGTTTTGGGTTTTAAAGTTGTGACTTAACTGAAATCCCATATGCATATGTTTTTAAATATTGTGCTCATTATTTGGTTTAGCCGGGAGAGGACCTTGTGTCATATAACCCATTCCGAATAATGATACGACGTTATGGATAGCATTTGAAGACTGGTGGTGAAGACCGGGTATTTGTGAGAATGATAGGATAACCTATCGAGTGACTCTGCACTGAGTAGCTACGGTATAGAGTTCTCCGTATGTGATGGGGAGTCCAATCGGGATTGTGAATATGTAAATTTCAAGGGCTTCTTTGGAAGTGCCTTCGGTTATGTTCAAACCCAGAACAGACTTGTATGGATGTGTGTTTGACATTGCACTTTGAGAAGTAAAACCGGTTTCTATGAAATACATTTCTGTTTGGTGGCGGAGATTAATTCTCTTAGCTTAACACCCTTCTCTGAGACGTACGAGCTCAGAGGTTATGTAGTTGATGATTACTAGTGATACATTCCCAATTTAGTAATGTGGCATACGAAGTGCTTCTGATCATTTGTTGATCAAAGCATGACTTTGTGAAAAAGTGTAGCTTTGTGGACGAGACCACATCGAGCCTCACAACCCGGTAATGGTCGAAACAGGAAAGGTGCGGTAAGGTTTCAGGGGTTGCACACCTAGAGTATGGTCATTCCTTCTGTAAAAGGGTGGTATCATGGTATGGAGCCCAGATACTTACTCATGTGGACACTGTATATTTATTACCGTGTGATGTTGTTGGTGTAGAGGTACCTTGGATAAAGGTCGCAAACGACCGAGGGTGGCATATCTTAGGTTTTACCACCGAGAAGGGGGTAAACTGGCCTTGTATTGGCAGAGAGCTGGGTAAGTTCTCGGGACGTCCCACCAGAGGCGTAACCATGTGGCAATAGGAATTTCCTTAGCCTGACCATTTGTTGGAAAATCCAAAGAAACAATACGCGCCCTGTACCGTTTTAGTTGTTTAACCTGCCATGGAATGTAGCAGTAACCTGCTATTGAACATGGTAGCTATAGTAGGCATACGACGAAATGTTGTATGCTGGCTAAGATTAATATTATACGTGCAAATGTTTTCCACTGTACACTGATAATAATATCAAAACGATTTTTGCGTATCAAGCATTTTTGATTATCATCAGGAGAAATCTCCTCCAATTCTGCGTTTGCATGGTGTGTGTGGCGGGAGGCCTTATGGTAGTTTCATTTTCCAAAAAGCATTACGGTTTTCAATGTTTTAAAATCTTTTGTTGTTTGTTTTAAAGATAAACTATTTTTGTTTGCTCATACTAGTCTTATGACTGACCTGAAG
The DNA here is from genome assembly GCA_030765085.1 of Allium cepa. Classification (NCBI taxonomy): domain Eukaryota; kingdom Viridiplantae; phylum Streptophyta; class Magnoliopsida; order Asparagales; family Amaryllidaceae; genus Allium; species Allium cepa. The sequence continues at coordinate 571,109,866 of CM060932.1, read as the reverse complement.
TTTATTGTTTCCTTCATAAACTCTAGATGCCCACAATTTTCCACACGGGCAGTCTAGAGTTGGGTTTTTCAGATAGTAGGTATCGATTCAGTAGCTTTCAGCTTTCTCCTAGAATTCTATAGAGACTTTGGATATTGAAGTCTTTGGTTAGGACGACTGACCTTGCTTAGCTTGGTACCACTTGATGGTGGTTCGAGCTATCTATAGAGATTACTGATAATTATGTTTCTTCTGGAGTTTCTAGTTGTAGTTATTTCCGTTGCTAGTTCATTGGTGATTCCGCTGTAGCAATTCATTGTATCTCTGATATTGATCATTGTTGTATATTTGGATATTGTATCATTGGAGTTGTTTATGATATATATACTATTCATTTCTTCCGCTGTGTTGTACTTAATGTGTTATAAGCTTTGACGAACCAGATTCGACGTTTGAATCTGCAGCATTTGAATATGAGTGACATATTCGGTGCCGATTTTCGAAGGTTGAGTCGGGGTCATTAGAATTGGTATCAAAGCTGAAGGTTAAAACTTTAGCTCATGAGTATAACACATTAGGTAGCTCATTAGAGATAGGGTGAAGTATACCGTAGAATGAGTATTCCCTAAGATATCCGTCCATGTGCCTTGGTAAATTCTCTTGCTATCCACTAATAGTAAGTATGAGGGTGAGAAGAGGACGAGGTAGGGGACAGGGAAGTACCACTTCCAATGGTCAATCCCTGTAACAACAAGGAAACAGCTTTTCTCTATCAATCTCCTTTGATTCAATTTCAATTCTCTGATGTCTTTGTGGAAGCTACAAGTAGGAGCTTTGGTGTGAGGGTGGCCCTGCAAATCGTGTAGATAAGTTTCTATCTCGTATTCTCTCCCCAATCTCTTTTGTTCTTCATCCAATTTCAATTCTTTGATGGTTTCCTGGCAGCTTCAGGAAGAAGCTTTGATATGTTTGCATGGGACTGTTATCCCGCTTTTTGGGCAAAGCCGTGATACCAAAAGATTGGTCGAAAACAAAAGACAGTTCGTCTTAGAGATTGGTTGTACTTCGCTTCGCTAGGGATATCGATGAATTTTTTCTGAGCCCGGATCAGGCTACAATTGGTAGGACATGACAAGCAAGACATGAAATCCAACGTTCCAAATCTTAAGTCAATCCGAGTTCGAACGCTCAAGATATCATCGGCGCAAGTTGGAAGAAATGGCCTTGAGTTCGAATCCATGGGCAGAGCTCCTGATCGAATCCATCAACATATGTTTGCTCCGAATCGATCGCCCAAAGCCACATGTTCGAGTCCATCAAGTCTCCCCTGCTTCGAATCCATCGCTGTAACACATGATCGAATCCATCATGTTCCCCCTGCTTCGAATCCATAGGTGTTGCTGAGCTTCGCATCCATCCAAGTGGTCATGCTTCGACTCCATCAACCACGCATTGGTTCGAATCCGTCCATAAGGCCTTGGTTCGAATCCATCAGTAGTCAGCCATGGTTCGAACCCATCAGAACACACCTTGCTTCGACTCCATCGAGCAAGCTTTAAGGTCGTATCCATCCCGTTATGCCTTGGTTTGAATCCATCCTTGTATGCCTTAGCTCGAATCCATCGGGAGAAAGTTTCCTCGAATCCATGCAAGTGAAGAAGCCCCGGCTCCATTCCAAAACTCGTCTTCGAATCCCCCAATTGAGGCAACCTCGAATTGATCAAATGCTTTGATCGATTCGAGCGAATACCAGTTCAATGGCTTCGAAGGAAGCGTGCATTCGAATCCAACTCTTCGAATCCGTCAAATAAACACAGCTAAAACCAAGGGTATGACCCAAAAAACTCAGAGAAAAAGGAGGATTGACCCGAAGCATACGCACCACGTCATCACTTTCACGTGCAGAAGCATGGATTCAACCCTATGGATTCGAAACATATCGATTCGAACGGGTCCCTGGGGAGAAAAACTCCAACTTGAATCGATCATAACTCGAGATCTACAAATCCAAATGCTATGAAATTTTCACAGGAGCTTGCGTATACATAGAAGAATGTCCACGCCAGGTTTCATCACGATTGGACACATTTTTGATCGATTCGAACTAAGGGTCGAATCGATCCCAAAGTGGGCCCGGATCTCCAGAATTCGGCCATGTGGGCCCCCTCACGTGCCAGAAGTGGTCTACCGGATTTTTAGGAGAAATATCGGCCTCCTACAGCTATAAATAGAGCCTCAAGTCATTCAGAAAAGGCGATCGGAATTCTGAAGCGCCAAGACTCTATCGGATTCTATTCTATACCTTATCATCGCTGTTGCATTCAAGTTTCAGAGCTATAATACATTGTAACATGCTGCAACCAACTGTAATCATCAAGAGAATATCAATAAAGATATAAACTTCAGAGTGGATGTAGGCAAGATCGTCGAACCACTATAAATCCTGTGTCGTTTACTTTTTTTCTGCTGTTGAGCGTTGATTATTTTTGCTATCTACAAATTTGTAATTTGTGACTTGTGACTGCGAACGGGTGCTTTCACGACTATTGGGTGTTTGTGGTCAATTTTGACGCAAACATTTTGGTGCTTTCTGAGAACTGCTGATTCAGGATAATTTGAATTTGAAGGCTTAAAGATTTAGATCTAAGAACCATGACGAGACAATCGAGCAGAAGGCCAAGGCCAGAGAGAAGTGAACACCAAGGATGTTAAGAGGCTTCTTCAGGAGAGAATCAAGCATCGATCTTCATCACTAGGGACGAGATGGAGACAATGATGAAGAAACAGGGGGAGCTGATCCAAAGTTTGTTCCAACAGATAGGACAACTTGGAGCACAGAATAGAGAAGCGAATGGAGTTCAAAACAGAGCAGGACCATCCGGCGTAGCACCTGAACTAGGGGACGTGCACATGGAGAATGTTGATCCAATCCTTGAGAGAGAGAGATGCATCTACCCAAGCTAGGAGTAGCAGAGAAGTGAACGCTCAGTCAAGGGGGCAAATCCCAGAATTCCCTCGTGGACTCGGGCGGCAGGTTGAAAGTAATGAACGAAGATTGCATCTCGGTGACAACGAAAGATTGGAGGAGATGGTTAGAAGAGCTATGAGAGGCGGTTTGGTAAATAAAGATTTGGAGGATGTTAATAGGAGTCCTTTTACTCCAGCAATCAGACGAGCTAGGAACCCACCGGATTTCAAGTTACCATCATTAGACATGTATGACGGGAGAACAGACCCCACGGTTCATCTAACGAAATATATGAGACATATGGAAGTATTGGGGGCATCAGAGGAGGTTATGGCCCGGTGCTTTCCATTGTACTTGACGGATATTGCAGAATTATGGTTTAGACAATTGGAGAATGGATCCATCGGAGCGTGGAATCATTCAATTGAGAGAGTTTAATTGAGAGATTTATGAGGCAATTCAGGGTTCACATTACAAGACCCAAGAATGTGATGACTTTGGCAACCCTAAAGAAGAAAGCCGGAGAGACCTTGAGGAGTTATCTAGTGCGATTCAATGCAGCAGCAGCTTCGGTGGATCGAGCAGATCCATCTATGGTGGTGATGGCAGCTGTGTCCGCAGTAGCTGACGGCACAGAGTTCAAAATCTCATTGACTAAAGATCCATCCGTGGATCTAGAGGAATTCTACAACGAGGCAGAAAAGTTTTTACGATTAGAGGATGCGAATGCAGAAAGAGAAGAAGGAGAGGGAATAGAAGTTTATGTGCTTAAAGACAAAAAGCCTTTCGAAAAGGACTCAGACAAGGATAAAGGAAAACAAAAGGCTGAGGATTATAACGACAAGTCAAAGCGGCAACGAAGGGAGCTGCGATTCACCACTTACACGGAGCTGAATGAGAGTCTGGAGCGAATTTATCAGGATACCAAGGAGCAGGTTCCGTATCGTAGACAGATGCGAAGGGATCCAACTTCTGACGAAATGAGAGCAGATAAGTTTTGTGTATTTTATGAATTAAATGGTCATAACACTAATGATTGTAGGCATCTGAAGGACGAGGTGGAAGGGCATATCAGGAACGGTATGCTCCTTCAATATGTGAGGAGGCGAGTTTCAGCGGTGGAGCCAGAGCGACCACCGTCTACATCAGCCAGGGGTGGCCCTGAATCGGGACACCATTTGATCATCAATTGATTGAGACAATGATGGACAAGTCTAAGCTTCCCGCTAACGCAATTAAACCATTTACACATGTACGAGATCGCGAACGATCCCCAGGCGTGCTCTGAATGATCATTGACCGTTTCGTAGTGGGAACTTACACTTTGACATCCTTACTTTGCTTTTGTTTCATTTTGATTTGGAAATTTAGACTTGGTTTGTTTGGACATTTCTGTTTTAAAATTCATCTGTTGAATAGATATTTGATCCTGATAATTCTGAAATGGCTAAGCTACTTACACATGTACGGGGTCGCGAACGGTCCTTAGGCATGCTCTGAGATGACGATAAACCGCCCTAACAAACGATCCAGGGACCCACGCGAACGTGAGGCTGGTATCGATAATACCAAGCCCTCCCGGTCACACTTTCTCGCCCCGAACGGCACCCGACTTCGAACAGTCACAACTCGCCACGAACGGCACCCGACCTCGAACGGTCACAAAAGCGCCTCGAATGGCACACGATCGCGAACGGTCACAACTCGCCTCGAACAGGCACAACTCACCTCGAACGGCACAACTCATCTCACCTCAAATGGCTCAATCGCGAACGGTCATCATTTGAGGTCCGCCACTTGACCGCGCACGGTTGCACTTCACCTCAAATGCCTCGATCCCGAACGATCATCATTCGAAGTCAGGCGCTTGACCATGAACGGTCGCACTTCATCTCAAATATCTTGATCCCGAACGGTCGTTATTTGAGGTCACATAAAACTATAACTTCCTTTGCAGAACATCAACAGGATATGAACATCCAACTCGTGGCATTACAAAACACACCTTCCTACCGCAAGGCTTATTTTAGGAGGCAAATGTTATCCCGCTTTTTAGGCAAAGCCGTGATACCAAAAGATTGGTCGAAAACAAAAGATAGTTCGTCTCAGAGATTGGTTGTACTTCGCTTCGCTAGGGATATCGATGAATTTTGTCCGAGCCCGGATCAGGCTACAATTGGTAGGACATGACAAGCAAGACCATGAAAGCCAACGTTCCAAATATCAAGTCAATCCGAGTTCGTACGCTCAAGATATCATCGGCGCAAGTTGGAGGAAATGGCCCTGAGTTCGAATCCATGGGCAGAGCTCCTGATCGAATCCATCAACATATGTTTGCTCCGAATCGATCGCCCAAAGCCACATGTTCGAGTCCATCAAGTCTCCCCTGCTTCGAATCCATCGTTGTAACACATGATCGAATCCATCATGTTCCCCCTGCTTCAAATCCATAGGTGTTACTGAGTTTCGCATCCATCCAAGTGGCCATGCTTCGACTCCATCAACCACGCATTGGTTCGAATCCGTCTACAAGGCCTTGGTTCGAATCCATCAGTAGTCATCCATGGTTCGAACCCATCAGAACACACCTTGCTTCGACTCCATCGAGCAAGCTTTAAGGTCGTATCCATCCCGTTATGCCTTGGTTCGAATCCATCCTTGTATGCCTTAGCTCGAATCCATCGGGAGAAAGTTTCCTCGAATCCATGCAAGTGAAGAAGCCCCGTCTCCATTCCAAAACTCGTCTTCGAATCCCCCAATTGAGGCAACCTCGAATCGATCAAATGCTTTGATCGATTCGAACGAGTACCAGTTCCATCGATTCGAAGGAAGCGTGCCTTCGAATCCAACTCTTCGAATCCATCAAATAAACACGGCTAAAACCAAGGGTATGACCCAGAAAACTTAGAGAAAAAGGAGGATTGACCCGAAGCATACGCACCACGTCATCACTTTCACGTGCAGAAGCATGGATTCGACCCTATGGATTCGAACCATATCGATCCGAACGGGTCCCTGGGGTGAAAAACTCCAACTTGAATCGATCATAACTTGAGATCTACAAATCCAAATGCTATGAAATTTTCACAGGAGTTTACGTATACATAGAAGAATGTCCACGCCAGGTTTCATCACGATTGAACACCTTTTTGATCGATTTGAACCAAGGGTCGAATCGATCCCAAAGTGGGCCTGGATCTCCAGAATTCGGCCATGTGGGCTCCCTCACGTGCCAGAAGTGGTCTACCGGATTTTTAGGAGAAATATCAGCCTCCTACAGCTATAAATAGAGCCTCAGGTCATTCAGAAAAGGCGATCGGAATTCTGAAGCGCCAAGACTCTATCGGATTTTATTCTACACCTTATCATCGCTGTTGCATTCAAGTTTCAGAGCTATAATCCATTGTAACTTGCTGTAACCAACTGTAATCATCAAGAGAATATCAATAAAGATATAAACTTCAGAGTGGACGTAGGCAAGATTGCCAAACCACTATAAATCCTGCGTCGTTTACTTGTTTTCTGCTTTTCTGTTGAGCGTTGATCATTTTTGTTATCTACAAATTTGTAATTTGTGACTTGTGACTACGAACGGGTGCTTTCACGACTATTGGGTGTTTGTGGTCAATTTTGACGCAAACAGGGACATAAACTCCAGATGGGTCAGAATTGTTTGTTTGGATGAATTGATTGCTTTGGATGCTATGGTTGATAGGTATACTATGCTTAAATTGAAAACTTTTGGGAGTATATCCATATATCTGTCTATTCTTTGGGATCTAAATATGTTCTACGAATGGTTAGTTATCCCTTCGAATTAACCAATGTCCCTGCATACTTCATAGATCTGGATGACCCGAGTACCTTGTGAAGTGTTAAATAGATTCGTTCTTGTATCTATTGATGATATTCTGATTTGGTAAGCCAAATACAGAATAGATATTCAGTTTGATCTGGAAAACTGTTTCTCTATCTTTCTATATTCTTTTGTTGTCTCTGTGGCAAATTTCGGGTATGAAATTTTCTTAAGGGGAGGAACCTGTAACATTCCTAGATTTTAGCTAAAAATAATTTGATAATTGATTTAATATTTGGGATTAAATTTTAAAAAAATATTGGTAATCAAATTAAATTTTGGATTTAATTGTGAATTTATTTAGAACTTATTTGCATTTGAAATATAAAAATAAAATTGAATTCTTCAAGTTTAATAAGATATATGTTCATTTAGTTATACAAATGAATTATAATTGGGAAATTAGATTTTCAAATTTAATAAATAGATTGACAATGTATATTGTTGATTTGAAAATACTAAAATGAATATCTTGGAAAAAAAATTGGATTTATTTTGGAATTAATATGAAGATTTCAGAATAAATCAAAAGTACGTGTTTATAAAATAGTACTTTGGATTAGAATTCAATTATCAACATTTTGAAAATAAACTAAATTTGGAAACTCTGTATTTTAAAAGCAATGAACATTTATTTTCTAATTTTAGTGTGTGTATATATATAATGATTTGGAAAAAGAAAAACTTGTTTAAGATTAATATGTAAATATATAAAGGTAAGAGGGTTGTTCAAAAGTTAAATTCAAATATATACATATTATATATATTTATTTATTAATGTTTGATTTATTTTGAATCACATTCTTTAAAGTTATAGATATACAAATAAAGGTAGAGTATTAGTTTAAAAGTAGAAATATATCTTTTGAAAAGAAATATAGTCGTATATAAATATATAAAAGTAATAAGTATAAGGTTTGGATTTTATACATGTACAAAACATAAGTAAACATAGTTAATATATATAACAAAATAAAATTTGTAAATATAAAACTAACTAAGGTTCTAAACATAAATTAGATTGAATATATTTAAATATCAATATATAAATAAAAATATGTTAGATAGATAAGTTCACAAACTTTAAAATGATAAGGGTTTAATACATAATTTGTAAGTAAATTAAATTTTTTTACATAAGTTTGTTTGAATTTAACAAGTGTAAAATAAATTTAACTTACAATTACAAGTGTAATACATGAAGACTAGGAATGAATAAGTGTCATGTTGGTTTTTATTTTGGAGAAAATTAAATATAAAAAAGTAGAAACTAGATTATATAAACATATTATCTCCCTCTTCTCATTTCTTTCCTCATCTTCAAAACAAAATATCAAACCTGAGAAGAAAAAGAGATACCAGAAAATTCAAATTCAAAAATAGAAAGTAAAAAAAATAATTAAATATGGGAATCAAAAGTGAAATCTGAGAGCAAAAAAAAAACCCAGTAAAGCAAGTTAATGATTCAACTAAGCAAAACAAAACCAAAGAAAAAATAAAAGCTCAGATCATCAACAAACTTCAGTTTCAAGTTGGAAAATCAAATCAAAATCTGGCAATTGAAATTTGAAGCAAATCAAGAATTCAAAGTGGCATTGCAATAATCAAGTAAAGGAAAAGATTAAAACAAGTTAATTCAGACAATCAACTATCAGCTTCAGTTCCAACTCGAGTGTATTCAAATCAGAGTAGCAAATCAAAATTTATTCTTGCTTTCAAATCTATTTCCAGGCTCTGCTCTTCAATTCCAGTCCTCTGATTTTCAACTATACGTGAGAAAACCCACTTAATTTCATTTTATGCCTTGATGTTTGAATTGACACTGAAAGTATATTGTGAGAAATGTTTGTTTAGTGGTTAAATAAACCTACATGCTTGTGTATATGTATGTGAATACAGGAATACACCCATGTATATTGCCTCTGATCATTGTGTACAGGTTTCTAAAACCTCTTAAAAGATTTTAAATCACTCCACCCAAATGATTGTAGGCTATAACTTCTGAATGAAAAATGATAGAATGAATGTGAATTCATGTTTAAAAAAAACTCAAATGTTTAAATTTAGTAATTATCTCAAAAAATGATAGATTATAGTAGAAATGAATTATAAATTAAAAATTCAATGGTCATGAATTTGTGTTTCGATTTCATAATCGAATTCGTATTAGCAAATAATGATTTTTGAAAGAAGTTTTATGATTTTTAAGTGAGTATTTTGAGTGGAAGTGCAAGTTGATCGGCGAATGGGTTTTGGCCAAATTCTGATCAACGGTGAAGTGGTGAGCAGCGAAATCATTACTGAAGGAAGTTGGAATTTGGGCAAACCTAGGAAAAATACTAGTGAATTTTTAGATCACTATGTTGGCCAGAGATTGATGATGTAAGGTTTAAGCCATAGGTTTAGTTCTCGTCGTTCTCGAAGAAATGGTGTCAACGACAAAGCACCGGAAGGGGCCGGATCTAGGGGAATCGAAGGTCGGCAGTGTGACGAAGCTTTGTTCAGGACGATGTGGACGATGGTGACTGGGATCGTCGGCGAGAGGGTGTTTTTATTGACTGTACTGGTTCCAAGAAGAAGTGAATGAGCTCGATTTTGATTGACAACGAGTTGGAGTAATCTGAGTGCCCAGGCAAGTCGAGTGGATTATCGGTGGTTAGTGGTGGTCGACGACCTGATCGGAGTGGCTCCGATGTGGTGTACACATGCACAGGCATGGACGACGTCAATGGTTTGGGGGAAGAAGATGGTTCGTGTTCAAGCATGAGAAAATGGAGGGTCGACTCGAAGTTTTCTCGTGTTTAACTCGGGGAAAGGATGTAAGCGTGTATGTGACAGTTTTTGAAAATCTTAAAGGTAAAACAAGGTTTTGAGAAAGAAAATATAAGGTGGCTCGAGAAAGTTGTGTGGTTGCTTCGAAGTGGATCTCGGGGAGATAGAAATTTGGCTCGGGTATTTTGTTGTTTGACTAAGGGCTGGAGAAAAAAAATGAAATAAATTTGAAAGTGTTTTAATCTTATGTAACCTTTATTTTAAAAGTTAATTTTAAATAAACACAGTAATGGATTAATGATAATTTTATTTCAAAAATTAAAGGTTTAAAGCTTAAACGTTTTAAAAATAAAAATAAATAAATGATAATCAATTAAAGGTTAATTAATTAATAAAAGTAATTAATTAATGGTAAAAATTAATTAATTAATTAAGGATTATTACTTATTTTAAATTAATTAGGATTAATTAATTAAATCATAATTAATTAAGGGTTAATTAATTAATTAATTAAGAATAATTAATTAAGGATAATTAATTAATTAAGATTAATTCTTTAATAATTAAAGGTTAATTAATTCATTAATTAAGGTTAATTAATATTAATTTAAGGATGATTAGTTAACATAAATTGTGATTAATTAATGTTAATTAGCCAGGATTAGTAATTTATCTGATTTCAATTAATCAGATGATCAAATAACCTTATTTATGGATGATTGTATTCTATTGAATGCCCTGAATTATTTTGTCATCTCAGCTGTGTGATGCTTTGTGATTTGAATTGTTTTAGTTCAAGCCGTGATGAATGTAATTTATTTATTTATAATGTATTTATATTATCTATCTATGATGTTGTGTATATAGATAAGCGTTATAGGATTATACCGCTTATCGATATTGTTGTGATGGTATCTGTAATGACTGATGATGTTGCACTATTGTGTTAAACCCTTGGACTACACTATACACACACAAATATGGATTGCATGAGGAAATTGGTTAAGTCACAAATTTTTGAAATGGTTTTAAAAATTGAATTTTGAATCCAAAAAGTTTTGGAAATTGAATTGAGTTAAATGTAGAAAGGTTTTTGAAAAGGAGTTTCAAAGATAAAGGTTATTTTGAATAACTTAATAAAGTTTTGAAATTTAAATAATTTGATTTGAATTCAAAAATTTGAATTTGAATTTTAATTTGGAAATTATGGTTTAAAACTTTATACGAGTTATAAATGTGTTTATATGAGTTTTAAACCATTTTAAAAGTGTTGTTTTGGAAATTTGAATTTAACCTAAAGATTTTAACTTGTATAAATGTAATCGTATTTCTCCAAAACGAAAACTACTTTTTTTCAAATTATAAAACTTTCATATAAGGAAGGAATTTCCAATTTGTATTAAAGGGATTTAAAATTTGAAATGAAATGGTTTTCCAAGTTATGAATAAATCTTTGGAAACGGTTTTGAAAGCTATAAGTTAAATTTTTGATTTAAGATTGAATGAGTTAATCCAATTGAAATGGAAATTGTTTTGAAATCCGTGAATGGATCTTTTTGAAATTGAGTGAACTTTGTGGAATAAATCTTTTTGTTTAAAGATTTGAAATGGTAATTGGTTTAAACCATTTGAAAGGAAAGTTTTGGGTTTTAAAGTTGTGACTTAACTGAAATCCCATATCCATATGTTTTTAAATATTGCGCTCATTATTCGTTTAGCCGGGAGAGGACCTTGTGTCATACAACCCATTCCGAATAATGATACGACGTTATGGATAGCATTTGAAGACCGGTGGTGAAGACCGGGTATTTGTGAGAATGATAGGATAATCTATCAATGACTCTGCACTGAGTAGCTACGATATAAAGTTAACCTCATGTGATAGGGAGTCCGATCGGGATTGTGAATATCCGGATTGCAAGAGCTTCTTTGAAAGTGCCTTCGGTTCTGTTTGAACCCGGAACAGACTTGTATGGATGTGTGTCTAACATTACACTTTGAGATGTAAAACCGGTTTTTATCAAATACATTTCTATTTGATGGCAGTGATTTATGCTCTTAGCTTAACACCCTTCTCTGAGACGTACTAGCTCATAGGTTATGTTGTTGATGGTCACTAGTGATACATTCCCAATTTAGTAATGTGGCATACGAAGTGCTGCTGATCATTTGTTGATCAAATCATGACTTTGTGAAAAAGTGTAGCTTTGTGGACGAGACCTCATCGAGCCTCACAACCCGGTAATGGTCAAAACAGGAAAGATGCGGTAAGGTTTCAGGGGTCGCACACCTAGGGTATGGCCATTCCTTCTTGAAAAGGGTGGTATCATGGTATGGAGCCCAGATACTTACTCATGTGGACACTGTATGTTTATTACTATGTGATGTTCTCGGTGTAGAGGTACCTCGGATAAAGGTCGCAAACGACCGGGGGTGGCATATCTTAGGTTTTACTACCGGGAAGGGGGTAAACCGGCCTTGTGTTTGTAGAGAGCTGGGTAAGTTCTCTAGGCGTCCCTCCAGAGGCGTACCCATGTGGCAATAGGAAGTTCCTTAGCCTGACCATTTGTTGGAAAGTCCAAAGAAACAATATGCGCCTTGTACGGTTTTAGTTGTATAACCTGCCATGGAATGTGGCGGTAACCTGCTATTGAACATGGTAGCTATAGTAGGCATACGACGAAATGTTGTATGATGGCTAAGATTAATATTATGCTTGCAAATGTTTTCTACTATGCACTAATAATAATATCAAAATGGTTTTCGCGTGTCAAGCATTTTTGACTATCATAAGGAGAAATCTCCTACGTTTGCATGGTGTGTGTGATGGGAGGCCTTATAGTAGTTTCATTTTCCAAAAAGCATTGCAGTTTTCAATGTTTTAAAATCTTTTATTGTTTGTTTTAAAGATAAAATGTTTGTGTTTTCTCATACCAGTCCCACGACTAATCCGGAGTTTATTATTCCCTTCCTAAACTCTAGGTGCCCACAATTTTCCACACGGGCAGTCTAGAGTTGGGTTTTTCAGATAGTAGATATCGATTAAGTAGCTTTCAGCTTTCTCTTTGGAATTCTATGGAAACTTTGGATATTGAAGTCTTTGGTTAGGACGACTGACCTTGCTTAGCTTGGTACAACTTGATGGTGGTTCGAGCTATCTATGGAGATTGCGGATATTGGTGTTTCTTCTGGAGTTTCAAGTTCTAGTGTTTCCGTTGCTAGTTCATTGATGTTTCCACTATAGCAATTCATTGTATCTCTGATATTGATCATTGTTTTATATTTGGATATTGTATCATTGGATTTTTTTATGATATATATATTATTCATTTCTTCCACTATGTTGTACTTAATGTGTTATAAGCTCTGACGAACCAGATTCGACGTTTTAATCTACGGCATTTGAATACAAGTGACGTACTGGGTGCCGATTTTTGAAGGTTGAGTCAGGATCGTTAGAAACTAACACATGTAATTTTCTTTTGTTAAATACAAGGATATCATATATCAATGCATGCAAATATAGCTTTTATAAATGCACTCAAATAATTACAAATAACTCCCAAACATCAAATAAAGTAAATAATCATTAATATTTCCCAAATACTAATTAATTTAGTTAATTTACAACTTTTTATAATAAATCATATGGTTTTTTGGAGAATTTGTAACAACCCGGGGTTTCGCCCAATTTATAATCGTCATTAAACGATTATTATGCTAGTTAATTGCAAATTGAAGTTTTCAATCACGTCGAAAATTCTTGTGTGATTCGTTAAAAGGTTATGCGGGCTTTCAATTTAATTTTGGCCCACGTTCTTTTGTTTTGGAGCTGTGCTTATTAACAAAGGCAAGTGACCGTTCCTCCATTCCCCATTATCCACTTCGCAACCCTAAATAAAAGCATACGAAATAAAATGAAAATGGCGACTGCCTGCCATTCTCCTCGTTCGTCCTCCTTTCGAAAATTAAGGCATTATTGCCGATTAGGATGCTCATTCAAATGAACGCTTCGACTCTAGTAGATCGATCGAGTGTGAACCTTATTTTGGCAATCAACGCTTCTTCTCTGCTCACGGCTCCTTCGAATAGCTCTAATCAAAGGTGAGTGATTTTATTCACTCACATCTTCTGATTCATACTTGAGTTCGTATAAAATAATACTTGTGACTGGTTCATTTTTATGGCTTTGATGATTTTGAAATGTTCGAACTCCTTTTGCCATTACGGACTTTCAATTTGACTTCGATCTTGATGTGAATTCATCTGGAAATTTGCATTGTTTTGTTTTGATTTCGTGATAACTTCGGTTTTCAATTCAGATTGAAAACGGTAAGTATTGCTTGTGACCTGGTGTTTGAAGTTGTTAACTGATTGCGTTAGCCATTCTATTTCGTTTGGATGTTGATGATTTCACTGGCTTTTTCCAATTCACACAATTTTTGAACTGTGACTTGGTTCGATTCCTTAAATATTTAGCTTCGTCCATGTTTGGTTAGAAATTCGTGGCCACCATGGTCTGTTTGCATTTGACTTTGATCATAATTTTTTTTTGTATATGTGTTTCCATAATTTACCGTTCCATGATTGTTGATATTGTTCGAGCTTGCCTTTGTGTTGTTGAATTTGAATCTAGTTCGCATTGAGTATGCTATGCACTGTGTAATTATATCTTGGTTCTGGAATTTTTGTGATCTTGTAGACATGTTGAGTTTATTGCACTTCATGCTAGCATTGCCTAGTCTCAACTTCCTTCTGGTAGTCGTTATTTTGAGTTGCACCATCCACACTGCATTTTTGATGTTCACCTGACATCACTTGTTTAAATGCAGTAGCGCTCCTTGTATTCTGATTTATCTACCTTTGATGTTGAGTTCTGTGCTGCTACATTGAGTTGTAAGGTTGACACACTTGGAGTGTTCATTCATGTATTTCTTCCATCATGTGTTCTGAATCTGCTTTGAACACACTACTGGTTCCATTGGGTTATTTTGCACTGGGGTTTGGTTGACTCTTGCATTTCTTTTGCTATGCTGGTTCATGTGTAAGTATGTGTCATAGCCTTGTGCACTGATGCTTACTGACATGTTGGAGTTGAGAACTTTTGTGTTGTTTTGAGTTTGCTGTTGCATTATTTCTGGACTCCCTCTGATTCATTTCATGTTTGTATCATTGCCCTTGTGTCCATGTGGTGACTGCAGCTCTTGTTGCAGTTTGCCTTGGAATGCAGGTGGGGCTGCAGTTTCATTTTATATAAAGTTTTGTACTTATGGAAGTGTGCAGTCTTGAGTGTTTGGAAATTTTTTACTTGTTGTAGTCTTCCTGCACTTTGGATTCTGGTATCATTCTTTGAGAAAATTTGCATTGCCATTGTTGACTTTATTTGTTGCCTGGTCGGCGTGTGTATATGTATTCTGTGATCATAGTATTCATGTATATATGGAGTTTAGGTGGTCCAGGTTGTAAATCATATTGATTGAGTTGCTGTCATTCGCTATTGGCACTGACTTCATCATGTCCACACTTGTATTGGCCACTGTTGCATTCATGTGTACATCACTTGTTTGCCTCCTTTATTGCCTGTTCATTTTATATTGGGTTGGTTGCTTCCTTAAGTTGTTTTCATGTTTGACTGAACTTGATTTATATTTCTTTGAGCATACTTTGGGTTTGATGTGCACTGCACCTTGGGTGTGCTTGCATCTGAGTTTTTGGTTGTAGTTGCCCTTGTATCCTTGTGGTGGTTGTAGTCTAGATTGGGTCGTGCATTGCACTGACCGCTGTATTCATTTCATTTTGATTCACTGAGCTTTTGTGTAATTCATCACTGTAGTGGCGAGGCAGTACACGCGTGCATGTGCTGCAGCCCTACAGAAGCGACGTTTAAATTGATGATTTAATTGTTGTACTGTTTCGTTTATTCAATTCAATATGTTTGGAATTGGATTTTTGATTGCTTTAATCTGACGATTTTGTTGTTATCTAATTATCAATTTGATAATTAGATTATGAGTTTCTAATTATTTATTAAATAATTAGATTTTGTTGTTAATTGCCGTTTAGGAAATTCTGATGGTTTTAAATTATCTTCATCGATATTCTTTTCACTTATCTTTGTTGATGACTTGAATTTGCTGATTTGTTGTTTAACACTGTTAAGTGTTATATTTACCGTTATCCGGTTTCTTTATTAAAAGGGCCGGATAGACAAGATTTACTTTTACTGTCGTCTAATCTTTATTTTATTATTATTGCTTCTGTGCATTAATAACTGAGTTTGAATTAGACTGACCCGTGTATTATTTTCTTTTGAATGTAATACTCGGGTCAAACCGAGTATTTACAGGTTGTTGATATCTTACTTTGGGTTGCTGCTTGAGCTATGAAGTCTCTTCATATCTTTTGAAGTAGTCGTCGTCATTTATAGTAGTCAGTTCATTAGTATAGGAAGATATGTATTCATGTATATTAATCACGATAATGTACTTGTGTATATAACTTCCTGAGTAGACAGTTGTAGTTGTATCATATTTATTGTATCATCTGTATTGTAACTGACATCAGTTATATATATATATATATGAGACTTTCTTTTTATCTGTGTTGTTATTATATATGTTGTCCTAAACTATTATGAACCATCGTAGTTCGTTTTATACTTGAATTGGGTATGTCGATGGGAGTAAACAAATAAGAGATGAAAATTAAAAATATATACCACTCCTATCGAAATAACCAATACTAGTGTAAGGCCTAACTACGGATGGTCGCTCCTATCCAGCCTTATTCTTCGTGATAACAGACGGTATTTCTTTTAATACTCTTTGTTATTGTGAGCATAAAGGTGGGGCGTCACAGTTGGTATCGGAGCATGAGGTTTAAGGACATAATATAAAACATAACTTAGATGGAACATGTGTTACAACTATTTGTCGATGTTTTTAGTTGTGTTTTGAGTCAAAACAAAAGTCTTGAAATTAAGATGGAAAATTTTAAATATCTTTATTTAAAAATAAAAGTGAAATTGTTTTTGATGATTTGATTGATTTGTGTTTTGTTTATCAGAGTGCGCAGCAAAAATATAGTGAGACTGCTCGCTGAGTACAGCTGATAATTATTTTGATTTAAAAATCAAAATGTGAGAATGAATTTAATTTCATTATGTTGTTTAACCAGTGGTTTTGATTTGTTGAAATTCTTGCTGGTTTCCCTTGATGCTAATCACATGTTGATTAGATTTTTGCTGTTTTAAAATATCTTCATTGAAGATATAATAGAATGGTTTCTTTGTTCATTTTGTAGTGTACGTGCAAATTTGAGTTGCACGTTACTGCATTAATTTTACGTTGAACCGATGCTTGGTTATGAAACGTATTTTGTTGCCGTTATTATTATAACGGGATTTTTACACCAATGCTATATTTTTGAAGCATGGTGTTTTGATGACATTTTTTAGATGAAGGAAAATTCGCCGGTATTATATTTTGATGCGAATTATTTTGATGAGATTTTGACGTATAAAAATTACAGTCGTTTTGACTTCAGTAAACGTCAAATTTTAAAGTGGATTTTCAAGCGGTTATTCCGCAAGGATGATTTTGAGATCCGTTTTTATGGTGTTTTGAGAAGTGTAATTTCCTTTTCGAATTTGCTACTTATGTTGCTAATTTGATTACATGTTTATTAAAAGCGCTTTAAAATAAAAATTGTTTCCAAAATTTTACAGTTTACGCTTTCAAAAGAATGAGGAAGTGATTTAAACGTCTCAGCAAAATCGAGGACTATGACCCCTTTCATTTACTGATTCGCTTAATTCTGGACTTGTTCGTTTGAGAATGTAAATTGTTATTAGATAAAATAAAAATTATTTTCAGAATTTTAACAGTTTGCGCTTTCAAAAGAATGAAATAGTGATTTAAACGTTTCAGCAAAATCGAGGACTATGACCCCTTTCTTTTACTGATTCGCTTAATTCCGGACTTGTCCGTTTGAGAATGTGAAATGTTATTTTTGAAATACACAATTTTGCACTTTCAAGGAAACGATGAAGAGAATCAAACGATTTAGTAAAACACGTGGTATGGGACATGTGCGTTTGCTATTTCGGTTAATTTCGGACTCGTTAATTGAAATATGTGATGATTTTCGTGTGCTTTTTGAGCCACTATGATGGACCTTCGGGTCAAATACTAGTACTAGACCTTTGGGTCACTCCACGGACCTTCGGGTAATTTGTTGGGCGCCAAAAATTATGATGAGCACTTGGTAGGCTTCGGCCATTATGTGTTGCACGTGCGGCGTAGCTTAGACTCGCCATATGATGGGATCGATCCACTTTTATGATGTTGTCGAATTATCTGCAGGTAATTAGATATTTGTTGTTTCTGATTATCGTTTTTGATAATCAGATATTTGTTGTTTCTGATTATCGCTTGAGTTAATTAGATATTTGATGTTTCTGATTATCGTTTTTGATAATCGGATATTTGTTGTTTCTGGTTATCGCTTGTAATAATTAGATATTTGATTTTTCTGATTATCGTTTTTGATAATCGGATATTTATTGTTTTTGATTATCGCTTGTGATAATTAGATATTTGTTGTTTCTGATTATCGTTTTCGGTAATCGGATATTTGTTGTTTCTGATTATCGCTTGTGATAATTAGATATTTGATGTTTCTGATTATCGTTTTTGATAATCGGATATTTGTTGTTTCTGATTATCGCTTGTGATAATTAGATATTTGTTGATTTCTTGAATTGAGATTTGATTATCGTTTTTGATAATTGAGTATTTATTGAATTGAGATTCGATTATCGTTTTTGATAATTGAATATTTGTTGAATTGACATTTGATTATCGTTTTTGATAATCGAATATTTGTTGATTTGAAATTCGATTATCGTTTGAGATATTTGAATATTTGTTAATTTGAAATTCGATTATCGTTTGAGGTAATTGAATATTTGTTGGTTTGAAATTCGATTATCGTTTGAGATAATTGAATATTTGTTGATTTGAAATTCGATTATCGTTTAAGATAATTGTATATTTATTGAAATTGAGATTCGATTATCGTTTCTGATAATTGAATATTTGTTGAATTGAAATTTGATTATCGTTTTTGATAATCGAACATTTGCTGATTTAAGATTCGATTATCGTTTTTGATAATTGAATATTTGTTGAATTGAAATTTGATTATCGTTTTTGATAATCGAACATTTGCTGATTTAAGATTCGATTATCGTTTTTGATAATTGAATATTTGTTGAATTGAGATTCGATTATCGTTTTTGATAATTGAATATTTGTTGAATTGAAATTTGATTATCGTTTTTGATAATCGAACATTTGCTGATTTAAGATTCGATTATCGTTTTTGATAATTGAATATTTGTTGAATTGAAATTTGATTATCGTTTTTGATAATCGAACATTTGCTGATTTAAGATTCGATTATCGTTTTTGATAATTGAATATTTGTTGAAGTGAGATTCGATTATCGTTTTTGATAATTGAATATTTCTTGAACTGAGATTCGATTATCGTTTTTGATAATCGAACATTTGTTGAATTGAAATTTGATTATCGTTTTTGATAATCGAACATTTGCTTATTTAAGATTCGATTATCGTTTTTTGATAATTGAATATTTATTGAATTGAAATTCGATTACCGTTTTTTATAATTGAATATTTGTTGAATTGAAATTTGATTATCGTTTTTGATAATCGAACATTTGCTGATTTAAGATTCGATTATCGTTTTTGATAATTGAATATTTGTTGAATTGAGATTCGATTATCGTTTTTGATAATTGAATACTTGTTGAATTGAAATTTGATTATCGTTTTTGATAACTGAACATTTGCTGATTTAAGATTCGATTATCGTTTTTGATAATTGAATATTTGTTAAATTGAGATTTGATTATCGTTTTTGATAATTGAATATTGTTGATAATTGCATTTATTCAGTTTTGTTGTTTTCTGATTATCTATTTGATAGTTAGATTTTGTTGAGAATTTGTGAATTTCTTTTATGAAATTAAAACATTCCTTTGACGTTTGTATTCCCGACTTTATTTTTCTAGCTTAACCAGATTATGTTAGAAAAATAATTGTTATTGACGACTTTATGTATGAAAATTGCGTGGACGCAATTTTTATAAGGAGGGGAGTCTGTAACAACTCGGGGTTTTGCCCAATTTACAATCGTCATTAAACGATTATCGTGCTAGTTAATTGCAAATTAAAGTTTTCAATCGAGTCGAAAATTCTTGTGTAATTCGTTAAAAGGTTATGCGGGCTTTCAATTTAATTTTGGCCCACGTTCTTTTGTTTTGGAGCTGTGCTTATTAACAAAGGCAAGTGACCGTTCCTCCATTCCCCGTTATCCACTTCGCAACCCTAAATGAAAGAATATGAAATAAAACGAAAATGGCGGCTGCCTGCCATTCTCCTCGTTCGTCCTCCTTTCGAAAATTAAGGCGTTGCTGCCGATTAGGATGCTCGTTCAAATCGAACGCTTCGACTCTAGTAGATCGATCGAACGTGAACCTTGTTTTGGCGATCGACGCTTCTTCTTTGCTCACGGCTCCTTCGAATAGCTCCAATCAAAGGTGAGTGATTTTATTCACTCACATCTTCTGATTCATACTTGAGTTCGTATAAAATAATACTTGTGACTGGTTCATTTTTATGGCTTTGATGATTTTGAAATGTTCGAACTCCTTTTGCCATTACGGCTTGACTTTCAATTTGACTTCGATCTTGATGTGAATTCATCTGGAAATTTGCATTGTTTTGTTTTGATTTCGTGATAACTTCGGTTTTGAATTCAGATTGAAACCGGTAAGTATTGCTTGTGACCTGGTGTTTGAAGTTGTTAACTGATTGCGTTAGCCATTCTATTTCGTTTGGATGTTGATGATTTCACTGGATTTTTCCAATTCACATGATTTTTATACTGTGACTTGGTTCGATTCCTTAAATATTTAACTTCGGCCATGTTTGGTTAGAAATTCATGGCCACCATGGTCTATTTGCATTTGACTTTGATCACAAATTTTTTTTGTATATGTGTTTCCATAATTTACCGTTCCATGATTGTTGATATTGTTCGAGCTTGCCTTTGTGTTGTTGAATTTGAATCTGGTTCGCATTGAGTATGTTATGCACCTTGTAATTATATCTTGGTTCTGGAATTTTTTGTGATCTTGTTGAGCTTATTGCACTTCATGCTAGCATTGGCTAGTCTCGACTTCCTTCTGGTAGTCGTTGTTTTGTGTTGCACCATCCACACTGCATTTTTGATGTTCACCTGACATCACTTGTTTAAATGCAGTAGCGCTCCTTGTATTCTGATTTATCTACCTTTGATGTTGAGTTCTGTGCTGCTGCATTGAGTTGTAGGGTTGACATAGTTGGAGTGTACATTCATGTATTTCTTCCATCATGTGGTCTGAATCTGCTTTGAACACACTACTGGTTTCATTGGGTTATTTTGCACTGGGGTTTGGTTGACTCTTGCATTTCTTTTGCTATGTTGGTTCATGTGTAAGTATGTGTCATTGCCTTGTGCACTGATGCTTACTGACATGTTGGAGTTGAGAACTTTTGTGTTGTTTTGAGTTTTCTGTTGCATTATTTCTGGACTTCCTCTGATTCATTTCATGTTTGTACCATTGCCCTTGTGTCCATGTGGTGACTGCAGTTCTTGTTGTAGTTTTCCTTGGAATACAGGTGGGGCTGCAGTTTCATTTTATATAAAGTTTTGTACTTATGGAAGTGTGCAGTCTTGAGTGTTTGGAAATTTTGCACTTGTTGTAGTCTTCCTGCACTTGGATTCTGGTATCATTCTTTGAGAAAATTTGCATTTCCATTGTTGACTTTGTTTGTTGCCTAGTCGACGTGTGTATATGTATTTTGTGATCATAGTATTCATGTATATATGGAGTTCAGGTGGTCCAGGTTGTAAATCATATTGATTGAGTTGCTGTCATTCGCTATTGGCACTGACTTCATCATGTCCGCACTTGTATTGGCCACTGTTGAATTCATGTGTACATCACTTGTTTGCCTCCTTTATTTCCTGTTCATTTGATATTGGGTTGGTGGCTGCCTTAAGTTGTTTTCATGTTTGACTGAACTTGATTTATATTTTCTTTGAGCATACTTTGGGTTTGATGTGCACTGCACCTTAGGTGTGCTTGTATCTGAGTTTTTTGTTGCAGTTGCCCTTGTATCCTTGTGGTAGCTGTAGTCTAGATTGGGTCGTGCATTGCACTAACCCCTGTATTCATTTCATTTTGATTCACTGAGCTTTCGTGTAATTCATCACTGTAGTGGCGAGCCAGTACACGCGTGTGTGTGCTGCAGCCCTACAGAAGTGACGTTTTTATTGATGATTCAATTGTTGTACTGTTTCGTTTATTCAATTCAATATGTTTGGAATTGGATTTTTGATTGCTTTAATCTGACGATTTTGTTGTTATCTAATTATCAATTTGATAACTAGATTATGAGTTTCTAATTATTTATCAAATAATTAGATTTTGTTGTTAATTGCCGTTTAGGAAATTCTGATGTTTTTAAATTATCTTCATCGATATTCTTTTCACTTATCTTTGTTGATGACTTGAATCTGCTGATTTGTTGTTTAACACTGTTGAGTGTTATATTTACCGTTATCTGATTTCTTTACTAAAGGGGCCAGATAGACGAGATTTACTTTTACTGTCGTCTAATCTTTATTTTATTATTATTGCTTCTGTGCATTAATAACTGAGTTTGAATTAGGCTGACCCGTGTATTATTTTCTTTTGAATGTAATACTCGGGTCAGACCGAGTATTTACAGGTTGTTGATATCTTACTTTGGGTTGCTGCTTGAGCTATGAAGTCTATTCATATCTTTTGAAGTAGTCGTCGTCATTTATAGTAGTCAGTTCATTAGTATAGGAAGATATGTATTCATGTATATTAATCACGATAATGTACTTGTGTACATAACTTCCTGAGTAGACAGTTGTAGTTGTATCATATGTATTGTATCATCTGTATTGTAACTGACATCAGTTATATATATATATATATATATATATATATATATATATAAGACTTTCTTTTTATCTGTGTTGTTATTATATATGTTGTCCTAAACTATTATGAACCATCGTAGTTCGTTTTATACTTGAATTGGGTATGTCGATGAGAGTAAACAAGTCAGAGATGAAAATTAAAAATATATACCACTCCTATCGAAATAACCAATACTAGTGTAAGGCCTAACTACGGATGGTCGCTCCTATCCAGCCTTATTCTTCGTGATAAAAGACAGTATTTCTTTTAATACTCTTTGTTATTGTGAGCATAATGGTGGGGCGTCACAGAATTCATCATTACGGTTATGCGACTCAAAGGTGTAAATTCAGTCAGCAATTAATATTGAAAAATTGAAATATTAACGTTCACATGCCATTTGGCTGGTGGTGCGATATTTTGGCTAAATTCATCGCTTATACATCTTTTGGTAAAATGCAATTTCTATTTATTATAAGCGATACCTAATAGCGACAATTATTTACACAAATTCTCTTCATCAAAACTATATCACTTTGGATTTATGGAATTTGGTAATGGTCAAAATTTCAATATCATCCACATTCAACTTTATCGTCCAAACACATATCTTTAGCTCAATAACAACAATTATTATTAACTGAAATGCTTTGGCCAAAGACTTTGACTTTATGTTGACTTGAGTTGACCATGATACTAACCCCATATAACTGAGGAGATGAATCCTCTCTTGAATAGCGCTTCACTTCCAATATTTCCAGTCGACCCAACTATAGTCACTTAATGGAATGCTATGCTATGATTTGACTATAATCAAAGCGGAGCTTTCATATTGAAGGTCCACAATGCTCTCAAGTCGAGAGAACTATGTAAATCAGTCACATCGATATTTTGTGTTTGACCTTAGCTATTTAACAAACAGAAAACTATTGAGTGAGTCGTTCCATAGTGTTCCAATAACTATCAATACATAACCCTCAGATGCCCCCAGAAGTCATGAGTAATACAATGCCAACATTCAGAGAGCGTTACATAATCTAGTCTCAACGAATACATCGATATCCAGTCTCAACGCATCTTGGTTAGGAACATTTAAAATGGTATATTTGTTTTATTGTGATAAATTACTCACGGTTACAATATTTTGTAACTAATATCACAAAATATGCCATTTATGGATTTTATATTAATATACTTTTAGTTAAAATTAATTAATTAATATAAAAACATTATATCAAGTATACAATAGAAAGAAACACCTTTATTATGAACAAGATTGTTTGACGAAATAGATATATGTAACAAACATAATTACCCCTAGGACATACTCTTCTATCACCTTAGTATGCACAACGACGAGAATGTGATACTACATTGATGATTGATTCTGACGAGAAGGTGGGTATGGATACTGGTGGGGATAGTATCTTAGTCCAAAGGAGGACTATGGTACTTATATACACACACACACACACACATACGTAGTTATTATCAACTTTGAGTAGATGAGATGTATGGTAAGCGTATGTGGAGTCGAGATGGCTAAGTAAAATAAAACAACATAACATGTAATGGAAGGCAATCAACATAAACTAATGCTATGTAGAAAGTATGTAATTTACTACTCACTAGATTGTTTTTTGACCCTTACCCATTACAACCTATAGGATAACTTTAGACGGATAGGTACTAGTATAAAATGTAAACGGTTGAAGGATAGATTTCCTTAGCATGCTCGGCACTAATAAGGACACTAGATGTTGGAGTCAAACTTGGTTAGTAACTACATTTTTTTCATACTTTACTATTAAACCGTGAGTTTATTACAATAGTGCACTATACATTCCTTCTATTTGCAGGATAACAAAAACCTGATTCGTACTTTGGTGGACTTGAGTTTTCGATTTAGCAAAAATTTGGGCCAGTAAGGTGCGAGTTGTTACTTTTGGTATCAGAGCATAGGTTAGTTGATCTTAAGAATTATTAAATGTTGAGCGAACATATTTTTATTTTACCTAAAGTTATATGTATATTATACGCCAAATCCTATAATTTCGACTATAGGTAGTTGTAACCGTACTCTGAAAAGATGGATAAGTCGACTGTGAGTTGGAATAATGGAATAAGTTGAAGATGTACACCTATCCGATTACCCCATGGGAAATAGGTCGTATGGAAAGGCGTTGAGTTAAGAAGAGCATGAGTGCAACATGAGGAAGGTCCCTTAAGCTAGTGTTGGAACTGGGCCAGCCAGCAGTGGAAGAAATGGATGATTTTTAAATTTTTTACCATTTTGGATCATTAACGGGCCAATAAAGTCTAAATACATTTAGATCTTATCCAAATTTCTTTTAAAAAAATTATTTATTTTATTTAAATTGTTAACTTAGAGATTTGAATGTAACTTAATTTATAATATTATAATGGATATATAAAATACATCCATTTGTGTAAATATATAAATAGTGCTAGTATAAGAAATTAAAACATATAAAATGAATTTAGAAAATGAAACCTTTTATTTCCTTCTCTTACCCTATGAATAAATACAAGAAGATATGTCAAAATATGAAGAGGAAGAAACCTTTCATTTCCATCCCTCTTTAATTGAATTTGTTAATATATTAAACAACATTAATTAAGGGGAAATTTCGTTTTATCAATGTAAATCTGAATTAATTAAGTGTAAGATATGAAAAGTGTGAACATATCAAATATATTCATGCTTTAATTTGTATGACCAATGTAATGACCCAGTTTTCTAGTCATTTGAATTTAGAATATTTAATTGATTTTGAATATCGAAAAGTAAATTTAACAAGTTAAGTCATTTAAATAATTGAATCTGTAATCTAATGTGAATAGAAATGATTTCTAAAGTTGAATTAAATTCTGTTTGAATTAGAATGGAGTTAGAGAACTTTATATTAAAAGTGAATAAACAGAAATTGAAAATTTTATAATTTAATTTGACGAGTAAAAATAGTCATTGGAGACACTATCTTAGAATTGGATGAAATCAGTATCATTGGATTCGTAATAGTATATTTTTGTAGAATTCAAATTTTCATGTCAATTGGACTTACGGGTTGGTCGTGCGAATTAGAAATGCTTAGAATTTTATTAAGGTTTAAATTAAAATAATTGAATTTGAAACTCTATCTTTCAAATACTTTTGAATTAGCTCTCGATATGTGTTCCATTACGTTCGTAATAGGGGTATAACATATAGAACGCCGAACGGTACGCTTCGTTTGGAGTTGGAATTAGTTCGGGTGAATAGTGTTTTAAACTGGCCTATATAAAGGACTCCACTCACGCCTCATTACAATATTGAAACCCTAGCCCTAACTATTCACAGCCGTCACCATATCTTGAACGGCCAAAAATGCGCCGACTTCCTCTTCCAGTAACTCACAATTCGTTCATCATTACCTCTCGACCCCTAAATGAGAGTTGTAGAGCACATTGACCTCTTCACATCCAATGATCAAGATAAAAATTAGCAAGGCAGATCGGCGGCAAAGCACACTTGAACGGCATACGTTCAACCGTCGAATTCTGGCAGTCAAAAGCCTTAGCAAGGGTGGCACCATAGGCTTCGGAGGTAGTGGAGTCTGGGATGCCTACGGTGAAGTCGAGATGAACTCTGGTTGGCCAAAGAGCAAATGGAGATCGATTGTAGATGGCGGCTGCTCGAAGGTTTCCGAAACGAGAGAAGGAAGAAAGGAAAGGAAAAGGGATGGCCAGAATTTTATTCTCCAGAACCAACGGTGCAGAATTTAACAAGGGTAAACAAAAAAAGAATTTGAAAATTATATAGTTTAAAATTCGTGTAATATTATTAATAGCATAAGTTTTTCATACGAGATCCGATTCGAGTGAAACAAGTTCTGTTGCACTCTTTATCGAAGATACTACGCATAGGAATTGGATTGGAGTAATTTGGAGCTCATGGGATTTTTGGGTAAAATTAGACGCTCTTTTAATTTTTCCAAATAAAACCCTGCAATGACGACTGTAAGCAAGTGAGTAAAACTTACTCTCTCTGCCCTGCTTATATTTTTATATAAATGGAAGTAAATTTATTTTATGCTATGTGATGATTGTTTGGATGTTATGGTATATTATTAGTAGTTGGATATATTCCTGTATGTCGGAGTAGATGAGACCCTATACGTTCTAGTGTATGAGCGGATGACCCTTTGTACGCGCGTCTGCCTCGAATTGTACATATTCTCACATATGTGTATTTGTTGCAGGTTACAGGTTGGAAGGATCCAACTGGATTCCTCAGCGTTGTAGATATTTATTTACACATACTGTTAGATATGTTGCACGATGTGATGTTTGATGTGACGGATTCCAAGTTTGATATTACTGATGTGAATCCCCTTGTTTAGCGCTTTTGCAGAATAAGGCCATACTTTTAGGAATTTAAAATATTAAAATGATGATTTCAATTTAAAAAAGATTTCAAAGTGATTTTGAATATATATATATATATATATATATATATATATATATATATATATATATTTATAATTTTTGAATTATTAAAGAAATTAATTTATTTTAAAAGAATAAAAAGTTATAATTTTTATGTTATAAAAATTATGGTTTTGTGAAATATACTTAAATACAATTTTTGAAATATGTAGTTAATTATTTTGTAAAATAAGTTAAATTGAGAATTTTGAACTTATTATAAATGGTTAATATATAAGATTTATAAAATTGATATTTTATAAATAAAAGTAATGGAATTATAAGGTTTATAAGTATTAAAATGAAAGTTTATAAAGGAATGCTATTAATATAGAGATTTAATGAAACTAATTTTTATAATAGTGTTTTATAAATATTAGAAATGGATATAATTAATTTGTAAATGGATTTGCAATTGAAATTTAGAAATGAATTTATAATGGACTGTATAAACAATAAGATTAGAAAAGAATGAATTTGGAAATAAAGAGATTTATAAGTAAATGAATTTCAATGGGATTTTGTCATATAAATGAGATAAACGGGAAATTGGTTAGTAAAGGAATTTTAAAAATGGAAGTTTTTATAAAATAGAAAAGTGAATTATAAACACTGTTTTATAAATGAGAAGATGAGCTAAATATGGATTTTTATAAAAGGAAATATATTCATGTTTTTAAAGTGAAAATTCCTTAAAAAGAATGTTTTGGAAATCGATATCTTAAAATGGAGTTTAAATGGTCTGAAAATATAATAAGTTATGAATTCACTTATTTTTAAAATAAGTTTATGAAATGTTTTCCAAATATTGAAATGGTTTTGGAATTATATCCTTTTAAAGATAATTTGAAGTAATAAATTTGGAAAAGTGATTTAATTGACAAAAGATTAATAAATCAGGCCTAGTGACTGTTTAAGTGTTAAATTATATTTTGGCATTTTAATTTCTCGACTTGATGTGGAAACTATTTAGTCGTACACTTAGTACGTAGCCATCTGTGTAGGCTTGATTATCATTTGGTGTAAAGGATGTTGATTCGAGTAATGCAGAGTGATTACTCCTATATACCGAGCTTTCTTCTTGGCCGAAGGATAGCAAGTTGAAAGTTGAAAACGTTAAAAGTCTATAAGACTTGGTTTATGTAAGAGGTTGAGTAATGCTTTTGCATCGTTGGTGCGATTCGGACCAACCTATATCCGACGACTGTGTTGGTTTGTTGATGATATTGATATTTTGGATTTTCATAGTGAAGGACTGCTTGTTGATCGTTTGTGTTAAAATCCCAATGTACATATAGTAGCAGTAGTCTCTTTGTTATGAAATATCCAATGCAAGAACTATTCGGTACTAATCCTAGGGATTTTCCGATAGGATGTTGTAGGAAAGTACCTTCGGTTTGTCTTGTTCCTGGACAACTTGTATGTATGGATGTTTAACAGTGCATTTTCTAAGAGAAATTGGTTTTTACAAACATACATATGTGGTGGCGGAGAAGGCAATTTCTCTTATCTTAACACCCTTCTTGAGACGTATGATCTTAAGGGCTGCATTTTTGTGGAAGGCAATTAGTAATCAACGGTAATGGCAGTGTGGCATTCAAAGATGATGTGATATGTGATATGCGAAAGGTATTTGATACTTATTTTAGTCTCACACCCCAGGAAATGACTAATACTGGGTAGAAGCAAGAAGGCTAAGTTGGCTCCCATTAGGAGATGTCACCATCATTCTAGATTAACTTTACACATGTCTAAGTATGTGGTGAATGTGTGACCCGGGTATTTATTAAAGGTCGGTGATGACCAGGGTGATGAGATATTCAGTACTATCCAGGAACGGTAGGCCGATGCTGCATTGGTTTAAGCGGGCAGTATCTACTCCATAGGTGCATCACTCTAGCGGTGTACTATACGGAAGGTAGTCTCTTACCTAGTCATTTGTATGGAATCCAATATCCATTACGTGCCTGCCATTTTGTTTGTAAACCAATTATGCTGAAATTTAATAATGTAACAATTTCAGCCATGGTTAATTATTATTTGTGCAATAGACACTATTATAATATAAGAGAATTTGTTATGAAATGTTTTGGTTATCGTATAGGGAAAACCCGTTATATGTGGACGTGGTCATACAAGATACTTTGTTGTTTAGAAAAGAAAGTTTGGTAATCTTAAAACCTTTTTTGTCATGCTGGTTTGCTAGACTGATCCGGGCATTCTTCCCTTTCAGTGTCGGGTAAGACCGAGTATATTTACAGGTTCAGATATGGTGCTTTTGGAGCTTCAATAGACGAGCTGAAGATGTAACATACACGATTTTTCGTTGCCGAAAAACCGAATAGTTAGGGTTTAAGAAAGAAGAAAAGAAAAAGAAAGAGAGAAAAGATAGAAAATAGAGAGAAAGGAAAACAGAAAATAGAACGGAACAGAAAACAGCAGAACAACATCAGAATCTCACAATTCGCAGCGGAACAACATATAATAGATAAATGAATAATCTTTAAACAAAGAACTATATCAGTTATTATATTACATTACATCATATCATCAGAGTGTACAACAACAAACAAACAACGGAAAAAGAAATACTATATACTAGTGATACGCCAATGCCATCCATCTTGCTTCCTGCAACTCCTGGATTCCAGAATATCCTGATAAACCTAACTCTCGACTGCCCGTGTGGAAATTGGTGGGCACCCAGAGTTTAGGAAGGAAAACAATAAACTCCGAGTCAGTCATGTGACTGGTGTGAGAATTCAAAACAGTTTATTTTTCTTTAAAGGTAAAAATAGAGGAATATTTTTAAAGTCAATTCGCAATGCTTTTAAAAATGAGACTACCATAAGGCCTCCCGCACACACACACAATGCAAACGCAGAATCGGAGGAGATTTCTCCTTATGATAGTCAAAGATGCTTGATACGTATTTAAAAGAACATTTGATATTATTACTAGTGCATAGTGTAGAGAAAATTTATTTCGAAAATAAAGATATAAATCTTAGCCGACATAGACATTTCGAACTATGCCTACTATAGCTACCATGTTCAATAGCGGGTTACCGCCATATTCCATGGCAGGTTATACAACTAAAACCGTACAAGGCTCGTATTTGAAGAATGGATTTTCCAAAAATCACTTTAGAAATCAAAATCGTTGTTTTTAAACTTCAAAAATTGGATTCGATGATGCAACACATCAATAGTCAATCACGACTTTCAAACATCATATATCATCCATGATAAACAATCAAATATCACAATATATGAAATCAAATAAATATTTGTGAGGAATCCAGTTGGATCCCTCCAACCTGTTTCCCTGCATCCACAGACATTAGCACAATACCAATTCCGTTTCAAGACGGAATATCGCGGTATATGGGATTTTATAAAATATTATCCGCTTACTAACGGCGCAATAGGGTCTCATCCGCTATACAATGCGGGAAATCAATCAACTACAATATATACATATGCCAATATATATATATTGCTATATACTAATATAATACCTATTCCACTTCAAGGTGGAATATCGCGGTATATGTGTGTAATAAATAACCTCCGCTTACTAACGGCGTATAGGGTCTATTCACATCCAATATATATATATATAACAATCATCATTCAAGCATTCAATCAACACAACTATCAATTTTAAATCTAACTATTTAAAATTTAAATAAATCCTTTAGAGTGAGAAGTTCTCACCTTTGCTTTTATTAGCAATCCATTTCCATCCTTGACTCGATTTCCTTGATTTATACCTTGTATAAATATTATGCACAATTTATTAATATTCGAACAGATCGAATAATAAATTTTTCATTTTATAATTTTAATTCATCGGTTTTGTTCTAAACCAATTCCTTTAATAATTTTATTCAACTACTATTTAATTTTAAAACTAAATTTTCTTTTTAATAAATTATTTTAACTAAAATAATTTATATATTTCAAAAATCTAATTTTTTAACAACTTCTTAACATTTAGACAAACTTCTATTTGATATTTAAATTAACAAGTGATTTTCTTTTAAACTAATTTTCTTCTTCTAATAAACTTATTTAACAAAAATTTAAATTTCCTTTTAAATCAAATTTATTTAACCAAGATTTTATTTTAACTAAAAATTAAATTTAATTAACCAAACTCTCTTTTAATAACTTAATCAATTATAAATTCAATTTTAACTAAAAATTTCTTTTTAGTAACTAAAATAGATAAAACAAATTAATTATCGTAATTATTGTTTATAACAACTTAACTAATCATTTTACTTTAAATTAATATCCTTATATCAATTTCTTTTAAATAATTTGTTTAACTAAAAATTTAAATTTTAAACTAAATTTACTTTAATAAATTATCTCACCAAAATAATTGATTTACCGGTTAAACAAATTTATTTACTATAACTATAAAATACAAATATGCATAGATTACCTTTTTCTGTAATATACATATATATTACATTTAATCTAAATGAATACTGCAATTTAAAATTTTTAATTAACTAAAAAAAATTATACCTCACTGTGAAGATCCCCAATCACGCGCGCACCACCAATCATCGCGAATGCTTCACCTTGCCCTAGCCCACGGCCACCATTGACGATCGCGACCCCCTGTCGCCTCACGCGTTTGCGCCCCACAGACACTCGCGCCACCTCACTCCATCGTCATCACCCCTCTAATCGCGTCGCTTGCTGCCACGCCATCCATTGAAGTCGCTGCCTTCATCATCGCCTACACGCGCGCCACTCCTCGTCGTCGCTGTTTACGCCGACCCCCCACTAACTCGCGCGCCGCCGCACATCACGCGCGACCCCCAGTCGCTTCATGCCGCGCGCACGCCTCTACGCGAGCAGTCACTCGCGCCCCTTGCTTTCTATGCCGAGATCGAAAGGGCTACGGCCATTAATTGTCTTCAATTGAGAGAGAGAGACGCGAAA
Source organism: Allium cepa (assembly GCA_030765085.1). Classification (NCBI taxonomy): domain Eukaryota; kingdom Viridiplantae; phylum Streptophyta; class Magnoliopsida; order Asparagales; family Amaryllidaceae; genus Allium; species Allium cepa. The sequence continues at coordinate 571,077,753 of CM060932.1, read as the reverse complement.
AGGACTTCGGTGTTTAAAATTTGATTTGGGGAGAAATAGTTTATGCGGCCATTATTTTCTTCTGAGATTTGAACGAACAGAAGGGGGAGGGGAACGAGATATTTAAGGTTGAACGAAGCATGCCTGCGCGATTCCTTCCATATTTTTTTTTTTGCGTGATACTCGGCTGAAACACAGGAGAAGACACGATTTTTTCTACGGGATCTTCTACGTGATTTTAGGCATGATTTTAGGATGATGCTGTTGACCAAATTTTAAATTTAAATTCCAAATTGAATTCGATTTAATTTCAATGCGTTTACTCAACGTACGCTCACATATCAACTCAGAAAATTACGAAATTTGAAATCCGATAATAATTCAATATTACGGACCCAATGGAACTGGTTTCGTCGAATTCCGAGACTGTGCCTCGGACGGCTATTTTTTTAAATATCGATTCAAACGATTAAAATTTCAAAACTGAACAATTCACTTTCAAATTCAATTCTGAAGCTTCAATTATCTTCAATATTATCAATATGAATTTTACAAGCCTTTGAAATATTTTTAGTTGGCTTAAAATTGAAGATTCAAATTATTATTCAACTTTCAATAGATTAAATTCTATAATTTAATCGCTAAATTCATTCTGATAATTTGAAATTCAATTCAAACCATCATTCAAATATTTAAAATTAATTAAATATTTTCAAATTAAATTGTTCAAAATTCTGGGTCGTTACAATCTTCCCCCCTTAAAAGAATTTCGTCCCGAAATTACAAGTTAAGAAGAATGCCCTTATCCCGTCTACTATTTTTCACAATCCAAATAGTTTTATCAACTTTCTAACCTAAATCTTTTTACTATAGATTCATTATCATTTCAACTAGCTTTCCAACTTCAATTATAGGTTCCAAACAGCATTGTTCTCCTAACAATTCAAATTTAATTTCAAATTCAAATTTCAAACTTTCAAAATTTCTCAAAAATTTTCTAACACCCTAAATTTTCGAAAAATTTCGCCAGCGTCTCTTTTGCGCGACTAGCTCAGTACGACTACAAAATGGCACCACGGCCCCTCAGAATCAAAAAGAAAAGAGAAAGCCAAGTGGCTGGAGAAGAAAATCATCAAATTTCATACTGAAATTCAAATACGTACCTTTTTGTCGAGCAATTTAAATTATCTTCAAAATCAAATTCCAATCCCTTTATAATACCTGTATAACCTGCTAGTAGTAGCATCCAAATCCAATATTCAAACCATTTTGCCAATTCCATTACAAAATTTCAATATATATGCTTCTTATACATTTTTACTTCACTATTGAAGTTACATATTCTTTTCTTATTCAATTTAACATTTCAATTTAATTCACAATTTCAATTTCATTCGAATTCAATTCTCAATTCTAAATATTGAATTCTAACGATTAACTTTCATTTACCAATTCATTTCAATTTCAATTTCCATATTCAATTCATCTCGAATTTACTTAATTATTAACAAAGGAAATTTCAATTTATTTCTTTTACTTACTTGAATTTATACACGAATTCAAATTTATTTTCAAATTTAGCTCAGGATTAAACTTTAATTTTAACCAATTCAAATTTCCAATTCATTAGTCCAAGAATTAATAATTTATCAAGTTAGTTTACTTGAATTCAATCCATTTTATTTCTTATTTAATTCCATATACTAACGATAATAATTTAATATTATTAACAACCATGCAACCATATACTATAATAATTCATAGAAAATCATTTCTTCTCTATACAAAAATAGTTTTGGGCAAAATTATCTTATTCACCCGATTCAAAAACAATTTTATATCCACTAACAAATACGCGCTCATATCTATTATTACACTCAACTCATTCTAGAGTACTGCTGACTCTATCTCTAATGAGTAACACCCAACAGAACCATGGTTGTCGCTTAACCATATGCTCTGATACCAAATGTAACATACACGTTTTTTCGTTGCCGAAAAACCGAATAGTTAGGGTTTAAGAAAGAAGAAAAGAAAAAGAAAGAGAGAAAAGATAGAAAATAGAGAGAAAGGAAAACAGAAAATAGAACGGAACAGAAAACAGCAGAACAACATCAGAATCTCACAATTCGCAGCGGAACAACATATAATAGATAAATGAATAATCTTTAAACAAAGAACTATATCAGTTATTACATTACATTACATCATATCATCAGAGTGTACAACAACAAACAAACAGCGGAAAAAGAAATACTATATACTAGTGATACGCCAATGCCATCCATCTTGCCTCCTGCAACTCCTGGATTCCAGAATATCCTGATAAACCAAACTCTCGACTGCCCGTGTGGAAATTGGTGGGCACCCAGAGTTTAGGAAGGAAAACAATAAACTCCGAGTCGGTCATGTAACTGGTGTGAGAATTCAAAACAGTTTATTTTTCTTTAAAGGTAAAAATAGAGGAATATTTTTAAAGTCAATTCGCAATGCTTTTAAAAATGAGACTACCATAAGGCCTCCCGCACACACACACAATGCAAACGCAGAATCGGAGGAGATTTCTCCTTATGATAGTCAAAGATGCTTGATACGTATTTAAAAGAACATTGATATTATTTCTAGTGCATAGTGTAGAGAAAATTTATTTCGAAAATAAAGATATAAATCTTAGCCGACATAGACATTTCGAACTATGCCTACTATAGCTACCATGTTCAATAGCGGGTTACCGCCATATTCCATGGCAGGTTATACAACTAAAACCGTACAAGGCTCGTATTTGAAGAATGGATTTTCCAAAAATCACTTTAGAAATCAAAATCGTTGTTTTTAAACTTCAAAAATTGGATCCGATGATGCAACACATCAATAGTCAATCACGACTTTCAAACATCATATATCATCCATGATAAACAATCAAATATCACAATATATGAAATCAAATAAATATTTGTGAGGAATCCAGTTGGATCCCTCCAACCTGTTTCCCTGCATCCACAGACATTAGCACAATACCAATTCCGTTTCAAGACGGAATATCGCGGTATATGGGATTTTATAAAATATTATCCGCTTACTAACGGCGCAATAGGGTCTCATCCGCTATACAATGCGGGAAATCAATCAACTACAATATATACATATGCCAATATATATATATATATTGCTATATACTAATATAATACCTATTCCACTTCAAGGTGGAATATCGCGGTATATGTGTGTAATAAATAACCTCCGCTTACTAACGGCGTATAGGGTCTATTCACATCCAATATATATATATATAACAATCATCATTCAAGCATTCAATCAACACAACTATCAATTTTAAATCTAACTATTTAAAATTTAAATAAATCCTTTAGAGTGAGAAGTTCTCACCTTTGCTTTTATTAGCAATCCATTTCCATCCTTGACTCGATTTCCTTGATTTATACCTTGTATAAATATTATGCACAATTTATTAATATTCGAACAGATCGAATAATAAATTTTTCATTTTATAATTTTAATTCATCGGTTTTGTTCTAAACCAATTCCTTTAATAATTTTATTCAACTACTATTTAATTTTAAAACTAAATTTTCTTTTTAATAAATTATTTTAACTAAAATAATTTATATATTTCAAAAATCTAATTTTTTAACAACTTCTTAACATTTAGACAAACTTCTATTTGATATTTAAATTAACAAATGATTTTCTTTTAAACTAATTTTCTTCTTTTAATAAATTTATTTAACAAAAATTTAAATTTCCTTTTAAATCAAATTTATTTAACCAAGATTTTATTTTAACTAAAAATTAAATTTAATTAACCAAACTCTCTTTTAATAACTTAATCAATTATAAATTCAATTTTAACTAAAAATTTCTTTTTAGTAACTAAAATAGATAAAACAAATTAATGATCGTAACTATTGTTTATAACAACTTAACTAATCATTTTACTTTAAATTAATATCCTTATATCAATTTCTTTTAAATAATTTGTTTAACTAAAAAATTTAAATTTTAAACTAAATTTACTTTAATAAATTATCTCACCAAAATAATTGATTTACCAGTTAAACAAATTTCTTTACTATAACTATAAATTAAAAATATGCATAGATTACCTTTTTCTGTAATATACATATATATTACATTTAATTCAAATGAATACTGCAATTTAAAATTTTTAATTAACTAAAAAAAAATTATACCTCACTGTGAAGATCCCCAATCACGCGCGCACCACCAATCATCGCGAATGCTTCACCTTGCCCTAGCCCACGGCCACCATTGACGATCGCGACCCCCTGTCGCCTTCATGCGTTCGCGCCCCACAGACACTCGCTCCACCTCACTCCATCGTCATCGCCCCTCTAATCGCGTCGCTTGCTGCCACGCCATCCATTGAAGTCGTTGCCTTCATCATCGCCTACACGCGCGCCACTCCTCGTCGTCGCTGTTTACGCCGACCCCCCACTGACTCGCGCGCCGCCGCACATCACGCGCGACCCCCAGTCGCTTCATGACGCGCGCACGCCTCTACGCGAGCAGTCACTCGCGCCTCCTTGCTTTCTATGCCGAGATCGAAAGGGCTACGGCCATTAATTGTCTTCAATTGAGAGAGAGAGACGCAAAAAGGACTTCGGTGATTAAAATTTGATTTGGGGAGAAATAGTTTATGCGGCCATTATTTTCTTCTGAGATTTGAACAAACAGAAGGGGGAGGGGAACGAGATATTTAAGGTTGAACGAAGCATGCCTGCGCGATTCCTTCCATATTTTTTTTTTGCGTGATACTCGGCTGAAACAAAGGAGAAGACACGATTTTTTCTACGGGATCTTTTGCGTGATTTTAGGCATGATTTTAGGATGATGCTGTTGACCAAATTTTAAATTTAAATTCCAAATTGAATTCGATTTAATTTCAATGCGTTTACTCAACGTACGCTCACATATCAACTCAGAAAATTACGAAATTTGAAATCCGATAATAATTCAATATTACGGACCCAATGGAACTGGTTTCGTCGAATTCCGAGACTGTGCCTCGGACGGCTATTTTTAAATATCGATTCAAACGATTAAAATTTCAAAACTGAACAATTCACTTTCAAATTCAATTCTGAAGCTTCAATTATCTTCAATATTATCAATATGAATTTTACAAGCCTTTGAAATATTTTTAATTGGCTTAAAATTGAAGATTCAAATTATTATTCAACTTTCAATATATTAAATTCTATAATTTAATCGCTAAATTCATTCTGATAATTTGAAATTCAATTCAAACCATCATTCAAATATTTAAAATTAATTAAATATTTTCAAATTAAATTGTTCAAAATTCTGGGTCGTTACAGAAGATCTTCATGTCATGTACACGTATTTGTTTATTTTCTGCTGCATTGTTGTTGTAGATTATCAGCATTTGTAAGGATAGGTTTTTATAACTATCCAAGCCGATAATTATTTATTTGTGTACTCTGATTGATGTATGTATATTATAGTTTTTCTTTTGTAAAGATTACTCATCTATATTATATGTTATTCCGCTGCGATGTGAGATTCTGTATTGTTTTTATTCTGTTTCTCTCTTCTTCTTCTTCTTCTATTCTCTTATTCTCTCTTCTTTCTTTCTTCTCACCCTCAGGACATGTGTGGTTTATTGTCAATTCAAAGGGTATGGATTTTCAGATCGTTACATCATGGTTTAAGAGGTTTGGATTTAGTGATAAACCTAGGATTTGATGGTACTCATTGTAGATATGGCTATTAATACCATAGAATGAGTTTGATCCTATATATATAAGTTCATATTTGTTAGTGATATAAAATTATTTTATATTGAGTTGTTTGGGTTGTTAGTTTGAATTTTGGGTTCTGGTCGATGCATTTAGCTAACATCATCTGTTGGGACTCTAAACATTTGAGCAAGCAAACTAACACAATATTGTTTTTAAATTGGGTAAATGAAATAACTTTACCTTGATTATATTTTCGATACAAAGAATAGTTTTTCAGAAAATATTATAGTTAGATGATTTGTTGGTTGTTAATGAATGGTAATATATGATTATTATCATTTGTTATTTGTTGTGTCTAAATAAAAGTTGTTATCATTATCAATCTAAATGAAGATAAATAAAATTTAAATAAACGTATATAAGAAAAGTGAAATAAGATAAGTTATGTAAGTATAAGTTTATAAATGTAATTTATAAATAGAAGGATTTAAAAGAAATAAAAAGCACTGAATTCACTAAGGTCATTGGAAAATAATTAGGGTGGTGACTGCAGCTTCATCAGTATTCATTTTCGAGTTTCTAAGTGATGAATTTGCTGCCTTAATAATTTACTAACGAAGTTTATATTTTTTTGATAAAACAAGTTTTGATTTTTAAATCCAAAGTACGATTTGATTGATATGAGAAAATAAGTTTATGAATTTATAAATTGAAAAGGGTATGTATAAGAAAATGAAATTTTAAACTAAGACATGAAATTTAAATTTAACTTAAGAAAAGTTAAATAAAAGTTGAATTGAATTTGAAATGAATTAGATAGATATATGAAATGAATCAGATAAAAGTGAATATAAACTTAAGCTGTAAGGTGATTATATAACAGTGAATTGAAATTATAGAATGGTGTAAACTTAAGTAAATATTCATGAAATTTTAGGTAACTAAGTTTGTATAACTTATAAATTTGAGGATAGTAAGTTAATTTTTTTCTATTTATTGAATATGAATGTTAAGAAATAAATCTGAATTTGAATTGTAAGTTGAATATTAAGTTAAGTCAAATAGAACGAAATGTTGTGAAGGAATTTAACTTAAGTAAAACTAAATAAAGTTGATTTTGATATTCAAAATGAATCAATGAAATGAAGTAATGAAATGAATAATGATCATGAGTTATGAAATAAAATTCAACTTAAGTTGCAAAATGAATTGAATTGAACTAATGAAAATAAATTAGTTAATCGAATATGATTTGGATTGTTATTTGTTAAAATTGAATATAACTTATGTTAGGAAGTGATAATAGACATAAGAAGTGTTGTATAAAATTGTTAAAATTGATCATGAACTTAAGTAAAGAATTTTATGTAATGATTGTTAAGTGTTATTAGTATTAAATAAAATATACTAAGTAAATTGAATATGGAATGAGATGTTGCTAAACATGAATTGAATTTAAGTGAATATTAATAAGTGGAAGTTAATGAATGTAAATTAATTAAATGAGAATTAATTGAATGTGAACATAATGAATTTGAATTGAATGTAAATCAACCGAATATTGATATAATGAATGTTAATCAATTCGAAAGTGAACGTGAATAAAATTGAATGTTAATGATTTGGATGTAAATGAAAGGAATGTAATTTGGTTGAATGAAAACTAATTGAATATGAATAAGTGAATGTTAGTAAAATGAATTGAATAAGTTGAAAACAAATCAAATGAATGTTAATAAGAAAGAAAGTTATAAAGTTAAAACTATTAACATTGAAATGTATGTTGACTTGGTTATGACTTGAATCGATATTATTTGATTGGATGGTTTCTTTTGTTGCATGTGTTTTATTCGTATATATGGTTATTGTATAGTTATGTTATATGTTGATTATATTCTACTCATATGGTTTGTTGATTATTTATTAGGTGCAGTTGGCGTTTGCTTCAGATTTGGAGCTCGATTTGGCTTATATTAGCCATATATGCTCGCTAATAATATAAGGTACATATCTCTTGTTACATATTGTAATTTTACACTTTTTTCACTAAGGGGTGCCTCATCACTAAGATGAGATGTATATTTGTGATATTATATAGATTGTGATTTCATTTCAGATTGAATCGTGCAAAGGAGACCCTATGAAATTTTATGAAATTTAAATTTTTTTTGGGAAATTTGGAAAAAAATTTATGATAAAAATTTGATTTTTAAGTTATAACTTGAAATGGGATTTGTTGTTTTTTGAAATGATGTTAGTTTATTTATGGAATGGTATTAGTTAACAACTAAATATGAATTTGAAGATTTAGAAAAGTTTTTATAAAAGTTGTAACTAACCGATTTTGGAAAAGTTAAAAACATAAATGAATTTATTAGTCCATTTCAACTATTTGTTTTTGAAAAGTAAATGGGATTTGGGTATTTCTATTACTTAGTAATTTCGAAGACGAAATTCTTTTAAGGGGGCAAGTATGTAACGACCTTGGTTTTTAGTCATCTGAATTTAGAATATTTAATTGTTAAATATTGAAAAGTAAATTTAATAAGTTAAATTGTTAAATATTTGAATTTGGAATCTAATGCAAATAGAAATGATTTCTAAAGTTGAATTAAATTCTATTTGAATTTGAATGGAGTTAGAGAACTTTTAAAATTGAATTAAAAGTGAATAAACATAAATTGGAAATTTTATAATTTAATTTGACGAGTAAAAATAGTCATTCAGGACGCAGTCTCAGAAATGGACGAAACTAGTTTCATTGGATCCGTAATGGTGTATTTTTTTAGGATTCCAAATTACGTGTCGATTGGACTTACGGTTTGGTCGTGTGAATTAGAAACACCTATAAATTTATTTTGGTAATTTAAATTAAAATAATTCAATTTGAAACTCTATCTTCCAAATACTTTGGAATTAGCTCTTGATATGTGTTCCATTGCGTTCGAAGTAGGGGTATAACATATAGAATGCCAGACTATACGCTTCATTTGGAGTTCAAAATTAGTTCGGGTGAATAGTGTTGTAATGTGGCCTAAGGGACTCAACTCACCCCTCATTACACAATTAAAACCATAGCCCTAATTATTCACAACTGCCACCATATCTTAAACGGCCAGAACGCGCCGACTTCCTCCTCCAATAACTCACAATCCTAAATGAGAGTTGTAGATCACATCGACCTCTTCACATCAAACGGTCAAGATCGAAATTGGCAAGGCGGATCGATGACAAAGCTTAGTTAAATGACATACATTCAACCGTCGAAATCTGGTAATCGGAAGCCTTACCGAGGGCAGCACCATAGGTGTAGGAGGCAGGGGAGTCAAGCGCACCTACGCCCTGCCGTAAAGTCGAGATGAACTCCGGTTGGCGAGAGAGCAAATGACGATCGATTGTAGATGGCGGCTTTTCGAGGGTTTCTAGAATGGGAGAAGGAAGAAAGGAAAGGAAAATTAATGGCTAGAATTTTATTCTCCAGAACCAGTGATGCAAATTTAGCAAGGGTAAATAATAATAATAATAAAAAGAATTTGAAAATTATATAGTTTAAAGTTCATGTAATCTAATTAATAGCATAACTTTTTCATACAAAGTCCGATTCAAGTGAAACAAGTTGCGTTGAACTCATTACTGAAAATGCTATGCATAGGAATTGGATAGGAGTGGTTTGGAGCTCATAGGATTTTGTGTATAATTAGACGTCCAAATAAAACGCTGCAATGATGATTGGAAGCAAGTGAGTACTCTGGCCCACTTATATTTTTATATAAGTGGAAATAAATTTATTTTATGCCATGTGATGATTGTTTGGATTTATGCTATATTATTAGTAGTTGGAAATGTTCCTGCCAACTGAAGCGAGATGAGGCCCTATATATTTCCGTTTATGAGCGGATGACCCTTTGTAAGCGTATCTGCCTCGAAGCGGACATTGTACATATTTCCTCATATATGTATTTGTTGTAGGTTATAGGTTGGAGGAATCTAATTGGATTCCTTACCATTGTCGATTTTTATTTACACATATTGTTAGATATGTTGTACCATGTGATGTTTGATTTGATGGATACCATGTTTGCTATTATTGATGTGAATCCCTTATCTAGTGCTTTTGCAGCATTGGGCCATATTTTTGAAAATTTAAAATATTAAAATGATGATTTTGATTTAAAAAGGATATCAAAGTGATTTTGAAAATATATATGTTTAATAATTTTTGAATTGTAAAAGAAATTAATTTATTTTAAATGAATAAAAAGTTATAATTTTTATATTATAAAAATTATGGTTTTATGGAATATACTTTATTATGATTTTTGAAATATGGAACTAACCATTTTGTAAAATAAGTCAAACTGAGAATTTTGAACTTATTATAAATGGTTTATATATAAGATTCATTAAATTGATATTTTATAAATAAAAGTAATGAAATTATAAACGAATTTTATAAGTATTAAAATGAACGTTTATAAAGGAATGCTATTAATAAATAGATTTAATGAAATGGATTTTTATAAACAGTGTTTTATAAATATTAGAAATGGATTTATAAACAAATTTGTAAATGGATTTGCGATTGAAATTCAGAAATGAATTTATAATGGACTTCATAAATATTAAGATTAGAAAACAATGAATTTGTAATTAAAGAGATATATAAGTAAATGAACGTATAATGGGATTTTGTCATATAAATGAGATAAATGGGAAATTAGTTAATAAAAGAATTTTATAAATGGAAGTTTTTATAAAATAGAAATGTGAATTATAAAAACTGTTTTATAAATGTGAAATCAATTTATTTGATGAGCTAAATATGGGTTTTTATAAAAGGAAATATATTCATGTTTTGAAAGTGAAAAATCCGTAAAATGAATGTTTTGGAAAGTGATATTTTAAAATGGATTTTAAATGGTTTGAAAATACAATAAGTTATTAATTTACTTATTATTAAAATAAGTTTATGAAATGTTTTCCAAATATTGAAATGGTTTTGGAATTATATCCTTTTAAAGATAATTTGAAGTAATAAATTTGGAAAATTGATTTAATTAATAAAAGATTAATAAATCAGGCTTAGTGACTTTTTAAGTGTATATTTTGGCCATTGTAGTTTCTCGACATGATGTGGAAACTATTTAGTCGTACACTGTACATAACCATCTATGTAGGCTTGATTATCGTTTGGTGTGAAGGATGTTGATTCGAGTGGTGCAGAGTGATTACTCCAATCTACCGAGCTTCCTTCTTTGCTAAAGGATAGCAAGTTGAAAGTTGGTAATATGATAAATCTATGTGACTTGGTTTATGTATGAGGTTGAGTAACGCTTTTGCATTGTTGGTGCGAAGAGGCCAAGATCGGTTTATCCCACTTCGGACCAACTTATATGTGATGATTATGCAGGTTTGTTGATGATATTAATATTTAGCATTTTCATAGTGAAGGACTATCTCAATGTACATATAATAGCAGTAGTCTCTTCATTGTGAAATATCCAATATAAGGACTATAATCTACTAATCCTAGGGATTTCTCGATAGGATGTGGTAGGAAAGTACCTTTAGTTTGTCCATTTCCTGGAGAACTCATATGGATGGATGTCTGACAGTGCATTTTATGAGATTAAGTACATTGGGTTTTGCAAACATACATTTTTATTGCCCGAGAAGGCAACTTCTCTTTGCTTAACACCCTCCTTGAGACGTACGAGCTCAAGGGTTGTATTTTTGCAGAAGGCAAGTGTAGTTAATGGAAGTGGCAGTGTGGTATTCAAAGATGATGTGATATGTGATATGTGAAAGATGATCGATACCTCTTTTGGCTTCATACCCTAGGAAATGACAAAAACAGGGTAGATGCGGCAAGGCTAAGTGGGTCGCTCCCATTAGGAGATGTCATCATCCTTCTACATTTACTCTGCACATCTCTAAGTGTATGGTGAATGTATGACCTGAGTATCCGTAAAAGTCGGAAACGACCAGGGTGATGACATATTTGATACTATACAGGAAGGGGTAGGTCGGCCTGATGTTGGTTTAGGCGGATAGTATCTGCTCCCTAGTTGCATACCTCTAGGGGTATACTGTACGGAAGGTAGTCCTTTACCTAGTCATTTGTATGGAATACAATTTCCATTACGTGCCTGCCATTTTGTTTGTAAACCTATTTTGCTAGAATTTAATAATGTAACAACTTCAGCTATGATTAATTATTATTTTTGCAATAGACACTATTATAATGTAAGTGAATTTTTTGTAAAATGTTTTGGTTATCCTAAGGGTACATCTTTGTTTATGTGTGGACGTGATCTTACGAGATACCTTGTGTTTTAGAAAAGAAAGTTTGGTAATCTTAAAACTTTAAAATTCAGTTGACATATGTTTTTCTCACGCTGGTTTACCAGACTGATCCGGACACTCTTCCCTTTCGGTGCTTGGGTCAGATTGAGTATATTTACAGGTTCAGATTTAGTGCTTTTGGAGCCTCAGCAGATGAGTTGAAGATCTTCATGTCGTATACACATATTTGTTTATTTTCCGCTACATTGTTGTTGTAAATTATTAGCATTTGTGAGGACAGGTTGTTCTAACTATCCAGGCCAATAATTATATATTTGTGTACTCTGATTGATGTATGTATATTATAATTTCTCTTTTGTAAAGATTATTCATCTATATTTTATGTTATTTCGCTGTAATGTGAGATTCTATATTGTTTCGATTCTGTTTCTCTCTTCTTCTTCTCTTCTTCTCTCTCCATTCTTTCTTCTTAACCTCTCTCTCCTTTTTGATGACTTTCTATCATTCTGTGTTTTTTGGATCGTACATGTGTGGTTTATTGTCAATTCAAAGGGTACGGATTTGCGGGTCGTCGCAATAAAAATGCTAGACATAAAGTAAGTAAGATTGATTGTTGAAATAGGTAGGAATAAGTAAGAATAAATTGAATACAATCACATAAGGATCCAATAAGGTTGGTAATGAAAAAGTGGGATCATTGATTTATTCATTTTCCTTTAACAAATTCATTTAATACAACATTGTTTTACATGCAAGAAATATTATGATAAAATGACATAAACATCAACTAGTAATTAACATATATATGTAATTGTCTCACTTTTAGATTAAAAAGGGTTAAATAAAACTTTTGCAATTAAAGATACAAATATCTGAGTTTATATATACACAGATATATATTTACACAAGTATATATATGTAATATTAAACCAAAACTTCTTACTTAAAATTTCAATTTGACAGTTTACATTTCATTCTAAATTAACAACTTAAATTGAACTTTTAGCTTGGAAATGAAACAAGAGTTAAGAAATTTTACAAAACTATAAATCGAGGTGATATATATATATATATATATAGTTTAAAATTACATAAAAGTTCATTCAAAATTTTAGATCAAAACCTTTTATGCTTGCATGAACAATATTCAAAGTGATTGCATCTAATCATTAATCATGCAAGAATAGAAATCAATTTTAAAATAAGAATTAAATCACTACTCATTTGAGATTATGTGTGCAAATATTATAAAATATAATTCACTAGAAATTATTTATAATTATTGCAATGTAAAAGATAACAAATGTATATTTGAACAAAATGAACATAATATACATACTTTTAGTTGAGAAAGGGGTTATTAATTTTCATGTTACAATATAGTCAATACAAACATAAATAAATCACACAAATCCAAGCATATGAATAAAGAGAATATGTAAATTAATTATCTTGAAAATTTACCATCAAACCAGAACTTGTTTAATGAATCAAAAACTCATAGATTCTATGAATCGATCTGATTACCCAACGCCGTGAAGCACACCATGAAAATGAATTCCCCTTAGGATGTTGCCTAGAAGTCACACCTTAAATGATGATATCTCCTTATATCTTGAAGATCCTCATCCTACCCTTGCAAGAGATGGATGAACCACTTTTATAGTTTATTTTATATTTTTATTTGGAGTTAAAAGATTTTTGAAATTTTGATTTTTGTTTTCTACCATGAAAGGTTAGGTGGAAAGAAAGAAAAAGAATGAATGAGAAAAAATGAGTTGCACATATAAAATGAATTAGGGAGTATGTTTTATTTGAAAGAATGAAACCTTTCACGTTCTTTAAAAGAATGAGAAAAAATGAGTTGCACATATAAAATGAATTAGGGAGTATGTTTTATTTGAAAGAATGAAACCTTTCACATTCTTTAATTAAAACTTGCCTAATTAATTCCCTTAATTGTCTCTCACTCCAATCCTTTTTTTCACAGATATGTCATCAAATGACATAAAATTACCATAAGTCATGCCATCAAATGACATAAAATTTTCATAAATCATTTCATGCAATTATCTTTTATTTCAACTACATCGGTATCGTATATTAATGCTGCAACGCCCCGATATTTTCAATCATTCGCATCCATTATAAGTGTATAGGTAGACACTCATGCCGGAATTGAATTGCTCAAAATACCGCGTTGTAGATAAAACTTTGGCAAATCTCAGAATATACAGTAAATAAAATCACAGATTCACAGACACAGAGTAATAATAATGCGGCGGAAGTAAAAGAAATAGTAGTTCATGAAGCTACTATATAAAATATCAGAGTTATATAAAATACAACAGAAGAAATAAAGTACAAGAGAAGTCTCACTACATAGAAGTCTACTAATACAAGAGCTGAAAGGAACAACATACTGCAAAAGATAAAACTTGACAAGTAGATAATCTCCAGCGATTCCAATCTCCAGAAAGTGGAAATCTAAATCTGTGAATAACTCAGGCTAACCCGAGCGTAAATAAAAATACAAACACTCAAGTCAGGACATACATACTTATACAATGTAAACCAACTCAAGTGAACTGTAGAAAAGTACAAGTAACTTAAAGGATGCTTGGGACCGCCCATCCTCTAAGGATCCGTTAAACTATTTATTATATAGTAATATACGCTATATACAGTAGTGTCTAATCAGTAAAGTATAATCATATAGAAAATAGCGTTAAGGGGATGGTGAACCTTAACGCGGTCGGATCTTTAAAACCAAAATTGTAGTGGGCTCGATATAAGGATATGACATGGCACGCGAGGCAATGCCATGGTGGATACATCGTTTTCACTCCCAGATCGGTGGTGACGGCAAGCCAGCAGCTTCCGCCCACCTCGAGCAATACCCCCGAAACAAAGTGGCGCCATCGTATCGAATCACAAAAGTAATAGAATGGTTTTCAATTGAGCATGCCCGATGAAAGGGTGCGATCCTTTGTGTAGCCCGGTATAGCTCCTGTTTTAGTCATATATGCCAACTCACGGGAGTTGGGTCCACGTAATATACCTCGAGAACATCGCCACCATCCTACTTCATTCTGGAATCTCCACCGCGTACACAGTTGTTAAAGTGGTTTTCGGTATTGGCCGGCTATAAGACAATATCCGATCCCGGTCTCTTTAACAACCAATCGTTATTATAACCCGTGGTTATAACGTTTAAAACAATATTTTATACTTCAAATAAAATATCCCTTTCAATCCAAATATTTATCAAAATAAAGATTAAATCATTTCCAAAGCCATTTCAATATGTCAACATACCATATCTTTCAAATTCAAATATTTATCAAAATAAATATCAAGTCATTTCTAACCATTTCAATATATTAAATTATCATATCCTTTCAAAACTTCCTTTCAAATCATTTTATTATCACAATATCATATCTTTCAAAACTTCATTTTTAAATCATCGTATCTTTCTAAAGCTTCATTTCAAAACATTTAATATATATCAAAATATCATATCTTTCCAAAACTTCATTTCAAAACATTTAATATATATCAAAATATCATATCTTTCCAAAACTACATTTCAAAGCATTTAATATATATCAAAATATCATATCCTTCCAAAGCTTCATTTCAAAACATTTAATATATATCAAAATATCATATCTTTCCAAAGCTTCATTTCAAAACATCATAAAGTTCAAATCCAAATATTCAACTTTAAATACCATTTAAATTCAAAGATATAATTCATTTATTATCATTCCAAATAACCTTCTATGTAGCTTATATTTTAATCAAAATAATTCATTTAAACCATTTAAAATTTAAGTTTATATACTTTCAATCAAGTATTCAATTTCCAAAGTTTTAAACCATTATGAGTTCATTTACTAAGTTAAAACCATAAACATTGAAAATTTCAACCTTTTACAGCATTCAGAAAAAGGTGCTGAAAGTTATACTTGAAAACATTTCAATTTAAACCATTTAAACATTATAAAAATCATATTTTAACATTCAAAGATGTTCATTAAAATACTCTTTTAATTAATGATTTTTATAAAGCAACATTTATAATTAAATCCAATTTCACAAATCCACTTAATAAATTCAAGTGTAAACTTCTCTATTTCTACAGTTAACACATTATTAACATTTACATTTTTCAAATTATCATTTCACAAATTAAAATAAATTCCCAATTTATTTAATTAACTTAAAACTTTAAACAAAACCAAATTCCACATTTCTAAATCAAGTTGTATTTTAAAATTTCGCTTTTAAGCATTCATTTACTTAACCATTTTAATTCATAGAAAAATCAATAATACTTTATTAAATCATTCAAATTCAAATTTAAATCAAATTATCATATTTACCATTTTCAAAATAAGAATAAATTTCCATTTTATTTATATAACTTAAATATCATTTTAAACCAAATTCCACATTTTCAAACTTAAGTTATATTTCAATAATCCAATTTAACCATTCATTAATTACATTTTTAACTCATAGAAAAATCATAATTTCTTTATTTTAAAACATTTAAAAATCTATTTAAATCAAATTTCATAAATTTATATTTTTTTTGAAATACTTAAAAATATCCATAAATACTTTATAAAATAACCACGGGTCTTTATATAGTTTTCTAACCTAGGTCAAGTGATATGGATATGTATCATTTCAATCCGCAGTTTAAAAAGAAAAATCCGGGTTTTACCATTTCAAACCCGCAATCCCAAGTTAAAATAAAATAGATAAAAACCATTCAGGCCTATCATTTCAGCCTATAACGTTTTTTCCTTATTCTAAAGTCCGTTTGGGTGTGTATCATTTCAACCCATAGTGATTTCTAATCTACAGGGAAGTTGCAGTGTGATAAACAGATATAAATGAATAGTTAACAAAATATATAAATAAAAGATGATATGACATGAAATTTAACAGGTTTAACATCGTATATAAAAAAATCACATCGTAGTTATAACATCATATTTAATTCTATACATTCAGTTGTTGTTGTTTCACAACTACATAAGTATAAATGTCGTGCGAGCTTTACTCACCTTTTTGTGCTGGAGATTGCAATACAAATGACACAACGAATTCCAGAAGGCACGACGACACAACAATAGGCTCAAGTGGGAAGAGATCCAAGCTTAGAACTTGTGTTACAAATAAAAACAAAACAAAATAAAATTACAATTCAATACAACATTGAATAGGAATAACTTTGAAATAAAAAGAGATACGAATACACAGTCTTTTGTCTTGCCTTCTACACTTGCTAGCACGGCTTAAGGAACGTTTTGGCTCAGGTTTGGACATATTTTGGTTCAGGTTTGGGTCCTATAAGGCATGGATACAAGGTATTGAAGTGGTGGAGGAGTTACTATGCATGAATATGAAGAGGCTTATGCAAATAGTGGTTTTTTGGTTAATTTTGGACAAGGCTACATGGACCTATGGCTCGGCTATGGCATGTTTCAGATCTGGACAGAGAATGAAGGTGATGGTTAGGGGTGTGTCAAGGTGTTGGTGGAGAAATAGGAGGTGGCCAAGGTCATCTAAGGTGATGGTGATGAAGACTAGGTGGCTAGACATGCTTTTAAGGAGTTTTGTGCAACTTTAGAGGTGTTTGTCTTCATTTAAAGGTCATGGCCTGATCTGGTCAGAGGAGGAGAGAGGGATTTGAAGCCGTGGAAGGGGAGGAGGAAGGTGGAGGTGGTGGCTAGAGGTGGTGGAAAAAGAGGTGGTGAAGCAACAAGGCTCAACTATCATGTTTTCAAGGCATAGGTTGTATATATTATTTTTTTAGCATCATGGTGGGTTCGACCATGGTTTAGATCTGAGGAGTAGGTGGTGATGATGACAGGGAAGAGGTGTAGGAGGTGGTGGCCATGGCTATGGAGTGGTGGTCGAGCAAAAGAGTGGAGAGAACAAGGCAAAAATTCGATGGAAAAATCAATAAAATAAAGAGAGAAAGCAGAAAAAGAGGAAGAAGACATTACCATATGTGTTTCCAAGATGAATGGCCGAAAATACGATGAAATGAGATGTTATACACGTGAAAATGAGTTAAGGAACTCACAGCTAATAAATAGAAAAAAACGGACAAAGAGTAAATGAGGAAACGGTAAAATAAACGACTAGAAATGAAACGTCTAGAAATGAAACGCATTTCCATTTTCTAAAGATCAAATAAAAATAAAAGTAAATCAGAAAATACTTGTAAAAACCGAAACCAAGTGAAATAATATGATAATAAATAATAAAATTTAAAGAAAATAGAAAAAGAATAAAAGGAATTGCTTAAAAATTCAAAACAGGGTCCAGAAATTACATATAAATCACTACTAGTCTTGAAAAAATGTCCACTTCATTTTAAAAATATTATGAAGTGAAAATTTAAAATAAAATAATTTATTTATCATTTTCAAAATAAAATAAATAATTAAATTAGGGAAAAATAGAAAAAGGAAAAAAGAAATTGTTTAAAAATAGCAAACAAGACATAAAAATTACAAGAAATTTACCAATGGCTTTGGAAAATTATTTACTTCATTTTAAAAATATTATAAGACAAAGAGATACATACAATAACATATTAAAATAAAATATGACAAGGAAAATATAATTTTTATAATTTAAAATAACCAAAATTTGCTGAATGAACAAATTGTGCTCAATATTGAAATATACATAACTTTCACAATTTAAATCCGTTTCCAATGAAACAAAAAGCAGTGTTCTTAAAATTTTATGTACTTTCATGATAAAAGATAAAATTCAAAATTTTCAAACTTTTAAAATTTTAAATTAAAAGTCAAAGTTTGACTATTTTGACCAAAAGTTCACTTTTTGAAAAATATTCTTTTTAGTCGTGCGTTGGAATGATAATTCATATCAAAACTAAAGTTTATATATAAAATAACAAAATTAATCATTCAAAATAAATAAAATAAGTTTTTAAATCAAAATTCAATTAAAATAATTAAAATAATTAAAATATACAATTAAAAATAATCACAAAATACAGGGTTGTTACACTCTCCCCCACTCAAAACTTTTCGTCCCCGAAAAGGAATGAGGTACGGGAAAGCATAGAAAAAGATAGAGTGAAATAGGATTAAGATAAGATGACAAGAAGATTGAAATTATACCTGATAACTGTTGTTATAGGTGAGTTTGACAAGATGGAGATGATCTTTCCAAGATTCTCTAAAATCAAGAACATAAGCATGCAAAAATAGATTCAAAATGAGTCCAAAGATTATCAAAGATTATAGAAAGATTTATAAACAGAAAGATTATAGAAAGATGCCTATACCAGTCTATAGCAAGATAAGGATGATAAGGACAACCAAAAGATAGTTTGAAAAAAAAAACAAAATAAGGAAATAAGTTTGAAACCATGGAAATTTCAACTTAAACAGAAAATAAATTTTTACACAAGTTAAATAAATCTTAACTATCCCAAATTACATTATCTTATTATCCAATCATCTTAAATTAACAATTTTTAAAACCATGGGTTTGAAAAATAATCATTTATTACACTCACAATGTACTTAATAAATTTTATTCTTCTTTAATAAAATTAAATTTATTCCTCTCAATATATGTATCACTTATGTTAAATATACTTACACTTATTATAACTGCTTTGATTTATTCTTAGTTCTTTTAACATTATTTTATTGCATGTTATTCA
Organism: Allium cepa; assembly: GCA_030765085.1. Lineage (NCBI taxonomy): Eukaryota > Viridiplantae > Streptophyta > Magnoliopsida > Asparagales > Amaryllidaceae > Allium > Allium cepa. The sequence goes on along the minus strand of CM060932.1, from coordinate 571,057,992 downwards.
ATTACCCTTTATTATATTTACCTATGTTAATCATTTTACAATTAAAATTTAAGTGTATAACATTTATTATAACCACTCAAATTTTATTTATAAAATCTTTTATATTGTATATCATCCAATTACATTGTTAACTTCTAAAATTAAGGTAAGTTATATTGGAATGCAATTGAGTATGATACAAATAAAATTTTCCAATTCAATTATCTCAAGTTTAGATTATTTATCCAAAAATTTTGATTTTCTTTTTATAATTGAAATTATTCTTTAAAAATAAAATTTAAGAATTAAATTTTTGATTTCTTCAAACCATTTAGAGATAACTAAAGGTATGTACATAGTTTATCAAATCAAGTCATATTTTAGAAATTCAATTCAAATCAATTTGATTTACCAAAAAAAAACTGTAGTAAGTCTGCAAAGCGGTCTCTTCACTTCGAAACTCGAAAATGAACGTTTATGATGTCGCGATCATCACCGAAGTTATTTTCCAGCGACAAAGAGAAGAGCACTAATTTTTAAACTTTCAAGCTCTTTGAAAACAAATTTCTATTCGAAAATACTTTAAATAATATAACCCTTTAAAACTTTAAACACAAGGTTTGAAACCGTCGGAAATTAAATTCTCAGATTTCTTGTTTTAACTTCATTTCTGTTCCCAAATCAATTTATAAACAACTATTTATAAATTCATTTATAGAACAATAAATGATAAATCAAGTATTATCATTTCAAATGATTAATTTAAATCAATTTATTAAGTTCCATAAATTTACTTATATATCAAAATTTATTTCATTAACCAAATTTTAAAATAATATTGTGTTAGTTTGTTCTGTCAAAGTGTTTTAGAAATCTTATCGATAGCGTTGATCAGACGAATCGATCGAAAACCCAAATCAACATCAACAACTCAAACAACACAATATATAAACAAAACATAGATTTACAAGTACAATTCAAAATGTTTGAAGATAGGTTGGAAACAAAAGACAAGATGATTAAATAACAAAATAGGGAGGTGGATTAGCTTAAATAAATCACGGGCAACCCTAACCGGGTCAACCGTGACTTAAAGAATAATATAAATGTGGATTTTTCTAGGGTAAATCTACATTAAATCTCAAGAGTTAGAGTTTGGGATAACAAAAGATATTAGCATCTAAACTAAGGATAGATATAAATCTATGGTGAATCGATGCTAGTTGTAAAGGAGTTTCACCCTTTTACAATTCAATTTTTGAGATTGGCGGGACTACCAACTCATTATAAAGATCATTCGAAGCGGAGTTATGGGATACTCCAGAATCAAAAGAAGATGAATAGTAAAGGATACGAATGGATTTTGGAACCGCAGGGAACGTTCCAAAATTCAAAGAAATCGAGTCAAAAACGAAGAGATTCATACTCGAATGAAAGTGATTCTGTAAATACATTCACTCCATATGCTGAGTTTGCCTAGAGCTACCAAAGCTCTAATACCAACTGTAACGCCCCGATATTTTCAACCATTCGCATCCATTATAAGTGTATAGGTAGACACTCATGCCGGAATTGAATTGCTCAAAATACCGCATTGTAGATAAAAATTTGGCAAATCTCATAATATACAGTAAATAAAATCACAGATTCACAGACATAGAGTAATAATAATGCAGCGGAAGTAAAAGAAATAGTAGTTCATGAAGCTACTATATAAAATATCCGGGTTACATAAAATACAACATAAGAAATAAAGTACAAGGGAAGTCTCACTACATAGAAGTCTACTAATACAAGAGCTGAAAGGAACAACAAACTGCAAAAGATAAAACTTGACAAGTGGATAATCTCCAGCGATTCCAATCTCCAGAAAGTGGAAATCCAAATCTGTGAATAACTCAGGCTAACCCGAGCGTAAATAAAAATACAAACACTCAAGTCGGGACATACATACTTATACAATGTAAACCAACTCAAGTGAACTGTAGTAAAAGTACAAGTAACTTAAAGGATTCTTGGTACCGCCCATCCTCTAAGGATCCGTTAAACTATTTATTATATAGTAATATACGCTATATACAGTAGTGCCTAATCAGTAAAGTATAATCATATAGAAAATAGCGTTAAGGGGATGGTGAACCTTAACGCGGTCGGATCTTTAAAACCAAAATCGTAGTGGGCTCGATATAAGAATATGACACGACACGCGAGGCAATGCCATGGTGGATACACCGTTTGCACTCCCGGACCGGTGGTGATGGCAAGCCAGCAGCTTCCGCCCACCTCGAGCAATACCCCCGAATCAAAGTGGCGCCACCGTATCGAATCACAAAAGTAGTAGAATGGTTTTCGATGGAGCATGCTCGATGAAAGGGTGCGACCCTTTGTGTAGCCCGGTATAGCTCCTGTTTTAGTCATATATGCCAACTCACGGGAGTTGGGTCCACGTAATATACCTCGAGAACGTCGCCACCATCCTACTTCATTCTGGAATCTTCACCGCGTACACAGTTTTAAAGTGGTTTTCGTTATTGGCCGGCTATAAGACAATATCCGATCCTGGTCTCTTTAACAACCAATCGTTATTATAACCCGTGGTTATAACTTTTAAAACAATATTTTATATCCCTTTCAATCCAAATCTTTATCAAAATAAAGATTAAATCATTTCCAAAACCATTTCAATATGTCAACATACCATATCTTTCAAATTCAAATATTTATCAAAATAAATATCAAGTCATTTCTAACCATTTCAATATATTAAATTATCATATCCTTTCAAAACTTCCTTTCAAATCATTTTATTATCACAATATCATATCTTTTAAAACTTCATTTTTAAATCATAGTATCTTTCTAAAGCTTCATTTCAAAACATTTAATATATATCAAAATATCATATCTTTCCAAAACTTCATTTCAAAACATTTAATATATATCAAAATATCATATCTTTCCAAAACTTCATTTCAAAGCATTTAATATATATCAATATATCATATCCTTCCAAAGCTTCATTTCAAAACATTTAATATATATCAAAATATCATATCTTTCCAAAGCTTCATTTCAAAACATCATATAAGTTCAAATCCAAATATTCAACTTTAAATACCTTTTAAATTCAAAGATATCATTCATTTATTATCAATCCAAATCACCTTCTATATAGCTTATATTTTAATCAAAATAATTCATTTAAACCATTTAAAATTTAAATTTATATACTTTCAAATCAAGTATTCAATTTCCAAAGTTTTAAACCATTATGAGTTCATTTACTAAGTTAAAACCATAAACATTGAAAATTTCAACCTTTTACATCATTCAGAAAAAGGTGCTGAAAGTTATACTTGAAAACATTTCAATTTAAACCATTTAAACATTATAAAAATCATATTTTAACATTCAAAGATGTTCATTAAAATACTCTTTTAATTAATGATTTTTATAAAGCAACATTAATAATTAAATCAAATTTCACAAATCCACTTAATAAATTCAAGTGTAAACTTTTCTATTTTTACAGTTAACACTTTATTAACATTTACATTTTTCAAACTATCATTTTACAAATTAAACTAAATTCCCAATTTATTTAATTAACTTAAAACTTTAAACAAAACCAAATTCCACATTTCCAAATCAAGTTGTATTTTAAAATTTCGCTTTTAAGCATTCATTTACTTAACCATTTTAATTCATAGAAAAATCAATAATACTTTATTAAATCATTCAAATTCAAATTTAAATCAAATTATCATATTTACCATTTTCAAAATAAGAATAAATTTCCATTTTATTTATATAACTTAAATATCATTTTAAACCAAATTCCACATTTTCAAACTTAAGTTCTATTTCAATAATCCAATTTAACCATTCATTAATTACATTTTTAACTCATAGAAAAATCATAATTTCTTTATTTTAAAACATTTAAAAATCTATTTAAATCAAATTTCATAAATTTATATTTTTTAAAATACTTAAAAATATTCAAAAACACTTTATAAAATAACCACGGGTCTTTATATAGTTTTCTAACCTAGGTCAAGTGATACGGATATGTATCATTTCAATCTGCAGTTTAAAAAGAAAAATCTGGGTTTTATCATTTTAAACCCGCAATCCCAAGTTAAAATAAAATAAATAAAAACCCTTCAGGCCAATCATTTCAGCCTATAATGATTTTTCCCTATTCTAAAGTCCGTTTGGGTATGTATCATTTCAACCCATAGTGATTTCTAATCTACAGGGAAGTTGCAGTGTGATAAACAGATATAAATGAACAGTTAAAAAAGTATATAAATAAAAAATGATATGACATGAAATTTAACAGGTTTAACATCGTCTATAAAAAAATCACATGGTAGTTATAACATCATATTTAATTCTACACATTCAGTTGTTGTTGTTTCACAACTACATAAGTATAAATGTCGTGTGAGCTTTACTCACCTTTTTGTGCTGGAGATTGCAATACAAATGACACAACGGATTCCAGAAGGCACATGACACAACAATAGGCTCAAGTGGGAAGAGATCCAAGCTTAGAACTTGTGTTACAACCCAAAACAAAACAAAATAAAATTACAATTCAATACAATATTGAATACGAATAACTTTGAAATAAAAAGAGATACGAATACACAGTCTTTTGCCTTACCTTCTACACTTGCTAGAACGGCTTAAGGAACGTTTTGGCTCAGGTTTGGACATACTTTGGTTCAGGTTTGGGTCCTATAAGGCATGGCTACAAGGTATTGAAGTGGTGGAGGAGTTACTATGCATGAATATGAAGAGGCTTATGCAAATAGTGGGTTTTTGGTTCATTTTGGGCTAGGCTACATGGATCTATGGCTTGGCTATGGCATGTTTCAGATCTGGACAGAGTATGAAGGTGATGGTTAGGGGTGTGTCAAGGTGGTGGTGGAGAAATAGGAGGTGGCCAAGGTCATCTAAGGTGATGGTGATGAAGACTAGGTGGCTAGACATGCTTTTAAGGAGTTTTGTGCAACTTTAGAGGTGTTTGTCTTCATTTAAAGGTCATGGCCTGATCTGGTCAGAGGAGGAGAGAGGGATTTGAAGCCGTGGAAGGGGAGGAGGAAGGTGGAGGTGGTGGCTAGAGGTGGTGGAAAAAGAGGTGGTGAAGCAACAAGGCTCAACTATCATGTTTTCAAGGCATAGGTTGTATATTTTTTTTTTAGCATCATGGTGGGTTCGACCATGGTTCAGATCTGAGGAGTAGGTGGTGATGATGACAGGGAAGAGGTGTAGGAGGTGGTGGCCATGGCTATGGAGTGGTGGCCGAGCAAAAGAGTGGAGAGAACAAGGCAAAAATTCGATGGAAAAATCAATAAAATGAAGAGAGAAAGCAGAAAAAGAGGAAGAAGACATTACCATATGTGTTTCCAAGATGAATGGCCGAAAATACGATGAAATGAGATGTTATACACGTGAAAATGAGTTAACGAACTCACAGCTAATAAATAGAAAAAAACGGACAAAGAGTAAATGAGGAAACGGTAAAAGAAACGACTAGAAATGAAACGTCTAGAAATGAAACGCATTTCCATTTTCTAAAGATCAAATAAAAACAAAAGTAAATCATAAAATTCTTGTAAAAACCGAAACCAAGTGAAATAATATGAAAATAAATAATAAAATTTAAAGAAAATAGAAAAAGAATAAAAGGAATTGCTTAAAAATTCAAAATAGGGTCCAGAAATTACATATAAATTACTACTAGTCTTGAAAAAATGTCCACTTCATTTTAAAAATATTATGAAGTGAAAATTTAAAATAAAATAATTTATTTATCATTTTCATAATAAAATAAATAATTAAATTAGGGAAAAATAGAAAAAGGAAAAAAGAAATTGTTTAAAAATAGCAAACAAGACATAAAAATTACAAGAAATTTACCAATGGCTTTGGAAAATTATTTACTTCATTTTAAAAATATTATAAGACAAAGAGATACATACAATAGAATATTAAAATAAAATATGACAAGGAAAATATAATTTTTATTATTTAAAATAACCAAAATTTGCTGAATGAACAAATTGCGCTCAATATTGAAATATACATAACTTTCACAATTTAAATCCATTTCCAACGAAACAAAAAGCAGTGTTCTTAAAATTTTATGTTCTTTCATGATAAAAGATAAAATTCAAAATTTTCAAACTTTTAAATTTTTAAATTAAAAGTCAAAGTTTGACTATTTTGACCAAAAATTCACTTTTTGAAAAATATTCTTTTTAGTCGTGCTTTGGAATGATAATTCATATCAAAACTAAAGTTTATATTTAAAATAACAAAATTAATCATTCAAAATAAATAAAATAAGTTTTTAAATCAAAATTCAATTAAAATAATTAAAATATACAATTAAAAATAATCACAAAATACAGGGTTGTTACAAATGCACCAAAATATAACTTTTATAAGTGCACTAAAATAATTACAAACATCAAATAAATAAATTAATGGTTAATATTTCTCAAATATAAATTAATTTAATCCATTATAATATTTTATAAATTAATTAAACCATATGGTTTTTCAGAGAATTCATCATTACGATTATGTGACTCAAAGGGTAAATCTAATCAGCGATAATATCGAACTATTTGAATATTAACATTTACATGTCACTTAGCAGGTGATGTGGCATTTTGGCTGAATTTATCGCTTACATATCTATTGGTAAAATCTAATTTTACCTATTATAAGCGGTACCCGATATTGACAATTATTTACACCAATTCTCCTTGTCAAAACTATATCACATTAGGAATTTTGGAATTCAGTAATGGTCAAAATTCCAATATTGTCACATCAACTTTATAGTACACAAAATCCTTGGTTAAATAATACCAATTATTATTACCGAACTGCTCTAGCCAAAGATCGACTATGAGTTGATATTAGGTGACCATCATACTAACCTTATGTAACTAAGGACACAAATGCTCTCTTGAATAGGTTTTCACTTCCAATGCTTCCCCTCAACCCAACTATAGTCATTCGATGGATGTCATTCCATGATTTAACTCTAATCAAGGCAGAACTTCCATATTGAAGACCAACATTATTCTCAACTCGAGAGAACTGTGTAAATTAGTCACAACGATATTCTCTGCTTATTCTTAGTTATATTAACCAATAGAAAATTATCGAGTGATTCATTCCATAGTTATCTAATAACTATCAGTACGTAACCCCTTGGTGCCCCCAGGCGTCATGAGTAATACACTACCTAACATTTGGAGAGCATTATATACTCTAGTCTTAATGGATATATCTATAATCAGTCTCGATACATCTTGACTAGGAATATTTAAAATGGTATATTTATTTTCATTGTGATAAATTACTCACAGTTACAACACTTCGTAACTATTATCACAAAACATACCTTTTATGAATTTTCTATCAAGTATACTTTTAATTAAATTAATTAATACGAAACATTATACCAATTATATAATAGGAAGAAAACACCAATTATTTTAAACAAGACTGATTATCAAATCATATACATGTAACTAATTACATAATTGCCCCTAGGGCATATCCCTAACTCTATCAATCACCCACTTGCACTTGGGGTCAATTATGGAATCGCATTCCAACTGCTTCGATCAATTTTCTCAAAACCAATTGGATCAATTCCTTAGTGAATGGGTGCGCTATTATATTTTAATTATTTACTCTGTCAATCAACTCTCTTCGATATTGATAAACTGTTTATCATATGGCACAATTCGGAGTATGTCTCTCGATTTCTAGTGAGCTCTAAGTTCTATTACGAACTATATCATGACATTGTTATCATATAGAAATGTTTCGGGATTCTCAATATTTAGAATCACCCTCTATTCAGTTGTAAATATGTGCATTAATATTTACATACATTGCTTTTATTGCGGCATTATTCAAAGCGATGTACGTAATCTTTTTAATTGAATCAGCCTTAGTCTTTCATTTGGAACATTTCCAACTTAAAGATTCTAAAGTTGAATTTATTACTGACATATTATAATCAATATCAACTATGAAGTTTGAGTCCGTACACTCCTTCATAAGTAGTTTGTTGTTTCTATAAACAATTCCCTAGTATTTCATAAATACATGGGAGCGCTTCAAAAAACCCATTTAGTGATATCAATACATATTTTATATATGCTTCTTGTACCAAATATTAAACAAATCACGATATCATAGACAACATAACATGTATGAAAATTCCTATGCCAAAGCATAAGGAATTTGCCTTACATGTTTCGCATTAAATATTTTAATAAGGTATCCTTCTATGTCATTTGGGATATTCCCAAAACCTTTTATTCTTATTATAAAAGACATCATTTATTAATCCTGTGAAGCCCAAAATTTCTGGATATTTGAATTGAAATAGTTAATTGATTCTAAATGTTTGAAAGTTAGTTTAGCTTGAATTTCAAATATCTCCATTTATTTAATAATTAAATTAATTGAATTTAACTACTGGGAATTGGGTAAAATATTGAATGTTGAGTTTTAAGCTTATTAAAAAATATTTCTAAGGCTTATAAAATTTATATTGGCAACACCGAAGATAATAAATGTGATAGAATCGAATTTAAAATTGTTTTGTTTAGTTTTAAAAATATATTATTTAAATTGATATTTAAAAATAGCCTTCCGAGGCACAGTCTCAGATTTTGACGAAACCAGTTCCATTGGATCCTTAATAGTATATTATTATTGAATTTCAATTTTTGTAGTGTTTGGAGTTGTCATGTGACCATACAGTAGATAAACGCGCTAAAATCTATATCAAAAATTTAATACAATAACTGGATCCAAAAAGCTATCTTCTCCATACGATCGAATTAGGACTTGAAACCTTTTCCATTTCGTTCAAAATGGCGGTATAACATTATAAACGTCTAGCGGCACGCCTCAAAAGGAGATCGAGATTGTGAGTTGTGGTAATCGAGACGATTTAAAATTTGAATTTAAATTTAAATATAAATAATATAATTAAAATACTATTGCAAGCAAAGACACTTTGTGAAATCTAAAGCACGTGTCTCTTGCCTTTTCTAATTTGTGTACAAGTGTTCCTTCTTTTCTGTTGCAAGGCACGTAATGGTTTAAAAAAAAATATACATGTATACAAATCAAACAGAACGAAGGAATAAAAAAAGATTTTGTGTAAAGGTTAGATTTTTAAAACCTGTATAGCTTATTTTTATATGTAATTTGAAAAAAAAATGGAAAATAAGAATAATTTACCCATTTAGATTAAAAATAATTTATTAAGGTAATTTATGTGGTTAATAAACTTATTTAAATTCTTTAGTTACTAAACGATATTTTAAAGGAAAAATTGGTTTAAACTAAATTATTAATTGATTAAATTATTAAAAATGAAATTAATTGTTTGATTAGTTCAATATTAATAAAATGATGTAATTATTATACATGGTCTAAAATCATGGAGGATCAGGCCGGATTGGGAATGGATTGCATGCATAGTCAAAGGTGAGCTAAGCTCACTCTTTCGAAATACCATTAAATTAAAATAGTTAAAAATTTAAATTATCGATTGTTCGCTTGAATTGGTAAATTATTAATAGCTTAGATGTGATATGTTATATATATATATATATATATATATATATATATATTGGATTGATTGATTTCCCGCATTATATAGCAGATGAGAGCCTATGCGCCCCCGTATAATAGCGGATCACCCCATATACCGTGATGTCCCACATCGAAGTAGGATTGGTATTTTATTTTGTGCTAGCATCTGTGGATGCAGGAAAACAGGTTGGAGGGATCCAACTGGATTCCTCAAAAGTATTTAGATTGCTTTAAAATTTTGTGATATGGTTTATTTGATAATCTGTGATAAATTATATTGGTAATTGAAAATATTGGATGTTATGGTTTAATTGAATATATTTGGGTATACTAAGATTATCAAAAATATATAGATTGGATTTTTGAAGGGAAAACAAAAGAGAGAATTTTTAAATAAAATAATTATAAATAATTTGGATAAATTAAAGAATGAATTGGAAAAAGATAAAAAGTTGATTTTTATATTCCAATAAGTAAATTCCAAGCATGGAAAAGGAGATTTTTGAATAAATAGGAATAAATGAATTTTTAAACATAAGTGATATTATTTAAAGAAATAAAAGATTTATTTTTAAATTCAGGATTTAAATTGTTTAGGAAGAAATAAAGAAGAATTTTGAAATAAATATGAATTAATATTTTCAGTTTAAATAAGATTTAAATCATAATAAAGAGGTTAAATCTGAATAAATGGATTTTGAAATAAAATTGAGTAAGTAAAGGAATTTTTTTTAATGGAGTAAATTTGGAAATCGATTTGGAAGTTGATTTAGTGTTTGAAACTATATTTTAAAAGAAGGTGAGACTATGGAATTTATAAACTGGGATTATAAAGTGAAATAAGGTATCAGTGGATATTTGAAAGTATAAATTCACAGTGGGAATTTATAAACGAATGGGTAATTTGTTTTAAAAATAAATTGTGGTTTATTTTTAAAGGTGTGAAAAAGGGGTGTATTTCCCTGAAAAGCCAAGTACGGTTTCAAAACAGATTTTTAAGTATAAGTTAAAAGGTTTAAAGTTGTTTAAAAGAATGTTTTCGAGAAATTGTTATTTAAGATGTTTAAATTTTTAAAGGTAAATATATATTAAATTAGTTATAGTAGTAATTATTTCAAAGGGTTAATTGGTATTATGATTTAAAAAGATAATTATTAATATTTATATTTTATAAAGTAGGTTTATTTTAAAGATAGTTTAGCTAAAGTTTTTATTTGAAAACTTGTATAGAATTTCATAACTTCTATTTTTAAATTTGTTTGGCTTAAGTTTTACATGAGAAATTTTTATAAAATTTCATAACTAGTATTTTAAATAAATATTTTAAATAGTTTTATTTTAAGTATTTTAAATAGTTTTTATTTTAAGCGTTTTAAAGTATATATTTTTGGATAAAGTGATTTAAATTATTTAAAAAATATAAAGTAGTAAAGCTGTGATTTTCAGTGGAGATAAGCAATATTTGAAAATTTATTCCACGAGAGAAAACTGATTTTAAAACTGTTTTAAAAGGGGTTGAAGTGTAGAAAATTTATATATTACGAAGATATTTTGAAATAAATAATTTGGAAAAATTATTTAAATCTGATGGTTGTTTGTGGATGTTATTTGATAGTTAAATAACCGATACCAATATTAACCAATACATTAATCGTTTCGAAGAGACCGAGATTGGGATTAATTTTTCAGAAACCACTTCGATCCGGTTTGAACGTTTTCATGAGTAAGACATGAGCTTGGAGTCGAAGATGGAGCAGTGAAGTGAAAGGGCTAATCGCTACTAATCCTGAGGGTGATTTCAAAATGGATGTAGAAGGAGTAGTGCCTTTGGTTCTGTTCGAACCCGGAACGTACTTGTATGGATGAATGCTTTCAGAACATCGCCAAGAGGACGGTGAGCATTCTAAGTAGAAATGTTCTAAAAAGGTAAGCTGAGCCTCGAACCTCATCAACCAGGAATGACTGAAAATTAGGAGTTATGCAGGAAGGCTAAGTGGGTAGCACCCAATTAGGGCATGGTCATCCCTGTCTAGAAGTCCCTTTTTTGGCTGTGTGGGCGGTTCCTGATTCCAGCCGCGAGGTGATCTTATTCGGACTATCCAGTAAGGGGCAGCTCCAGTCATGTGTTGCAGGGGATCAGGGTGGATCCTCAGTATGCTGATCTAGACCACGTACAGGTGGTACCCCAGTGTCTAGTCATTAGTTGGAAATCTATTCTCCCTATGTGCCTTTTACGGTTTTGTATGTAAAACCTAGTACTGTTGGAATTTAATAATGTAACAATTTTGGATATTTGCATAAGTATTTATTTATAGACACTGCTATAATATCAGAGGATTTTATAAATGTTTTGGTTCCCATAAGATAAAAACCCGACATGTTTATTTGTGGCGTGGTCTTACGAGATACCTTTGATTTTTAAAGGATTTTGAAAACTTTAATAATCCAATTAAGTGTGTTTTTTCATGCTGGTTTTCCAGACTGATTCGGATGTTTATTTAACTATAATATTTGGGTCAGACCGAGTATTATAGAGTACAAATTCTGGATGGACTACTATGGAGCTCAGGAGACGAGTTGAATGGCGAGACATATCATACGTATTAGAAAAATATTCTGCCGTGTATGATTAACTGTATAGTCAGTTTTGTAAGGACAGGTTATGATAACTATCCAGTTGTGTGCTATAAATTTTGTTCTACTCTGATGATGTAATGTATAAATAGATATAGTTCTTTTGTTTAAAGATTAGTCATTTATCCATTATATATTGTTCCGTTGCGATTGTGAGATTCTGATATTGTTTTCTTTTCTTCTTCTACCTCCTTCTTCATTAACCCTAATGGTTTGGTTTTTCGGCACTCGATTGTTCGGCATTAGATACAGTGGGCGTATTGATGTCGATTTTCGAGCGTCAAAAAATCGGGTCGCTACAGTTGGTACCAGAGTTGAAGATTAAGCGAGAACCTTGGCTCTGGTGGGGATTACTCATTAGAAATAGAGTCTGTAAGTACTGTAGAATGAGTTTGAGTGTATTAATAGATATGAGCGCGTATTTGTTTGGGAATATAATTTTTTTTTTTATTGTGTTGATTTGTTGTTGAGTAGTTTATGGATCTTGGTCAATACGAGTAATTAACGATATTGATAGGGATCTCTAAGCACTTGAACATAACAATTCAAAATGGTATTGTTTTAAAATAGGGTAAATGAAATAATTTTACCCAAATTATTTTCGTATATAAAAGAAACAATTTTTGTAAGTTATTATAGTATATGGTTGCTTGGTTGTTAGGGAATGATAATATTAAACTATTATCATTGTTGTTTAAAATAGAAATTGAAATCATAACCAAAGTTAAGGTAATAAATTCAGATAACAAAATGGAATTTGAAATGTGAATTATAATTGAAAATGAAATAAAATTCCATAGTAATATTTAAATACGAATTTAAAGGATTTAGAATTCGAGGTTTTGGAAATTAAATTTCATTGAGTCTGAAAATGATTTTCAAAGGTTTTGGAGGAATAATAGTGATATTATTTCAAAAATATTTTTGAAATAGATATGAAATCTGGTGAGATTTGGAATTTAAAAATATTTGAAATGTTTTTGAAATGATAAAAGCACTGAACTCTTTTCAGTCATTGGAAAATAACTTCGGTGATGACTGCAGCATCATCTATGTTCATTTTCGAGTTTCCAAGAGAAGAATTGGTACTAAAATGTTTTAAATTGGAGATAGTTTACAAACTTAGGATTTGTTCTAAAATTCAATTGAAATTGGAAATGTAAAGGAATAAAAATGTTTTTGAAAGTTTAAGCAATTGTTTAAACTTTGGAAGTTTAACTGAAATATTTATGAAATATAAATGGATTGATAACTTATAGGATCTAAAATTTGATTGAACAAAGTTAATTTAAAAAGGGGTTAAATAAAAGTAACTGTGAAAATGAAGTAAATTAAAAGAATTAGTGAATGAAATGAAAATAAGTGGGAAAAACTTATAGAAGTTAAAATTTAAATTGAATCGGAATGTAAGTGAAAGTGAGCTTTGAGAAAATGATTATTGAAAATAAGATTATTAATATTTTAAACAAATGCATAGGGGAACAAAGGAATTTACATTTGTAAGTAAGTAAAATGGAAGTTGAATGTTGGAATTAAATTTGAATTGTGTTAAATAAAGTGAAATGGAAAATTTGTCAACTTGTATTAAATAAACGAATTATTAAATTTTAAATTAGTAAGTAAACTAATTGATTTAAATGGTAAGCAAATAATTTGAAAATGAATATTGGAATGATATTTAATTTAAATTATGTAACTAAAGTGAAGTTGTGGAATTAGATCAAAGTAGATTAAAAATAATTTAAGTTTGGAAATAAAGTCCATTTGGATTTAAAATAAATTATCAAGTGAAGTTAACTAAAGAAATGATTAATGGTTGAAATAAGATGAATAGAATCCAATATTTAAAAATAAAAGATAAATTGAATTCATAATGAAATTGGCAATTTAAGATTAAATAAAATAGATATGAAAGCTTAATGGTAAAGTGAAAAATTAATATGAGGAGCTGTATAAAATATTTATATTGAACTTAAGAAACGTATGGTTAAATTCTTATGTAAAAATTTGGTATTGGAATATACTTAGTTAGTATTTGAATGAAGATTAATAAAAGTGATGAATAGGGAAATTGTAAATACGTGAATGGAAACCAAAATAAAATGTGAATAAAAGTAAATTGATATAGCGAGTAATCAACTGGGGCTAAATACATAGAATGTACGTATATTATTTTATTCGCATAGTGATTTGATCCAGATTCGAGAACAGAATTTCGAGATAGTTATTTCGATCCGTATTGGGATTTTTTACTCGATTTTCGATGGCGAACCCTAGATATGGATTTTTGATTGATTTTGGAAATTCTCTATCATAGTTTGTGGCTATGCAAGGAGAATGATGGTTTCTCATCAAGAAACTAGATCTGAGTCCGCACTAGGGAGTCGGGTGGACGATATTAGTACGGATGTGAAATTATGTGATCGAGTGAGCGATTGAATTTGATATTGCTTACGGATGGTATATGTACATCGTATAGACTTAAGTAAAACAAATGTTGAATTTTTGTAAGGAAATGTATAAAATGATTTTGAATGCTGTGATTGGATATTATTGCTAAGAAGGATACAGGTGTTTTGAAATGCAAAAGGAAATTGGGATTTCTGATTTCAGAAGATAAATAGAATTGCTCAACAAAAAGGTATGTAATTAAATTTCTGTATGAAATTTGATGCTTTTCAATTAAATTTCTGTATGAAATTTGATGCTTTTCTGGTCTAGCCACTTGGCTTTTTGTTTTATTTTGAAATTCGAGGGCCCGTAGTGGCATTTTGTAGTTGTACCGTTCTAGCCGTGCAAAGGACCCACAGGCGAATTTTAAAAAAAAATTAGAGAGCTAGAAATTTTTTGAGAAATTTTGATAATTTTAAATTTGAATTTGAATTGTAATTTGAATGGTTGAATAATTAATATTGTTTGGAAGTTATGGATGAGTTTAGAAAGTAGAAAGAGTGATAGTGTCTTTAATAAAAAGATTGTTTTGGGTATTTTAAAAAACCGTTTTGTTTTGGGAAGTTGATAAAAATTATTTTGATTGGGAAATAGTTAACGAGTTATGGATCACTCCTCTTAACTAGTAATTTTTTTTTAAGGGGGGAGGAATGTGACGGCCTAGAATTTTTCGATATTCGAATTCAAATATTTAATTGATTCTAAATATTTGAAAGTTAGTTTAGCTTGAATTTCAAATATCTCCATTTATTTAATAACTAAATTAATTGAATTTAATTACTGAGAATTGGGAAAAATATTAAATGTTGAGTTTTTAAGCTTATTAAAAAATATTTCTAAGGCTTATAAAATTTATATTGGCAATACTGAAGATAATAAATGTGATAGAATCGAATTTAAAAGTGTTTGTTCAGTTTTAAAAATATATTGTTTAAATTGATATTTAAAAATAGCCTTTCGAGGAACAGTCTCGGATTTTGACGAAACTAGTTCCATTGGATCCGTAATAGTGTATTATTATCGGATTTCAATTTTCTAGTGTTTGGAGTTGTCGTGTGACCATACCGTAGATAAACGCGCTGAAATCTATATCGAAAATTTAATATAATAACTGGTCCAAAAAGCTATCTTCTCCATACGATCGAGCTAGGACTCGAAACTTTTCCCATTGCGTTCAAAATGGGGGTATGACATTATAAACGCCTGGCGGCATGCCTCGATAGGAGATCGAGATTGTGAGTTGTGATAATCGAGACGATTTAAAGTTTGAATTTAAATTTGAATATAAATAATATAATTAAAATACTGTTGCAAGCAAAGACACGTTGTGAAATCTAAAGCACGCGCCTCTTGCCTTTTCAAATTTGCGCACAAGTGTTTCTTCTTTTTTGATGCTAGGCACGTAACAGTTTAAAAAAATATGTATACAAATCAAAAAGAACGAAGGAAAAAAAACTCTCAGAGAAGAAATAATGGCCGCTGCCTCCAAATTCTAACAGCGAATTCTTTTTCCACTCTCCTCGAAATTGAAATAAATTGAATTAATGGCTTCGGGCCTCATCGAATTTATAATCATCGCGTCGATCTATCTTTGTCACAACGAGGTCGCGACGGCTGAGCTCCACGAGGATGCGATGGCATGAAGTTATCTAGGCATGAACGCATGGGCTAGTGCGAAGGGCAAGTCGCGGCGGTGGCATGGTTCAAGCCTAGTGTTGAGGGCGAGACGCGATCGCTAGAAGGGAGCGGCCTAGGGTTTCGTGAGTTCAAGTACGACGTGGGGCAGGCATGGATGGGTCTGGGAAGGAGCAGTAGGGCGCAGCGTGTCGTGTTGAAGCTGGGTGTCACGATCAATGTGGGGAGGCATAGGCAAGGATTGCCGATCGTTTTGGAGCCAAGCATCTCGAATTAGGTATATTCCATTCTTTTTATGATTTAATTTTATAATCTATATATATGTATACATGAAGAAAATGAAATAATTATCTTGTAAGCAGTTTTTAAAATTTTTAAGTTAATCCGAATTTAAATTAAAATATATTTATGTAAAACAATGAATATACGTGTGTGTGTGTGTGTGTATAAGATTTTGGGGAAAAAATGAGTTTATATAAAGGTAAGATTTTTAAAACCCGTAGCTTATTTTTATATGCAATTTGAAAAAATGGAAAATCGAAACAATTTACTAGTTTAGATTAAAAATAATTTATTAAGGTAATTTATGTGGTTAATAAACTTATTTAAATTATTTAGTTACTAAACGATATTTTAAAAGGAAAATTGGTTTAAACTAAATTATTAGTTGATTAAATTATTAAAAAGGAAATTAATTGTTGATTAGTTCAATATTAATAAAATAATATAATTATTATACAAGGTCTAAAATCGTGAAGGATCAAGCTGGATTGGGAATGGGTTGCATGCATAGTCAAATGTGAGTTAATCTCACTCTTTCAGAATACCATTAAATTAAAATAGTTAAAAATTTAAATTATTGATTGTTTTCTTTAATTGGTAAATTATTATCAGCTTGGATGTGATGTTATATATAATATATATGTATATATATATATATATATTGAAATGATTGATTTCCCACACTATATAGCGGATGAGACCCTGTGCTCCCCGCATAATAGCGGATGACGTCATATACCGTGATATCCCACCTCAAAGTGGGATTGGTATTTTATTTTGTGCTAACATCTGTGTTGTGTTCAATTTAGTTTGGTTAATCTCATTCTATCCCATGCAATTATTTTATCCTTGGATTATATCCAAATCCATTTTACACCAAAATTTCTTAAAGAAATTCCTTCCCTATGAAGTTATTATTTCTTGAAACAATAGTTGTTTCTCAATATAATTGGATAGACATTCATGAAAATTTTATGATTTACTTTATATAAGTCTGATTTTACATTAGTTCATAGTATATTTATGTTCACAACATAAATTAGTCATCTAATGACTGCAGTTCCTAATATTCTCTAAAGACGATTCATACAAGGTCCCTTACAATCAATTATTATGTGCAATTTTTTGATTTGCACAACGTGCCATCTAATTAGCCTAGGATATGCAGGGGTTTCTTATAAACCCCTATCTTATATGGTTTGTAAACTATTCTTTGGACGACGCTAGTTTTAACCTAGTCTACTACTCTTAAGTACACACCTTATAGAAAGAATTTATCTCAACTTTACTAATCATTAATCATGCTTTTTCAAATAAAATTCGATTGCTCCTTATCAAAACATCATTATGTGTTATCAGGAGGACTTACCTTTGAGATTGAATCATTATTCTTTTTTTAGTACATTCGAAACTCTATCCAATATACTCACCAATTCAATCGAATCAAATCATTTTATTGCATGTTATTTTATTTACATTCATTTTATATTCTATGATCTTATCATAGACATATTACATGTGTATCAAACACACATGTCCATGTCAGTGATAAATCATCAATGGATATAACCAAGTGCATGGAACCGATTTGGTAGTAATAGACTTACAATTACATACGTCTATATGTATCAATACGATGAGTTCATCAACTCTTATGATGCTCCCACTAATTGGGTGCATAACTTTTCAATTGTTTGAGATATAATTAACCAATATCATATGATTCATAATCATATTTGAAACTATTTCTCAAAATTATGACTTAGTCTATAATTCCAATATAATTGTAAATAATTTTAGATACTTCTTTATTTTCAATGTTTCACTTTTGTTGTGAAAAAATACCAGATTATAGTTTTAATTCATAATAAATATTCATAATATTCACATTATAATATAAGTACGCCTATTTTTCAATCGGCACCAAAAATAGTCATTGATTTATGAATAATGTTCGGTATGTTTTACGAAAACAATTTTCTTAATTTGATGCAATCTATAAGTGCTATATGGCATGCTCTTACTATTTCCACCATTATTATAGTAGCGTACCATATTTGAAAGTCCATCATTCACTTAATATAGTTTATTTTATATACTACAACTAGTTTATATTGGAGAGTTCTTTTATCAAATATCTCAAACTCAAAGAAATAAAGCTCATAGAAAACAATTTTCTATATGAAAATGCATTTTGAAATAGGAATCATATTTCTTATTTCAATATTAAGTATCATTTATTATTACAATTCTCTCTTTTGATGCTTCTTTATAAAGCAAAAGTGATTATTCACTCTATTCATCCCAATTGTACCTCATAATTCTCATGTACAATCATTCTCTCTTATAAATAGTCGAATCATTCAAAAGAATACCCTTTACTATACTATCATAACAAACTCTTTACAAAAGCGCACTCGATCATCCTTAATATTTAAGTACATTAAATATGTTACACTTCGCGTAAACTGATCAAATTGACATACCATCAATCGAGTTCTTAAATTTATATTGTAGTTTTGGTCTTAGTTACATTTAACGCAACATAATCTTTATTGTAATCAATCAAATTGAATGCTCGATCACATGGTATGGTTCATTTGTTTGTTTTGAATGAATTAATTTCATCGAAGTATCGTACATTATAAACTGTGACTGTTTACCATATAACATTTATACGTGATAGTACATGGATCAAATATCCATAGTGTTGTATTGCTTTTAGAGTTCAAAACTCATAGAATGCAATACATAGTCTCAATCAAATAAATACGTTAGTGACCATATTACGAACATATTAAGCAATGGTAAAATTAGGCACTTGCATGAGTATAGAAAACATTTACAAGCAATAAGCATTTAATAGTGAGTATATGTTATATTTCCATTTGTCTATTTTCAATTCAGTTTATTTGTATATATTACTTGATAAATAATTTATCAATCATATTAAATGCACAAAGTCATCATTGTAGATATTGTAACATATTTTAGCATATGTTCTTGCAGTATTTGAAATGTTAGATGTTACCATTTAATTTTTTTAATAAGGCTCTGACTGGTCTTTTATGCTTCTCCAAACCTTAAGATGAAATGTAGAAGTCTTTCGACTTCACTAGTAGGTGATAGGACTCATTTCTTCAGGTATTTTGACCTTGAGTTTGCTCAACATATCTTAGCCCCACAAATGATAGATAACTCCTTATCGGTTGTATCACATATAACTCTAATCCATGTTTCCTTATCCTAATCTCATTTTGACCTTGAGTTTTCTCAACAATCGAAAGAGATTATCACTTGTACCTACCATATCACGACAACCTTAGTATATGTACCTTGAGTTTGCTCAACAAATACATATAGTTATCTAACCTTGTTTATTCAATATGGTAATAATACTGCACTTAACATCCCTAGCTTGGTTTAATCGACAACTAAGGAGTATGCAAGTAATTCATTGATATATATATATATATATATGGTAAAGGACAATATTATATTGAAGATTAGTAATCTTTAATACGTATATATACATATACACACACACACACATATATATATATATATTGAGTGATATCGACTTACGTAATAATGTATTTATTATGAAATACCCTCGTGATTCAAGTGTCGAACACATCAGAAATCATGGTATACGTACATTTACATATGTATTTATCCCTTAAGTTTGCTTGGGTTACTTTAATGTTTCACCTTCTGTTTATACATTCATATCATATAAGTTTTATTGTTATATATAGAACTTTCATATTTCATATTACTTATATGATAGTCTTATGTATAATATTTTATTTAATTAAATCTTATTTAATTAATTTAAATTGATTAACTCTTTAATTAAGTTAGCTTTGCATTCTCAATTTATAGATTCGAATCTATATATTAGTATTGTAACGAAATGGCCTTTCGACCCCCCGAAAATCGACACTAATACGTCCATTGTATTACATGCCAAACATTCAATTGCCGCAAACACCGATCTGTTACGGTGAAAGAAGAAGATAGAAGATAAGAGAGAACAAACCAACATAACATCTCACAATGCGGCAAATAATAGATATTATAACATTGATATTTACAAAGAGGAAATGTCTTTATTCATGTATACAATATCAACAGTACACTAACTTATCCTAATTTTTGGACAGTTATAGAAACCTGTTCTTACATTAACTAATCACACAGACTCTATAGTACAATAAAAGTAAAACATATGAATACGTCTTGGCCATTCAGCTCTTCTCTAGCTTCGAAGTATACTGCTAAACCTGGTAAAACATGCTCAGTCTGATCCGAGCATTACATGGAATAATGCTCTGTTCAGGTTGGTAAACCGGTGTTAATAAAACTCGATAACAAGTAACAACCAACTGATTTCTACATTTGAAAGCTTTTCAAAACAAAGGGAATCCCATAAGACCACGACGCACATAAATACGAATGTGTTTTCACCTTACGATAACCATAAACGTTTTATATCGATATCGAGTGATATTATCATAGTGTCTAGGTTTAAAGTAAATAGACGAAATAACCGAAATGCTTGTATCTTGCATTTCAACACTAGGCTCTACAATCAAACCCGTAAGGTACGTATTGGAGATTGGATCCTAACAATGGCATGATAAGTTACTACCTTTCAATGATACACCTCTAGAAAATGCACTTATGATAACACACAACCTACTGCCCCTTCAACATGGCAGACCTGATTATCTCACCCTCTTGACACAAAGGCCTTATACTACCAAGGTGTTTATATGAAAACCAACTCTGAAAGGGACATCTAGAATGGAATGAGCGCTCCTAATGGTAGCTAACCACATAGCTCTGCTGCATGTCCTGCTTTTTCCATTCCTCCCGGTTGTGAGGCTTAAGGCTACGCTTTAGCTTCTTTCTCTTAGCAGACCATCTTATAATGCTAACACTATCCTCCAAGCGTCAATGTAATTCCAGCATTCATCCATACAAGTTCGTTCTGGGTCTAATAAAAATGAAGGCACTAACTCTACTACATCCATTTTACAATCACACTCAGGATTAGTAGTAGTAGCCCTTACAATTCATAGAGCACCATCTTCAATCATATTGTAATGACCTGTCCTTTTGAACATTTTAAGTAGACACACACATCGGACTCAAACCATTCAAAAGCCATATTATTATAAGGTAAATAAGAAAAAGTAGGAAAAGAAAGAAAATAACAACAAATACAGAATCTCACAGCGGAATGATAAAATATAATAATCAAATAAACAGTTCATGAAGCTGTTTACAAATAACATTTGATTACACTTTTACAATACAGATCAGAGATACATACAACATGAATAAATAAATAATGGAGCAGAACAATATGATGCAGTGGAATAAATATAATAAATAATAATAACATTAAACATTCGTATTCGTCCTCTAAAAAGCAGTCTTCGATGAAACTGAAAATCTTAGACTGACCCGAGCCAATTGAAAAGACAAAACACTCGATTCATAACTAAAAGATCTTATGTAAGTTAAACTAATAGTAAATAAATATGAGTGTAACAACATCAGAGATTTTTACGGGGCTTGACATCTCCTATCTGATGTCTAACATGAGTGCGATAACTTAAAAGATGCTAGGGATTACAATCTCTTAAGGATCCGTTAAATTATCTACAATGTAGTACAATATGCTATTACAATAGTGTCTACAATAAAGTAAAGTATTAAAATAGCATTAAGGCGTTACCCATATCTTCGTTTAACACATTTTTATATATTTCCATAGTTTATACAGTACCGTAATTCATCCATAAACTGGAGGGCTATCAGAGGGAACCCCATAGGTATGGTACAAACCAAACTCGGCATGTGAACACGACACTCGAGGCAATGCCAAGGTAGATATATCAATTGCACTCCCGGACTAGTGGTCACTCATAGCAGCTACTACCGCCCACATCGGACACACTCCCATTATCAAAATCGAGAGGTGGTCACCAAATCAATCACAAAGTCAAAATATAATATCGTAGAAATGTGCTCGATGGAAGGAATGACCTCACTTGGCCCGGTATTGCTCCTGTTTTAGTCACATTTATGTTGACTCACGGGAGTTAGGTTCATGTAAATACCCCATACAGAATCGTTCGCCAAACCATCCAACTTCATTTCTAGAATCTCCACCATGTACACAGTTGTTAAAGTGGTTTTCGGTATTGGCAGAGAGTATGACAATAACTGATCCCGGTCTCTTTAACAACCAAACGCCTTATTTCACACAGGATGGTTCTTTTACATTTTAAAAAGTCAAATCACAGTTGATAGTAAAATGTCATATTCAATTTCCAATCATCTCTCTTTCGAAATCATATTCACCTTCAAAATCATATTCACCTTTTAATTTATCGAGAAGATAGGTTAATTAAATCCTAGTTCCAAAATCATCATATTTACTCAAACATGTCATTTCACAAAAAGGTATCAATTTTAAATTCCAACTTAGATTATATTATAATCAAGGATTTTAAATACAAATACTTCAACTTTACATAGTCTGAAATTCCGAAATTAGTTTAGATAGCTTAAATTAGTTTCAAAAATAGTTTAAGATAGTTTAAAATAGATTTACAACGGATTATTCTAGTTTAAAATAGGTTAACGTACTTTAAATAGATTAGAAATAGATTAAAATACTCGAAATAGATTTAAAATAGATTAAAATGAATTATAATACTTTAAATGAATTTAGAATAGATTAAAATAAACTAAAAATAGATTAGATAGATTTAAATTATATTAAATAGAATTAAAATAGATTAAATATTTTTAAAATAGATTAAATATATTTAAATTATATTAAATAGATTTTAAAATAGAATAAATACATTTACTTTTTTGAAATAGGTAAAATGGATTATATTGGATTAAATAGGTTAAAATAGATTAAAATAAATTAAAATAGTTTACATTGATTAAAACAATTTAAATTAGTTTAAATAGATTTTAAATTTATGTTCAAACATTTCAATAACTTAATTTCGATAAAATTCATTTATTTTTGACAATTCAACTATGAAATTCCAATTTAAATCCTCTGAACCATTCATTAAATCAATTCCAATTTCAGCATTAAAGCTTGGATTATCCAAAAAATCTCAGTTTATACAAATCAATTTTTATTTCAAAATGCTAGTTAACTGAACTCCAAATTTAAAGAATTAAAAATCATTTAATTTAACCAATCCAGTATATAATTTTCTACCTTATGGTCAAGTGATACGGATCTTTATCATTTCAATCTGCAATTTAAAATTTTACGGTTATATATCATTTCAAACTGCAATCCCGAATTCAATAACATCCATAAAATCGCTCGAGTCTATCATTTCAACCCATAATGATTTTTATCTAATCTACAGATCGTTCGGTTATGTATCTTTTCAATCCATAGGGAACTGCAGTGTTATAACAATATAAAAATACAACATCCAGTCATACAATATCAACAATCAAACATCCATCGAAAGGATCATTCGAACTAACCAATAAAAATTAATAGATAATTGATTACCATTAACAAGTACGATAATTAAATTCAATATTAAATTAAACTATGATTAAATGCAATAAAAGTCAACTTTAACTATAATGATAATTTTAACATACCAAACATCAATCAATTTATTTCTAATCACATCATACATTTAATTTAACTAAAATAAGATAGTTTAGTAATTGTGAGTGGGTAAAAACACTCGGCTTTGATTTCAAATCGATTTGAAATTCAAAATAAGGCCAAAAATTTAGCAGTATCATAATTCGTCCAAACCCACATCAAGATGCCTGGAATTTGGATACAATCCCAACGAAATATACCACGTGAGAATCCGAGCTCGTATGAAAAAGTTATGAAAATTAGAAGGTTGAAAATTTTTAGTAATGGGTCAACTTTGGGTTCATCTTCGGTCCGCCGCCTCAATCCCCAGTGCTTGCTCTGATTTTTTGCTAAAATGACCCGAGACCCGAGTCATTTGGCTCCTGACCAGAAGTCGCTCTAGGCTTTTCGCCTCTAGAACTCGAAGCGCGCCAAGATCCGCCACGTTCGGCCTCGAACTCTCTCTGACCCGAAATCGCTGTAGGGTTTTCTCCTCTAAAACTCGAAGTAAACCTTGAGAAAAAAAATTTCTCAGTTTTTTCTGAAATTAGGTTTTAGAATTTGGGAACTAGGTTTGAGATGGAGGAAGAAGATGTACATATATAGAAATAATAATATGAGAAATATAACAGCCTATATATAGGCAGGGTTGGATCGAAACGACTACGCGATCCAAAAAGTCCGTTCTTACCCCGAAATGAAAATACATCATCCCATATATCGAAATAGATGTCTTCGATAGTTTTAATCTTAATGGAATAGGTTTCAAGTCCTATTTCCATCGCATGAAAAATTTAGCTCAAAATCGGCTTATTTCAAATTGATTTTAATTGAATTTAATTAAATTAATCTCTATGCGTTTCGAGCCCACACGATCAAATGGCAAGTCCAATCGCTATGAAACTGGAAACCCTATAGTAATTCACCGTTACAGATCCGATGAAACTAATTTCATCGAAATCCGAGTCAGTGGCCAAAATGGTTATTTTCACGTTTTTTTTTTTTTTTGGCAAGGCCAGCCGGTTTTATAGTGGGCCGTCCACTTTTTATTACGAACGTAATAAAATATGAAGTACAGGAGTAAGGTTGAGACACCTTAACTGCTAAAAATAAAAATACAGCACAGGAGTGTGACCGACATGTCACAGCTACAATAATCTACAAATAGGACTAAGACTCCTCCGAAGAGGTAGTAACACCTTCAACAAAATCCACTTGGGGAGATTACAGAGCGTCACTCCCAAGTTGACCAATAAAGGGGCGAAACAGGAGAGCAAGAGACGGGTCATAGATCTCAGCATCAGAACAGTATATAAAGGATCGATCCCAGGTAGTGTCAGCAAGCATAATAGAGTTTAAGTTAGCATATGAGCCATCCATATCAAGAACCAAGGAATCACCAGACAGCCTATAATATAGGCAACGTAGGTCCACTAGATCAGAAGAAACATATCTAAAATAGGTATCATCCATGGGTTGAAACGCATATCAGAACAACGTTCAACCCAACATCTCTCAGTCTCAGCCCAAACAACAGACTGAGACGGAGCATGAACTGGGATAACAACAGGATCCACAAATACATCAGCAGGATCTAAGTAGTCAGTAGGGGATGCGGCCGGAGAGATAGAAGGCGGCGGACCAGGGTCAGAAGGAGGAACGACAAGGGGAGGAATGACAAGCTTGGGTACCCACTTCCTGATCGGTGGCTGTGGCAGAGGAATCTTTGGCGCAGCAGCAGAGTCAACAGAATGAGTGCAGGCGGAATCTAAGTGGCCAAAAGAGTGACAGGAGGAACAAATTTCCAGGACCCAACCATAGCGAACACGGACATTGACAACATGGCCAATGGCAATCTGAACTGGAATAGAGGATGGGAGAGGCCTATGGAGGGTAATCTCAATCAGAGCCTTAGCATACACCAGCTTATCACGAGCAACCGTATTAGCATCAAAGCATTTCAATTTACCGATATTGCAAGCAAGCCAATTCAATCCAAGGAGAGGCTGAAGAGCAAAAGGAATCTGAGAAAAATAAGCCCAAACGGGGATAGATAGAACCTGTTCACGCGCACTAGCAACCGTAGGGGACCAGGGAGTAATGATAAAAGGTTTCCCATCAAAAAATGATGGCTCAGCCTCAAGGACACGTTGTCGTTCCGCAGTGGAGGAGAACAATAGGAAGTACATAGAGTCAACCAGCTTAACACGGAGAGTACCACGAAGCCTCCAGGCCTTCCGACAAACAGCAGTCGCATCATGAAGGCGATGATTAGGATCTAAAAAGAAACCAACTAAATATTATGACCAGAAGTCCATACCAGCCTGCATAACATTAGGAGGAGGGATCATCACTCCATTTTCCTCGACAATATCAAACTCTATTTGTTCATAAACACCAGCGTTACGGGGCAGAGTTGTAAACAGCGATGACCAAGATTTGGAACCGGGGGAGGGGGGATGCGTAGCTGGTTTAACCTGAACTTCATTTAGACAACCAGCAGAGGCCACAATACCAGAGGCCTCAAACGCCTTGACACCAGAATTTATATCAGTGCTTTTTAAAACAACATTAACCCCTGAAATGATGCCAGCTTCGGAATTCAGAACACTGGAATTTGAGTCATCGTTCTCTACAGAATTTTGACAAGCAGTTGGTGTGCACCTAGCATCATACAATAGATTAGCATCGATAGGACTGGATGCACAACCAACAACTCCAATTGCCTCACCCTTATTACCAGTACCGTTGTCAACTATCACATGAGATTGCAAATTGCCAGAAACAGATCGACACACTTCATCAGCCAATGAGAAGGACTTCTCAGGATGCAATGGAGAGCACTCCAAGGGAGCTCGGTCAGGGATCTTACCAGAAGACAGCGGCAACGGTGGAAAATCAGTATCAGAAAGCATAGGCGGCAGAGGGGACGAGGACGCGAGACGATTATGCTTGTAGATCCTACCAGAACGAGTGGAAGAGGGGGAGGCGGAAGGAGCAACTGGGAGAGGAGGAGAGAAAGGAACGATGCGTGAGGGCAAGGGAAGGAGAACGTTGCGGGTGGGCATACGTGCAGGGACTATGGAGAGGTGGGCGAAGGAAGCAGATAACAACGCGAGGCCATTAACGCGAGGCCATTAATATTTATAAACCATGAACTGATTTAAAACCCATAACAACGCGAGGTTATTTTCACGTTAATTAAATAAATTAATATTAAATTTATTAATCACTCTATTTTTCTTCAAATTTAATAACTAACAATTTTCATCATTTTTGATTACTTGCACATTTACAATAATTTAAAACAAATTTACAGATCAATTCAATGTCGATTATCTTACTAATTACAGTATTTAATTTCAATTGAAATAAATACAGTAATTATCACTTTAAATTCCAATAAATCCATTTATTTGCCTTTTCATCTTGTTATTCAATCAGTTGTCACCTTATGGCTATAACTAACACTTGTTTATATCTTATTACACTAATAATCTATAGTTATCATCTTAGTCTTCATTAAAGTAATATTTAATAACATTTAATTGTAACAAATCCAATTATTATAATTTAAATTTCAAAAATTTGATCAAACTTGATTTCAATCTTTATATTCAACTAATTATTACTCTGTTGACATAGTTAACATTTGGTTATATCTTATTACGTTGGTATTCCTCAATTACCATCTTTTATAATTTCAATTTTCCAATTATATTGAATTTGGTCGATTTCACATTAATTATAATTTAAAATCTCAAAAAATTAATTTATCTTGGTTTTACTCTTTTTATTAAATCAATTATTGCCTAATAATATAGCTGAAATTTCTGTACATTTTATTGCATTCACCTCTTACAGTTATCATCTTAACTCATTTTACGTAGTATTTAATTTCATTTATTATAGTTGATTAAATAAATTGGTAACAAATAACAATTGTCACCTTTTCCACATTTAATCACATTTACAAGTTTATTACTTACAACAAATGTCATAACAACTTACACTATACTAATTCTATCCAATTTCAATTTGTTACACATTATTTTATAAATTAATCAACATTTAAATTATCGATTACTCTTTTGATCCAATAATCAGTTAATACACACATTATTGTAATTAATTTACAATCTATAACCAATTATAACTTTTCAGTCATTTCAATTAATTGGAATTACATGCATAGTAGTTATCAACTACCTTAAATTAATACTATTTCATTTTGTTCTAGTTATATTCTTATCAAATCACAAAATTTTATTTCTTACAACATTAAGTCACAAAACCTTTTTAAATCAACTATATTTTAATTATCGAAAATTATGGGTCGTTGCACTCTCCCCCACTCAAAACTTTTCATCCTCGAAAAGGAAAAAGATGGAATTAAGTACCCAATATATCTTATTCAAAATATTAAATTTATAACCAATTAATTTACATAAATAAATAATTTAAATAAAATGTATTAATTTATAACAATTAAATCCTTTATATTCAAGTTAATAAGAGTTTGGAAAGCATTTCACAAAATTTTCTAAGTCCAAAATTCACGGAAAATTTCGACAGAGTATCCTTTGTATGGAGAGGTCCGAAAGAAATAACAATATCAATAATAACAATATATATATATATCATATTTTTCAAAATAAAATATCCCAAACTGCGGGAAAATAATATAATATCGCTAGAAAGTCGTAATCTAAAAATGTACCTATTAGTCGGGCAAACAAACGCTTATTTATAAAACCAACAGCAGTAGCAATTGCTTCCATAAACTTGTATTTCACTTATATAATCAAATAGAGTTAATAATTTTATTTAAGAGAAACATTTAATTTATTTTAATAAGTAACAAACAAAACATCACAACATCATAATAATCATTTGCAAACAAATAGTACAGACATCATTTCAACCAAGAAATCAATCATCCATCCATAGCAACCAAAACTAATGGTTTGTTCGGGTTCAGAACTCTAACCGTATAAAATGCTAAGTAAACTATGAAGTAAAACATACGCTTTACAGTCGTAGATAAAACTTTATAGATTATTTAAACATCTCTATACAAAATAGAAGTATCCTTTCCCAACCAATCCATAAGCTAAACAAACAATCATTTCCAATAATATTTAATTTTTATTCTTATTACTCTTTTCTTTCTACATTATTCGCTGTTCATTTTCATTCATTCATACAATGTTTGCTTAATTCCTTTACATGTACCACTTACAAAATTCATTTCCCATTCAATTATACAATACCATTTTTCTTTTCATTACTTTACATTCATTATTTACATAGGTTATTTCCATTTCAATTATTAGAATATTTATTTTGTAAAACTCTTTACAATTTAATTCACCTTTAATGGATTATTTCTTTCTCGCGTTCATTCTTCCATATACAGTATTATTAAATATTAAATCCATTTCTAAATCATTTCAATTCTTTTTGAAGTTATAACCATTCAATTAACGTAATACACACTTTAATTATAAATCGCTCCAATATTAATTTAAGTTTATAATTATTTACTTATAGTATTCACCTTTACTATTCGATCTGATTACAGATAGCTTAAATGTTAACTTAAGCTTATAATCATTTTCTTACATTATTCACTTTTATTACATTGATTAGTAACATTTCATCTATTAATCCTAAGTTTATAGCAATTTATAATATAAGAATTCTTTTTTATAAAAGTAATTCTATTGAAAGCTTTACTTTACTAAAGTTTACTTGCACCATATTCTATTACATATCCTATTTAACACTGCAACTTTTTACATTTTGTAAGTTATATATATATGTCTTTTAGAATGCAATTGAACGTTACACAAGTTTGTCTTTATTCATTTTAGTTAACAAAATGTTCAATAGTTACATTTTCTCATTTTACATATTTTTTTGATTTGGCATATAAATTTCCAATTCTTATATATTCCATTAATTACTAAGAATCTAGTTTCTAATTACACAATTTAGAAGTTTCTAATTAAAATAATTAAGATTTCGTTCTATTGCAATAACTAAACACTGCTAATAATCAACGAGTTTAAGAACTAAATTCCGAGTTCATTTCAGTCAACTTGAAAGTAAAATATATACATACATACATACATACATATATATATATATATCCTTTATAGATCGAATCATGTTTAGGAATCAAAACTAAGATTTAATCATCAAAACAAAAGTGTAGTGAAACCATTACAGTAGTCTTCCCACTTTGAAACTCGAAAATGAACGTCGATGATGCGTGCACTCATCACCGAAATCATTTTCCAGCGACAATGAGGGGAGTACAACACTTTTCCTTAAAAATCCTATTTTAAGACTTTCTTTCAAATCGTCTTGAAATATTCATATCATAAAATATTTCTAAATATTACTAATATTATATTCCAAAACCTTTTGAAAGAAATTTCAAAATCCCGGAACTTATGTTCTAAAATTTTCTAATTCATATTTACTTTATTTGTAAATCCTATTTCCGATCAATATTTATAAAATTTCACTACTTGACAACAAACATATTACCAGCTATATCATTTATAAAATTTATCATTTTATATACAAAAATATATAATAGGAAAAATTATTTCATTTACATGTATTTCAAAACAATAGTGTGTCATGGCATCCTATGACCGACTGGAATTTATAAATACAAAATGGAACAAATTAACACAACACAAAAATCTTTCATAACACTAACACATACGCTCCCTCATATATACACTCAACGACTCATTCTAGGGTATTACTACCCTATTTTATATGAGTCAGACCCTACAAAGCTAAGGTTATCGCTAAACCAACACTCTGATACCAATTGTGACGACTTGCCTTTTTGGATGTTTTAAGCGGACACACATGTCGGACTCAAACCATTCAAAAGGGCAGATTGTTATGGGGTAAATAAGAAAAATCAGGGAAAGAAAGAAAATAAAAACAAATATAGAATCTCGAAGCGGAATAACAAATATAAGAATCGAATAAACAGTTCATAAAGCTGTTTACAAATAACATTTAATAAAACTTTTACAATATAGATCAGAGTTACATACAGCAGGAATAAATGAATAATGCAGCGGAACAATAGGATGCAGTGGAATAAGTATGATAACCAATAATGGCATTAAATCTCCGTCTTTGTCCTCGAGAAAGCAGCCTTCAATGAAACAGAAAATCTCAGATTGACCCGAGCAAATTGAAAACACAAAACACTCGAGTCAGAACTAAAAGATCATATGTAAGTGAAATCAACAATAAATAAATATGAGTGTGACGGCATCGGAGATGTATATGGGGTTTGAGTCTCCTATCCAGTGTCTAACATGAGTGCAATAACTTCAAAGATGTTAGGGATTACCATCTCTTAAGGATCCATTAAACAATCTACTATGTAGTACAATACGCTATTATAATTGTGCCTATAGTAAAGTAAAGTATTAAAACAGCGTCAAGGCGTTACCCATATCCCTCTTAACACATTTTTATATATTCCCATAGTCTATACAGTATCGTAATTCCTCCGTAAATTGGAGGGCTATCAGAGGGCACTCCATAGATATGATATAAACCAAACCCATAGAAGGCACGCTAGGGCGTGTGAACATGGCACTCGAGGCAATGCTAAGTTAGATATACCAATTGCACTCCGAGACTGGTGGTAACGCATAACAGCTACTACCGCCCACCTCGGACACACTCCTATAATCAAAATCGAGGGGTGGGCGCCAAATCAATCAAAAAGTCAAAATATAATCTCGAAGAAATGTGTCCGACGGGAGGAATAACTTCACTTGGCCTGGTATAGCTCCTGTTTTAGTCACATCTATGTTGACTCACGGAAGTCATGGTCATGTAAATACCTCATACAGAATCGTGCACCAAACCATCCTACTTCATTTCTGGAATCACCACCACGTATACAGTTGTTAAAGTGGTTTTCAGTATTTGCAGAGAGTATGACATTATCTGATCTCAGTCTCTTTAACAGCCAAATGCTTATTTCTCACCGGATGGTTCTTTTACATTTCAAAAAGTTAATTCACAGTTTATATCAAAATATCATATTCGATTTCAAAACATATCTCTTTCGAAATCATATTCACCTTCAAACTATATTCGGTTTCAAAATCATATTCACCTTTGAATTTATCGATAAGATAGGTTAATTAAATCCTAGTTCCAAAATCATCATATTTACTCAAATATGTCATTCAAAAAAGGTATCAATTTTAAATTCCAACTTAGATTATATCATCATCAAGGATTTCAAATATAAATACTTCAACTTTACATAGTCTGAAATTCCGATATTAGTTTAGATAGCTTAAATGGGTTTCAAAAATAGTTTAAGACAGTTTAAAATAGATTAAAACAGATTAATACAGTTTAAAATAGGTTAACATACTTTAAATAGATTTGAAATAGATTATAATAGATTAAAATACTTTAAATAGATTTAAAATAGATTAAAATGAATTAAAATACTTTAAACGAATTTAAAATAGATTAAAATAAATTTAAAATAGATTAGATAGATTTAAATTATATTAAATATTTTAAAATATATTAAATATTTTAAAATAGATTAAATATATATAAATTATATTAAATAGATTTAAAAATAGAATAAATACATTTAATTATTTTGAAATGGATAAAATGGATTATATTGGATTAAATAGGTTATAATAGACTAAAATAAATTAAAATAGTTTACATTGATTAAAACGATTTATATAGATTTTAAAGTTATATTCAAATATTTGAATAATTCAATAATATATTTAAATTATGTTAAATAGATTTAAAAACAGAATAAATACATTTAATTATTTTGAAATAGATAAAATGGATTATATTGGATTAAATAGGTTATAACAGATTAAAATAAATTAAAATAGTTTACATTGATTAAAATAGTTTATATAGATTTTAAAGTTATATTCAAACATTTGAATAACTCAATTTCGATAAAATTCGTTTATTTCTGATAATTCAACTTTGAAATTCCAATTTAAATCCTTTGAACCGTTCATTAAATCAATTCCAATTTCAGCATTAATGCTTGGATTATCCAAAAAATCTCAGTTTATATAAATCAATTTTTATTTCAAAATGGCAGTTAACTGAACTCCAAATTTAAAGAATTAAAAATCATTTAATTTAACTGATTCGGTGTCCGTATATAATTTTCTACCATATGGTCAAGTGATACGGATATTTATCATTTCAATCTGCAATTTAAAATTTTACAGTTATGTATCATTTCAAACTACAATCCTAAATTCAGTAACATCCATAAAATTTCTCAAGTCTTTCATTTCAACCCATAAAGATTTTTCCCCAATCTACAAATCGTTCGGGTATGTATCGTTTCAACCCCTAGGGAACTTGTAGTGTTATTAAAAATACAACATCCAGTCATACAATATCAATAATAAAACATCCATCAAAATCATCATCCAAACCCACCAATAAACATCAATAGATAATTGATTATCATTAATAGGTATTAAATTGACAATTAAATTCAATATTAAATTAAACGATGATTAAATGCGATAAAAGTCAACTTTAACTATAATGACAATTTTAACATACCAAACTTCAATTAATTTATTTCTAATCACATCATACATTTAATTTAACTAACATAAGATAGTTTAGTAATTGTGATTGGGTTAAAACACTCACCTTTGATTTTAAATCGATTTGGAATTCAAAATAAGGCCCAAAATTTAGCGGTATCAGAATTCATCCAAACAAGCTTCAATGTTCGAAATTTTGATACGATCCCAATGAAACAAACCGTGCGTGAATCCGAGCTCGTATGAAAACGTTAAGAAAATTAGAAGATTGAAAAATTCTAGTCATGGACTTCGAGTTTAACTTCGGTCCGCCGCCTCAAATCGTCGGTGCTTGCTCTAATTTTTTGCCAAAACGACCTGAGATCTGAGTCGTTTGGCTCCTGATCCGAAGTCGCTCCAGGGGTTTTCACTTCTGGAACTCGAAGTATGCCCAGATCCGTGCCTTGAATTCTCTCTGACACCAAGTCACTGCAGGGTTTTCTCCTCTGAAACTCGAAGTAAACCTCTTCCCGACTCGAAGTAAACCTGGAGAAATTTTTTTTCAGTTCATTTTTTTGAAATTAGGTTTTCGAATTTGGGAATTAGGTTTGACAAGTAGGATGAAGATTGCGTACAGAAATAATATTATAAGAAACCACTAGGGTTTATAACAGCCTATATATAGGCATGGTTGGATCGAAATGACTACGTGACCCAAAAAGCCCGTTCTTACCCCGAAAAGAATATGGGTCATCGCATATGTCAAAACAGATGTTTTCGATACTTTTAAACTCAATGGAACAGGTTTCAAGTCCTGATTCCATCGTATGAAGAAGTTAGCTCAAAATCAGCTTATTATAAATTGATTTCAACTGAATTTAATTAAATTGATCTCTACGCGTTTCGAGCCTTCACGATCAGACGACAAGTTCGATCAATGTGAAACTGGAAACCCTACAATAATTCACCGTTATGGATTTGATGAAGTTGGTTTCGTCGAAATCCGAGCCAGTGGCCAAAATGGCTACTTTCACGTTAATTAAATAAATTAATATTAATTAATTAAAACAATTTTTTTCTTCAAATTTAATAACTAACAATTTTCATCATTTTTGATTACTTAGACATTTACAATAATTTAAAACAAATTTACATATCAATGCAATGTCAATTATTTTACTAATTACAGTTCAATTTCAATTGAAATAAATACAGTAATTATCACTTTAAATTCCAATAAATCCGTTTATTTGCCTTTTCATCTTGTTATTCAATCAGTTGTCACCTCATGGCTATAATTAACACTATTTTTTATATCTTATTACACTAGTAATCTACAATTATCATCTTAATTTTCATTAAAGTAATATTTAAAAAAATTAATTGCAATAAATATAACTATTATAATTTAAATTCCAATAATTTGATCAAACTTGATTTCAATCTTTATATTCAACCAATCATTACGCTGTAGAGGTAGTTAACATTTGGTTATATCTTATTATGTTGGTATTCTACAATTAGTATCTTTTATTTATTAATTTCAATATTTCAATTATATTGAATTTAGTCGATTTCACATTAATTATGATTTAAAATCCCAATAATTAATTTATCTTGGTTTTATACTTTTTATTAAATTAATTATTGCCTAATGAATATAATTGAAATATCTGTAGATTTTATTGCATTCATCTTTAAAGTTATCGTCTTGACTCATTTTATGTAACATTTAGTTTCATTTATATAGTTGATTAAATAAATTGGTAGTAAATAACAGTTGTCACCTTTTCTACATTTAATATCATTTACATGCTTATTACTTACAACATATGTCATAACAACTTACACTATACTAATTCTATCTAATATCAATTTATTACACATTATTTTATAAATTAATCAACATTTAAATTATCTGTTACTGTTTTGATCCATTTATAAATTAATACACACATTATTATAATTAATTTACAATCTATAACCAATTATAACTTTTTAATCGTTTCAATTTATTAGAATTAGATGCAAAGTAGTTATCAATTACCTTAAATTAATAATATTTCAGTTTATTCTACTTATATTCTTATTATCAAATCACAAAATTTTATTTCTTCCAACATTAAGTCACAAAACCTTTTCAAATCAACTATATTTTAATTATCGAAAATTATGGGTCATTACAATCATCAAGATGTCTTCCACTCGAAAGCACATGTTGGTTCGGAGTGGTTTTCGGATATAGACCCGATCTTCGCCTCTCCTTACGAACAACCAATAATTTCCGATTGACTCATTCCCGGTTCTTTTGGAAGTAAGTGTTTAAGTCCTTATAGTGGAACTCGAATTTACATTCATACTTCCTAAGTCAAATTAGGTAAAATTTGGTAGTCGGTTATTTAACTTTCAAATAACAACAACAAAATCTAGAGATTTAATTATCCAAAGCGATCACTAAGCCTCAACACCATTTTCATTTATTAAATCTCTTTTCCTAAACATTCTTGGACATTCATACTCATTTATGAACTCTTTATAATTATTCAAACCCGATTATGTAACTTATAAACTTCCATACCTTGTAAAAAACTTCCCTTTATAGACATTCAAAGCCATTTATAAAATCTTTGTATAAACATTCAAAACCACTTCTAAAACTCCTTTTATGAATATCCAAAATCATTTATAAACCTTCTCAAACCAATTGTCAAATCATTCTACAAATATCTTGTTCAAAGTAGAATAACTTTGAAAACCATTTCAAAAGAAAATGAAATACTTACTTACGAAACCAATCGGAGGCTCAAAGACATCAATGGATCATTAAATTTGGTTTAACTTATCTAAGTTATAACATAGATACTTCCAAACATCATATGTGTAAGGGATTCACACATAACATACAATAAATCATAGGTAGATGTCCAAGTTATAAATATAGGTAAATCCATAATCGGTTGAAAAATGTACATATATAAGTATATCTATATGCTTAAGCTATCATGACCCGCTTATTAAATTAAATTCCTTGTGTCAATCACGTTACCGATATTCAGTATTTGTGCTAAACACTAGTCACTTACTTCCCATAAAACATGTGTCAATGTTTTATAATCCCTACTTAATTCATTTGGCTACTTAATGGTCCAGACGAGAGATCCTTTGATTTAAAATCAATTAACTTGAAATGAAAATTGATTTCAAAATATAACCGATTAAGTTCAAATATAGCATTGAAAAGATTAAAATATTTTTTGTTAGCTTAAACCATAATTATATCGTAACAAAATCAAGATTAATTCATAATTAAACTTTAATTAACTTAATGGATTGGTTAAGTCCTAATTAACTTCCTAATGTACCTTGGTTAAGATTAAATCAATTCATTATCAGCTAAACCCTAATAAAAAATTAATTAAATAATCACTTAATTAAATAATAATTAATCAACTAATTAACTTAATTAAATAATAATTAATCATTAAATTACTTCTTAACTTCATTAATCACTAATTAAAACTTCATAAATCAATAATTAGTCATTAACCTTTCTTAAGTGTTATTTAACCCTTAATTACTTATTTAATTACTAATTAGGTACTAATTAATTTTAGATAAATAATTATTAAATTGTCAAAACTTAATTTTTTTAATGTTACTAATCAAGTTTGAAAACATTTGCAAAACTATTTCAAAAGAAACCGCTTTAAAGCAAAAATCGACGATTTTGTCGAACTGCATCCATAGCGATTATCGCTGTGAGCGCAGTTCACTTAAACATAATTTAAGCGAAAACATTTACTTATTCTTTCCTATTTCATGTTTAAAAACATAATTTTTAAAGTTTTTGAGACTTAGAAACAAAGATAGAAACTTTGAAATAGTTTCCAAACTTTAAAACAAAAAAACATAGTTTTGATTTCGAATTGGATCTAACGTCTATCGCAACACATAAAATTATTAACTTTGTTTCAACTCAACATACTTTGGTTCTTGAACCACAACCATACATCCATACTACCATACATTTAACATCATTATGAAACACATATATAAACAAAATGTTATATGCTTACTAACTCGACAACATCACATTTATATCTCAAATTCCACACCAAATGCAAGCATCCATCAAATCACCATTGACCAACATAATAACCATTAAATTTTCTCATCATATTATTACCACAATAACACATCATAGTAAAGCCAAAAAACTTTCCCAAATAAAGTAGTTTACTCACCGAAACTTCGCAAACATAAAGCGAACTTCGTGAGACGACCCGACTTCCTATCTCCAGGAAATCGCATCACTAATGAAGAAAGAAAGGGATAGAAGAAGAAAAGAAAGAGAAAGAAGAAACAGAACAACATCAGAGAACTCACAGCGGAACGAATAAAATATAATATATCACATAAAATATTACATAATATCTTATTACATCAGAGTACACAACTTAAACAACAGAGATTAGACAGTTATAACATCTGTCTAACTATAAAACTCAAGAACAACTGAAACAGACACAACATACACAGCGGAATCAATATATATCTACACGTCGAAGCCTCCGGCTCTATGTCTCCTCCAAAATTCGTCAAGCTAACCTGATCCACTTGACTACTCATACATAATATGAGTACCCAAGAGTTTAATAAAACAGAAAATAAACACTCGGATCAGACAGGGGTCTGGTGTGAGTAAACGGGTTAAAATTGCTTAATTTTAGAAAACCTTTGAAAAGAAAAGGTATCACGTAAGACTTCCCACACATAAACATGGAAAAGTTTTTACCTTACGCTAACCAAAACATTTGATAGGAAATCCAGTGATATTATAATAGTGTCTAGGGTTTCAAAATAAAATACAGAAATAGCTGGAGTGCTTACATCTCACGTTCCAACATAGTTGGGCACAATCAAAACCGTACAGGCACTTATTGGATTTTGGATTCCATACAATGGCAGGGCTACTGGGGTACCGCCCGTCACAGTACGTGGCCTAGATCACCGTACCGAGGAGCCACCCTAACTCCCCTGCAACACAAGGCCGGCACCGTTCCTTACTGAACAGTCCCGAACAAGATCACCCCGTAGTTGGCGTGACCAACCACACACTAAGCCGAAATATAAAGGGACCTCTAGACAGGGGTAAATCTCACTCTCAAGTGGGGGCTACCCACGAAGCCTTGCTGCACCTCCCCTGTTTTAGCCATTCCCGGTTGATGAGGCTTGAGGTTACGATTACCTTTATAGGACACATTATCTTAGAATGCTCATCGTCCACCTGACGATGTTCTGAAAGCATTCAATCCATACAAGTTCGTTCCGGGTTCGAACGAAACCGAAGGCACTATCTCGTTGCACTCATTATTGGAATCACCCTCAGAGTCAACGACCATAGCCCTTGCACTCTGATTCGCCATCTCGAATCTATAAGCACTATTCCGTCAAACTCATTACGGAATCACCCACAGAGTTATACTGACGTATAGCCCTTACACCTCGAGTCTTCACTTTCTCCACTTGGATTAACGACCTAACGTTTAATCGGAATCGATGTGGTTTTCGGATTCCAAATATGGAAACCCGATCCCGGTCTCACCGAAACCAAACGCCATTTTAAATGTCCAAGTTATACTTAAGGGTTTAAACAATTTAACTTATATTTTAGGATGATATATAAACAGATAGATGAATCATATTATCGCAATAGATAATTCATATCAACATTCATCTCACAAAGCAGCATATCACATAACTCATAGATATCCAAATCATCCAATATCAAACAATATCAACCAATATCAATCAATATTCAATATCAACCAATCACCCAATATCATTCAACATCTAATACCATTCAATCATCTAATGTCCATTATCCATATCAAAACAGAATTGATTAGCTCTTAATCATCTGGATTACCTAAATCCTTTCCATTTATTTATTCCAAATAAATAAATTAATTATCTCTAATGATCTTCACTAATTAATCTTTCTTGATTAATTACCTTTAATTACATTCAAGTAATTATCCTATCCATATTCAGTAATTAAATCTTTAATTACTATCATTAATTACAATAATTAATGATCCTTCATTATTTAATTAACTATAATTAATTACATTAATTCTTAATTAATTATAATTAATTATCACATTTAAATTAATCACTAATATTAATCAACCTTGATTAATATCATTAATCACATTTATTAATTAATCTTTATTAATTAATAATTACTTTAATTAATTTAAATAATTAACTTATAATTAATCAACTCATTAATCATAATTAGTAATTAACAATTGTAATTACTTAACTAAATTAACTTCTAATTTAATTATTTTAATCCTTGATTTATTAATTCAATTAATTACTCCTTAATTACTTCATTAAGTAATTATTAACCAATTAACAATTAATCCTTATTTAATTACATAATTAATTAATTACATTTTAATTAATTACCCTTGGTAATTAATCTTAAATTAATCACATTCCATTAATTAATCACATTAATTAATTAAAATAAATTAAGTAATTAATTCTTAATCACTTACATAAGTAATTATCTCTAATTACTTCCATTAAATAATCTTAATTACTTTCTTAAATAATCACTAAACTAATAATTATCTTCATCATTAAATAATTCTTAATTCTTTAATTAATTAATCACTTCATAATTAATTAACTTTAAAACAAAATATTAATCAATTCCTTAATTGATAACATCATATAATTACCATTAATTACTTCACTTAATTACTCACATGAGTAGTTTTCCATTAATTACTTTCATAAGTAATTACCATTCTTAATTTCATTCAATAATTAACCATTAATTATTTCTTTAAGTAATTACACTTAATTAATCATAATTAAGTGATTATTAAAAATTAAATAAATAATTAACTAATTATTGAAAATTAATTAAACAATTAATTAATTAACTTCTTATATTTCAAAATCTTTAATTAATTAAGAAAGAGCATTTATCTTAATTAATTCTTTACTTAATTACCAATCATATTAATTTAAGTATTCTCATATTCATATCAAAATAATTTAACATTATTTATCTTTATAAATAATTTATTTGAAATTTAATCAAATTTTACAACTTAATCAGCATATCCTATTTGGTTTTCAAAATTATAATAATAACCTTATTTGAAAATAAGGCACTTAGAAATAAATTTAAAATCTAAAACACTTATATCTTCTAATTCAACTTCTTCGTTTGAATAAAATTTTGAAACTTAAGTTTTTAAATATTACTTTTAAAATTTTACTTAGAACTTTGGTTCAATATTTAAATTCAAACATTCCCTTTTAAATTGAATTTCAAATTTACTTAAGATAATTATTAAAAAAAAAACACATCATCTTAA
Organism: Allium cepa; assembly: GCA_030765085.1. Classification (NCBI taxonomy): domain Eukaryota; kingdom Viridiplantae; phylum Streptophyta; class Magnoliopsida; order Asparagales; family Amaryllidaceae; genus Allium; species Allium cepa. The sequence goes on along the minus strand of CM060932.1, from coordinate 571,016,695 downwards.
AACATTTAAAATTTGAAATATAAATTCAATTATCACTTTTATTAATTTGATTAACATTTACTTCAAAGAAACAAGTTTGACTTTGAAAATCCATTTCCTTTATAAAAACTGTTGCATAGTTTAATCTGTTTACAAGCCCAGGTTAGCATACACACAAACCCGAGTTTATCAAGGAACCATACTAGCATGCCCCGAGACTTCCTCCACACCTCCTCTACTTCGAGTCACCCACCTGAAAACGTGAGAACTATCTCGAGACAACCCAGCACCCCCCTCTCTTCGAGTCGCACACGAGTATATCACGATAGCTTCTTCGAGTTCTTTCGTCTTCCCCAGTTCGAAAAACTCCCCTGACCAAACCGTGCACACTAACGTGCATGTACACCTAACACACCACCTCTGGCCAGCGATGGTCATCGCGGCCATCCACGACAAACCAACGAACTCCTACTACCTCAACCGAACACCCAGATTGATCTACAACCACGCGTATCGAAATTCGAGCATCGAACTCGAAACTGCAGAAAAACAACGACCACCGAACTTCCTCTTTTCCGACCATCACGACGTCGATGATCCACACCGGCCTTTCCAGAACGTCGCCGCAACCTTCACGCCACCCTTCCCCATGTCGCGCATGACTCCGGTCGCATATCAGTAACGAAATTCCCAAGTTAGCATTGGCTTCAAAACACAGGAACTAAACCCTAGTTTTAGCAAATTCGAATGATTCAATCATTCAAAAAATTTAATTATATTTTTCCCTAAATTCTTAACATTCAAGCAAGCTTCACCCCGAAAATCAAATCGAATTATTGACTAAATCATCTGCAGTTCACGAATTTACCAAAATGTTCAAACTCGAAATTCTCATCAAATATCTAGTTAAAAATTATGATTCCTTCTTCAAAAATCATGAATTTGTATAACAAACACAATCATACCCCTTTAGACAAAAATTATGATAATTGATTTTTAACTAAAATTTGATTTAACTGTGATGTTCCTATTTATATACACCTGTAACTAAAAAAAATATGAAACAAATTTTAAAATTACTATCAAACTATAACATACACTTTTCATTCATATCACAAGTTCAAACAAGTTATATTTGTGAAGGATTTTGGATTTAAAAGGTGAATGTCATATTCTGCTTAAACAACGGAGGTTAAAATTTCGAATTTGCAGACACTACGTACTTATAATATTCATACATTCACAAATTCAAATATTCATTATCAAAGCAAGGATTCATTTGCATGCAATATTATTTAACAAATTTAACAAGATCTGTTTTTAAAATGATTACTCACCTGATATAAATGCAGAGCAGTTTTCTTTTCCCCCAGGTTTGAACTTTAAATTTGGAAACTGTATTTACTTTGCTGTTAAAATCAAATGCCTTTGCATGTATGCTGTTGTAAATTCTTTCTAATTGCTGCTTTAAAGGATTGAAAGTGCAGATCTTCATTTGCAGGTTGATTTCAGATTTGAACTTATTTGCAGGTGGAAGATGAATTTAGAAATGCAGATTAGAATGCTAGTTTTCACTTTGCAGGTTGATTCTTCATTTGAATAACAGGCTGAAATTGTAGTTTCAGGTTTTTGATTTGCTTTTGGTTTAGATTTCAGATTTTAGAGAGTAAGTTTTCTGGTTTTAGTTAAGAAAACAAACAAACAAAAGTGTTATGTTTTTATTAGAATTAAAGAAAGTGAATTTTCTTAAAAAAAAGAGACACTTGTCACCTTATTACTTAATTAACTTACATGTGTTTATTAAGGGAGTTAACATGTTTACACATGTTTGAATAATTTTAATTAATTTTTCTCTTAATTTTAAATGTTAACATAAACTAACATATTTAATTCACTTTATTAATTAATACTTACATGTGAATATAAATTCAATCCTTTTAAAGAAAATTTTGGAAAACTAATTATGATATAAATGAATCTTTGTACTTGTATTTAAAAATCTAATACATTTATACATATACATTAATAACCATTTCAAATTTAAACACTTTTAAAGAAATAAAACAAAACTTTATCTAAATCCTTTTTATAATCTATCATATTAAAAATAAATAATTACCTTATATTTTGAAAGCAAATAAATAAATCTTTAAATTTAATCTTTGAAAACTATTAAGTTTTAAAATTACAATATTCATTCATACATCAATTTGTTAATAGATTAAATTAAATTTCAAAACAACTCAAATTATAACATATACATACATATATATTAAAATTTGAAAATTAATCTTTAATTAAAACAGCAGATATCCTATTCACAATATATATCAAATGTATATATTATAAATAGAATAAAAATTTGATTAGCTTTTGAAAAACAATTCTTATCAACATTTTAAATTGCTATAAAGATATTAATTCCAATTATCAGATTAAATATTTATTAACCTTTAAAAGATCAAATTAACCAATTTTAAATTAAATTATAAAGAAAATTATCAAACCAGTTAAATTATTAACATAGATTATTAAATTGTTATTGCCCAAAATTCCGGGTCGTTATAATCCTCCCCCCTTAAAAGAATTTCGTCCCCGAAATTTAAAACAAAAGTAATTTAATAACCCAGCAAAGATTTCAATTCCACACACCCAACATACTTATCAACCAATTACTAACAATCATAGTAATCAATCACACAAACAAACTTAACTAATTATCCTGACATACGTCAGAATATAACTCCAATACTATTTCGAGTTTCCCAAGTAAAAATAATCAGGAGACTCGCTCTACAGAAGCTAACAAACTAACTACACTACCAAAATCCAGAGCTTCTCTCCTTTTTAGATTCACCAGTCTGAACAGATCATCAGATTACTCCCAAATCCAGCTCAACATCCAACTCCAATTGAACTACGGATTCAATACCCTATTGATGAATCATACACGTACTGCCTCAGAGACACGGGTTACAAAATGAATTCCAGCTATCCAAACTGGTAATTCAATCTCATCCTATCAAAAACACAGATAAGAAATCCTCAAATGCTACAGCACTAACCAACCAATCTTATCCAATAACTGTTCTCTTAACCAGAGAATTCTAACAACACTGAAGTCTCCAACTTCGAATACCAAACTCCTTATCTCATATCTGTAACTCAACAGATAATCCTGGACTGCCAAACTCTTCCTGATCAGCTCAATCTATGCTGATAATTCCCGAAACAACAAGACCAAATCAAACAGAACTTGCTTCTTTCCTTGCACAGCAGCTACCTTGCTTCCGCTGCACAACTCTGATTCTGAAATAGATAAGAGTACTGCTGATGAACACGAATACAAACTTATCCACTAAATTCGGAAACCTTGTTCATCAAATCCATAAAAATCTGAGTGACTCATCTGACTCAGTCACACATTATTACAACAAAATCCAAATCAAAAGCTAGATCAGTCCAATTCCAATTCCAAAAATAATTCTGAGCTGCTATACCAACTCTCCTTTCTCCAAGAACCCCCCAACTACCAGGCTAACCACCAATATCACTTCTGGAACCAAAACAAATATGGAACTCAACTCCAGATGCTGAAAAACTTCTGATTACTCCAACAGCTCCTACTTCCTCATGAGAATCCTCAGCCTCAAACAAAAGAATGCTCAAGATAATTCCAAACCAATCGCAAGTCACTTTTGCGATCCTACCTAATTCGGATTCCAAAGAAACTGTCCTCTCTTTACCAATTAGAACAGCTCTAAACTTTTCCAAACAAGGTTAATTCTTCAAGAAAACATCACCATCTGCTCGGACTGCTAAAAGAAGAACCAATAAGATTCCTGAACCATCGAGGAAACAACCAACACTGCTGCTTCCAACTCAACTTCGATGATACTGCCAAGCCAAAAGACCTTCTTGTCAGCACACCGAACACTTCCGAGCTGCACTGCTACCACAGCTATCCAAATACTTCTAATCCAAATGATTCTCCAAAACAAAAACCATCAACAACCACATAATGGACCCTCGAGATGGCAGACACCCTCTCAAGAATCTCGGGCTTCCAAACCAAGCATCAACATCTCACTCTCCTTAAGGAATAACAATGAGACCATGCCTGAAGAGAAACAACTCATAGACCTTAGTCTCATATTCCAGAACAGCCAACCTCCATACTGAAGATCCAAACAACTTCTACTCAGATAAGTCTTCCCTGAGGCAGGTAAAGACTGCTCCTCAATCACCTCTAAAACTGCTTCAAGAGAAAACACCTTCAGAAAATATCTATGGATTCTGCATCTCATCACGCAGTTACCTAGATATCATCACTTACTACTGCACTACCATCAAATCCAAACTCAAGAAAAATTCGCTCACCCGAGCTAAATCCAAACTAATTCTTCAAAGATAAACTCCGAATCTTGTAAAAGATTTCCTTCGGATATAAGAGAAATCCTTACTCCAAACAACAAATCTCACTCGAGACGGTATTAGGTCTACAGTCTCGACGAATACTTCAAACCTCAACATATGGACCTTTTCCATCAGTGGTAATCGTGTTACACACACATACTACTACACCATCTATCTACCTCTAAAACTTGTTGGAAAATCCGAACAGATAACCCAACAGATTAGGTAGATATAAATGTGTGTGTATATATATATATATATATAAAGTTATATATAAAAATTACAAATACGCTCTCTCAAGAAAGACACCACTACAGAGCCTAGGTATTCACTCAACCTAACGCTCCCTAAAGAAAGACACACTTCAGAGCTTAGGTATTCTGTGACGCCCCACCTCTATACCCACGCTAGCCAAGAACACTACGGTGTAATGCTGTCAACTAGCACGGAGAATAAGGCTGTTGAGGAGCGGCCATCAATAGTTGGCCTTACACTAGTATTGGTTATCTCGATGGGAGTGATATAAATATATATATTCTTTCATTTTTCATCTCTGATTTATTTTCTCCCATCGACATACCCCAATTCCAGTATAAAACGAACTACGATGGTTCGTAATAGTTTAGAACAGTAAATATAAAATAACAACACAGATAATATAAATGCGGAACACAGATGAAACAGAAAGTCTCATATATATATACATAATAACTGATGTCAGTTACAATACATTCACACGGTACATATGATACAACTACAACAGTCGACTAAGGAAGTTACATATACAAGTACATTAACGTATATAATATACATGAATACATATCTTCCTATACAATTTTACATACTACTACAAATGACGACGACTACTCCAAAAGATATGAAAGAACTTCATAGCTCTAGCAGCAACCCAAAGCAGAATATCTACAACCTGAAATACTCGGTCTGACCCGAGTATTAAATTCAAAAGAAAATAATACTCGGGTCAGTCTAATTCAAACTCAGTTATTAATGCACAGAAGCAATAATAATTAAATAATGAATAGACGATAGTAATTAAACCAAATCAGAATGCAATTCAGAACATTGAATTGAAATAAACAAAACAGTTCAAACCATTGGAATATCAATTAAAACATTAAGATGAGTAGGGCTGCAGTACACGCACGCGTGTACTGCCTCGCCACTACAGCACATGAACTACGCAAAAGATTAATAAATCAAAACAAAATAGAATATCACAAAACCATACCGTGTGGCTGCAGTTCACGCTTGCGTGCACTGCCTTGCCACTATAGTGATGTCGTACCCAAAAACTCAATACCGTGTGGCTGCAGTTCACGCTTGCGTGCACTGCCTTGCCACTACAGTGATGATGTACACAAACGGGCACAAGGTCAAATCCGAAATATCGGATTCAACTCAAGTGACTTCGAAAACAAATCAAAATGCAAAGGTCAAGTCACTGCTGTCATGACTCAACCTAATGCAATAGTTTAAAGAAATACACTCGGCAAAGCTCAAAGACCAATACACAAGAATTAACAGTGCAAACTAATGCGCTAAGAAAATGACAGCAGTATAAAGCTCCAACCAAGTGAATATACGATATGTTCACAAACGAATGTACATAACGAACTGCACATGGACAAAATGAATCAGAGGTGCAATATGGAACTGCGTATGGACAGAATGCATCATTAAGACACAAAAAGACCACCAATGCAACTGAATGCAACTGTATCGAAGCAAGTAGCATGTTTAGAAGTATGCAATTTCACTACAGGAAACATGAATAAAGATATAACAGGTATGCACTGTGAAACTGGTTAGTATAAATATCATATTCATGACCAAAGGCCAGAGGAACAAATGAAGTTCACATGTGTATCCAGACCTCAAACTTAAACAACAATACAGTATGCATATATGAATCAAAGATCAAGCTACAACATGGCATGTTCATCTGCAGCCTCTTCATGAAGTCAAGGTAAACCCCACATAACAGTATGGACAGTGAGACTACAACCCAGATCACGGTGAAACCCAATGAACATGACCGAACCCGATGCAATTAAATAGTTCATCGAGATTCAACATAACAACATGCACAGGTAAGAGTCATACAAATGACCAGATATGATGCAGTAAAACTGTGAATGCCTACCTTAAATGCAACCTTCTCAGGTAAAAATCCAATTGTATAAAACTGAAGTGATAAAACACAGCAGTTGTACAAGAGCAAGTGCAGCCCCAATATGAAGCTTGAACACTTACCACAGAAAGTGGTATAACCACAACCAGTAATCAAATACAGATTCCAATTTATCAAAGGAAAACTCAAGCACCAGATTCATGTAAAAGTGTAGTATCAAGAAAACTACTGCAGTTCAATATCAAATGCAATGCATCATGATGACAAGGAACAATGCTACAGAGATGTGTGGATACACAATGAAATTCCAGAAGCAACAACAATCATATATATACATACCTAAATGCATATATATGTACAAATGAAGACACAGCAAGACCAAATACACAACAACAAAGTCCAAGTTAACAAAATGGGAACAAGTCAGAAATCAAACCAGGTTCGTATTAGAGACATGAGTGAAAAGAAATCACTCTAATCTCAGTGAAACTCAGGAAAAGGTCCAAATGAAGACTCAATGTCAATGACCAACTTCACAAGGCGAAAAGTTTATCACTGTCAACAAGCACAAATGCAACACCAACAAGCAGTGAGACAGTATCGCGCAAGTTTAAAACAGGGCACAGTAGTTTCGAACAAAGGCAGATATGTCTTAAAAATTCATCACATAAACACTGCCAAGTTAAAATATAGAAACCCAAAGCCGAGTAATCAAAAACCAAAGAATGCCTCATCAAATCGAGTAAAGCCGTGTGGCTATGAAATCGATCAAAACCAAGAACATCAAGTATCAGATTATACGAAATTAACAAGGCTGGTGAAATCATCAATCAACAAAACAAATCGAACTAACCAACGTAGCATTTGAATCAGACGTGAGTGGATAGCACTCACCTTGTCGACGAAATGAGGCATCATAGAGACGCGCAAAGCCAAGAACGAACAAGGGAAAGGGGCGGGCCGCCATTAATTTTCTTCGTTCATTTTTATTCTAGGGTTCGTGAATGAAAAGGGGGAAGAGGGGGACCGGGTTGAATAAAAATAAAAAGGGAAACGACGATTTTCCTTGGTTAAGTTTTTTCACGACCCAAATAAAAACTTGTGGACCGTTTATTATTTTTTAAAAAAAATATCAAAGCCCCACAAACTTAATAACCATTTGTAATTGAAATTTTAATTTAAATTTTAAAAACTTCAAAATGGCAATTGACGAAAATATAAATCGTTTTAACGTCGATTATGAATTGACGCGAATATCGGGTTGTTACATATTCGCTCAGCCTAATGCTCTGATACCAAATGAGACGACCCGACTTCCTATCTTCAGGAAATCGCATCACTAATGAAGAAAGAAAGGGATAGAAGAAGAAAAGAAAGAGAAAGAAGAAACAGAACAACATCAGAGAACTCACAGCGGAACGGATAAAATATAATATATCACACAAAATATTACATAGTATCTTATTGCATCAGAGTACACAACTTAAACAACAGAGATTAGACAGTTATAAACATTTATCTAACTATACAACTCAAGAACAACTGAAACAGACACAACATACATAGCGGAATCAATATATATCTACACGTCGAAGCCTCCAGCTCCATATCTCCTCCAAAATTCGTCAAGCTAACCTGATCCACTTGACTACTCATACATAATATGAGTACCCAAGAGTTTAATAAAGCAGTAAATAAACACTCGGGTCAGACTGGGGTCTAGTGTGAGTAAACGGGTTAAAATTGCTTAATTTTAGAAAACCTTTGAAAAGAAAAGGTATCACGTAAGACCTCCCACACATAAACATGGAAAAAAATTTACCTTACGCTAACCAAAACATTTGATAGGAAATCCAGTGATATTATAATAGTGTCTAGGGTTTTCAAAATAAACTACAGAAATAGCTGGAATGCTTACACTCACGTTCCAACATAGTTGGGCACAATCAAAACCGTACGGGCACTTATTGGATTTTGGATTCCATACAATGGCAGGGCTACTGGGGTACCGCCCGTCACAGTACGTGGCCTAGATCAGCGTACCGAGGAGCCACCCTAACTCCCTTGCAACACAAGGCCGGCACCGTTTCTTACTGAACAGTCCCGAACAAGATCACCCCGTAGTTGGCGCGACCAACCACACACTAAGCCGAAATATAAAGGGACCTCTAGACAGGGGTAAATCTCACTCTCAAGTGGGGGCTACCCATGAAGCCTTGCTGCACCTCCCCTGTTTTAGCCATTCTCGGTTGATGAGGCTTGAGGTTACGATTACCTTTATAGGACACATTATCTTAGAATGCTCATCGTCCACCTGACGATGTTCTGAAAGCATTCAATCCATACAAGGTCGTTCCGGGTTCGAACGAAACTGAAGGCACTATCTCTTTGCACTCATTATTGGAATCACCCTCAGAGTCAACGACCATAGCCCTTGCACTCTGATTCGCCATCTCGAATCTATAAGCACTATTCCGTCAAACTCATTACGGAATCACCCACAGAGTTATACTGACGTATAGCCCTTACACCTCGAGTCTTCACTTTCTCCACTTGGATTAACGACCTAACGTTTAATCGGAATCGATGTGGTTTTCGGATTCCAAATATGGAAACCCGATCCCGGTCTCACCGAAACCAAATGCCATTTTAAATGTCCAAGTTATACTTAAGGGTTTAAACAATTTAACTTATATTTCAGGATGATATATAAACAGATAGATGAATCATATTATCGCAATAGATAATTCATATCAACATTCATCTCACAAAGCAGCATATCACATAACTCATAGATATCCAAATCATCCAATATCAAACAATATCAACCAATATCAATCAATATTCAATATCAACCAATCACCCAATATCATTCAACATCTAATACCATTCAATCATCTAATGTCCATTATCCATATCAAAACAGAATTGATTAGCTCTTAATCATCTGGATTACCTAAATCCTTTCCATTTATTTATTCCAAATAAATAAATTAATTATCTCTAATGATCTTCACTAATTAATCTTTCTTGATTAATTACCTTTAATTACATTCAAGTAATTATCCTATCCATATTCAGTAATTAAATCTTTAATTACTATCATTAATTACAATAATTAATGATCCTTCATTATTTAATTAACTATAATTAATTACATTAATTCTTAATTAATTATAATTAATTATCACATTTAAATTAATCACTAATATTAATCAACCTTGATTAATATCATTAATCACATTTATTAATTAATCTTTATTAATTAATAATTACTTTAATTAATTTAAATAATTAACTTATAATTAATCAACTCATTAATCATAATTAGCAATTAACAATTGTAATTACTTAACTAAATTAACTTCTAATTTAATTATTTTAATCCTTGATTTATTAATTCAATTAATTACTCCTTAATTACTTCATTAAGTAATTATTAACCAATTAACAATTAATCCTTATTTAATTACATAATTAATTAATTACATTTTAATTAATTACCCTTGGTAATTAATCTTAAATTAATCACATTCCATTAATTAATCACATTAATTAATTAAAATAAATTAAGTAATTAATTCTTAATCACTTACATAAGTAATTATCTCTAATTACTTCCATTAAATAATCTTAATTACTTTCTTAAATAATCACTAAACTAATAATTATCTTCATCATTAAATAATTCTTAATTCTTTAATTAATTAATCACTTCATAATTAATTAACTTTAAAACAAAATATTAATCAATTCCTTAATTGATAACATCATATAATTACCATTAATTACTTCACTTAATTACTCCCATGAGTAGTTTTCCATTAATTACTTTCATAAGTAATTACCATTCTTAATTTCATTCAATAATTAACCATTAATTATTTCTTTAAGTAATTACACTTAATTAATCATAATTAAGTGATTATTAAAAATTAAATAAATAATTAACTAATTATTGAAAATTAATTAAACAATTAATTAATTAACTTCTTATATTTCAAAATCTTTAATTAATTAAGAAAGAGCATTTATCTTAATTAATTCTTTACTTAATTACCAATCATATTAATTTAAGTATTCTCATATTCATATCAAAATAATTTAACATTATTTATCTTTATAAATAATTTATTTGAAATTTAATCAAATTTTACAACTTAATCAGCATATCCTATTTGGTTTTCAAAATTATAATAATAACCTTATTTGAAAATAAGGCACTTAGAAATAAATTTAAAATCTAAAACACTTATATCTTCTAATTCAACTTCTTCGTTTGAATAAAATTTTGAAACTTAAGTTTTTAAATATTACTTTTAAAATTTTACTTAGAACTTTGGTTCAATATTTAAATTCAAACATTCCCTTTTAAATTGAATTTCAAATTTACTTAAGATAATTATTAAAAAAAAACACATCATCTTAAAACATTTAAAATTTGAAATATAAATTCAATTATCACTTTTATTAATTTGATTAACATTTACTTCAAAGAAACAAGTTTGACTTTGAAAATCCATTCCTTTATAAAAACTGTTGCATAGTTTAATCTGTTTACAAGCCCAGGTTAGCATACACACAAACCCGAGTTTATCAAGGAACCATACTAGCATGCCCCGAGACTTCCTCCACACCTCCTCTACTTCGAGTCACCCACCTGAAAACGTGAGAACTATCTCGAGACAACCCAGCACCCCCCTCTCTTCGAGTCGCACACGAGTATATCACGATAGCTTCTTCGAGTTCTTTCGTCTTCCCCAGTTCGAAAAACTCCCCTGACCAAACCGCGCACACTAACGTGCATGTACACCTAACACACCACCTCTGGCCAGCGATGGTCATCGCGGCCATCCACGACAAACCAACGAACCCTTACTACCTCAACCGAACACCCAGATTGATCTACAACCACGCGTATCGAAATTCGAGCATCGAACTCGAAACTGCAGAAAAACAACGACCACCGAACTTCCTCTTTTCCGACCATCACGGCGTCGATGATCCACACCGGCCTCTCCAGAACGTCGTCGCAACCTTCACGCCACCCTTCCCCATGTCGCGCATGACTCCGGTTGCATATCAGTAACGAAATTTCCAAGTTAGCATTGGCTTCAAAACACAGGAACTAAACCCTAGTTTTAGCAAATTCGAATGATTCAATCATTCAAAAAATTTAATTATATTTTTCCTTAAATTCTTAACATTCAAGCAAGCTTCACCCCGAAAATCAAATCGAATTATTGACTAAATCATCTGCAGTTCACGAATTTACCAAAATGTTCAAACTCGAAATTCTCATCAAATATCTAGTTAAAAATTATGATTCCTTCTTCAAAAATCATGAATTTGTATAACAAACACAATCATACCCCTTTAGACAAAAATTATGATAACTGATTTTTAACTAAAATTTGATTTAACTGTGATGTTCCTATTTATATACACCTATAACTAAAAAAAATATGAAACAAATTTTAAAATTACTATCAAACTATAACATACACTTTTCATTCATATCACAAGTTCAAACAAGTTATATTTGTGAAGGATTTTGGATTTAAAAGGTGAATGTCATATTCTGCTTAAACAACAGAGGTTAAAATTTCGAATTTGCAGACACTAAGTACTTATAATATTCATACATTCACAAATTCAAATATTCATTATCAAAGCAAGGATTCATTTGCATGCAATATTATTTAACAAATTTAACAAGATCTGTTTTTAAAATGATTACTCACCTGATATAAATGCAGAGCAATTTTCTTTTCCCCCAGGTTTGAACTTTAAATTTGGAAACTGTATTTACTTTGCTGTTAAAATCAAATGCCTTTGCATGCATGCTGTTGTAAATGCTTTCTAATTGCTGGTTTAAAGGATTGAAAGTGCAGATCTTCATTTGCAGGTTGATTTCAGATTTGAACTTATTTGCAGGTGGAAGATGAATTTAGAAATGCAGATTAGAATGCTAGTTTTCACTTTGCAGGTTGATTCTTCATTTGAATAACAGGCTGAAATTGTAGTTTCAGGTTTTTGATTTGCTTTTGGTTTAGATTTCAGATTTTAGAGAGTAAATTTTCTGGTTTTAGTTAAGAAAACAAACAAACAAAAGTGTTATGTTTTTATTAGAATTAAAGAAAGTGAATTTTCTTTAAAAAAAGAGACACTTGTCACCTTATTACTTAATTAACTTACATGTGTTTATTAAGGGAGTTAACATGTTTACACATGTTTGAATAATTTTAATTAATTTTTCTCTTAATTTTAAATGTTAACATAAACTAACATACTTAATTCACTTTATTAATTAATACTTACATGTGAATATAAATTTTGTCCTTTTAAAGAAAATTTTAGAAAACTAATTATGATATAAATGAATCTTTGTACTTGTATTTAAAAATCTAATACATTTATACATATACATTAATAACCATTTCAAATTTAAACACTTTTAAAGAAATAAAACAAAACTTTATCTAAATCCTTTTTATAATCTATCATATTAAAAATAAATAATTACCTTATATTTTGAAAGCAAATAAATAAATCTTTAAATTTAATCTTTGAAAACTATTAAGTTTTAAAATTACAATATTCATTCATACATCAATTTGTTAATAGATTAAATTAAATTTCAAAACAACTCAAATTATAACATATACATACATATATATTAAAATTTGAAAATTAATCTTTAATTAAAACAGCAGATATCCTATTCACAATATATATCAAATGTATATATTATAAATAGAATAAAAATTTGATTAGCTTTTGAAAAACAATTCTTATCAACATTTTAAATTGCTAAAATGATATTAATTCCAATTATCAGATTAAATATTTATTAACCTTTAAAAGATCAAATTAACCAATTTTAAATTAAAATTATAAAGAAAATTATCAAACCAGTTAAATTATTAACACAGATTGTTATTGCCCAAAATTCCGGGTCGTTACACTTCGACTAGACCTAGAAAACAACACTCGAGCTTCGAAGAGTGAAGATTTTCCTGAGGTTTTGAACTTCAAATTGGATCGACCTGGTGTTGTCGGGGCTCGGACTGGTGGTATTGGGTGGGTGTGTTCTTGGTTTTCTGGGAAGTGAAGGTTTAAACTTAAAGTGTTGTGGTAGCAAAAGGAAGTGATTTCGAGCTAAAGAAGTGAATTTATTTAACCTTTTGAAACTTTGGAAGCGATGGAATTTTTTTGAAGAGGAAGTTTAGAAAATGAAGAAGAGAATGTAAATGAAAATGTATGTGTGTGGGTGTGTATTTATAGTCAAAAATTTGGAGAAAATTACTAAATTATCCTTTGAATAAAATAACGTAACATGTCATTATTATGCAAGGTCGCATCCCACTTACAGCCCTCTATAGTCACATCCTTCATATCCCCTCTTGTTCCATCCTTAGGCTATGATGATTATGCTATAGAAATGACAAGGGATAAAAAGTACTTCATATATATAAGTGTATTTGTGTGTGTGTGTGTAAATATATGTTATATTTGTAAAACCATGACTTGTCACATCACTTCCTAACATATTTAACTTAAGATAAAACCTAATTAAGTATATTATTATATGGTTAATTATCTTTTATATATGCGTACAGGGTGCAAAAAAGATGAACAATGTTCCCGACAACTTTTCGATGTTTCGAAGGGTCGAAATTTCAAAAAACGTTCCTCGGTTACATTTTATTTTTTTCTATGAACTATCTATTTCGGTAAACAAAATTAAATTACCCTTTTACCATTATTATTAGATAATTAAAATAGATTTATTCGTTAATAAAACCCATTTACTATTTATATCAACTTAGCCTGAATTTCCAAAGAAATATATAAAATCAATGATATCAACTATCGATGTCATAAATACATTTTATTTTTCAAAAATAAAGTAAATTATTTTATTCATAATATTGTTTGACAACATATATATCAGTGTATGTATCTAAAGCCATGTATGTAGTTTTATCGATAAAATGATTTTCGGTTGTTGTATCGAATTTTACCTAGGACGATATTTAGTAATTATCAATATTTTACCTTGGTAATTTTTTCACAATATTTTTCCCAACAAAAATAACTATTATTATTTATCACTTAAACCATGATTATTTCTTACTTTTAAATACATATTTTTTTTTTTAAATAAATATAATTTATCCAAGTCATTAATTTGCGGATCGTTACAAGTATTCCAATACAACTTTTATATTAGACATATCTACTATAACCTTTATAGTGTGTACAATAACCCTTATAGTATAACATATATATATATATATATACATATATATATCTTATATATGCATAGTTATTTAATAATTAATCTTCGATTAATTTATTTAATTAAAAAACTTTAATTAAATTATATTAATTTTAAAATTTATCTTATGCATACATATATGTATTCTTGTGTTATCTTAAAAACTTTAAAATAACATAGCATATATTAACATATATAATGCATGCAATAAGTGTTAATTAATTAACTCATTTAATTAATTTATTTTATAATCATATTAATAAACTTTAAATGTCGAAATTATTATTCAAATATTTTCGAACCTTTTGAAATTTTCACCACTTTTTCAAATATTTTGAAAACTTATGTTATATTATAACCTTTTATAATAAACAAATTCAACCTTTAAAATTAAAATCTTGTCCTAATTTTTAAAACTATTTTGAAAATTAGCCCAAGGCCCAACTCAAATTATGCTTCTTCTATTAGGAGCAGCCTTTGGGCTCACTTCACCTTTAAGGTCAGGCAGGTAAACAGGTAGGACATGGTACTTGATTACCCCATTCTAATCCTGGACACCACGTTTCAGACATCATACTAAGTGCGCAAGCTTAAATAGTTAGCCTTGACATGAGTAATTTAGACCGCATAGGCTATTGGGTTCTGATACTATTGTTGCCCCGACCCAAACTCCTTTGGAGTAACACAACTAGGCACCTCGGCAGTAAGTTTTACATGTAGCCTTTCGACTAGCACGACCATCACAGACGAGTAAGAGAAAATGCTTAGTCGTAGATCACAATGTGAGAACCCCCTATCATGCTAGTTGTAGGGATCAAACCTGGGGCATCCAACGTGTCAGGTAAACACCTCAACCAACCTCGCTCCAATACCATTATCGAAACTGGGCCAACCAGTAGCAGAAGAAATGAGTGATTTTCAAAAGTTTTACCATTTTCGATCATTAATGGGCCTATGAAGTCTAACTATTTTTAGATCTTATCCAAATTTTCTTTTAAATAAAATATTTATTTTATTTAAAATTTTGAATTGAAGGTTTGTATTATAATAGATGTATCAAATAATTCCATTTGTGTGATTATCTAAATAGTGCTATTACATGTAATAAAAACATTTAAATGAATTTAGAGAAGGAAATCTTTTATTTCCTTCTCTTACCTTATGTAATAAATAAGGGAAGATATGTCAAAATATAAAGAGGGAGAACTTTTCATTTCTCTCCCTATATTGAATTAATTAATATATTAAACAACATTAAGTAAGGGAAAGTTTTTCTTTATTAATTTAAATCTAAATTAATTAAGTGTAAACTATGTGTAACGAACCAGAATTTTGGTTATTGGAAATTGGAATATTTAATTTATTTTAAATATTTGAAGGTTAACTTTTAACTTGAATATCAAATATAACGACATATTGGATAATTTAATTATTGAATTTAATATTGAATATTGGTTAAATTATTGAATCTTGAGTTTTAAGCTTGATAAAAATAATTTAAAGGTTTGTAACATATATATTAATAATAATAAAGATAATACAACTTCTAAAATTGAATTTAAAAGTGATTTGTTCAATTTTAAAAATATATCGTTTGAATTAACGAGTAAAAATAGCCTTCTGCGGCACAGTCTCAGATTTCGACGAAACCAATTCCATTGGATCCGTTAGGTGTATTATTATCGAATTTCAAATTTCATAGCATTTGAGTTATCATTTGGTCGTACGGGATATAAACGCGCTGAAAGTAATATCGAAAATTTAATATAATAATTGGGTCCAAAAAGTTATATTCTCTATACGATCGAATTAGGACTTAAAACCTTTTCCATTGCGTTCGAAATAACGGTATAACATTATAAACGCCAGCGGCATGCCTTGATAGGGGTTCGAGATTTTGAGTTGTGTAAACGAGACAGATTGAATTCTTTTTTTGAAACTGCCAGTTTTAAAATTTATATAATATTTAAATATTTACTTGACTTGGCCTTTTATTCACATAAGCTTTTTTTTTACTCACCTCAAAACACTATAGCCTCTTCCCTACACGCCAACATCGCATCCCCCTCCGATTTATATTTCATGCGACCTTATAGTAAAAAAAATGTTCGTTCTTCTTCTGTTTTAAACAAAAAAAAATTCCCTCCTCAAATCCTATGGGCCACATTTACTTGAACCACCACAGGCCGCATCAAAGTTCGTCGCCAACTAGAGATGGGTAGAGGATGATGAGGCGAACTTGGTCAATGGTGGTGATGGGGTGTGATTTCCTTTGGTGTCCATATTAGAAGATGAACAATGCGGTTTTTTGTTGACTGTGGTAATTTGGTGGACCTTGGGCCATGGCTTCCAATTAATGGAATGTAGGGAAGGGGCAGGCCTAGCTTCGACCAAGGTCTGGTGCGGCGAAGTGGATGTAGCGGAGGCGATGTTGTTTTGAACAGAGATAAGCTTTTTGGGTATTCACAGAGGAGGAGGGCGAGCTAATAGGCTGCGCTAGCTTCCTTGGGTTCGTTGAGGTCTAGGGGTTTTGGTAGAGGGGGAGTGTTGATCTCCTGTGGCTTGTGGCGATGATGAGGCGTAGTCAAATAAGGGTTAGACGCGGTAAACACGAGGTGAGGAGGAAGGAGTATTAGCGACAATTTAAAAGTTTGAATGAGGCTATTATATATTAACTGTAATTGGTAAAAAAAATCTATTTTTAATAATTAGTATGTAATCTTATAAATTATGTTACTTACTAATTTTAGATCTGATTCAAACATGACTATTTGCGATGGCTTCGTATCTGCGAATACTACATATAGATAATTGATTGGAGTGGATTGGAGCTAGCAAGAATTTTGGTTAAAACTAAATGTCTGTTTAATTTTAAAGTTTTAGACAGAATGCTTCCGCGACGACAATAAGAAATCAAGGTGAGTTTAACTCGCTCATTTTTGGATTGCTAGTTTAATTTTAAATAGTCAAAATTAATTATAAATTTATTAGTTGAATTGATAAATTATTATCAGTTGAATGTGATATTATATATTATAGTATATATTAGTAGTTGGATTGATATTCCCATATATTTTAGTGGATGAGACCCTATGCGCCCTGCATAATAGCGGATAACCTTATATACCGCGATATCCCCTCAAAGTGAGATTGGATTTTTGTTGTATTAACATCTATGGATGTAAGGAAACGGGTTGGGGATCCAACTGGATTCCTAAAAAATGTTGAATTTAATTTTCATATATAGTGATATATGATTTGTTGAATAATCTATGATAGATTATCGTGGTGATTTGAATTTATTGGTT
This sequence comes from Allium cepa, assembly GCA_030765085.1. Lineage (NCBI taxonomy): Eukaryota > Viridiplantae > Streptophyta > Magnoliopsida > Asparagales > Amaryllidaceae > Allium > Allium cepa. The sequence continues at coordinate 570,998,556 of CM060932.1, read as the reverse complement.
GCTTTATTACGGGGATAGGTTTTGGTATTTTAAAATATCATATTTATATATATATATATTAAATTTGAAAAGAATTTAAAAATGGATTTTGAAAGTGAAGTATTTATATTGAAATTTGGATTAATTAAGAAAATTGATTGGGATAGAATAAATGATTGACTTGTACTTCAATATTCCGTGGTGTTGAAATAGAGATTTTGGAATAATGTAAATAAAAGGATTTTAAATAATAATACTTAAGCGATATTTGTTTAAGTGTAAAAATGATTTTAAAAATCGATATTTTAAATAGTTGGGAGAATAAAAAGGGGATTTGGAAAATAAGTATAAAAATTGATTATACCGGATCTTAAAATATGACTTCTTAAATTCAAATTAGGAGTCAAAAAAATAGATTTGGTTGGTTGGAGTACAGTTTTGGGTTATTTAATGAATTGATTTATAAATGTAATTTAATTTAGAAATAAATTTTTATAATAGATATAAGTGATGTGAAACTGTTATAAACTGGAATTGAAAAGGGTGAGATTTATAAACTGTGTACTAATTATCAGTTGATAAATTGAAGTTATAAATTCACAGTGACGATTTATAATGAGAAGGATAAATCGGTTTAAAAATAAATGATAGATTTATTTTTAGAAATGTGGAAAAGGGATTTATGAAATTGGGACGTAAACCAAATTGGTGATAAATCGAGAGGGATTTATAAATATTAGACTAGCTATACTGGAATTGAAAAATCTATTTTATCGAGAAGTTAAGTTTGTTTTGAAAAGTGGATTTTAAATTATTAACTAGGCAATTTAAATGTTTTAGCAAAAGAACATTTTAAGAATTTAGTTATTTTTTTTTTAAATTATCAAAGTAAACTATAAGTTATGATTAAGTCTTGTAAATCGATTAGAATTTTATTAATAAATCAAAATTAATTATTATTTCAGAATTATGTAATTATTTTAAATAGTTTGAAGTATACATAATTATTAATTAAGTTAGTTTACAATGAGTTGATATTAAATTAATTATCATTTTATCTATATTATTATTTTAAAAGATAAATTATTCAATATTAATATAGTATACACAATAACTTTTATTTAAGCGTATTTGGCTAAGTTAAACTAGGAAATTTATATAGAAATTTTATAAGTATTATTTTGAGAAAATTATTAAATAAAGTTTTCGGAAAGTAATGTATACTTTCATGGTGAAATCGGAGGCGGAGATTGCCTACAGTTAAATTTTGGATTTCTCTAGGATAAAGACGCAATCATTGAGTTGTGAATCCATGGTTGATACCGCATGGTGCTTTCCAGAATTATTTTAAAAAGTTTTCAAACATTTCTAGAAGAATGGTTAGTGAGCATACTTACTTCGATAAGATAAGTACATACCTTTTGATAAAAGGATTTAATTTATTAAAATTAAATAAAATGAAACTTAGTGTTTTTCAGTGGAAATGAAATATTTGATCGAATGATTGTTTATTTAATAGTCAAATAGTCGACTATCAAATCTGGACCAAAAATATAACTTTGGGAATATCTAGAAGAAACACGAAAATTATATGGTACAGTTGCCATTAGAAGGTGATATACTAAATGTATAAACTCATTTCGTTCTTCTAGGACGTTTATAAGGAAATCCATCCACTAACGGTTAGGAGGTGATCTTCGATCTTATTTTCGTCTATTTATTTCTATAATGACCCACAATTTTAGGATATTTGAAATTGGAATGTTTAATTGATTTTAAATATTTAGAAGTTAATTTTTAACTTGAATTTCAAATATAACTATGTATTGGATAATTTAATTATTAAATTGAATAATTGGAAATTGGGAAAATATTGAATCTAAAGTTTTAACCTTGTTAAAAATAATTTGAAGGATTATAATATTTATATTAATAATAGTGAAGATAGTAAAACTTTTTAAATTGAAGTTAAAAGTGATTTGTTCAAAATATATCGTTTAAATTGACATTTAAAAATAGCCTTCCGGGGCACAGTCTCGGATTTCGATGAAACATGTTCCATTGGATCCATAATTGTGTACTATTGCTGGATTTCAAATTTCATAGCATTTGGAGTTATCACATGGTCATACATGATATAAATACACTGAAATTTATATCGAAAATTCAATAAAGTAATTGGGTCCAAAAAGCTATCTTCTCTATACTATCGAATTAGGACTCGAAACCATTTCCTTGCGTTTGGAATAGGGATATAACATTATGAACGCCTAGCGGCATGCCTCGATAGGGGTTCGAGATTTTGAGTTGTATAATTGAGATAATTTGAAATTTCAAATAAATATATTGTCCATTCAGCCCTTCTTTTTAGCTAAAATTCTATCTTTTTAGTTAACACCACTGTTCATAGAGCCACTGTAACACCCCACGTCTATACTCACGCTAGCCAAGGACACTATAGGGTAATGATGTCAACTAGCGCGAAGAATAAGGCTGTTGAGGAGCAACCATCTGTGTTAATTGCTTTGTGCGAGTACCGATATGTCAGATAGTATTACATGCATTTCGTTTCAAGAGAAAATCCGACACATCAAATACAAACTCAAAACTAGTACATAGTGGATATGTGGTCTTCGGAACAAATTTAAATAAACATAACATAAATCAGTCATAGATATTCATATCACTAAGGTGGAAACAGTTATGAATATAACACATAAAAGTGTACATCAAAGTAGTGGTCATGTAAGATCCACTACATCACAAAAGAATAGGTACAAGTGCAAGACAAAAGAATATGTATACATCAAGGAGTCTCTATCTCGAATGTATACAACAAAAACTACTAAGCTAAGTAGTTAGCCAAAAGTCAGATGACGGACCCTGATAAGAAGTCAAGAAGAAGCACCTGAAATACCTCGGTTTGACCCACGTATTATTTAGGAAGAAAATAATAAGCGGACCAGTCATAAATATCAGATAAAATGAGATAGGATAAGAGATATGACAAAAATGTATGATAACAATAATGCCATATTACGACAAGTATACATTAGATAACAACAAAAATCATACAATATCTCGAATATTCTCAAACACCAAAAAGAATGTCGTATTCTTTAACATATTCACTAAACCACAAATATTTATAAAACTTATTAATGTAAATCACAAACAAATTGGTGAAACACAAATTCTAGAAATCATCAATTAGAAATCCAAAAAATACAAAGAGGGAGGCCTATCACAAACGGGAGCATGTAAACTCACTAACAAACGTATAACAAACGGGTCGCTATCCCATGATCGCTAACCATATGGCCAGTGCAACAACGTAGTACAATAACCGTACGCCCGAGGAACTTAAAACTCGAATAATTCAGAACATCGACGAGTACAATAAGAGTACGACCGATGGACCTGAAACTCTAATAATTCGAAATAACGACATTGTAAAATAACAGTATTTCCTATGATCGTGATAAGCTAGAACAATGACGTAGTACAATAATGGTACATCCGAGGATCCTGATAAGCCGGAGCAATGACGTAGTACAATAACGATACATCTGATGAACTGAACTCCATAAAAAACATGGGTCGCTAGCCCATAAAAGAAATGAGACGAAGCTCAATAAAATGAGGTACACTCCCCCATGTGGACAAAGAGACATCGCATATCACTAGTCTAAACCATAAAAGGATCACCATCGATCAATAAGAAGTGTAAATTACACTAAGCTAGTAAATAAATGAGTTTAGCTTCATGTCCCATAACCACTGGTTTAACTTAAGTATTTACGAACAAATTGTAGATTTCCACTCGAAAATTGTCACAAGAGTTCAATCGAACAAGTCCAAGAACTAACCGACAAAGAAAACGCAAGCATTTCATACAACTTGTTTTGCTAAGTCGTTTAATTAGATTTCTCATATGAATGAGGTAAAAGTTTGTATATACTAACAGATTAGAAAACGAATTTGAAAACGAATTCTGTATTAAAAGTAATGTTGAAATCATTTTTGAAAGAATTTGAATATTTACTACTAATATATAAACTTTTGTATTTTGAAGTGACAAATCATAGAAAATGATTGTAAAAACAATCGATCATAAAAATTCACATTCGAAGACGTGAATCAAATCCAATGAAATCGATACCAAATCCATCAAAATTGATATTCCCAAAAATCCAGAAAAAGAAGTCATCTAAGTCGATAAAAGCGATAACAACTAATCAGAGCAACAAAAATCGATAAACATTGACAATTCACTCAAAAAATAGGCAAACATGCAAAAATGAACATTTTCAGACATCTGGAGGTTCAACTAGACGTCTGGATTTGGGTTACGGAAATATTCTAGAAAACCCCCCAAACGTCTAAATTACAAACCAAACGTCTAAACCCTAACCGGACGTCTGAATCAATAAATCAAACGTCTGGAATTTGTCTCTGCCGTATTATTTTCTACGTTCGTTATATAATTTCTCCAAGGATCATAACCAGACGTCTTAAATTACCAACAGGACGTCTGGTTGGTTCAATTGGGCAAAAATTTGCCTAGGCCAATGATAGCTAAATCGATTCGGAAGCGATCGGACGAGCGATGGAGACTAGGGGTTTATGCCAAGCAACAACCCAGCCTTATAGGCTCTTTGATATACTCCAAATAGCATTTCAAACATCCAAGTTAGAATCTTTAAAGATTTTAACTTCAAAAAACTAAAATTTAGAAAATTAACCAAATCAGTTCAAATCAAAAGCAAAAGAACATGCATAGATGTTAGGAATTCAAACCTAACAACAATGAAAGTTATAGATGTAGATGTGAGTTCAAAAATGCACCTTTAACCTAAACACAACAAATGAGAAGCTCTGAACAAAGAAAAGATCAACCACTTTTCAACTTCATGTAATGACCCGCCGTTCATTCCACAGAAAGACGCATCATTATTAAGAAAGAAAGGGATAGAAAAGAGAAAAGATAGGAAGAAAAGAACTAAACAATATCAGAGTCCTATAGTGGAACGAATAAATTATATTACATCACATAAGATATTACATAGTATCATATACATCAGAGATACACATCTTATACAACACAAATTAGACAATTATAAACACCTATCTATCATACAACTCAAACATCACAGAGGCATAGACAAAAGGGAACCATTATATATCTACACGTTAGAGCCTCCTGCTCCAAACCTCCTTCAGAAATTCATCAAAGCTAACCTGAATCCCTTGGCTCGTAAAAATTTGAGTACCCAAGAGTTTAATAAAACAAAAAATAAATTCCGGATCAGACATGGGTCTGGTGTGAGTAAACGGGTTAAAGTTGTTTAACTTTGAAAAATCTTTGAAAACAAAAGGTATCTCGTAAGATTTCCTGCACAAAAATACAGAAAAGTTTTTACCTTACGATAACCAAAACATTTGACAGGAAATCCAATGATATTATAATAGGGTTTAGGGTTTTCAAGTAAAATAAAATATAGCCGAAGTTGTTACAGTTATTAAATTCTAGCATATATAGGTATACAAACAAACTCGAAGGACACTTATTGGAGATTGGATTTCATACAATGGTAGGGCTACTGGGTTATCGCCCGTTACAGTACCTTGTCTAGATCAGAATATCGAGGATCTACCCTAAATCCCCTGCAACACAAGGCCGAAACCATCCCTCACTGGATAGTCCCGAAAAAGACAACCCCATGGTTGGCGCGACCATTAATTACTTTCACTAAGTAATTACCCTGTATTAATTACATTAAGTAATTATACTTAACCAATCATCAAATGATTATCTTTAATTAATAAAATGAATTAATTAACTTAAATTAACCACGTTAATTACATTGAGTAATTAATTCCTTTAATTACTTCATTAAGTAAAACCCTTTTTATATTAAATAATTAACCTCTAATTACATCCATTACTTAATTATTCCTTAATTAATTAACCTTTGATTAATCAATCCTAAATTAAGTAATCTACTACCCTTAATTAATTACAAAAATTAATTTATCTTAATTTAATTACCTAAATTAATCATCTTAGTCAATTAAATAATTATACTTTAATTACTTACCTTTAATTACTTAGGTTAATTAACGCTTAATTAATCCAGTAATTAACTATCCTTAATTAATTAATCCAATTATTTTAAATTAATTTCATAAATTAATTATCTTATTACAAAACATTTAGAAATCAATTACATGATTAAAAATATATAATTTAATTTAAATAAAACAATTTAAACATAAAATTTTAACATTTAAAAAAATCTTTGAAAACCCTTTTTAAACATGTTTAATAAATTAAATAAATAGTTATTCTTGAAAACTTCATTATCATATCTTTAAAAACTTATTTTCCTTAAATACATTAAAAACTTTTGCCTTTTTAATAAAACTTGTTAAATTATTATTCAAACCAAAGAAATCTTAAAGGAAAACCTTTAACTTTAGATTAAACTTTGAAACTAGGTTTAAACTTTACTAATTTCCTTTGAAAACCTATTTAATTTAATGCACTTTAAAATTTAATTAGCTTAAACTTAAAAATCTTTGCATTTCAACCCTGGAAACACAAACAAAACCTGGTAGCAAAACTACCAGAGCCCAATACAAAAAAACCCGGGACAACTACAAATTTCCCCAAGCACACTCGCGTACAACCATGCGAACTCACCCGCTTTGAGTCGAACGTGAGAAAATCCCCAAAAACTCCCCCGGCCAAAATCTTCTTCCCAACCCACAAAACTTCCAAATGCACAGATCGATCACCGTGCACGTGCACGACGATTCGGATCATCGATGATCATCACCGCAACCTTCTACAAGACGTCCCTGACCTTGCCGAACCCCTCGATCAACCTGATCGACGAATTCTCCATCGCAACGAAAATGGGAAACATGGAACCAATACCAAAATGACCAACCAGCTGGCCGACGACGAACTACGCCATCAGAACCCAAACTGCATCATGCAGAGCATCATCACGATACCACGCTACGGCTTCAACCCTCGCGATCGAGACCGAATCACCCTCGATGTCGAGAAAGCCACAGGAACATCGTCGACAAAACTAGGTAATTAAAACCCTACATCACCACTTCCCGATCACCATGGCCATTGATAACCTCATCCACCATTTTTCCATCAAACCCTAACCTTCGCTCTACCACCAGCCCAAACCTCGATCATCCTATTGCTGCCGACCGATGGAAATCGACCAAAATCCCAAATTCGAACAACACAGACTAACTCGACAACCACATGCCTAAAATTCTAGATAATCACATCAAAATTCATGATTTGGCTTCATGACCCAGATTATATAATCAAAGATTTAAATTAACATGTTCGATTTCTACCCGTTTCCTGATTTCCACTATAATTTTTAAATTTTGAGCTAAATACTTATTACATATCCTTGAATCTATTTTTAAAATTTAAAATACATTGTTAGAGACCTTTTTCATTCACATGACCAAGCCTAAAATCAAATGCATAGGTAGATAAGAATTTTTCTAATTAAACCTGAAGCCTGAATTAAAAGAATAGAGAACATATACATATTTATCTGCATGTATATACAAACATACTACTATATATATATATATATATATATATATATATATATATATATATGCATTCATGTCCAAATCACACATGTAAACATTTTGTACCATGTTACTACTACATTCATCACACAGATATATATACATATGAATGGATTCAAACTGTTTTTAAGAAAATGTTTACTCATCTGAAAATAATAAACAGAGAATAGTTTCCAGTTTTCTTGGAACTTTGCATTTTATCTGATCTTTGATGTTGATTACTTTGATTTGCTTGTTGTTGATCAAATTAAAAAGAAGCTATTGATACAGTTTGAAAAAGAACTGATGTTGTAGTTGTTAACTTAATCTTCTTTTAATTCTGGTTTCCAGGTTTTTAATTTGATTTTTGGGTTTCAGGATTACAAATATTCTTTTAGAAAGAAAGCAAGATGAAGAGAAATTTGATAAAGTTTTGAGATGAAAATAAAAGTAGCCTAATTCCTCTAAGTCTTTTATATTATTTAATTTAGTTTTTAAAAGAAAAGATTGCCGCTTGTTACCGAAATTAGACAAATGTATTATTCATAAGTTCCTTAATTGACAAGTGTTTATACTTGTTTTAAATATTAATTTCCTTAAGTTTTAACACTAATATATTATGTATTAGTGTTTAAATTATATAAATATATATTCAACTATTTTACACATGTATATCTTAAAAATCTTATATACTTACAAACTATGCTTTAAGGTGTGTGTATATATATTGTACTTAGTTCATGAGCTATTTAAAAGAAAGAATATTTTAAACCTATATATATTATAATTTGAAAATATTTTTATTAGATTGAAAACAAACTTCCTATTCACAAGGTATATACATATATATATATTATAAATAGAATGCTTTTTTTTACTAACTTAGAAAGATTAATTTCTATCAATTAAATATTATTAACTTTGAAAAGAATAAAATTTGCCAAATTAAATTACTATTAAGTCTTGGAAAGATAAATTCATCAATTCTGTTAAATTAGATTATTAAATCAATATTTCACATTTTAAAATAATTATTAATGGAAATTATCAAATAAATATTGCCCACAATTTCGGGAGATCACATTCCTCCCCCTTAAAAGAATTTCGTCCCGGAAATTTAAAAGCAAAGATAATTTAATAATCCCACACAAATTTTATTTAAAATAACATATTAGCCATACACTAACAACCATAGCAACCAATTTATTCAAATATATCTAACTATCCAGAAAAAATTCTAGATAGAACTTCCTATAGTTCCCCAGGTACAAACACCGAAATACTCGCTCTACTGAGTCTAAACTAGCTACACCACTCTGATCCCGAGCTCCTATATATCTGAATCTACAATCTGAATAGGATACCAGACCACAGACAAGTTCAACTTTCAAGTCTCCCTGAACTGCTGGTTCTAAAACTAGTGATGGATCATACACGTACTCCCTCAGAGATACGTGAAATATATTACGAATCCCAGCCATCCGTACTGGCAATTCAGTCATGTTGACTAAAATATTTAACCTTAAGAGAATACAGAAAGATCTAATACACCTCTAAGCTAGCTTTCAGTCCTACCCAAATCTTATTGCACTTACGATCGAAGAAAACTTATCCGCAATTAAATATACGACTTTGAATTCCAAATTCCTTCATCTCTTATCTACAAAACTCTTCTGCCGATCCTGGGCTGTCTTCAACCTTCTTGAACAACCCAATCTTCGCAGATGCCTCTCGGATCAAATTTGTATCAAGAATAAGATGATCTTCGGATTCTACTCAACAATACGGTTCTCCCAAGATCCATCGAAATCCAGAACACAAACCTACTTTACCATCATCAGTAGATTTCGGACTTACTTCTCCAATCCGTAGTATCCAGAACATGTGCACTAGACAACCTAGCCTCATATCCCGAATGAACTTCCTGTAGAAATCCTCTAATCCAAGATAAACACAAACTTCTAAGGAGTCTGAGGTTGCTTCTATTCTGGAATAGATGCTCTTTGCTTCCGCTGCACAACTCTGATCTGAAAAAGATGAGAATGATGTCGATGAACACAAGCACAGACTTGATCAACTCATCCCAGAAACATTGCCCATCGAATTTCATAAAATCTTAGTGACCTATCTGATTTGTCTACAAATACCACAGCAAAAATCTAGCCCGAAAACTAGATCCGGTCAATCCTTAGTTGCTTAACCAGTCTTCACTCTAGGAGTCCTCCCTCCACTAGGTTGAACCACCATTAATGCTCCAGGAACCAAGCCGATGCAGAACTCAAACTCCCGTTGCAGATGCAAACCTTTGGCTTCCTCGAAGACATCCGAAAAATCTCAAACCTCTTCGATAGCTCCTACATCCTCTAGAAATGCCTCAATCCAAAGAAAAGATTTCTCAAGAGACCACTCAAACTATTGCAAGTCACTTTTGCGATCCTACCCAGTTCCTATTTCCAAAGATATTGTTCCCGCTTCACATTTCATAACAGCTTAAGCCTTTCTAACTAAAAGTAGAAACAAATGGTCCACCCTCATCCACAAACACCATGATCTGTTGAGCTTCCTAGAGAAGTAGGCAAGCTTCACAGGATGCCCGGCTGTTGACAACTGATATACACAGACTTCTGAACCACTAAAGGAAAGGATCCACTCTGCTGCTTCTGAACTCCATCTCTTAGGACACTGCTTAGCTAGATGACCTTCCTACAGGCACCCAAGACACCTCTAAGCTGTACCGCTACCACAACTTACCAAAGACTTCTTTATCCATAGGCTCCTCGAACCTCATAGCCGTATCAGCTAAATCCACAAAAGAGCCATTGAGATGGGTAGCCAACTTTTAAGAAACTCGGGCCTCAAACCAAACACCAACAACTTATTCTTCTTAAGGGGGGTGTCAGTGAGACCATGTCTGAAGCGAAGCAACTCATAGACCTTAGTCTCATACTCCAATACATACAAACTCCCAAGCTTGAAATCCAGAAAACTCCTTACATAGTCGAGTCTTTCCTGTGGCAGGTATAGACTGCCCCTCAAAACTTCTTTAACTTGCTCCAAAGAAAACATCTTCGGGAACATCCATGATTACTGCATCTCACCATGCAGCTACCTCTTCCTGAAGTTGTTAAGATACCATCACTTGCTTTTATTCATCCAACAGATCCAAATTCTTGATAATCCGCTTACTCAAGACGGTATTAGGTCTATAGTCTCGATAGATACACCTCTAACCTCAACAATCGGACTCCTTCCATTAGTGGCAGGTATGCTACACACCACTTCCCTACTACCTTTAGAACTCATGTTGGAAAACCCTAATAGGTAACCCAACAGATTAGGTAGGAATATATACATATACATACACACACACACACACTCACACACACACACACACATATATATATAAGTATGCTCTCTCAAGATAGAAATAACTCCAAAGCCTAGGTATTCACTAAGCTAGAGCTCGGATACCACTTTGTAATGACTCGCCGTTCATTCCATAGAAAGACGCATCATTATTAAGAAAGAAAGGATAGAAAAGAGAAAAGATAATGGAATGGTGGCGGGAGAAATATGGAAAATTGTCCATGTTCAAAATAAAAAAATAAAACTTAGCCCATTTTCAGTTTTCCATGGGACATTAAAAAAATCCGATTCACTGGAATGAATGTGAAAGAAGCCATCATCCCCTTTTACAAGATTCTTTCTAACTTCAGAAAGAAATTGAAGTTCCTCACTGGTGAGATCAATGCCATTATCGGCATAAAGAATGAGGGTGGCCAAGGCAAGAGTACAGGAATAAGGAGAAATTTGGACCGAAGCAATGTTTAGGGAAGCAAGTCACTAATGAATAGTCGAATGCGTAGGAAGATAAAGACCACACTTGATGTGTTAAGGAGTGATGGAGATATATCCCTCCGGTGCCTATTAATATGCTCATGAATTTCTGGAACCATAACTGCGTAAACAAAAAAACTAAATTTCCTAAAAGCAGATGGCATATTCCGACCGAGTGATTTTAGAAGGAAGAAGCAAAGAGAAAGACGAAGAGGAATCCATATCAAAGTTTAAAGATTACTTTAAAGAAGGATCAAATAAGAATCAAAATGATTTCTCTTATTTTCAATCTGTCAAAGTACCCCCAAATTTGGAAATAACCCGATAACAATTCTCTTTAAGCAAAAGGATAAAAGAAAATTTAGGGAAGATGATGAAAGAACATACATGCCGCAATTTGAATAATGGCGACACAATGGAAGTAATCAAGGATTTTTTTTTATGAGATATGGAATGGCTGCTAAAATAATGAGTGCAAAGATTTATACAAATCTGCCAAGCGAAATATAATGCCAGATTGAACATCGGTTTTAAGGTAGACCAATAAGAAAATGGCATGTGGGTAAGAGCACTAAATGCAAGTACCGCTGAAAAGACTTTTTCCACCATCGAAAAGATAGATTAGATAGAACTGACTAGACATACAGATTGTGTACTTAAGACAACAAGTCTACTTCTACCTGCAGTCACCGTAGACTTGGAGGGGAAGTATTACACCCATTCTTACCATAAATCACAGTGAAGGGAAATATGGGCAGGTTATAATGGCGGTATGTGAAATCTAAGGTAAGATAAGAATACTACACTGAGGCACAAGAGGCAAAATGTGTTATGCTAAACTGACCACATCTCCAAAGCTCACACTTTTTCAAACTTACAAGAACGGGTCTGCACCAGCACATACTGGGGACAATCTAGACAGCACTGCACGGGATCAAAACATTCCAAAGGGCTGCACGTAGGGCTTCTCATGATACATTTCGACGTAGAAGCATACATATAGGCAAACAACAAAGATATGACGCTCCCTCTCTCTCTTATGAGCAACCCGAGCATAGTTATCAGGAGTGAAAATCAAACAGCAACCACATCAGATCACAGCTAGCATCGAATATGTTCCAAGCATGTGACAGATCAACTTTCATATAAAATTAATAGGTTAGTGCAACCTGAGCATCAGGCGCCATTCATCACTGCACCTATTTACATACATTAGTAGCATCCCGAAGCCTTAGGGCAACTCCTCACCATTCCTCTTGAGGCACGCAATTCTAAGAAAGAAGAGACCAACTCATAAAGGCTTGGGCTTCCCACCCAATTTTTTAGGCATCCTACTTCAAATTTCCAAGATTCTTGCCAATGCTACAGTTTTTGCCCAAGACACATCACCAATCTGTGCACAACAAACCAACACTATAGATAAACGACAGATGGCGAGGTCTGACGGTGGGGATTGATTGAAGCGAATAAAGAGCAAATAAGGCAATCAATAGTGCTTTTCTTCACACTATAAAAGAAGGCACGAAAGAATGAAAAAAGGGAGATATTCTTCTTCTTCCCAAAAAAGAGGAAAATAAGATAAAATATTGTATGCTTCTGAGCAATTATAATCATTTGTATCAAAACAACAAAGATATAGTGGATTAACATGTGGGCATAGGATTAACAATAATTTGAACTACGTAAAAATTCCGTGTCTTTTATTTTCATTTCTTCTTATTTTCTCATGTGATACTTGTTCGAGAACAGCATTTTTCTCACAAAGAAAGCCTTTTTGACATTTCAACAAATATTTGGAGTACAACTACGAGGCTACGTAAGTGCCTAGCAACATAGTCATCACTTACATAGCCATTCCTTAAAGGCAGATTTAATGCGATTTATATCCGTTGATTCAAAATCGTGAAAGTGATTGACACTTAGAATTATTTCATGACCTAGTTAAGTGTGGTGAAGACAAAAAACTTCACTAACACCAACAAATTTCTCATAGACATTAGATCGTTCTTTATAAGTATACATATCCTAGTCTCAAGAAATCATAAATAAAGGTAACAAAGTAAGAACTATTATCTTTGGTAATTATAGACATTAGGCAATATACATCGTTATGAACTAACCTTAAGAGTACATCAACACTTCCATTGCTCCGACTAAAGTGGTGCTTGGTCATTTTACCTTTGAGACACAACTCACATGTGTCAAATAATTCAGAATCAAGTGACGGAAGAAAACCTTTGGCTTTCAGTTTATGCAGTCGTTTCTTACTAAAATGACCTAACATACAATGCCAAAGGTGACTATCATTTATATTGTTAGATGCATTATTCATAGAACATATGTTATTACTATTAATCACATAAATGTCATTTTCAATAATACCATCACAAACTCTATTTCCATACAAACTGATGTTCATAACATTATTTGTAAAATGAAATAGATATCCAATCTTAGACAATCTAGAAACAAAAAAATCCAAAAAATAAAGTCTTTTAGATAGCACTTATTTAATATCAAAACTACTCCATTAGGCAAAACAAAATGATAGTCTCTTGTTGTCGTTTCATCTACAGTAGATCCATCAACGACTTGGAGCCTCATCTCTCTTTTTGCCACGTGATGCCAGTTCCTAAGCCTCTATAATGAATTACATACATGAGTACCAGATCCAGCATCTAAGACCTAAGATATTTATTGATTACAAAACAAATTTGAATCATAAATATATCTAATAGAACCGTAGAACAATTCTGCTTTTTTTCTCTAACAATCTTTAGGTAGTCGGACAACTCCTTTTCTAGTGACCTTTCTTGTGGCAGTGGTAATATTCATCATTGTCATCGGTCTTCTTACTTTTCTTGTTTTTATTACCTTACCTTTTCCACTTCTTAGAACTCTTTGAAGATGATGCATTACCCTTAACAGCAAATACAACCAGTTGATCTTTTGATGCAGATTCAGTCAACCTAAGTATATTGAGGAGCTCCATGAGATTCACTTTTTATTGGTTCATATTATAATCTAGTATGAATAATTCATGCTGAAGAGTAAGAGAGCCAAGGATAAAATCGACTTGTAATTCATTGCTAATTTGTACATCCAACTGTGAATGCATATATGTGTAGCCCTTCAACATCAGCACGTAATCATCCACTTTTTATCATTTGGTCATTTTGGTATCGAACAGCATCTTTGTAAGCTCATACCTTATGGAACATGACTACTCACCAAACAAGGTTTAAGACTATCAAATATCTCATGGATAGACATATTTCTATGCGGCACCTACAATAGCTTGTCTAACATAGACAACACAAAAACTTGGGTGATCCCTAGGTGACACCATTTTTCATAAGAAAGTCGTAGTTTAGGGTTTGCATCATCAATGGTTTGTTCTTTGGGTCCGCATGTAATATCTAACCATAAGCGCTAGTAAGCTAAAGCTATTTTAATTGCTCTTAGCCAGTCGGTATAGTTTGGTCCAGTAAGCTTATCATTTTTCGAAAACAGTTTTGGAGTTGTCATTTTCTACAAGTTTAAGTGATAGATTATTAGGACAAATCACAGTAAATGTTCTTATAATATTAACCATTTTACTAATAGTCTCCCACTAGTCATTTATGTTTCGCCAAACCCTAAGTCGAAACATAGAATTCTTTCGACTTCACTAGCATATGTTAGGACTTGTCTGTCTTGGAATTCTGATCTTGAGTTTGCTCAACAAATCATAGCTCAACGGATCGTATCGGATACAACTCCTAATTCTTGGTACCTTGTCCTAAATTCACTTCGACCTTGAGTTTTCTCAACAAATCGAAGTGAATAATGTACCTACCACACGTGCGTATATGTGTGTGTGTGTGTGGTAGAAAACAAAATTATATTGAAGATTCGTAATCTTCGATATATTACATTGAGTGGTATCTACTTATGGGATAATATAATTCTTGTGAATTACTCTCGTGATTCAAGTGTCGCACACGTCATAAATTACAGTGTATATGCAGCTACGTATGTATTTATTCCTTAAGTCTAGTCAGGATTTCTTAATATTCCACTTTTAATTTATACATTCATATCGCATTGGTTTTACTGTTATATAACTTTTATATTTCATATTACTTATATATAATAGTCTTATACATAATACTAGTGTTAGCGCATGCTATGCACACAGGCAGAGTCTATAAACATATTGTAATATTAAGTTATAGTATTAGGAGAAGCCATAAATTTATATTCATTTGCTACCTTGACATCAACCGTAGGTCCTCCACGTTAAGTCAGTCTAATAGTTTTTTCAGTCTCCTTCACTTATTACTGCTTTCCTTTTATATTATTTTTCAGTTAAGTTACTTTGCAAGATTTGTCTTTTGGTTCACAATGCAAGTTTTACTGTAGGTTTATAGATAAAGAACGGATAAATGCCCAAAAATAAAAGGTAGAACTCTGTGCTATGAAAAATGTGAAATGGAGTGCGGATTAAGGATCTTAATGCTAACTTAACACTAGAGGGGGTGAATAGTGTTTAATGGATTCTAAGATTTATATGGACTAATTTAAAATTATGACATAAACAAATGCAGAACTTAATCACAGAACAATCACAGAATCAAACAGTGATGCATAAAGTAAATAAAAAGCAGTAAAGGGAAAGAATACATCAGATTTTATACTGGTTCGGAGTCATCCTACATCCAGTCCTGTACCAAGGCAAACCGTCTCATACAGATTTTTATTATACCAATGTCGAGGTTAAAATCCACAATTTCTAAAGGCCTTGAGGTACCCTCCTGTCTCATGAGTACGGGGCAAACTCTCTTGATTTACGGGACTCAAGATCACCCAACTGATTTCCAAGTACAACCATACCTTATAGAGAGACTCGATAAACTTTTGATTACAAATTGATCCTATAACTCTGAATAGCACTTTGATCTTCGAGAGGGCATAGAATCAAATAAGAATGAGATTCTAATTTGATTCACTTAAGAATTCAATAGAATTTCGGCACGATCTTAAAAATATGAAAATTATATAATATCGATTTGTGGAGAAGAAGTAAAGAAAATATGAAATTAGTTAGTTAAAAAATTCATTTGTGAAGGCCATTTATAAAGCACCAACAGTCATAACCATTCGTGAAGAGATTTAAACAAATAGACATTTCTTTTGAAAATTGAAACATTTAAATTCAACGGCCACCATGCCGACATGGGGTATCCCATGATGTCGACATCCCTATGTTAAAAACAATGTAAAATTTGTTTTGTAAATGGTACAGGAAGGAAAACAAGATAAAATGATTCTTGAGTAAAAAACGAAGTTTTAAAGCAAGAGTTTATTTAAAAACAAAAACAAAGAATATTTTAAGGCTAAAACATCTTTTTGAAAATCATTTGAAAAGATAATTTTTAAGGCTAAAACATTTTGAAAAACAGTTTTGAAAATCATTTTGAAAAACAGTTTTGAAAATCAATTTGAAAACCCATTTTGAAGTAGTTTTGCAAGCTTCTTCCTGCAGAATATCTCATCACATCAGGACTCGAGAACTTGTACAAAACCAGGATGTTCATGGGTTTGTAAGCCACTTGTCATAGGTTTGTAAGCTACTTGTCATGGGTTTGTAAGCCACTAATAAGGTAGAAATGGGTTCCATCCCAAATGAAATTCGGAATGAAGATTTCCGTGCTATTATGAAGTTTTAACAAAAACTAGACATATATCTTGAAATCATGATCTTGATATTCTAGAGTCTTCAATCTTGAGTCTTACATCTTTATATTGATCAGTCTTCTGTAATCTATACCTATATATATGTCTATATATCCTACATATACATATCTATATAGACAACAGTGTTAGTATATATTTTATAATAAGATAAGTTAAAAGATTGTTGTCATCAACTCAGTTCCTAACAATCTCCCCCTTTTTCATGATGACAACCTATATTTATAAAATATATGTACCATAACTTCTATCATAACTCCCCCTTACTCCATGACTCCCTCCTATTCCAATCATAATTCCCCCTTACTCCAAGCCAACTACTATTTTATAACTTTCCCCCTTTGTCATCAACAAAAACATCTAACTAATAAATTCCCTGAACTAGATATAGGATAATCAACCATAAAATAGAGTAATCCATATAAAGATAAGTGTAATCCAAAAAACAAATCAATCATCAGCCAATCATATTTGTAGTAATTATTCAATCCAAACATATATACAAACCATACCAAATAAGTTAAGTCAATCAAGTTTAAAACACACCAATCAAATCAAACAAATAACATACAGAATGACTTGACATTCCTTGGTACTTCCGCCCATCCATCTTCTCTAAAGATATGGTTTGCTTTGATGGCATCTCATTCTTCTTTATCTTTGTCGAGAGTGACTGGTGGATTTCCTTCGAGATCGTCCTTGTTAAGGGCTGAGATCATCCAACGAAGGGCGTCGAAATGTCTCTCTTGCTCCTTGATCGTCTGTATATGACTCAATTCTAAGTGGCGCTGATTACAAAGTATGAATGTAAGAATATTCTTGAAGAAAGTGAGAGTTTCTTTATGATTATCACTTAGATTCTTAATCGAAAAAGCCATAATTCAAGAAATAAGAAGAACTATGAAAGAGAGTGATTAGAGATGAAGTTTGATCATTTATTCTGGAAGAAACAGATATAAATAGGGGTAGAAAGTCGTTTGAAATGAATAGACACAAGTTAGTCACATGAAATTAAAATTTGAAAGTGTAACTATTTTCTGCCCGTTGTATGTCGACATGGGGGAATGGTGTATGTCGACATGCCTCTACTTAAAGTGACATTTTGCCATGTTTCGAATATTATGAAAAAATCTATTAAACTAAAATCTGTATAATATAAAAACAAGCAATTACAGAGACAAGTGAAGTTAAATAATAGGAAATAAAAGATTCCTTTAATAATTCTAGTCAACATTACATAAGATAATATAATATTAACTAAAATAAAGGAAATACAAAGATAGAACTTAACATAATATGAACTAAAACTAGTTAGATGAAGATGAAGAAGATGATAGTCCAAGCTTTCTACTAATTTTCTTGAAGAACTTGTCAATTTTAGTGGAAATCTTATCCATTTTTTACTCACTGATATTTTAAGTGTTTTTCTATTTTCCCTTATAATTCCTTGATTATTGAGAATGGTCTTGTTGGATTGATTAGCGGGATTAGTTGGGTATTAAATACTCTCTAATAAAGTTTCTTGATCTTCCTCTTCCTCCTCTTCGATTTCCATTCCTTCCTCTTCCTCTTCTCCTTCTTCTTCTTCCTCCATTTCTTCCAACTCTTCGTGAGCAAGCCTTTCTTCTTTTTCCGTAAGTGTTTCATATGATTTAAACACTAATGGAATTTGCATAAGGGAAATGTTTCCATGGCTGAACACTTTTCTAGTTATATATTCTTCCCTTTTGAAATCAACTCTAAAGTAATTAAGAATCCGAGTAAGATAAATTCCATGATATAATGTATTTTCTCCCATAATAAAATTCTTGGGTCTTAGCTCATCCAAAATAACTTGATCCCAATTAATATCATAATTTTCAAAAATTGCAAAAAGATCTTTGTAAACTTTTAAAGTTGGGTTGTTGTAGTTTCCCGATCTTGGTATAAGAATATGCTGGATAAGAAGGTTAACAAATTTTGCTTTTGGACGAAAATAATGATTTTTGAATTCAAAATTGTTATCCCCTTCAAAGATGTGATGGAATGTCTCTCTATCATTTTCATTGATTTGAAATTCTAAGAGATTCATTTCGGTATACTTGCATCCCAAAATATTTCTCAAAATTTCACAATCCAAAACAATTTGTTTTTCTTTTGACACTACTCCAAATTTGTCGTTCTTCCCTATCATAATAATCACGATTCAAATTTGCATAAAACATTTTAACAAGATTTGGATAAAATACAAAATCATTTTGTTTATTATCAACTAAACTAAGAATAGCACATTTTCGAAAAAGGTTTTCAATTTCATAAGAAGGAAAATCTTCAAAAATATCAAATTTTTCCGTATGAATTTTACCGAAGTTTACATAATTGATGTAAGCTTTGATAGCTTCCGGGTCATTAAAAAGAAAGTTTTTGATAGATTTTGGAAGCCTAATGTCGAGATTACAATCCTCAATTTCTAAAGGCCTTTGAGGTACCCTCTTGTCTCACGAGTCCGGGAACACTCTTTTGATTTACGAGACTCGGGATCATCCAATTGATTTCCAGGCATAACCACACCTTATAAAGAGACTTGATAAACTTTTGATTACAAATTGATCCTATAACTCTGAATAGCACTTTGATTTTCGAGAGAGGGCAGAGAATCAAACAAGAATGAGATTCTAATTTGATTCACTTAAGAATTCGGCAAAAATTTCGGCACGATCTTAAAATTATGAAAATTATAGAATATGGATTTGTGAAGAAGAAGAAGTGAAGAAAAAATGAAATTAGTTAGCTAAAAAAATTGTGAAGGATGTTTATAAAGCACCAAAGGTCGTAACCATTCGTGAAGAGATTTAAACGAATAGACACTTCTTTTGAAAATTGAAACCTTTGAATTCAACGGCCACCAAGCCGATATGGGGTATCCCATGATGTCGACATTCCTATGTTAAAAACAATGTAAAATTTGTTTTGTAAATGGTATAGAAAGGAAAACAAGATAAAATGATTTTGGAGTAAAAACGAAGTTTTAAAACAAGAGTTTATTTAAAAAAACAAAGAATATTATAAGGCTAAAACATCTTTTTGAAAATCATTTGAAAAGATAATTTTTAAGGCTAAACATTTTGAAAAAAAGTTTTGAGAATCATTTTGAAAAACCATTTTGAAGTATTTTTGCAAGCTTCTTCCTGTAGAATATCTCTTCACATCAGGACTCGAGAGTTTGTACAAAACCAGGATGTTCGTGGGTTTGTAAGCCACTTGTTGTAGGTTTGTAAGCTACTTGTCGTGGGTTTGTAAGCTACTAAGAAGGTAGAAATGGGTTCCATCCCAAATGAAATTTGGAATGATGATTTTCATGCTATTATGAAGTTTTAGCAAAAACTAGATACATATCTTGAAATCTTGATCTTGATACTCTAGAGTGCTCAATCTTAAGTCTCGAGTCTTTATACTGATCAGTCTTCAGTAATCAATACCTGCAAATATATATCTATATATCCTGCATATACATATCTATCTAAGCAACAGTGTTAGTATATATTTTATAATAAGATAAGTTAAAAGGCTGTTGTCATCAAACCAACATCTTAGTTTCTAACATAATGAACTAAATCTATGATTGGGCCAAATTGTCATTAAGTGTACACATACTAGCACTTACAATTTTTAATATGGTTTGGTACAGAGTTTGTGCATAAATAGCATTTCCAAATAATTTAGCATTTTTGGCTGATAATTGGTTGGCACAAAGTTAAGCTTTTACGAAAATAAAGGATGGAATACTGACGGTACATGAATTGATCCAAGTATTTACCACAAAGAGAATATGAAACATGGCACATGATTGGATCTCATGGCCATAAATTATCTTAATGCAACATGTTAAATAAGCTACCATAAATAAAAACGTCATACTGATCTTCAAGGTACATTAAGAAATCTATTACACATTATATTGAACTAATTGTGTTTCCAATCTAATAAGCAATAACAGCGATTATGGGAAAATAAACAAAAGGACATAGCTCCTCTCTTTCGATGTAGAAACCGCAGGAATCATATCCAACCTAATAAGGACTGGTAACTGTGGAGAAAATGTAGAATAGAATGAGGGTAGCAAAGCTGAGTTGTGCAATTTCCATAACATGGTAATGGCCATATTATGATGGTTCAAGGTAAAAATTTGTTCACAAAGTTGGAAAAAACCATAAGTTATTGGATGTATATAAATGAATACAAAATTCGGATAGAGACAAGCACCATTGTCCCGGTGGTTAAGTGATTTGGCTTTGGTACGAGAGGTCACAAGTTTGAAACTTGCGTAGCGCGATTCGAACGTTTATTGACATGTGATATGTTGTCACAGTAATTTGTTGTATGTAAAGTACCATTTCAAAAATAAAAAAAATTGAGTAGACATGTATGCAATGTGATATAATCCTCCTTCTGTGTCTGTTGCAGATAAATTTAGAGCATGCAGTAAACATGAAATGGCCATAAACGTTATAACCTAGCTTCAATTAGTACCTGTCATTTCAGTGTGCCAAAAATGCATATGAAGATAGGATTTATAGACATTTGAATTTGTATAAAATATTCAACGTCATTTTTATCATACAAAATGTACATGGTAAATTAGTGGATGGTAGATTGTTGGATGTTCATGAACATCAATATGTAATATTTCCATCTTTCCTCTACTTAGCCAAAAGTTCTGAAGTAGTTGGTTGTCTTTGTAGTGGCAAAAGCATTAAAAGAGTAACATAACCAGCACAATGCTTTTAATAGCAATCTTATCTAGTTCCTTCAACATTTATTCAATTGCATTTGTTATTTAAAGGATAGTAAAATTATAAGGATAGTACCCCCATTTCTGTCATGCATCATAGAGCAAGTACATTAATCATGTCCTTGGTTCAATCCCAAATTTAGCATTAAAGATGACCAATGTTCAGCCAGCAACAATGTGACTGAGGAATCAGTAGCATACGAAAGTATTTCCTCCATGAACGCATAGTTAATAAATGGTTTTACAGTGGTTCTCTAATAAGAAATAACAGTTTTGTTCACTGAAATATTGAGTTAGTAAGACAGACTCATATGCAACAGTGATGCAGTTGAATAGCAAAATAAAGATGTTGAACATGTGTTTAATGAAACTGCATACTACAATTCCAAAGAAATTTTAAAATAGAGACCATGCATTATAATAAAAAAAAACATGCATATATGTGTTGCAGGAGAAAGTAAATTGATACAGTCACCATAGGTTCACAAGTACAAAGTGGAAATAAAATACAGTGACAGGATAAACAGACATTAGGGCTTGAAGAAAAGATCAAACTAAATGGTAACATGGTTTAAAAAGCTTTTAGAAATTAGTTCCTTTGCCTCTTCTCCCGAATCTTGCTTCCAAGTGGTGTTGCTACATCAAGTTCTTTATCACCATCCTATGGAGAAGGAAAATAAGTTACAGTTTGATTTTGCAAGCATAAAAGAACATGCATCAACGTTGGGTGTAATGTTCACTTATGCATTTAGTAATTGTCCAACACAAAGTTTTATTATGAAAGAAGTTTCATTGTGAATACTTTGCTCAAAGTTATAACGCTTTTCTAACCTCTGTAAAGTATAGGTTGTTAAAATAAACTAATTTTTTGACACTGGGTTATTATTTTATAATAAATAGGGTAGTACAAAATATGGACCGTAGAAATAAAATTTACAATTCATTCTCGGCAGTGTTGAGGTAAGTAGATTTAATTAATCCTCCTCTCAATTTGACGATGTCTTATATTGAGTCTAGGACAGTGATTTTTTTAATGTAATTTTACTGAACAAATAGATGACAGGGGAACTTTGAGTTGGCACTTATTACATGTAATAGCTACTTTGAGAAGATGTACATAACAAATTATATTAATAGGAGAAACTGTGACAGCCCGCAAATCCGTACCCCTTGAATCAACACTATTCTACCTCTATTAACTCAAGTGGCATAGAATTACGAACCATTAGGGTTAAAGAAGAAGAATAGAAGAAGAAGAAACTAAACTATATCAGAATCTCACAGTCGCAGCGGAATAAAATATAATAGTAAATATAGAACTTTACACAAAATGAAATCTATTACTGTTTTATACATCATATCATCGGAGTATCTCATACATCAACAATCACAAATCAGACCTACCAAACAATCACAGCAGCGGATATATATATAGGTACATATAATACGTCTCGGACTCCAGCTCCTCTCCTGCTCCATAGCAACCTATCCTGAACATATAATACTCGGTCTGACCCGAGCATTATAATGAAATAACACCCGAGTTAGTCTGGAATGCCAGCTGATAATAAATATGCATCCAAATTGATTATTAAAGTTTCAAAAAAAAATCCTTTGAAAAACAAAAGTATCTCGTAAGACTACGCCACAAATAAACATGTCGGGTTTTTACCTTACGATAGATAAAACACTTTTTATAGAAATCCTCTGATATTATAATAGTGTCTATTTACAAATACCTATAAAATAGCCGAAATTGTTACATTCATTAAATTCCAGCTACTAGCCACAAAAGTGGGTAATAAAAACAAAACTCGTACAAGGCTCGTAGGGAGAATGGATTTCCAACAATGACTAGGCACTGGGATTTCCAACAAAACTCGTACTGAACAGTCCCGAACAAGATAAACCCCGTGGTTGGCGCGACCAACCACCCACTAAGCTGAAATAAAAAGGGACATCTAGACAGGGGAAATATCTTGTCCTGCTTGGGCATGACCCACCTAACATTGCTGCATATCCCCTGATTTTCAGTCATTCCCGGTTGATGAGGCTTGAGGCTAAGCGTTACCTTTAGAACGTTTTCACTTAGAATGCCCATCGTCCGCCTGACGATGTTTCGCAAGCATTCGTCCATACAAGTTCGTCCCGGGTTCAAACGGAACCGAAGGCCCTACTCCTACTACATCCATTTTGGAAATATCCTCAGGATTAGTAGCGACTAGCCTTTGCACTTCACTGCTCCATCTTCGACTCCGAACACGTTTTTCGCACGAAACGTACAAACAGGATCGAAGTGGTTTTCGAGAAATAAATCTCGATCCCGGTCTCTTCGAAACGATCAATGCATTTGTCCAATATTGATAGTCGGTGATTTAACTATCAATTTATATTCATAAACAACCATAAGCATCCATCACACAATGAATAATTCCCATATTATTTATTTACCCAAATATCTTTAAAGGATATATTTTCAAATTTCCAAAACCCATTTGAAACAATTCCCAAAGTTCTACTTTTACAAGGTAAATCCTTTACCCTATATTCCCATTGGAAATAACCAACTTCAAAACAATTTAAATTTAAAACAGTTAAAATATTTTGTACTGAAATATAGTTTAAAATATGCAAATTTACTTCTAGTTATTTACTCAAAATATAATTTCAAAATATTTAAAGTAAAACTATTTTATAAGATATAACTTGATTTAAAATAAGGTTTTAGTTAAACAAAATTTAAAAATAGAGTTGTAAAAGGCTTAATACTAATTTCAAATAATTTAGGTCAAAACTAGCCCTTTTAAACAATCCATTTATAAAATTAATTACTAATGTAATCGAAAATAACCACTATTGTTACCTTATTAATTAGCTTTTAAAAAAATAATTTTCCAAACACTCATTTATAACAAGTTTTAAACTTAAATTCACTCTTAATAAAATTTGTTTAAAACTCAAACTTGGTGTTTCCCAGGGAAACTCATTCCTACTCAAATATCCCAAAAATCCTTCTTATAAATTCTGCCAATTTATTTAGATTCAGGTTTAAGTTCAATAACATAAATTTACTTTCACATTTAACAACTGATAACGTTTCTCTTTGTTTATCATCCCAGATTTACCAAATTTCAATTTTCATTCCAAATAGATTCAAATTTTAATTCCTTTAAATTCATTATTTAACAATATCTTTTATTCCTCTAAGATTCAATTTATCCATTTATAATTAAATTATGGATTTATAATTTATCCAGCAATATTCCGATAAAATTTTATTTCAGTTTTCCATCCAAACAGATTCTAATTTTTACATTCCTTTAAATTCCTTATTTATTAATTTCTTAATTTCTTTTGAAAACCCAATTTAATTTCTTTATAATTTAAAACTCCAAATTTCTTTATAATTAACATTCTGGGTTTGTAGTTTACACCACAGTATCACAATACAATTTAACTCCAAATTTATCAATCGCAATATATAAACAGGCATCATCATCAACTATAAAAATAGTTACTACGTTGTGAGGAATCCAGTTGGATCCCTCCAACCTGTTTTCCCTGCATCCACAAATATTAGCACAACCATATATATATATCAATCCTGACTGATATAAATAAACATTTCAACCAATCACACAATTATTTAAATATTAACTACTTAAATCAGCTAACATTCCAGATGTGAGTGAGATTAACTCACCTTGAGTTTCGACGAGCGTTCGAAATTTAAATTAAACCGAACGACGTTCGATTTAACTCAAATTTCTACTTGCCCGGAATGAAATCTGAAACTGCACCATCGCGTAGTACTCTTTCCTGCGATTCCAACGCTACCAGTTTCGTTAAAATCTGATAACGTATGAACGAAATATTAAATTTTAAAGTTTGAATTAAATTTGAAACAATTTCTTTTATAAAAATTCAAATTATACCCAAACGCACAAAGGCCGCACACGAAGGAAAACATCAAGGCCCACGAACGAAACCTCCTTTTTCCCTACCACGCGAGCCTTCAGGAAGAACCGAACCCACTACCGTGCTTTAGGGTTTCGAAACGCGATCCCATCGACGCGCTCGAACGCGATCAAGCTCCGCTACCTCGAAGAGCACGGCGCCTCACACCTCTAGCTCGAACGCACGCCCACTCGGTCGGCCTAAGGCGACGCAGCAGCCCTCCAAACACGCGACGAATGCGGCGGCCCCACGCCCTCCATGCTGCACTAAACTCCATCACCACCGTACACATCGTAGATCTCAAAGCCCTCTTCGATTCTCCAGTTGATAATTTCTTCAATTGAAACGTGGATTGATCAATAAGTGGAGATGAAATCAAGAGGGTTTCGGCCATTGGTTACTAATAGAACGGCGGCCTGCGTTTTGGCTAGGGTTAGAGATATTTAATATATATATATATATATATATATATATATATATATAATATATTTAATATTATTTCATTAATAAAATTGTCAATTTAACAATCTATGCAAACGAACTCCAATTCTCGCGTACCAACAGGCGTTCCTGGGGTTTTCCCGCGTTCCGGAAACAATGAAACAAGTTTCATAAGCTAATTCGGTCGTACGTGCGAGTTACGGAATTAAACAATCAATTTAAAATTAAATCGGTTAAAACGATTTCTATGCGTTTCGAGCTGCCACGGTCAAACGACAACTCCGATTGCTACGAAAATTGAAATCTAATAATAACTAACTATTACGGATCCAATGGAACTGGTTTCGTCAAATTCCGAGACTGTGCCCCGGAAGGCTATTTTAACTCGTCTATTTAATCGGGCGATTTTCAAAATTGACGAAAACGCTTAAAATTTCACTTTTAAAATTTTAATAACTTAATAATAAATCATATAAAATTTATAAACACATTAAAAATCATTCTGGCTTATTCTAGACCAAAATCTGATTAATTACATTTTAATAATATTAAATCCTATTTATTAAATTAATACAAAATCCCAAATATTAATTTATTAACTTTAAAATTCATCTAAAATTCTCACCACACTATTTACACTCAAATAACTTAAAATAGATTTTTAAAACCATTTTCATCACTATTTACATCCAGATTTACTTTTATTCCAATTCCGCGTATTTAAATTATCATTTTCCCATTATTCAAATTCAACCGGAATTACTATAATTAAAAATTTATAGCTTATTTCATTGATTGAACCCGAATTCATCCATTTCAAAATCAATTAAGAATCCACATTAAACATTTAAAACAAATTAAATATTCAAATTCAACGGCTTAAAAATACGGGATGTTACATTCCTCCCCTCTTATAAAAATTTCGTCCTCGAAATTTGCTAAAAATACCCTTCAACCCATTTACTTACCTAATTTGCTTAGTTAAAAGCTTATATTTACTTTTCCAAAAAGTTTCAACTCCATTTCAAAACCATTTTCTTTATCCACTCAAAAGTTCGTATTTTAACATTTGCTTTCAAAAATAAATTTCCAAGTTAGCAAAATTTTCCCAAAATCCCAAAAATTTTCTAACTCCCCAAATTTCCGGAAAAATTTGGCAGAGTCTCCCCGTACGGAGGAGCTTTCGCGATACACACAAATATATATACATCGACCCACACGGTCGGAAACCAAAATATTTCACAATATATATATATATCATTTCCCAAATTAATTTGCGTAGGCGTACCTTTTTAGCAAATTTTAAGAGCAAGTAGCTACTATATAATGCATATACGTGCTTCAACTCTCTCGAACGCCTCCCGCACCTGTACTGTACTCAACAAACTCATCAGTTTTCAATGATATGCACATTTTAACAACATTTCCAATATAAATGTAAGCCAACATATCAATTTTATAATCCATTCAACAATTTTGCATGATCTCATAAGTAAATCACTTTTCATAACATGCACAGAGTTCCCTTTTCTAATGTCAATTACCATTTTATTTCACACAAAAGATTTACAAACAAGCTTCGCCATTCCAATTCATACTTTATAAAAAAATTGAATTGATTCACCAAGCAAGTTTTATTTCAATTTGCAACATTTGCCTTTCTATTATGATTCACTTATATTTATACTCAAACCCATTTATTAAGATTTTAGCCCATTCTACTTTCATCCAACCAAACTTCATTTTACTTTACTTAAATGATTTACGTTCAAGTTTACCATATGCCTTACTTACATTTCTTTATTTTAACTTACATTCCCAATTTTATTTACAATCAGATTTTATTTTAAACTTGAAACATTTGCATTTCTTTCATGATCCATTTTCATTCATACGCAGAATCACTTAATAACATGTCAATCCATTCCAATTAATTCAAAAACCAATTATTTGCTTACTTTAAACTATTTATCTTCATTTACCACAATTCGACAAATTTACAATGCAAAATTGCAGGTTATTCATGGAATAACCCATTACTTAAGCTTATAATAGTTTTAAAATTAATTTCCACTTAGATTCATATTAATTTATCAAATTCTGCATGGTTCACAATCCAAGCATTCTTATTCCATTTCAATTATTAAATTAATCCTTATTCTCACTTTTCAAATTTATTAATCATCTTAAGTTTATTTTTATTATATTATTATTATTATTATATTATTATTTTTAAAACCAAGTCTTGATTTTCATATTTCAAATCCATTATTCAACTTAAGTTTACTTTTATCATTCCATCTTATTTACACTCATATATTATTTCTTTCTCACAATTACAATCTTAAAAGTCATTTGCTTGCATCCAAATTTTATTTTGCAAACACATTTCATTTTAAGCTATTTTCATAAGCCTAAAAATAACCATCTCATCATCTTTCTTAAATGGTTTCAATTCCATAATATCTCAATTTGTTTCCATTTTAATTGATTCTTACTAAATCAAACCATTTACAATCCCACTAGCTTAAACATTCAGCTTAACCACAATTATTTAATTTGCTTAAGCTTTCTTTACAATATCTCCATTTTCTTCTTATAAATCAAATTTTTATTTTCATTTGATTCTCATCCAAATCAAATTCCAATTCATTAACAAACTGTAATACACTTTGCCTATTTATTAAATCCATTTTAGACTTATTTTATTAGTAAAGAAACCACTTTAAATTATTTCACTCATTTGAATCTATTTACAATTCAAACCATCATTATTATAATTTAATTCCATTTTTCATTCACACTTCATTATTTGTTACCACCAATTTAAATCCCATGCTACAGTTGGATTTTTATTTACTTTCCAAATTTTGATCAATTATCAAAATTCTATTCATTACAATACAAATCTCATTCAATTGTAATTCAATTAGACTCTAACCTAATCCATATTAGGTTCTACTTCACTTCCTCAATTCATACTGAACTTATTTACAATACGACCATTTTCAAATGTTCTAAACAAGAATTAGGTTCCATTTACCCTTCAATTATTAACAAGCTTCCAAAACTATACCCGTTCCCGTACTATTTTCATTTAATTTAGCTTATACTAAATTCACCTTCAAGCTTCTCTTTATTTAATTCATCTTATGCTAAATTCATTCTCAAATAATCCCTTTGAATTTAGTTGAGTCAAACTTTTATTCATACCATAACTTTTCAGCACAATTAGATTTCTTCCAATTCAAGTCTTCCCAAATTTAGATTCAAGTTTTAACTAAATTGATTTAGCCATCTTGCATTCATTTCAATTTCCCTTACCATCTTAAATAAGGATTTAATTCCATTCATATTTATTCACAACACAATTGAATCTTGTTTTTAATTAAATCCAAGTCCATCCCAATTCCACTCGATTGAAGTTAAATCCAATTCAATCTAATTTTAATTCATTTAGATTTAATTCAATTTCAAATTCTCAACTTTAATTCTCCATATACAAGTTCAAAACTTGTTTACTAATTTAAGTTCATTCACTTCTTTTATAACTCACTTTACCTTATCTTAATCCACATGTCATTTGAGATTAAGTTTGAATCCACCATACAATTCCACTATTTCCCATTTGTGATTATAATCTCACTTTCAATTTATAAGTTCTCCAACTTATTTATTTTAAAGCTCATATTGCTCCTTTGAATCCATTTACAGCATATAATCACAATTTCAAATTATATATATGTGTATCACTGAATTCTTAAGGATACAAATTTCTTTCATTTACCTTCTTACACAATATTAAATCCTCAATCTCAAATTATAAGTATACAACTTAATAACCTATGGGTACAATCCATTTCACAATGACCCACAATTTCAAGTCATCTTACATTTCAATTTAACCCATGTCAAATTTAATTCTAAACCCAATTTATCTAACTTATCCAAGTTAAATTCAACTTTCCATTCATTTCAATAATTTCATTTACTTCCATTCACTTACGTTAAATTTAATTTCAAGATTAAATTTTTCATTCTTTCCTTCTTATTATTATCAACTTCACTTAGTTAATTCAATAGTTAATTTATTTTAATTTTACACATTATTTAAATATAATTTTCCAAAACTTAAATTTACCCGGTTTTATTTCAAAACCATTTTGAAATATATCAATATACATACCTATTTGGTATATCAATCAAATCTCCAGATTTTTCCAAACACTTGTTTATACCAAAAACAAATTCCTCATTTTGATATCTCCAAAACAACTTTTATACCCAACTAGTCCAAACAATACCATAACCAAATATTAGGGAAGCAATCCATCACTTTAGAAACTCGAAAATGAATTCTAATGATGTGGCCAGCATCATCAGGATTATTTTCCAGCGACTGAAGTGAGTTCAATGCTTCTTACTTTCTAAATTCATTTCAAAACAGTTTCCATTTAAAAATATTTCCCAAAACAATATTCCAACATTGCTTTCAAACACCTTCAAATCTCAACAAACATTTCAAACTTTCCCAGGATTTTAAATTTCCAAACTTTTATTTTTATTTTATTTAAAATCCTTTCCAAAACTTTCGGGATTTAAATTCTGGCTGGGTTTAAATTAATTATTCTCTTTTGTATACTTTATACTCATGGAATTTATTTAGTTATATCCATTTCACATTTTAGATTAACTTTTAGATTCTTATTTACTTATTGTATTAACACCCAATCAACCAAAAAAAAATATATATAATAATTTCAGAAAATTATTTCTTTTATATCAAAATATAATTTTGGGTAAAATTATTTCATTTACCCCCTTTAAACACAATACTATGTCGGTTTATCTTGTTCAAGAGTTTAGAACCCCTATCGATACGGTTGTACTTCCCGTACCGACCAGAATTCATAAACACTCAACTGATAAGTCAACACAGTATAAAAACAATTTTATATTCACTAACAAGTACGCTCTCATATCTACTAATACGCTCAACTCATTATAGAGTACTATTGACTCTGTTTAATGAGTAATTTTCCCACCAAAGCCTAGGTTGTCGCCAACCTAAGCTCTGATACCAAGTGTGACAGCCCGCAAATCTGTACCCCTTGAATCAACACTATTCTACCTCTATTAACTCAAGTGGCACAGAATTACGAACCATTAGGGTTAAAGAAGAAGAGATAGAAGAAGAAGAAACTAAACTATATCAGAATCTCACAGTCGCAGCGGAATAAAATATAATAGTAAATATAGAACTTTACACAAAATGAAATCTATTACTGCTTTATACATCACATCATCAGAGTATCTCATACATCAACAATCACAAATCAGACCTACCAAACAGTCACAGCAGCGGATATATATATATATAGGTACATATAATACGTCTCGGACTCCAGCTCCTCTCCTGCTCCATAGCAACCTATCCTGAACATATAATACTCGGTCTGACCCGAGCATTATAATGAAATAACACCCAAGTCAGTCTGGAATGCCAGCTGATAATAAATATGCATCCAAATTGATTATTAAAGTTTCAAAAACAATCCTTTGAAAAACAAAAGCATCTCGTAAGACCACGCCACAAATAAACATGTCGGGTTTTTACCTTACGATAGCTAAAACACTTTTTATAGAAATCCTCTGATATTATAATAGTGTCTATTTACAAATACTTATAAAATAGCCGAAATTGTTACATTCATTAAATTCCAGCTACTAGCCACAAAAGTGGGTAATACAAACAAAACTCGTACAAGGCTCGTAGGGAGAATGGATTTCCAACAATGACTAGGCACTGGGGTACCACCTGTCACGGTACGGGGCCTAGATCACCGTACCGAGGATTACTCCCTTCATCCCTTGCAACACAAGGCCGGAACCATTCCTTACTGAACAGTTCCGAACAAGATAAACCCCGTGGTTGGCGCGACCAACCACCCACTAAGCTGAAATAAAAAGGGACATCTAGACAGGGGAAATATCTTGTCCTGCTTGGGCATGACCCACCTAACATTGCTGCATATCCCCTGATTTTCAGTCATTCCCGGTTGATGAGGCTTGAGGCTAAGCGTTACCTTTAGAACGTTTTCACTTAGAATGCCCATCGTCCGCCTGACGATGTTTCGCAAGCATTCGTCCATACAAGTTCGTCCCGGGTTCAAACGGAACCGAAGGCCCTACTCCTACTACATCCATTTTGGAAATATCCTCAGGATTAGTAGCGACTAGCCTTTGCACTTCACTGCTCCATCTTCGACTCCGAACACATTTTTCGCACGAAACGTACAAACAGGATCGAAGTGGTTTTCGAGAAATAAATCTCGATCCCGGTCTCTTCGAAACGATCAATGCATTTGTCCAATATTGATAGTCGGTGATTTAACTATCAATTTATATTCATAAACAACCATAAGCATCCATCACACAATGAATAATTCCCATATTATTTATTTACCCAAATATCTTTAAAGGGTATATTTTCAAATTTCCAAAACCCATTTGAAACAATTCCCAAAGTTCTACTTTTACAAGGTAAATCCTTTACCCTATATTCCCATTGGAAATAACCAACTTCAAAACAATTTAAATTTAAAACAGTTAAAATATTTTGTACTGAAATATAGTTTAAAATATGCAAATTTACTTCTAGTTATTTACTCAAAATATAATTTCAAAATATTTAAAGTAAAACTATTTTATAAGATATAACTTGATTTAAAATAAGGTTTTAGTTAAACAAAATTTAAAAATAGAGTTGTAAAAGGCTTAATACTAATTTCAAATAATTTAGGTCAAAACTAGCCCTTTTAAACAATCCATTTATAAAATTAATTACTAATGTAATCGAAAATAACCACTATTGTTACCTTATTAATTAGCTTTTAAAAAAATAATTTTCCAAACACTCATTTATAACAAGTTTTAAACTTAAATTCACTCTTAATAAAATTTGTTTAAAACTCAAACTTGGTGTTTCCCAGGGAAACTCATTCCTACTCAAATATCCCAAAAATCCTTCTTATAAATTCTGCCAATTTATTTAGATTCAGGTTTAAGTTCAATAACATAAATTTACTTTCACATTTAACAACTGATAACATTTCTCTTTGTTTATCATCCCAGATTTACCAAATTTCAATTTTCATTCCAAATAGATTCAAATTTTAATTCCTTTAAATTCATTATTTAACAATATCTTTTATTCCTCTAAGATTCAATTTATCCATTTATAATTAAATTATGGATTTATAATTTATCCAGCAATATTCCGATAAAATTTTATTTCAGTTTTCCATCCAAACAGATTCTAATTTTTACATTCCTTTAAATTCCTTATTTATTAATTTCTTAATTTCTTTTGAAAACCCAATTTAATTTCTTTATAATTTAAAACTCCAAATTTCTTTATAATTAACATTCTGGGTTTGTAGTTTACACCACAGTATCACAATACAATTTAACTCCAAATTTATCAATCGCAATATATAAACAGGCATCATCATCAACTATAAAAATAGTTACTACGTTGTGAGGAATCCAGTTGGATCCCTCCAACCTGTTTTCCCTGCATCCACAAATATTAGCACAACCATATATATATATCAATCCTGACTGATATAAATAAACATTTCAACCAATCACACAATTATTTAAATATTAACTACTTAAATCAGCTAACATTCCAGATGTGAGTGAGATTAACTCACCTTGAGTTTCGACGAGCGTTCGAAATTTAAATTAAACCGAACGACGTTCGATTTAACTCAAATTTCTACTTGCCCGGAATGAAATCTGAAACTGCACCATCGCGTAGTACTCTTTCCTGCGATTCCAACGCTACCAGTTTCGTTAAAATCTGATAACGTATGAACGAAATATTAAATTTTAAAGTTTGAATTAAATTTGAAACAATTTCTTTTATAAAAATTCAAATTATACCCAAACGCACAAAGGCCGCACACGAAGGAAAACATCAAGGCCCACGAACGA
The DNA here is from genome assembly GCA_030765085.1 of Allium cepa. Classification (NCBI taxonomy): domain Eukaryota; kingdom Viridiplantae; phylum Streptophyta; class Magnoliopsida; order Asparagales; family Amaryllidaceae; genus Allium; species Allium cepa. The sequence goes on along the minus strand of CM060932.1, from coordinate 570,964,214 downwards.
AACCTCCTTTTTCCCTACCACGCGAGCCTTCAGGAAGAACCGAACCCACTACCGTGCTTTAGGGTTTCGAAACGCGATCCCATCGACGCGCTCGAACGCGATCAAGCTCCGCTACCTCGAAGAGCACGGCGCCTCACACCTCTAGCTCGAACGCACGCCCACTCGGTCGGCCTAAGGCGACGCAGCAGCCCTCCAAACACGCGACGAATGCGGCGGCCCCACGCCCTCCATGCTGCACTAAACTCCATCACCACCGTACACATCGTAGATCTCAAAGCCCTCTTCGATTCTCCAGTTGATAATTTCTTCAATTGAAACGTGGATTGATCAATAAGTGGAGATGAAATCAAGAGGGTTTCGGCCATTGGTTACTAATAGAACGGCGGCCTGCGTTTTGGCTAGGGTTAGAGATATTTAATATATATATATATATATATATATATAATATATTTAATATTATTTCATTAATAAAATTGTCAATTTAACAATCTATGCAAACGAACTCCAATTCTCGCGTACCAACAGGCGTTCCTGGGGTTTTCCCGCGTTCCGGAAACAATGAAACAAGTTTCATAAGCTAATTCGGTCGTACGTGCGAGTTACGGAATTAAACAATCAATTTAAAATTAAATCGGTTAAAACGATTTCTATGCGTTTCGAGCTGCCACGGTCAAACGACAACTCCGATTGCTACGAAAATTGAAATCTAATAATAACTAACTATTACGGATCCAATGGAACTGGTTTCGTCAAATTCTGAGACTGTGCCCCGGAAGGCTATTTTAACTCGTCTATTTAATCGGGCGATTTTCAAAATTGACGAAAACGCTTAAAATTTCACTTTTAAAATTTTAATAACTTAATAATAAATCATATAAAATTTATAAACACATTAAAAATCATTCTGGCTTATTCTAGACCAAAATCTGATTAATTACATTTTAATAATATTAAATCCTATTTATTAAATTAATACAAAATACCAAATATTAATTTATTAACTTTAAAATTCATCTAAAATTCCCACCACACTATTTACACTCAAATAACTCAAAATAGATTTTTAAAACCATTTTCATCACTATTTACATCCAGATTTACTTTTATTCCAATTCCGCGTATTTAAATTATCATTTTCCCATTATTCAAATTCAACCGGAATTACTATAATTAAAAATTTATAGCTTATTTCATTGATTGAACTCGAATTCATCCATTCCAAAATCAATTAAGAATCCACATTAAACATTTAAAACAAATTAAATGTTCAAATTCAACGGCTTAAGAATACGGGATGTTACAGAAACGAATACAATTGAAATTGAAATAGCATTGATAACAAAGGGAAACAATCTACATAGGTTCTAAATAGTAATAGCTCAAACAAAGGTAGTTGCTGACCATAAAGTGAGCATTGATGACAAATATGAACTATATTTTGAGACAATAAATAGGTTTGATTACAAAGATCGTTATAACCACAAAGTTTTTTAATCAAAACTGCAACTATAATGACAACCGCTAAGGATGCATTAACTTGAGTTTGTTTTTCCAAGTTACTAGCTTTCCAATTCTCCACTTCTAACTTTGTTTCATTTTAAACCATAAGGAAAAGTTTAGAAACATAAACAAAGTTTAACGCCGAAGTTTAAAAACTTAAATACTTTAAAACCATTTCCTTCCAAAGAATCCAAATCACCTTTTATCAACTCAATGTCAACTTACAAACATACCACATCATAACCAAGTTCACTTTCATATCATATCCGAACTTACAACCAACAGTAAATTCAAAGTTTATAAACTATATCATAACCAAAGTTTACAAATTTACAGCAATACTAAGGTAGACTTCATTCAAGTCCACTATTTCCATCTCGAATCATCCATATTATTGAATAACCAAACATATGACAACTCAAACATATTTCACACATATCATAAAGCAATTCTGCAACATATATGAAGTTAAAAACTTTTAAATTAAAATTAACATTTACTCACCAAAAGCTTGGAAATCAAAAAAACCCACTCGAAAATAGGTCGTCTTGATTTGGATTAGTATGGAGGAAGTTATGGCCAAATGAAGTAGGAGGAAAACGGAGAAGTTTTTAAAATGAAAAGGAGGGTACTAAACAAGTTTGATATCATCTTAAAAAAATAAAAATTTTGAATTTTGAATTTTGAATTTTTAAAGAGAAGCCATTAAACTCAAGAGCTTTAGGAAAGAAGAAGGAAAGCTTTAGGAAAACTCGGAAACTGAGAATGAAAATGAAAAAGAAATTAGAACTTTGCTTATGTACAAAATGCATTAACTAAATTACCAGTATACCCTCTTACCTTGCCCTCTACACAAATGCTTCCACGTCACCATTCTTGCCTCCTTCCATGTACCTCACGTCCTTGATTGTCTCCTCCCCCCTTCATTTGTTCCAACATTGCATTTAATGCCTTAGTACGAAATGTTTTCTTAAGCATCTTTTTTATAGGAAAATTGTCACATCACTACTTATATAAACTTATATAAATGCATATATATTTATATATACACGTATTTTTAATAAATAAATGTGTAAATGTGTATGAATATATTTTCAGTAGAGTTCACAGATATGAATATATTTTCAGTAGAGTTCACGGTGTTTGTGACAACTTTTAGCTGACCAAAAGTCGAAGATTTGGAAAACGAATTCTGGTCACATTTTCGATCTTTCTTTGAACTAAATATTTTTGTAAACCAAATTTGAAAACTAATTCACCATCATTATTTTTTACCAAAAAAGTTTTATTTTCATTATAAAACCTATATATTTAATATACAAAATTAATTAAATATTCGTAAATTAAAGCAGCGAAATTCAGGGTACTTACAAATATACTAAAAGATTTATATTTATTGTCGGTCCAAGTATAATTAAAGCAATCAAAATACATAAGATTGACTAAGAGATTTCAAGGAGTTTTCTAGGTGCATTTTTTATGCATTTTGGAATGAAATTCTTAACCTAATATGTAGTTAATCAATTCTATATGATGTCTTTTATAATGAAATTCTAAACTCTAATGAAATGTGCGTTGTAGTGAATCAGTTATATTTAATGCATTATGCTTGCTAAATTCTGCTATTTTAAGTTGAACATTTTGATGTTTATTTCTTTCAAATTCTCATTTTCATATTATGTTTATGCAAGCAAATTCAATCCTACTAAACCCGCCCAACTGTACTTCAGCCGAACCCAGATCCAACTTCATATGAGGTCGGATATACGGGTTGAACTATCTTTAACCCACATTTATATGGGTTGGGTGAAGTATTTGGTCCAATCTTGTAACGATCCAGAATTTTTATTAATTAAAATTTGAATATTTAATTAATTTTAAATATTAATAAGTGAATTTATAAGTCGAATAAATTTTTATTTGAATTATTGGATTTAATTGAATAATTAAATCGATAGTTTAATATGTTAAATTATGGAAATAATTGAAAATATAGTTAAATATGATTGAAAATGATTTGTAAAATTTTATTTTATCATATTGAAGTTAGAACGATATTTTAGAACTTTTAAAATCGAATTAAAAGTTAATTTGTGAAAATTGAATATTTTAATATTTAAATCGACTAGTAAAAATAGCCAATTTTTGAACAGTCTCAGAATTGAACGAAACTAGTTCCATTGGATCCGTAATAGTTAGTTATTACCGGATTTCAATTTTCGTGTCAATCAGAGTTATCGTTTGATCGTGGCAGCTTGAATCGCATCGATTTATTTTTAATTTAAATTTGGCGAGTGAAAATAGTCATTTTTCAAAAAGTCTCGGATTTCGACGAAACCAGTTTCATCGGATCCGTAATGTGATATTATTGTAAGGTTTCAAATTTCGTATCAATTGGATTTACCGTTTGTCCTGTACAAATTAAAACGCCTAGAAAATCGCTTAAATCGGTTTAATTCAAATTGAGCGTTTACAGCCATAACTCGCACATACTTCCGAATTAGCTTCCGAAACCTATTCCATTGTGTCCGGAACGCGGGGTAAACCTTAGAAACGCTGGTTACGGCGCGTAAATCGGAGTTCGGAATTTCCGGGATGAATAGTGTCGCTCGTTCCTTATAAATAGACCCTTGTCTTCATAATTTGATAAAAAAAAAATAACTAAACCTAATTTTATAACCTAGCCGCCACTATCAGGATGAAGGGCCGAAAATCACTCCACTTCTCCCCTCGATTTCTTCCAATCCATCAGCAATTAGATGAAGCTTCCAACTAGAAAGTCGTAGAGCGCATCGAGATCTTGAAGTTCAACGGTGGTGATGTAAAACGGAGACTCGAGGAGGCAGCTAGGAGGGGCCGACGCCTGGACTTGCGCATGCAATTCGAGGCAATTTAGACGACCGAGCTCTGCAAAATTATGGCCGAGTGTAGCTTGTGGTGAGGCGCTTCCATTGATGTATCCTGATCATGTTGTAATCGAGCGAAGGCGATGTAAATTTAAAACCTAATTTGTTGCTTTATGGGTTGAGTTGCGTTTTGATTTACCTGGGGAAGTCGCATGGAGAAGAAGAGTGGGTGGACGGCCTGATGAGAGGGGGGGTTTGGATCCAAGGGTAATGTAGGATTTAGGTTTAAAATTTAATTTTAAGTTGTAAATTTATATTAGTTTAAATCGTGTAAACTTCAAAAATTCATATCTTTTTCATACGAGGTCGAAAAATTACGAAACCAGTTGCGTTGGAATCGTATGGACGAGCACTACGCGATGGAGTTGGTTTGGAGTCGTTTGGAGTTAGTGAGAATTTTGGGTAAAATTAAACGTCCGTTTAATTTTATTCGAAATAAATCGCTAAAACGGAAATTAAAACCAAGGTGAGAACTTCTCACTCAATCGAATCAGTTTCGATTTTATTTTAAATAGTTAGATTTAAAATATTTGAATGCATGTTTGAATGTTGATTAATATCTATTGATTGTTAAAATAGACATTATGCGCCGTTAGTAAGCGGATGTTATTTATTAAAAACATATACCGCGAATATTTCATAAACAGTGAAATTGGTATTATATATAATATCAATATATATATATATTGGCATATGTATATATTGGAGTTATTGATTTTCCGTATTTTTTAGCGGATGAGACCCTATTACGCCGTTATTAAGCGGATAATATTTAATAAGAACATATACCGCGATAATTTCGTACTGGAGCGAAATTGGTATTGTGCTAATGTTTGTGGATGCAGGAAAACAGGTTGGAGGGATCCAACTGGATTCCTCAACAGTTTTTATTTGATTTCAAATATTTTGATATTTGATGGATTTTCATATTGATATATGATATCGTTGTAGTCGTGATTGACTATTTGGTGTGTAGCATCATTGGACCCATATTTTGGGGATTTTAAAATGATTTTAAAGTGATTTTAGAAAGTATACGTTTTATAAAATAATTTTGGAATTAATCCATTTTAAATAGATAAACGTTATAATTTTTAATGTTATAAAAATTATGATTTTTGAGAAATATAGTTAAAAACTGATTTTTGAGAATATGATGCTATTGAGTTTATAAAATAGTTTAATCGAGATATTTTAGAATTATTGTGAAAAGTTTAAATATAGGATTTATAAAAATTTGATTATTTTATAAATCAAAATGGTGAAATAATAAAGGAATTTAAAGACGTTTAAAAAGAATAATATAAATTGATTTATATTAAGAGATTTATAAATGGATATTTATAAATTGAAATATGGACATTATAAAACGAGTTTTTATAAGTGTTTGAATGAAGTGGAAATGAATTTCATAATTGAATGAAATTTATAGAATTATAAACTGTGAAGTTATAAATAAAATTTATAAATAGTAAGAATTATAAATTTGTGAAGTTATTTGAAGAATAGATTTGGTTAAATAAATGAATCTTATAAGTTATAAGATTTATGGTTTGGAAAGTCTTTAGAGGAACGATTTTGTAAAATAATCGTTTTATAAGTATTTAACTTATAATATGAACTTTTAGTTTATAATTGAGTTATAAACTGGAATAGGTTAATAAAAGAATTTATAAAAAGGAAGTTTTTATAAATAAATAGAAATGGAATTTATAAACGTTATTTATAAATTCGCAAACAACTTATTTTGATAAGTTAATTGTTGAAACTTATTAATGGAGTTATATTCACCTTTTTGACTGTGAATAATCCTTTGAAATAAAAGGCATAGAATTGATGAAATTTGTTAACGTAGAATATTCACGTTTTTGAATAGTGAATAATATGTTAAAAGAAATTGTTTTGAATGTGATATTTGAAATAGAATTAAAACGATCTAACGAAGTTTTAATTGTGTTGAGATTCGAAACCATAGATTTCAACATTTATTGTTGAAATAGACGTTTTCGAGAAATAGAAGGAGATGATGGACTATAACACTGTTGTTATAGTAAATGATTTCCGAAAGGAAATGTTTTGTATAGTATTGGGATTTATATATCTATTTAATTTCAAATCCCTATACTAGTGAATTTGGGTTGTCGTAACGATGTTTTACGCAACATTCGTTTTGGCCCAAATAAATATGTTAAAGTGAATGATTTTCCTTAAAGAATGAAATATATACTAAATTTTGATTTAAGTATATTGAATATTTTCCAAGTGTTGAAAATAAATAAAATGTGTGAATTACTTATTAAATAAGTATGGAATTGTTTTCCAATATGAAGTGAATATTTAGAATTTATCTTTTTGAAGATAAATTGAAAATGGATAATTGAAAACATATATCAATAGATATTGTGAAATATAAATTCAATATAGAATTTATATGTGAAAGTGGAATTTGTTTAAAAATAAATATTGATTTATTTTTGAAGTGTTGAAATAATATATCTTGTAAAGATATTTTGGAAAATAAATAATTTGGAAAATTATTTGGAAACCGGTGATGTGTGCATATCCAGTGATAGTTCAATAACCGACTATCAATATTTCCCTTTGAATGGGTAATTGATGTGATTTGTTTGAATGTGAATGCTACACTTATATTTTTGAATAAGCGCTCACTATTCGGGTTAACCAGGAAAGGACCATGGGGTCGTATAACCCATTCCGAATATGTGATACGTCGTTGTGAATTGCATTGAAGATCGGTGTTGAAGACCCGGTATTTGCGAGAGCGATAGGATGACCTGTCGATTGTCTCTGCACTGAGTTGCAGCGGTATAGAGACTCCCTAAGTGATGGGAAATCCGATCAGGATTGTGAATATCCGGATTGCAAGGACTTCTTTGTAAGTGCCTTCGGTTTTGTTCGATCCCGGAACAGACTTGTATGGATTGTGTGTCTGACATTACAAGTTGAGATATAAAGCCGATTTCATTCAAATATGTTTCTGTTGGTGGCGAAGAATTTATTCTTTTAGCTTAACACCCTTCTCTGAGACGTACGAGCTCAGAGGTTATATAGTTGAAGTTATCAGCGATATATTCCCAATTTGGTAATGTGATATGCTGAGTGTTGCTGAAATGATCATTGTGTTGATTATTGTGATAGGATCGTTTATTTGATCGTCTATCTTAGTGATCATTGTGTTGATCATTTGTTGACCCAAAGCATGGCTTTTGTATAAAGTATGTTTTTGTGGACGTGACTTCGTCGAACCTCACACCCCGGAAATGGTCAAAACAGGAAAGATGCGGCAAGGTTATGAGGGGTAGTACCCTTTAGGGTATGTACATTTCCTTCTGGATAGAGGTGGTATCATGGTATGGAGCCCAGATATTTAACCTATGTGGTTACTACGAATTTATTACTTTGTGGTTGTTGGTTTTCGGGATTCCGTGAGAAAGGTCGTTTACGTTCGGGGAATGGCGTGCTCGTGTCAGTAGTTACCCAGTTAGGGGTAACCCGGCCTTGTGTTGGCAGAGTTCCGGTTTGGTTCTCGGGGATGTCTTTCCAGAGGCATTCTCATGTGGCAATGGGAAGTTCCTTGGCCTGACCATTTGTTGGAAATCCAATTCCCAATACGAAACTTGTACGGTATTAGTTGTAGAACCTATCATTCACTTATGGTGTCGCAACACTGTTTGGATGGTAGCTATAGTAGGCATAGTTCGAAATGTCTATGTTGGCTAAGATTTATATTCTACTTTCGAAATGAATTTCTTGTACACTATGCACTAATAATAATATGAAATGTTATTTTAAATGCGTATCAAGCATCTTTGACTATCATAAGGAGAAATCTCCTCCGATTCTGCGTTTGCATGTGTGTGTGTGCGGGAGGCCTTATGGTAGTCTCATTTTTAAAAGCATTGCGAATTGATTAAAAATATCTCTCTATTTTGATTTTAAAGATAAATAAACTGTTTTGAGTTCTCACACCAGTCACATGACTGACTCGGAGTTTATTGTTTTCCTTCCTAAACTCTGGGTGCCCACCAAATTTTCACACGGGCAGTCAAGAGTTAGGTTTATCAGGATATTCAGGATATTCAGGAGTTGCTGGAGGCAAGATGGATGGCATGGCGTATTTCTAGTTTACATAGTATTTCTTTTTCCGCTGCACTGTTTGTTGTTGTTGTATACTCCGATGATATGATATAATGAAATGTAATGTAATAACTGATATAGTTCTTTGTTTAAAGATTATTCATTTATTATTATATGTTATTCCGCTGCGAATTGTGAGATTCTGATGTTGTTCTGTTGTTTTTTGTTCCGTCCCATTTTCTCTATTTTCTTTCTGTTCTATGTCTCTTTTTCTTTCTATTTTAAAATTTTCTACCTTCTGTCTTCTCTCCTCCCTAATTTCTACCTTTTTCTCTTTTCTTTTCCTAAATTTCTTTTTCTTAAAAACCCTCAGTGTTCGGTTTTCCGTCGTTCGATTTCTCGGCAGTCGATAAAGTGAGTGTCGATGTTGAATTTTCGGAAGACGAAGAATCGTGTCCTGACAATGTGGTATCAGAGCTTATGGTTAAGCGACAACCATGGTTCTGTTGGGTATTATTCATTAGAGATAGAGTCAGCAGTACTCTAGAATGAATTTGAGTGTAATAATAGCTATGAGAGCGTATTTGTTAGTGTATATAAAATTGTTTTATATTGTGATGGTTGGTTTGTTGAGTGGTATATGAACCTTCGTCAGCACGGTATGTACAACTATGCCGAAGGGGTTTCTAAACATTTAAATAGAACAATTCGACACAGTATGGTTTTAAAATTGGGTAAATGAAATAATTTTACCTTGATTATATTTTTATATATAAAGGAATAATTTTTCAAAATTATTAAGGTGTATATAAGTTGATTGTTTAGTTGTTTGAATAATTTAAATAAAAGAATAATTGTATAAGTAAAAAATTATAAGAATTGAAGTATAATTAAAGTGATTTACAATTGTGAAATAAACTTATATATATATAAGAAGTGAAACTATATGAATATATTTATGAATATGAGTTTGTGAATAAAAATGAATTTTTAAAGTAAAATGAAATGTAACTTAAGTGATATGGAATGAAGTTGATATTAGTATCAAAGTAAAATAATAAAGTGAAGTGATAAATATGAACTTGAGTTATGTAAATGAAATTTACTTTAGAATTGAATGAATGGATTGAATATTAATCAATTAAATGTAAATTTAAGTTGATATGAAATATGAATTTAAGTGTTAATTCATTAAAATCTAAAGTTATTGAAAGTTGAATAAATTGGAATGGAAATCAATTTAATGTTAAACCAAGATGAATATGAGCAAAGAAATTTGGTTGTATTTAATATACATTGGTTGTTATATGATTGTTAGTTGATTGTATATAATTCATTAAGAATTAATGAAATTGAAAGCTAAAGTAATTGAAATTCAATTGGAAGTTAAGTGAAATTTGAATAGAATTGAATTTGAATTGGAAGTGAACCAACTTAAATATGAATTATTGAATATAAACTAATTGAGAATGAATGTTAGTAAAAACATCCAATGTAAATAAATCAAATGTGATTAAATTGAAAACCAATTCATTGAATATTAAGAGAATATGAATGAATATATATTGGTTATGAACTTGTTGAATGCTAGTTGGTTGATGGTTGAATATATTGCTTTTCATACATTTGCTACGTTGGCATATATAGTTATTATGTTGCTATATGTTGTATATCGATACTATTATCTATATGCATGATTCTCATGTTGTTTGTTGAGTAATTAGTAGGTGCGGATCGCGTTTGCTTCGCATTTGGAGCTCGCTTTTGCGCTATATTAGCCGTATATGCTCGCTAATAAAAATATAAGGTACATATCTCGGATTAAATATCGTACTTTTACACTTTTTTCCCTGCGGGATGCCTCATTACTTGATGAGATGTATATTTGTGATATATATACTGTCATTTTTTTGGATCGAGCCGCGCAAAGGAGACTATGGCGAATTTTTCCGAAAATTTAAGGCGTTAGAAAAAATTTGAGAAAATTGGAAAATTTTGAAAACTTTAAACTTTGATTTTGGAATTGAAAGTTAAACAATAGTAATTGTTTTTGAAAAGATAACTAAGTATGATTTGAAAACTTAGTAAAGATATGTAAGTAATTTAATTATGAATTTTTGGAAAATTAATAGATTCTATAACTTTTCTTACTTGTTAATTTCGAGGACGAAATTCTTTTAAGTGGGGAAGATTGTAACGACCCAGAATTTTTATTAATTAAAATTTGAATATTTAATTAATTTTAAATATTAATAAGTGAATTTATAAGTCGAATAAATTTTTATTTGAATTATTGGATTTAATTGAATAATTAAATCGATAATTTAATATGTTAAATTATGGAAATAATTGAAAATATAGTTAAATATGATTGAAAATGATTTGTAAAATTTTATTTTATCATATTGAAGTTAGAACGATATTTTAGAACTTTTAAAATCGAATTAAAAGTTAATTTGTGAAAATTGAATATTTTAATATTTAAATCGACTAGTAAAAATAGCCAATTTTTGAACAGTCTCAGAATTGAACGAAACCAGTTCCATTGGATCCGTAATAGTTAGTTATTACCGGATTTCAATTTTCGTGTCAATCAGAGTTACCGTTTGATCGTGGCAGCTCGAAACGCATCGATTTATTTTTAATTTAAATTTGGCGAGTGAAAATAGCCATTTTTCAAAAAGTCTCGGATTTCGACGAAACCAGTTTCATCGGATCCGTAATGTGATATTATTGTAAGGTTTCAAATTTCGTATCAATTGGATTTACCGTTTGTCCTGTACAAATTAAAACGCCTAGAAAATCGCTTAAATCGGTTTAATTCAAATTGAGCGTTTACAGCCATAACTCGCACATACTTCCGAATTAGCTTCCGAAACCTGTTCCATTGTGTCCGGAACGCGGGGTAAACCTTAGAAACACTGGTTACGGCGCGTAAATCGGAGTTCGGAATTTCCGGGATGAATAGTGTCGCTCGTTCCTTATAAATAGACCCTTGTCTTCATAATTTGATAAAAAAAAATAACTAAACCTAATTTTATAACCTAGCCGCCACTATCAGGATGAAGGGCCGAAAATCACTCCACTTCTCCCCTCGATTTCTTCCAATCCATCAGCAATTAGATGAAGCTTCCAACTAGAAAGTCGTAGAGCGCATCGAGATCTTGAAGTTCAACGGTGGTGATGTAAAACGGAGACTCGAGGAGGCAGCTATGAGGGGCCGACGCCTGGACTTGCGCACGCAATTCGAGGCAATTTAGGCGACCGAGCTCTGCAAAATTATGGCCGAGTGTAGCTTGTGGTGAGGCGCTTCCATTGATGTATCCTGATCATGTTGTAATCGAGCGAAGGCGATGTAAATTTAAAACCTAATTTGTTGCTTTATGGGTTGAGTTGCGTTTTGATTTACCTGGGGAAGTCGCGTGGAGAAGAAGAGTGGGTGGACGGCCTGATGAGAGGGGGGGTTTGGATCCAAGGGTAATGTAGGATTTAGGTTTAAAATTTAATTTTAAGTTGTAAATTTATATTAGTTTAAATCGTGTAAACTTCAAAAATTCATATCTTTTTCATACGAGGTCGAAAAATTACGAAACCAGTTGCGTTGGAATCGTATGGACGAGCACTACGCGATGGAGTTGGTTTGGAGTCGTTTGGAGTTAGTGAGAATTTTGGGTAAAATTAAACGTCCGTTTAATTTTATTCGAAATAAATCGCTAAAATGGAAATTAAAACCAAGGTGAGAACTTCTCACTCAATCGAATCAGTTTCGATTTTATTTTAAATAGTTAGATTTAAAATATTTGAATGCATGTTTGAATGTTGATTAATATCTATTGATTGTTAAAATAGACATTATGCGCCGTTAGTAAGCGGATGTTATTTATTAAAAACATATACCGCGAATATTTCATAAACAGTGAAATTGGTATTATATATAATATCAATATATATATATTGGCATATGTATATATTGGAATTATTGATTTCCCGTATTTTTTAGCGGATGAGACCCTATTACGCCGTTATTAAGCGGATAATATTTAATAAGAACATATACCGCGATAATTTCGTACTGGAGCGAAATTGGTATTGTGCTAATGTTTGTGGATGCAGGAAAACAGGTTGGAGGGATCCAACTGGATTCCTCAACAGTTTTTATTTGATTTCAAATATTTTGATATTTGATGGATTTTCATATTGATATATGATATCGTTGTAGTCGTGATTGACTATTTGGTGTGTAGCATCATTGGACCCAGATTTTGGGGATTTTAAAATGATTTTAAAGTGATTTTAGAAAGTATACGTTTTATAAAATAATTTTGGAATTAATCCATTTTAAATAAATAAACGTTATAATTTTTAATGTTATAAAAATTATGATTTTTGAGAAATATAGTTAAAAACTGATTTTTGAGAATATGATGCTATTGAGTTTATAAAATAGTTTAATCGAGATATTTTAGAATTATTGTGAAAAGTTTAAATATAGGATTTATAAAAATTTGATTATTTTATAAATCAAAATGGTGAAATAATAAAGGAATTTAAAGACGTTTAAAAAGAATAATATAAATTGATTTATATTAAGAGATTTATAAATGGATATTTATAAATTGAAATATGGACATTATAAAACGAGTTTTTATAAGTGTTTGAATGAAGTGGAAATGAATTTCATAATTGAATGAAATTTATAGAATTATAAACTGTGAAGTTATAAATAAAATTTATAAATAGTAAGAATTATAAATTTGTGAAGTTATTTGAAGAATAGATTTGGTTAAATAAATGAATCTTATAAGTTATAAGATTTATGGTTTGGAAAGTCTTTAGAGGAACGATTTTGTAAAATAATCGTTTTATAAGTATTTAACTTATAATATGAACTTTTAGTTTATAATTGAGTTATAAACTGGAATAGGTTAATAAAAGAATTTATAAAAAGGAAGTTTTTATAAATAAATAGAAATGGAATTTATAAACGTTATTTATAAATTCGCAAACAACTTATTTTGATAAGTTAATTGTTGAAACTTATTAATGGAGTTATATTCACCTTTTTGACTGTGAATAATCCTTTGAAATAAAAGGCATAGAATTGATGAAATTTGTTAACGTAGAATATTCACGTTTTTGAATAGTGAATAATATGTTAAAAGAAATTGTTTTGAATGTGATATTTGAAATAGAATTAAAACGATCTAACGAAGTTTTAATTGTGTTGAGATTCGAAACCATAGATTTCAACATTTATTGTTGAAATAGACGTTTTCGAGAAATAGAAGGAGATGATGGACTATAACACTGTTGTTATAGTAAATGATTTCCGAAAGGAAATGTTTTGTATAGTATTGGGATTTATATATCTATTTAATTTCAAATCCCTATACTAGTGAATTTGGGTTGTCGTAACGATGTTTTACGCAACATTCGTTTTGGCCCAAATAAATATGTTAAAGTGAATGATTTTCCTTAAAGAATGAAATATATACTAAATTTTGATTTAAGTATATTGAATATTTTCCAAGTGTTGAAAATAAATAAAATGTGTGAATTACTTATTAAATAAGTATGGAATTGTTTTCCAATATGAAGTGAATATTTAGAATTTATCTTTTTGAAGATAAATTGAAAATGGATAATTGAAAACATATATCAATAGATATTGTGAAATATAAATTCAATATAGAATTTATATGTGAAAGTGGAATTTGTTTAAAAATAAATATTGATTTATTTTTGAAGTGTTGAAATAATATATCTTGTAAAGATATTTTGGAAAATAAATAATTTGGAAAATTATTTGGAAACCGGTGATGTGTGCATATCCAGTGATAGTTCAATAACCGACTATCAATATTTCCCTTTGAATGGGTAATTGATGTGATTTGTTTGAATGTGAATGCTACACTTATATTTTTGAATAAGCGCTCACTATTCGGGTTAACCGGGAAAGGACCATGGGGTCGTATAACCCATTCCGAATATGTGATACGTCGTTGTGAATTGCATTGAAGATCGGTGTTGAAGACCCGGTATTTGCGAGAGCGATAGGATGACCTGTCGATTGTCTCTGCACTGAGTTGCAGCGGTATAGAGACTCCCTAAGTGATGGGAAATCCGATCAGGATTGTGAATATCCGGATTGCAAGGACTTCTTTGTAAGTGCCTTCGGTTTTGTTCGATCCCGGAACAGACTTGTATGGATTGTGTGTCTGACATTACAAGTTGAGATATAAAGCCGATTTCATTCAAATATGTTTCTGTTGGTGGCGAAGAATTTATTCTTTTAGCTTAACACCCATCTCTGAGACGTACGAGCTCAGATGTTATATAGTTGAAGTTATCAGCGATATATTCCCAATTTGGTAATGTGATATGCTGAGTGTTGCTGAAATGATCATTGTGTTGATTATTGTGATAGGATCGTTTATTTGATCGTCTATCTTAGTGATCATTGTGTTGATCATTTGTTGACCCAAAGCATGGCTTTTGTATAAAGTATGTTTTTGTGGACGTGACTTCGTCGAACCTCACACCCCGGAAATGGTCAAAACAGGAAAGATGCGGCAAGGTTATGAGGGGTAGCACCCTTTAGGGTATGTACATTTCCTTCTGGATAGAGGTGGTATCATGGTATGGAGCCCAGATATTTAACCTATGTGGTTACTACGAATTTATTACTTTGTGGTTGTTGGTTTTCGGGATCCCGTGAGAAAGGTCGTTTACGATCGGGGAATGGTGTGCTCGTGTCAGTAGTTACCCAGTTAGGGGTAACCCGGCCTTGTGTTGGCAGAGTTCCGGTTTGGTTCTCGGGGATGTCTTTCCAGAGGCATTCTCATGTGGCAATGGGAAGTTCCTTGGCCTGACCATTTGTTGGAAATCCAATTCCCAATACGAAACTTGTACGGTATTAGTTGTAGAACCTATCATTCACTTATGGTGTCGCAACACTGTTTGGATGGTAGCTATAGTAGACATAGTTCGAAATGTCTATGTTGGCTAAGATTTATATTCTACTTTCGAAATGAATTTCTTCTACACTATGCACTAATAATAATATGAAATGTTATTTTAAATGCGTATCAAGCATCTTTGACTATCATAAGGAGAAATCTCCTCCGATTCTGCGTTTGCATGTGTGTGTGTGCGGGAGGCCTTATGGTAGTCTCATTTTTAAAAGCATTGCGAATTGATTAAAAATATTCCTCTATTTTGATTTTAAAGATAAATAAACTGTTTTGAGTTCTCACACCAGTCACATGACTGACTCGGAGTTTATTGTTTTCCTTCCTAAACTCTGGGTGCCCATCAAATTTTCACACGGGCAGTCAAGAGTTAGGTTTATCAGGATATTCAGGATATTCAGGAGTTGTTGGAGGCAAGATGGATGGCATGGCGTATTTCTAGTTTACATAGTATTTCTTTTTCCGCTGCACTGTTTGTTGTTGTTGTATACTCTGATGATATGATATAATGAAATGTAATGTAATAACTGATATAGTTCTTTGTTTAAAGATTATTCATTTATTATTATATGTTATTCCGCTGCGAATTGTGAGATTCTGATGTTGTTCTGTTGTTTTCTGTTCCGTCCCATTTTCTCTATTTTCTTTCTGTTCTATGTCTCTTTTTCTTTCTATTTTAAAATTTTCTACCTTCTGTCTTCTCTCCTCCCTAATTTCTACCTTTTTCTCTTTTCTTTTCCTAAATTTCTTTTTCTTAAAAACCCTCAGTGTTCGGTTTTCCGTCGTTCGATTTCTCGGCAGTCGATAAAGTGAGTGTCGATGTTGAATTTTCGGAAGACGAAGAATCGTGTCCTGACAAATCTGACCCAACTCATATTTTGTGCAGCCCAACTAGACGCTACCTTTGTAGACCCACTACTATCTGCACCGTGAGGTTAATAGTTAACCCAAACACGACTAATTTAGACCACATAGATTATTGGACTCTGGTATCATTGTTTAAACTAGGTCATCCCACAGCGAAATTTATGAGTGAGTTTTAGTTTTTTTAACCATTTTGGATCTTTATTGGGCCTATGAAGTCTAATTTATATAGAACATTTCTAAATTTCATTTAAATAAAATCTTTATTTCATTAAAATTTATAAAATGATTTTATAATATTCGACTAATGTTATGTATACTTCTATCATACACACGCATATATGTGTATGCGCGTTTGTAACATATTAATCCATGCAAAGTATAACGTGTCCATGTATATGCATTGAGATTTACACTGCAACAGACACGTTAGCTCATAATATATACCAATGTATTGTTCAAATGTATGTTTATATATACTTTTAATTTACATATATTTACAAAATATTACAAAAATGTATATATGTGTATAAATCATATTTTGTTTACCTAATAATATATATATATAAACATATGTATGAAATTTAACTCATTTATAAATTACAGAAATATAATTTAAAATATTTTCTAAATTCGAGACAATTTATAAATGTAAATGATATGTGTGTGTGTGTGTACACATTAAATACTTATATGCTTATGCATAAATAATATTATAACAAATTATATATGTACATAAATATATATTTATTAACGTTTTAAATTTATACAAAAATGTATATTTTAAATTTACACAATAGCAGGTCATGCACAGGACATTTTTTTTAAAATTTAAGATATATTCAAATATATATCCATATGGATATTCACTAAAAATTAATAACAACTACTTTTCAAAAACTTAAGTTAAATTCTAAAATACATCTTGTAATTTCAAATATTAATATGTAATTTTATAATTTGAAAAACAATTTTAAATCTAATTTTTAATTTCGACCTATATCTAAATAATTTTAAAGTATAAAAAAATTGTTTTTTTTTAATTTTTGTCGAGAGTAAACTAGGGAATAATTTAAGTTTATAAAATATAAAACATAATTTTATGATATATATATATATATATATATATATATATATATATATATTAAATTTAATTAATTCAAAATAATTTAAAATTTATATATATATATATATATATATGCATAATTATTATTTTCTATAGTAACATACCTTTAAAACTTTTTATATAAAATTATATAACTATATTTTATATAAGTATGATGTAGTATTAAATTATACACTATGTATACATATTTAAATATAATATATTTAAGTTATTTAAAATAAAAAATTGTTTTTTTGTTATTAGTCGTGCACATATAGGCAAACATATATGTTTATTTTTTTTAGTTCAATTATATGTATAAGTGATCCAATTGTGACAATATATGTATGTCAGAATTGTCACCTAACTAACAATACACATGCACAAACACACACACATATATGTATAATATATAAACACTATATTATCCAAATAGTAATAATTATATATTGGCTAGAAATGCATCTTACTCTCGATGCCTGAAAATACACCTTGAAATGACGAAGTTTGCTTCTTAAACTGTTTTTTAATCCAGTAGAGTGCTACTTCCTAAATTGATGATCACCGGCTATAGAATAATACTTGGTTTGATTTGAACTTAGAAAATTAGAGAGTTGAAGGATGAGAGTTTGGATAGATCTGTACGGGATATGGAGATAGAAAAGATGTCCAACTATTGTGGTTAGAGAAGCTTATATAGAGGAGAAATTAGAGATATTTTAGGATTAATATCCTATATCGTCTCTTACCAATTCTCTTCCATCTCATCCCTCATCTCAAAGCCTCTATTATAACATCTCAAGTCCGTACTGATCCCCCATCATGGTTGAATATGATCAACCCTTATACGGGCTTCAATCTTACTTAAAACCCCAACAAATATTTTGCACTTAAATCCAATTTAAATGGGTATGGATATCACATATGGATTAACATATTTATATATAACTGTTATAAATTCATTTAACAGTATTTTTTCATCAAATCAAAATTAAATTTTTTATAATTAATATTTCAAAAATATTAATTAATTTAATTTATAACAAGTACGAATCAATTAAATCGTTAGGTCAAATAAGTATTCATCGTTTGGGTTGTGTGGCCAATTAGGTGTAAATTCGTTCAGCGGTTAATATCAAACTATTTAAATATTAACGTTCACACGTCACTTAGCAGGTGATGTGATATTTTGACCAAATCCATCGTTTACTTGGTTTGGGTAAAATTCAATTTTACTATGTTAAGTGTTACCTAGTTATGACCATTATTTACACAAATTCTCTTCGTCAACACTATATCACTTTGAATTTATGGAATTTGATAGCGGTCAAAATTCCAATATCGTCCGTATTTAACTCTATATTCCAAAAACGAAGTTCTTGGTTCAATATTACAATTATTATTAATCAAACTACTTTAGCAAGAGATTTTGACTTTGAGTTGATTTGAGATGACCATGATACTAAGTCCGTAAAATTAAGGAGATGATTCCTTTCTTGAATAATGTTTCATTTCCAATACGTCTACTCGACCCAACTATAGTCACTCGATGGACGATGTATTATGATTTGACTATCATCAAAGTAGAGCTTTAATATTGAAGATCAACAGTATTCTCTAGTCGAGAGAATTGTGTAAATTAATCACAACAATATTTTCTGTTTGACCTTAGCAACAGAAAATTATTGAGCGAGTCATTCCACAGTTATCTAATAACAATCAGTATGTAACCCTAAGATGTCCCCAACAGTTATGAGTTATACACTGTAACGACCCAAGATTTTGCCACGTTGAACTAGGTTATTTAAATATATTTTATATAGTAAATAAATGGATTTCTATTTACAGATAAAACTTTTGAATCGTTAATAATGATGGTAAAATAGTTTTCAAAATATGTTTACTAATATAGATACTTCATAGAGAACTAGAAAACGTGAACGAAGAACGTTTTTCGAAATTTAGACTTTTCGACAGCCGAAAGTCGTCGGGAACGTTGTGCACACTTGGTTCAACATGCACACATTTATATATGTTAGGATTAGTATTAATTAAGCATATATATGTATATTAACTTATATATATATTTATACCTAAGCATGGATGTGACAAATTATGATTTAAAAAGCATATGTATATGTATACACACGCATTTATGTATATATACAATCATATGCCAAACCTTAAGTACACACACATGGCTTAGCTTGCATAAATTAGGGAGTAAAAGGGTGAGGGGGTAATGTGTACAAGTAATGGGAGGAAGGTATGGTGGTTGTCAAGTGCATGACACGTATATATATTATATTATACAAAGGATATTTTGGTAATTTCTAGTTTTCTATGCTTATAAATACCTCGACCTTCTCATGTCATTCACTTTACACTCTCATTTCTTCATTTCAATTTTCCTAACATTCTTCTTACGTACTCTTATTTCCATGCCTTCCATACAAAATTCTTAAGTTAAAAACTTGTGTATACACTTTAAAAACTAGCTTAAAGTACTCCATTACACTTATACTACCACTACCCTCCAAAACAAACCCCATAACCCCCAAACGCAATTAGGTTGAATACTAACCAAGGCAAAGCGAAACTTGTCCCTCTAAGGCCGCACAAAGTCATGTTTTTAAGTTAAGGCAGTTTGCTAGGAGTATATTTAAGTTCGGTAGAAGTTTTCCATGAATTAGTACAAGTTAGGTGAGTAAAATTAAAACCCTTAAATCAATTAGTTAGTTTTATTAAATTTATAAGTTATAATGATGTTTACTTGCGTAAGTATGTTATATATGATGTATGCATGAATATGTGCTGTTTTGGTGTTGATTGTTTATGCCGAAGTTTGAGTAGGCAATAAAGATTATAACTTGAATATTCCAAAGGTTAGTTGGTATTGTGAAGTAATACTTTTTTTTATAATGATGCTATAATATTATGATGTGAATGTTTTATTTGTTTTATGTGGGGTCATGACACAAATGTAGCGATTCGCTAGCCAAAAGCGACGTAGAAATCCGTTTTTGTCGAAAATTTGATTTTTGTTTCAACAAAATGAAAAGTTTTCAAGTTTAATACTTTGACTTGGTTTTCAAAAGTTATTTTCATGTTTCAAAGAGGATAAGAGTTCAAAGTTGAAATTTTGAAGCTTAGAAATCCAAAGTTTTCAAAGTTAGAATTACGGGTTGTATAACGATGAGTCGCTATATGCAAAGTTCGAGTAACGAACAAATGTTCGAACTTTAAGTGTTTTGCACTTTGAAACCTTTTAGTAATGTTTCCTAACCTTAATTAAGATATTTTAGGATACCTAGTAATCTTTTAATTAATTAATTTGTAACAACCCACAGATTTAACCGGTTTTAGTAACGTTTTTAATTGAAATTTCGTGGGAATTTAAAAGATAAAATTTTAGAACATAAATTTGATATTTAAAATGCATCTAGTTAAACATAGCAACTGGTAAAATTTCGTCCGAAAATATGAAAGTTTATTTGGTGCTAAATTTACTTCAATTTAATCGGCTAAAAAGCGATGAAAATAAAATATTTTCGGAACCTAAATATTTTTACATAGAAAAATTCTAAATCATCTTCTGAGAAAACGTCATTTTTCGTTTTTCAAAATTCGGACTTCTTTGGCTCCGACGATCTTATTTTTCTACGTTTTTCATGCATTTTCCTCTAGTATAAAAATTCGAATTTTTATAAATTCAATCGTACCACTGATGTCTGTATGCCGTTTTGACCGTCTCGTCGTGCTGATCTCTACGACATACTCATTTCTGTGTTTTGGAGTCCGGTATGCGACAAAAAATCGAAAACTGTAACCATATCAGTAACCGTATTGAGTTTTGTTTTGGTCCTCTTTGTCCATTAACCAATGGCCATTTGCATTTCATGTTCCCGGATAATTAATATCAACCTTTTGCAATTCACCTTTCCACAATTTTGGCATTTCTATTTGTGGTTTATTCACATTCGTTTGAAATTCACTTTCATTTTCAGAGAAGAAAATATAAGCTTGTTCATCTTTACATCTAGCTGCTACTTCTCTTCCACCTTCTCTTTTTCCTCTTCCTCCTCTCATTTCAACTCACGCAACTACCCAGATCCACAACCCGCGAGCACAACTTCCACTAAAAATCGAGCTAACTCCATCACCTTTCCAACCGTGCTCCTCCCTAGGCTTTGATGCGTCATTCAAAACAAAAAGGGACGAATGAAGTGAGTCTGGTCAAGTTTTTTATGGATATAGCATGCTCGGCCTTCTCTCCTCCTTCCCTTACCTTTTCCATATCTTCTAGCATCACCGACACCGACACCACCCCGATCTGGCCGAAGCTCCTTCCACCCCATCACCGCTGCAACTTCCTCCACTCCTTCCGTTCGAAAAATAAAAATGCAAAGGTTGTTTTCTTCTGTTTGCCACCCTCACTCTCCGCCACCATCACCCGAACTTCGCCTCCACTTCGCCAATCTCCTCCAGAGCACGAGTCTTGTCTCGGCCACGCAGTAAGCAGCCCCGGCCACCACACCATATTTCCCTTGTCCCTTGGCTTCGCTGCTATTGAATTGGATATACATGTGAAGCCGTTTCCATCTTGTTGCATGGAAATCTGGTCGGGTTCGACTTGAACCTGTGCGACTAAAAAAATAAGATTTGGTTCTTCTTTTCCAAAGTAAGTTTACAGATTCCTTGTTCTATACATTTTTATTTTACAGTTTCATAAGAATCCAAGTGTATTGGAAAACTACTTTTGGTATGGTACTGTTATATGAAAAATATAGTAAGTATGTAAAAGTTGAGAAGAAGGTATATATATCCAGTCTGATAATTCTGTTGTTTACAGTTTTATATATATTCAAGTGCATTCGAAGCTTGCATGTATGTGTTTTATAAATATTATAAAGTTCCACAAGTTTTGGTAGTAATATATGTATAATGACTTTTATGTTGAGAATTTTGCGATTCGAGACGGATTTGATGGCGATAGTGATGAAGACAATGCTGTACTTCCGACTTCAAGGATCTATGGAATAGATTCTTTCAGACAATAGTTCAACCCACCAGGTACAAACGTGTTATCGAACTATCGACTTTCAGGATTCAATGAAGCCCTATAACAGCGTAATCGAATTCAAAATTTGTACAACTTTGATCCGACCAAGAACACTTTAGAACGGTTTCTGATGATGCAATTTGTAGTAAAAGAATGAAGAGGAAGAAGAGAACAATTCTGCAACGGTTTCTGAATATGCAACACCTTGGAGGCGTCACAAAACAGAGCAGCGGATTAATGGCGTCGCGGAACCGTTTGGGAAGAAGAAGAAGAATTAAAACTGTTGCGAAATGAATTCTAAGCGTTGCTATTTATAGTGTTGAAGAGGTGCCCATTCGCGAAACGTCGCGACCATTAGCAACGCTTCGAAACCGTTACGAATGGATTCAAAAACCAAACGTCGCGTCCATTCGCATTTGTAACATTCAGAAAACGTTACAAATTCCGCCATCATTCAAATTCTGAATTCCGGTTCCTTAACGGGCTGAAATCTGGTCCGTTACTGTTCATATTTTAATCCAAAAATATTTTCGGATCCGAACCCGAAACCCATACCTGACCCGACCCGGTTCGGTCGGACGGACGGACGATGGCGGCGCGCGTGTGGTGTTGCATGACTTCTCTCCTCCGAACAAAGCAAACATGTGGGAGCCCCAAGGCCCCAACATCCACTTGAGAGAGATATACTTATACAAGATTCTTGTATAAAGCTCTATAATATGGGACTAAACTCTTCTTTCTTCTTCTTTCTTTTCTTCTACTCTTCAAATACAAAAAACCCAAACCCCAAAGACTCTCTTTGAAAATTTTCAACATTTTATGTAGCTGTTACATATATACTATGTATAAAAAAACTAAAAAAAATTAAAAAAAAAAAATAGAACTTTTGTTAGCATTTATATACAAATGTCGATACGTATAATATAATGTCAGTCTATATATGTATGCTATTTTGGTCTTAACCGAAAGAGTGTTATGTATGTATTTATATATGAAAACTTTATGCGTTACTTATATATACTTATGTGTAAGTTTATATAAGTATATTAAGTTATAAAGTTGGTTATATAATACAATGTTTGATGTTGCAGCTATCAAATAATGTGTTTAAAACTTGCATATAACACCAAGTATATTTTATATACTAGCTGTATAAAAAATTTATAGTATTTTTGGTTTTAACAATGTTGGTTTCCTTATATATAATATGCGTTTATAAGTGTATTGTATATATACACACACTTGTGTTGTGAATGTATGCGTTTTAAAATATAAAGAATTCGTTTCATTAAGTGTTAAAAATTAAAATTTGAATTCAGATTATAATCCGTATGTAAAGTTAAATAATAGTTTTGACATAATAGTTTATATCAGTATACACAAAGTTTGGTTTGGATATTTTTATATAACGGGAATAGTTATTTTATGCGTTTAAATTTAATTTTTGATTTAAAAATATAAATATATATCTTATTTTGAACATATGTTAAAATTGGTTTAGAGAGAAGTTATAACTTGTATATCATTGTTTCATCGATTCCTATTCTCCGGCTTTACTCGTCGATTGTGCCAATCTAACTTTATTTTGAAAGTCATGCTTGCAATTCATAATTCAACTTCATTGTCGAATCTATCTAGCCTCGAAAGGTGAGTAATCACTCAGATTAATGTTCTTTTATTTATTAAATTTGATTTCAATTGAAACGACAAATTGAAATGTGCTGCTGTTAGTTATTTATACTGTGAAATATATGTTGTTACCTGTATCCGCTCACCTGTGACATCTGACATCATTATCTGTAAATTATAAGATGTTAATCCCGTTTGGTTGATGATTGTTTGTTGTTTATATTGGATGTTAAATTGTGATGTATAAAGTGATAAATATTATGTAATTGAATCTGACGTAGGATAGTTAAAAATTTGAATCGACATATGTGTTGAAATTGATTGGTTAAATTTGTATAATATGACCCCTTAAATGTTTAATTATTTGACACGTAAAATTACCCTTGAACCATTTGAATTTATGGTATGGAATCGAATAATAAAATGTCAAGTGTAAATTGCATAGAATAATTAGTGTAATAATCTTTAATTTACATGAAATGATAGTGTAGATTCTAGAAATAATTATATTAATTTACACAAACAACAATGTGAATTAATACGATTATTTCAGGGTTATTTGAATTGATTATTGGATTGTTATTGTTGGTTGTTATTGCTTGTTTATTTACTTTGACACCATCCCTGTTATCACACTGCAAGTTCCCTTTGCTATATTTTGATTTTGAATTGAATTGGAATCGGGTTGAAATGATAAATGCCCAATAAATATGACCTGGGATAGAGAATTAAATAAACCCGATTGGTCAATACTTTGATTTAAAAATAAAATAAAGATTTTATTGGAATAATAATAAGGTTTTGAAATGAAGCTGGAATTTGAAATTTTTAATGAAGGAAAATGTTAGTATTTAATAATTTGAAACAAATATTTTAACAATATAATGGATAAAGGAACGTTGTTTAATTTAAGAAATGATTGAATTAAGTTTTAAAATTATTAATAATTAAGTTTTGAAATCATTTAATAATTGAGTTTTGAAGTCATTTATCAATTAAGATTGGAATTATGTCATAATTGGGGTTTGGAATTAATTAGAAATTCAGTTTGGAATTATTTAATAATTTAGTTGGAATTATTAATTAACTTTTGAAATTATTTAATAATTAAATAAAATTGAATTATTTGAGAATTAAATAAAATTTGAATTCTTTGATAAAAGAACTTGAACTTTTGAATAAGTGAATTGGAACTTCGTTAATAAATGAAATTGGGTTTCTTTATTTATTAAGTTTTGAAAAATTATTTAAGTAAGTTAATAAGTGAAATTGAACTTCTCGAATATGTGAAATTTAATTTCTTTATTAATTGAATTTTGAAATTTGTAACTAAGTAAATAAATAAGTGAAATTGAATTTCTTTAACAAGAGATAAAAATGTGATTTATTGAAATTAATGAAAGACTAGGAACTTTAAAGAATTTGATTTGTCGAATTAAACTTAATTAAATTTGTAGGTTTTGGGATAATGGAATTGAACTTAAGTAATTGAATTAATGAATTGGAATTTAAATGGAAATTGTTTTGAATGATAAATTTAACTTAACGAATATTGAATGAAGTCGATAAATGAATTTAAATTGATTTAAATGTTAAATTAAATTAATTTAGATAATCCGGGAATGAAATTTATATTCGAACTTGAATCAATATTTGAAATGTTTAAATAAAATTTGAAATTGAATTATAAGATTTGAAATGGTATTTTAGAAGTTTTGAAATGTAAATTATGGAAATTGATTTAAGAAGACAAATGAAATGTTGAATTTAAATTTCTAATTGGAATTGAATCTGATTTGATTATGAAATTTATTGAACGACCAATCGGTGTAATAATTACGAAAGTTATTAAAGAGACCGGAATCGGTTATGGACATACTCTTTGTCTAAACCGAAAACCACTTTAATAACTATATGTGGAGTGATGATCCAGAATGAAGTGGTTGGAATGATGTACGTGATGACTGAAGAAAGAGAACGATAATGGATAGCCTTAACACTTGTGTCAAATTGGAAATGACTAAAACAGAAGCCGTGCTGGGCCAAATGAGGTTAGCCACCTCGAACGAACACACTTCTTCCTAAACTACTCATTACTTGTTATTGATTGGTGCACCCTCGTACTTTTGGGAGTGTTGTTTCGCGGTGTTGCGATCGTTGCGGCGATGCGTTTTCACCAGTCCGGATCAGGCAAACGGTGGTTTCACTACCTTGGGTATTGCCTCATGTGCCTTGTCATACTTGTATCCCTATATACGCGACCACTGCGAATTTGTTTTGTGTTATACCTATGGAGTACTCCCTGATATCCACTAGTTTACGGTGGAGTTTACAGTGTTGTATAGACTATAACGCTCGTATAAAATGTGTTAAGGTGGATAATGGTAACGCCTTAACATTATTTTGATACTTTATATTACTGGTAGACATTATCTATTTAGCGTACACTGCTACATAGTAGATAGTTTAACTGATCCTTAACGGATGGTTATTCCAACATCCTTTGAGTTATTGTATTTCAATTGTTATTTCACTTGAGTTGGATTTATTGATATAGGAAGGTTAACCTGACTCGAGTGTTTTGTGTTTTGCTTTACGCTCGGGTCAGACTGAGAGTACCAGCTTTCGAGGCTCACCTTTGGAGATGGAACTTCGCTTGGAGATCCAGCTATCTGTCAGCTTTCAGATATTCAGTGATTCCAGTGATGTATACTGATTCTTGTATTTGACTATTGTATTCGAGTCTTCTGTTGTTACTATTTAACTCTGTTATATATATAGTAGCTTCATGAACTACTATCTTTTGCTTCCGCTGCATATTATTACACTGTCTCTGTGATTCTGTGATTATTTATTTACTGTATATGTTAAGTTTTGCCAAATTTAAATTTACAGTTCGGTATTTTGAATTATTCAAATCCGACATGTGCGGATGCGAATAGTCTAAAATAACGGGTCGTTACATAATTTTTAAATGATTGATTGATTAATTAACTAAGGTTATTAGGACTAATCACTAGATAATAAAGTTTGTTTATACTTAAGTGTTAATCGATCAAGTTAATCACGATTAGCATAATAATTAAAGTTTATTATTAATTAAGTATTTAAGTAAAGGTTAATTAATTATTACTTTATTATTATTAATTATTATCTTATTATTATTAATTATTAATTAATTATTATTTAAAAAGGGTTTAATGCTAGTTAATTACTGATTAAGTTAACCAAGTCTTAATTAGGGCTCAATTAAGTTTAATTATTTGGTAAAGATTTAAAGGTGAGCACTTAACTAACTAATAAAGGTTAGGAGTTTTAATTATCAATTGATTTCAAATATCGATTTATTTAAAACTATTTTCTCTTTTCGAAAGTGCTTTCTATTTTCAAATGTTTTAATCAAAGGATTTCTATGTCGTTTATCCATTAGTAACCTTGAACAAATATCAAACCCAAGTAATATGATGATACATTTGTGGGAAGTAAGTCATTCCATAACTAGCACTAAAAGCCGATGAGTAGGTTGACCGTCTACCTATGAGATTTAGAGTTCATCTCTAGGCGAGGGGTAGGATAAGGTCAAAATGTTGGAAGCGTGGTAGGTATAGGAGAGTTAATTTCCATAAATATTTTGACATTTAATTAAGTATATGGTTTTCCATATATGTCAACCTGTTTAATCTCCTTTAATAGAGGATTTGTCTGTTATTGATCACTTGACCGGTTTTAACTCAAGAAGTATGGTTTGTAAGTTTGAGTTCCCCAGTGAGGACTATAATACATGTGCATGCTTCCAATAGAACCGGAGTCGAGTTAACCGAAACTGTCGCTTAGTTTGGAGATACCAGTTCCAGGTAACATAATTATTCCAAACCACTCTAAACTAATAATATTCATATTGGATCAATATGAAGTATGCTGTGGAGTTGTACTATTCTTCCCGAGGGTGATTCCAATATGAAAGATAGTAAGTAGTGAATGTTTTTCCGATATTAGAACAACTTATGTGGATGGATGCTAGTATTGCACTGATTACTTGAAGGGAAATATTAACATTCCAAGATGGTTTGCTAGGAGGAAGTGGTAAGAGCATAGCCCCTCAAAGCCTCATAACCGAAAAAATGAATAAAGCAGGGACGTGCTACAGGGCAGTGTGCGTTGCACCCATAGGGGTATGATCGTTCCAAATCTAGAGAGATATTCATATATGCTTTGGGATCCCACTATATGGTTATTGATCGCAACCAAGAGCTGATCATATTCGGTACTACTCGAGAAAAGGGTAGTGTCGGTCCTGAGAAGTAGAGGTGCAATATTGTTGTTCCCTCCCGTACATTTATCTAGAGGTGTACAGAATTGGGAGGTAGACCTCTACCCTTTCATAGTTGGAATCCATTTCCACTAAGAGTTTACGAACTTAGTTGTGCTCAATTTTTGAATGTGAGATGTAAGCATTTCAGCTATATTCCATATTTATTTTAAGCTTATACATTATGATAACATCTGAAGTTTTAATATAGAAAGTGTTTGGTTATCGTAAGGTAAAACCTTTCCATGTTTATATGCGGTGCGGTCTTACGAGATACCTTTGTTTGAAGTTTCATAAAGTTAAACCATATGCTTTACCCACACCAAACCCATGTTTGACCCAAAGTTTATTTTTCTTTCCCTTAAACTATGGGTGCCCTATTTTAATGGGCAGCCGAGTAGTCAGGTTCTGGATAGAGCACCTTGGAACATTTTGGAGCAGTATGAAGTCGAAGATTTCAGTCTATCTAGTAGTTATTTATGTATTTTCGATGTGTTATGTATTGTAGTAGTGATGTGGAGTATAGCTGTAGCTGCCTCTGGATGGAGTTGTGCCTGTTGTAACTTGATGTAATATTTTAGAGTAACTTCGTATATTATACAGGATGTTGTAATATGACTTTTATGTTGTAGTAAAATCTATGATTTTTTCTCTTTTCTATTGATTTCTATACCCCATAACCTGCCTTTCGAACATTTAAATGATCGGCACATGAATACCGAGAACGTATTAAGTATCGCCTCTAGGTGTAAGAAAGGCAGATTTAGTTCTAAATATATCTTTTGAAAATATTAAATGCATAACATTTATTATAAAATATTTTATGTATTTTTGTTGCGTATGTTTGTTACATTACTTTTGGGTTGCATCGTGTTATCTGATTGCATATGGTTGTTATAGTGTTTATATTGCATATGTTTATGGTAGGAAAAATATAGTTAATCAGGTTTACTAAAAACCAAGTAAGTAAATCAATTTTCTTAGGTTGGTTATTACTTCTTCCACTCCATAATAATTTCGGGGACGAAGTTCTTTTAAGGGGAGAGATTGTAACAACCCGTAAAATCAATCACTTTGTTTTGAATATTTAATCATTTTATAAAATATTTAAATAATAGATTTTAATAACTATATAAACATCTTTTAAATAATAATTAGTGAAGTTAAAATCATTTTCAAATTTTGTTTAACAATATAGTTAGTTTAAATAAAAATAGATGACCGAAAGCGTTTTCTGAAATTACGACTTTTCGGCATCGTAAAAGTCATCAACGTCGTGCACATTTGTATCAATATGCACACATTTATATATGTTAGGATTAGTAATAATAAAGCACCTCCAAGGCCCACTAAGTCAGGTCATTTGCATAATAGTGCATTGTTCTAGTAGCATTCATGAAGTTAGCACAAGTTTGGTTAAGTTAGTAAGCAATTTGGTGAGTAAAACTCCACCCTTATAACCAAAGTTTTTAAACTATTTTAATGCTCATATTATTGACCTATGAATGCTTGTTGTATAGGTATAGTGATGGTTTGGTAGTAGGTTTGGTTCATGTTTCAAAAAGTTATCGCAGTTGGAAGTTAGTTTGCATGTAGTAAGCGATATGAAAAGTTAGTAGCTAAAGTTAATTATATTGTTAGCAAATGTTCTCTACATGTCGTATCATGGTTTATTTATGCTTATGCCCTTGCTATGTTATGTAGTTGTAATGATAATGCCATAAACTTGTTTACCAAACCGCCCATATAACGATAGTCGCTATATCGACACTTTCGAAAAATCACTTCTTATCGAAACCGTTTGGTTTCATTTTCAGACTTGGATCGATTTTACAAGTTAAGTAAGTTTTTGAAATAATAATGATTTCAAAATTAATTAATTATTTTAATAATGATTAAATAATTTAATCAACTATTTAATTAATAAGGATCAGAGTTAATAATTAACTTATTAACGATGTATTTTAAAATTAACTAATTACTTAGTTAATGATGTTTAAAATTAATTAATTATTTTATTTAATGATATTTAAGGCTAATTAATGTTTCCTTAAATGACGGTTTAAGTTGATTAATCATTTTAAATAATGATATTTGATTATTATTTAATTTAATTAATTAATTATATTATTAATTAATTGAATTAATGATGTTTTAAAGGAGACTTACCATTTTTAATTAAAGGTTATTGAAGATAATGAAGTTTTAAAGTTGATTAATCAATGTAATAAGAATATTTTAAGTTATTAAATCCTTTTTAATGATGTTTTAGAAATTAATAAACTCTTTAACAAAGTGTTTTAAATCTAATACTTGTAATGTGAAGCCAAGCATGAATTATGTTCTTAAAAGTAAAAGTTTGATTCGTTTGTGGAAATGAATTAATTCCCATAAGCGATATCACTTATATGGAAATGATTTATTTGTATACTTAGCACTAAATGTCGAAGAAGTAGACTTGCTTCTATTTCGAAAGTTAAGAATAATCGCGAGACATTACTTTGAAGTAACACTACCTTGACTTGTCTGGTATTATTATTAACCAAGAAGTAGTGCAAGTTTGAATTCAATGAGTGGTGATAAGTATACAAGAATTAATTTCCATATATGGTCATTTTATATCCTAGATAGTTGGTTTCTCGACTGTCGGTTACTTCTGCTTCTTCATTATCGTCATTCTAAGACGATTTGTTGCTATGTTGAGCTTTGATATCCTTTATCGAAAATGACTAAAACCAAAGCACTATAGGGGGCCAAACTATGTGGGGTTGTTCGCATTAAAGGAGTATTTCACATCTCATTTAGATTGGATTCGGTTGCACTATTAAATTGAAATATTTGGATACTCGGGAAGGTTTGGCGGGGTCCGGCTTGGAAGTGTCTGAGAAGTGTCATAGAGTAAATGAGCTTCTCAGAAGTATATTGCTAGAGGTATGCTTCAAAGGGGATGCAACTTCTTAATCATTGTTGGAAAATTTTCTTTTCTTATTTTATTCAAACCTTTGAATTGTTTTTCTGTAATTGCAACAGGAAAAGTCAACCATTTTCATAATATTTAATTATAGCTTTTATCCATTCTATCAAGTTTGGATTATTATCTTATTTTATTCATTCTGTCCAATTTGGATTTTGTTCAAACTATTTCCATTCTTTCAAGTATACTATTTTTGCCTAACATCTATGTTTGGATTTGTTTCATATTGTTCTTTTCCATTCTTAGGTTTGGTTGTTGCTATGTAGGAGAAAACCCGATCCGCGTTAGCGGCATGGCCCTACATATTATTGTTAAATATACTCCCTTTTGTTTTAGAGTTTTACTAATACCAGACATATTGTCTGACCTAAGTTGTTTATTTTTCCTAAAATCTAGAGTACTCAATTATAATTTGATTAGTCCGAGAATAACAGGTTTCTCTTTGAAGCTCTTTGATGATGGTGATTGAGCAAGCGACTCCTTAGTAATATAGTTATTCATTTTAGTTGTATGCTTATGTTGGTATATTTGGTATCTAAATCAATTTAAAGTCAGAATGTGTAACTGCAAATCTATTAGATGTATTACTTTTATTTAACTCTGATAGCTCCATGTACGGAGTAACCTTTTGTACTATGTCATTTTGTATTATATGTAACCATTCGGTTGTGAGATTTTTCTATTCTATCTTATTCTGTTCTTTATTTTACCCCATGAAAACTTGTCTTTCGAATACTTAGGCAACGACACATGAATACTGTGGATGTATTCAGTGTCGTTCCTTGAAGTCAGAAAAGCGGACCGCCGCAGATAATATCAAAGCTTAGGTTGAGCAAACACCTAGGCTTTGATTGGAATTACTCATTAGAGATAGGGTCCTTAACGCCCTAGAATGAATTGAGAGTATATATGTGAGCACGTATTTATAAGTGATATACAAATGTTTTAATTGTGTTAATCGATCTGTTGAGTGACTTATGGATTTTGGTCAATACGAGTAGCTAAAGTTATTAATAGAGATCTATGAAACACCTGAACAAGGCCAATCGACACAATACTGTTTGAAAATTGGGAAAATGAAATAATTATACCTAAATTATATTTTATATCTATAAAGGAATAATTTTTCAAACATTATTATAGATATATGTACATGTTGTATGCTTGGTTGTTAGAAAAATTATAATATTTGGTTATTATCATTTATTGTTTTATTAGTCATGCTCACCTAGGAGCATTAACTATTGTCAATTTATTGGGTAGTCGTGCTTGACCAGTTTATAGGCATTGACAATTGTGCTAGGTCATGAGCAGTTTAATCCTATTTAATACATGAATTGGGTGGATTAGTGACCGTGGAAACGTTAAAAACAAACATCTTGTGAATTTAGTTTCGCATTTTGACTACATGGAGTTCGAACGTAACGTCGGGTTAGAATTTGATTTTAAATTTAAAGATTTAATTGAAAATTTGAGGATTTAAATCTCGGTGTTTTGAAAATTGTTTTTCAAAGTTTTAAAATAATAGTAATGGTATTATTTTGATGTATTTTTGAATAGGAATGTGATAAAACAAATTTTACAAAGGAGATAGAAAACACTGAACTCACTTTGGTCGCTGGAAAATAATTTCGATGACGACTACAACATCTTCGACGTTCATTTTTGAATTTTCAAGCGAGGAATTACTATCATGGTTTCTTCTTTATATTTATTGGGTAAAATAAGTTGATTTAAAATGAAAATATGATTTTTATACAAAAGTATTTCAAAATAGAGTTGAAATAAATCCGGATGTTTAATTCTGCAATTTTCAAGTAAACATAGTATTGCATTAGGGCAGATTAGTTTTGCATCTTGTTTGATATTTTGATTGGTAATTTTTTATTTATTAAAATAAAATTGGAAATTCCAACGATTTTTGACAATCGGTACTTCCAAATTTATTCTAGAAATTGAAGCCAGTCGTTTTTGTAAAAATATAAGGAATAATTTTTTATAACGTATGAATTTGAGAAGATAATAAGTTATGAAAATTTTAAAATTTGTTGAACATCTAGTTAAGTTAACCAATTTAGAATTTGAAATTCGTATACATTCTTTTGGAGATAGGAGAGTATTATGTTAATTTGAACTTGAGATAAAATGTTTAGAACTTAAGTAAAAAATTTATGAAATGGATTATAAGTGATGTTAGCATTAAAGGAACTATACTAAGTAAATAAATGAATGTGAATAAAAGTTAGTGGCCAATTAGTATAAATAAATAAGTGGCACGTAGATCATTTTATTCGCATAACCGATTTTGATCAGATTGCACATGATTTCGAGGTGATATACATCGGTTCGAATAAGGATTTTTCACTCGATTCTTGATGGCGTACACCGGATACGGAGTTTTGATTGATTCTAAAATTCTCTATCATAATATGTGAATGTGCAAGGAGAATGATAATTTCCAACCAAGAAACTGAATCGGAGTCTGTACTCGAAAACTCGATTAGACGATACTAGTTCGAAAATAAAATTGTGTAATTGAACGATCGACCAGATTTGATATTGCGTATGGACGGTATATGTACATCTTAGGGTTTATCATAATTAAATGTTGACTTTGGAAAATACAAAATGATATGGTTAGAAATTATATGGTTTGGTATTATTTGTAAATATGATCCAGGTATATAAAAATAAGGGCTAGTATGATACCTTTGATTTTATAAGTAAATTTGGTTGTCCGACCAAAAGGTACATGTTTCTATTTTGATTGGTTGATGATTTTATGGCTAGCCATTTGGCTAAGTTTCTTTTGGTTGGTATTGTGTCCATAGTAAAGACTAGTAGTTATTCTGATCTAGCCACATAAAGGAGACGTTGTCGAAATTGTCTGCAAATCTAAAGACTTAAGAGAATTTGATAACAAGTTACAGCTAATTGTTTTTGAAAAGTTAATGGGTTGGAAGCACTTTTCTTGACTTGCAAATTTCGAGGATGAAATTCTTTTAGGTGGAGAGTATAACGATGCAAAATTTTACCACTTTGATTTTTAGAATATTTAATTAATTTTAAATATCCGATTTGGGATTTTTAAAACAAAAATAAATCAATTTGGAAATAAAATGACTTGATTTCGTTTAATGAACTTTTATTTCAATTTATAATTTTTATCTACAGTTTTTAATTGGGAAAATATTTAAAATAACTTTTATTTCAAATAACTAGTGTGCTTTATTAATATTTCTTGATCACGTCGCATTTCTATGTGCAATCGTATTCTGTTTTTGGTCGTTCATGGCTCGTACGTCACTATCCAACATTTGGATAGCGTTACGGACTTTAGTCTCAAACAGATACAGTCTTGATGTATCTTGATTAGAAACATTTAAATTAATGTATTTATTAATATTATGATACAGTACTCATGATTACAACTATTTGTAATTATTATCACAAATATACCATTTATGTATTTTCTATTAGATATATTTTAAATAAATGTTTACTTATTTGTAACAAATTGCAACAAATATAAAAAACATCTTTATTATGAATGATAATTGATTATAGAGTTAATTATTTTACAATAAATAACATAATTAACCCTAGGGCAATACCCCTAACTCTGTCAGTTTGTGTTATTTTTTGTCCAAATAATATATAAAAGGAAACATGTCTAAAATACAAATCTTAATAATAAAATATAAACATAGATATCCCTCCCTCCCCCCTCCCCCCTCCCCCCTCCCCCATACATATAAAGCTAAAATGATTTCTAGTTGAGTTAAAATAAACATTCATATTTTCTTCAACTTAACCTAATTTTCGATAACTGCTCATGCATCGATCCTTTCTCCTGCTTTAGCCTCGGATCTCCTCGCTAAGTGCCTCTGATCCATATAGTTCGATACTGATTCATATCGATTGGTGCCAATCCATACACTTGGTGGAATTTCCACTACGTTTTGTTGTTTTGTCTACCCTACATCGATCCATCTCTTGCCTCCTTATGTCAATATTCGTGCATATCCCAAAACGGGTTGATTAGCTCCAACTCTAAGCCAATCTATTGGGTTTCTCTCTGATTCAAACTCCGTTCTCTTTTGTAAAGGACCTCTCACTTTGGTCCACGCTACACATTCTCAAGCAAGAGTCCTTCATCCAAAGACTAACTCCCACAATCTCAAATCCCTCAACTCCCCATATGTTCAAATATACATGCAATCACAACATACAACGCAACATATAACCAAGCGTTACAAGTCATTTAGGCATTTAAACACACACCTTTGTATACACATATATGTCTATATTATTCAAGCACGCGTTTAAAGCCATTTAAACCTATTAAAACACAATTTGAATTTCGTTTTAGAATCACGTCGAAAGTAAAAATAATTTTTAGTTTAAAATGTAGATCCAAAACATTTTTAAACATATTACACCTTACGTGAGTAAGAGGTTGTAAACCACTCACTAAATGATCATTAATCACTGAAATAGCTCCAAATAAATGCATATGTGAAATGGACAACAGAAACAACAACTTTCCCTTCCTAAAATGTTAATTGATTGATTTTTATTTATTCCTCTAAGGGTTGCTCTCTTAATCTAAATAGTTCTTCTGAAAATAGCAAGCCTTTAGGTTGATTTTTGATGAAGAAATGTTAATTGAGGTTTAATAAACATACCAATGTTATTGGGCTTTGGGCTAAAACACAAATTATGTCCAATTGGATTGAAAACTTAAATTATCATACTCCCAAATGGCCAAGCCAAATTACTGTTATGACCACTCTATGGAACATGATACGTTGGATATTTCATTTGAAACAAAAATCAACTCAAATTCCAATATCTATCAAAAGTTATAACTCCTACAAGGTTCCAATCCCGAAAATGTACACGCTTTTAGCTTAAAGTCCAAAAATGTCTCAATGCCTTTAAAGGCCCTTTAGTCATGTAAATCATATTCTATCTACGTGGCCATATGTAAAAGTTTAGGCTCAACTAAAGTTAAGGGAATGGAGGATAGAATAGTAAATTATGCATTAGAATATATCAAAATTCAAATAAAGTACAATACCTTATATAGTTCTAATTTTAGAGTAGGAACTTCTACAATACACTTATTTTAATTTTCAAAACAGTCATCCCTTCCAAAAAGAGATATAAAAAAACACTAATATTTAAATTTAGTTAGATCGTAAATATTTATAATTTAAACAACAATATTTGCACTTTTGCAAAAGAACAAAAAAAATTCTCTAAATTTTGGTCATAATAATCTGTGATTAAATGTGGATTTGATTTGAAAAGAAAAACAAAAAAATTGCTAAAAATAATTTTAGGAGTTTAATTTAAAACTCGTTTCCGAGAATTTTATTTTTGTGTATTAAATTTGAAAATAAACGACGGATTGTAGTTTCTAATTTAGGGTATCCCTAACTCCAACCTTGAATCCCTTCTAATAATGGGCTACATCTACTTCCACCACGATAAATCCCTTCCACCCTACGTTAAATCATGAAAAATTTAATGGACCGAACCACCCTCCTTTTGCATTCAAAATAGTTAACCATATATAGAGATTCAAGCAATGCCTCTTTATTCCTTACATCATCACAAAGCAAAATCTCATGTTTCCAATTTGAGCAAAAAATAAAGATAAATAAAATAAAAAATTTCATCAAATTTAAGCACAATACATTGTATCACCGAACAATTTCCATGTTAATAGATAGATATATCATAACTCGAATACCCATCTCAAGTTCATTTAATTAATCAAATCGAAATCAAATGAAATTACAAGCTAATTAAATGCAAGTGATCAACATTAAAAATAAAAAACAATGAACAAAGGAGAAAGAAACCAAAGAGTAAATGCCATGGATATATAATAAGCTGTGAAAAAGACAGAGGTATAGCAGAGAGTATAATTATTATTACGAAACATTATCATGTGTGATTCGCCAGATGTACGACTGTGCTGCTAGTATCTCAGTTATTGGATCAAACCATATGACTGGCCCCACTCATGATATAATGCAAAATATAAAAAAGGGAGCTAACCAATCAGGTTGCTTAACTTTCGTTTTTACATTTTGCATTAAATCATAAGTGGGCCAACAATAGCTCAACGACTGGAGTCGTGCAATAGGCGATTGGTGATTGACGTTAGCATTCATGTATTATCAATAGAGGTGCTAAGAGTAATCCTATGATTTTATGTATTTCGTACAAAATGAAGGGTTGGATAAATTAAAACGAGGGGGGTAATGGACTTTAAATAAGGATAAGTTGATGAAATTATATGTTAGTTAATAAAAAGCTAATTATTCATGAAATCTCAACAGCCACGTGCGAAACACGCCGAGAAGAACACAGCATGTCAAACTCTTTTCCTACCAACCAACTAAAAAGGACTAGGGTATTTGCTTCAGATTAATCGGCGATGTCTCGCCAGTCGACGGTCGCGCATTTTCATAAATCGAAGACCCTTGATAACAAATACGTAAGTTACACATATTTGTGACCTTTTTTGTATTTTCTTTTTCAATAAATTGATGAAGAAAATGGTAATTAATGTAGATGCTTGGAGATGAAATAGGGAAAGGAGCATACGGGAGAGTTTATAAGGGATTAGATTTGGAAAATGGGGATTTTGTTGCCATAAAACAGGTTTCATTGGAGAACATTCCGCAAGAGGATCTCAATATCATCATGGTATGATAATATTAATGTAACTGGATTTTTATATTAAAATTTGAACTTGGAGCTTCTTAAAGTATATTAATTATGGAATGATTGATTACACTAAGTTTACACCATAGCAAATGGTCGAGGACACTGAAATTAGTGGAAATTAGTTGATTGGGCTTTGATATTTTTTCTTATTCTGAAATTGCATTAAGTTATTCAAAAATTAAATCCCTGCCTATAATTTACTATTTTGAGCACTAGCTTAGGTGCAAATGACAGTTCAATGCATTTGAACTCTTTTAACCTCTTTATCATTGTTTAGCTTGGTATGGTGGTAAATGATAACTTGTTATTCCATATAAACCTCCAGAATTTGAGTATGTATTCATTGTTGTTTTAGATTTTGTATGTTATTAAATTTCTTTTTTCTTTTTATATGAATGCTGACAAAGGACCTAATTTTTTGATAAGATGTGGCTTTTTATCTCCAAAGTAATTGGGAGTTTTGTATGTGTTGTATTTCTTGTACATAATTCGACAGGATTGCTGAAGTTTGAATTGAAAATGGTAAATACACAAAATCGGTGGGAGCATCTGTGAAAATCAATCCCCTAAATACCGGAAATGCGTCTCTTTAACAACATACTTTTATATACTATAAACATGATAAGATGATGTTTTTGTTTTTAGTTGATAATATCCGGCTGTGTATTAATTTCTCTCTTTTACTTTGTGTAACATGCGGGAATTCATTAATCAGCAAGAAATTGATCTGCTTAAGGTACTTCTCTATCATCATCGTCATCATCATTATTATTTTGTTTGGATACTGTTTAATTCATTTAGTCTCATATAGTGATGAACTTGCACACTTACCAATGAACTTACACACACTACCAATGAACTTAACTCATGGAC
The DNA here is from genome assembly GCA_030765085.1 of Allium cepa. Lineage (NCBI taxonomy): Eukaryota > Viridiplantae > Streptophyta > Magnoliopsida > Asparagales > Amaryllidaceae > Allium > Allium cepa. Next base: position 570,925,176 of record CM060932.1, on the reverse strand, counting down.
ACTTTCCCAAAGGTAAATTCAAACTCGAGGACGGATGATGTTAGGTGCATTTGTAAAAGAGGATGCTGCATCCAATGATCCGATTTGCACTCACATACACTTTTCCAAAGTGACACACTTAAACTGGTTGTATTTTCTAAGACAGTATTGCATGACAATGTGGAATATGCTAAAGTTCGTAGTGTTAATTGTGCTACAAGTGGGGTTAAGATGAATATGTTGTATATTTTAATACAGGTCCCTCTATGAGGATAAATGATAATAACATTCTTTTTCCCCTTTCAGTTCGTGCATTTTAGCTTAATTCAGATTTTCACGCATATCGTACCAAATTTTTTGGTATACCAAAAGCCCTTCAGATGAAAGGGGGGGAGGGGGTTGGAATGCTGTACTAAAGCTGAAAGCATCAACCTTTTGAATTTTGTAACAAAAGCTAAAACTTATATTGTCATTACAAGAAAATTCTCCCTCTGCTTACAGCAATTGCGTCTATTTTTCTATCGTTAATGTCCATTCTCAATAAAAAAATTTGTTGTCAATTTAAAATTATTGGCCAATTAACAATTATCAGTACAACAATAATGCAATTGAATTGTTTACTAAATCATCCATTAAATTCCGGTAGAAGTGTAATTATGTAATTTTTGTCCTTGCTGAGTTGCTAATTACTTAATTGATATATTGCTCAATTGCCAGTTGGACTCCGCCAATTGCATCACCATTTTTTTATGAATGCATTATCAGTTCATTTACGAATTGGCAGTTTCTTTGGTAATTAGCTTATGTCTGCAATTTCTCAAACTGCTGAATAAGTATCACTTCACATAAATCAAAACTACTGCAACAACCACAACAACAAAGCCATTATACCCAAACAAGTTGGGGTTGGTTAGAGATGGAATCCGAAACTAAATGACAAAAGTAATTCAAATGTTATAATAATAACAATAACAATAATAAAATTAAGTCAAATAGGTAAATTAATAATAATAGTAACTAAGTAAAATAAAGATAGAAATACATAAATAAAAAAATAAAAAAAAATAAAAAAATAAAAATAAATAAATGAAAATGATGATACCAGTCAAATTGCAATAACGGTGCCGATAGTAACATTGATCAAAGACCAAACGCTACGTCTTAGGCTCTTTTTTCCTTAATCATATAATCCAAAACTTAGAAGACTCATAGCTCATGGTTCTGATACGTGGATTGCTAACTTTCACGTGCTCCTATCTGTTACCAGCTCTTTGGCTATATTCCTTTAAAATTATTTGAAGAGCCTATGTTTTTCTCCATTGAAGATAAGAGAATTTTCCTTTAAAATTTCCTAATAACCGTTTTTGTTTAAATTTGTCACATTTTCATCATTTATACCACGATTCGCAGTTGCCTATTGAAGTTTGGTCAAATCGAAGTAAAATTTGCACTTGGATTGATGAATCCAAATAAGCGCACCCCGCCACCTCTTCCCCCCCTCCCCAAAACAAAAAAAACCACACACAAAGAAAGAAAGAGAGAAAAAGGGGAAAAAGAAAAAGAAAAAAAAGAAAAGAAAACCATGTAATATATTTGACTCTATCCATAAAAATAATCATCTCCTGTGATACACATATCTAGTACATATTGTCAAAAATTGAATGACCTTGATAAAATTCACCTATGCTATATATTGTAGACAACAATTAGCAGTCATAGTTAATTTTTATTACGTGATTTGGAAAGTTAAAAGTTCCCATCCATTAATTTATTTTGTTTTCTCTGTAGCAGTATATGTCATGGCCTTCTTTTATTTATATTTAAGTTATTTGAATTAGTGTTGTGCTAATAACGGTTGTCTTTTGCTTGCTACTGTATAATTGTTCTCTATCTTTTTTACTAATAGATATTTAACGAAAAATAAAATTAAATCAACTCTGTTCTTTTATTTTATACACACACATTCTCTCTTTCTCTCTCCAAAGTATGCCACGAAGTGTATATTTGTTGAGCCATATCCTCATTTGAATTTAATGTTTTAGATCATTTTTTAGGACTTTCTACATTCTTCCCATGTTAATTAAGTCTTCAATCTCTTGTCATTTTCCTTCTGTGTAAATATTATATTCTCTCAATAATATCTTCAAATCAAATAAGATGTTAAATGAGTGGATGAGAAACATATTAGTTCCAATCTTTAAGAATAAAAGAGATATTCAAAGGTGCACAAACTATAGAGGAATTAATCTTATGAGTCATACAATGAAGCTTTGACAGAGAGTCATTGAACATCGATTAAGGACGACAAACGTTTCAAAAAAACAATTTGATTTCATGCCTCGACCACAGAGGCGATTTTCTTGATAAGACAGCAGGTAGAGAATTTAAGAAGCAAAAGAAGGATTTACACTTGCTATTTATCAATTTGGAGAAAGTTTATAACAAAGTATCAAAAAATGTTATGTGGTGGGCTCTGGAAAAGAAGTGGGCCATAACAAAGTATATTACCCTTATCAATGATATGTACAATGATGTTGTGGCTAGTGTAAGAGCATGCGATAGTGAAATCAGTGACTTTTCCATTAATATAGGATCACATCAATGTTCAGCTTTCAACATCTACATTTTTGCCCTAGTAATGGATGAGGTTACGAAGGATATACACGGTGAGATTCCTTGGTGTATGTTATTTGTTGATAATGTTGTGCTAATTGACGAAATATGAGAGAGATTGATAGACAACCAGAGTTGTGGAGGCAGATTTTAGAATCGAAGAGTTTTGGGCTTAGCAGAACTAAAATAGAGTATATGAAGTGCGGGTTCAGCTATGTCAGTCAGAGGATAGGAATGTCACTCTGGCCGGATAAGTAGTGCCCAAGAAGGAATCCTTTCAATATTTAAGATTAATGTTGCAGTATGATGGTTGGATTGACGAAGATGTTAGTTTTAGAATTCGAGCGGAATGAGTAAAAATAGCCACCAGCGTCTGACATTCTTTATGATAGGAAAGTCCCACAAAAACTTAAAGCAAAGTTCTACGGAACGACAACCAGACCTGCGTTGTTGAATGGTGTAGAATGTTAGCATAATAAAAGACAACACGTCCAGAAGATAAATATAGCAGAGATGCATATGCTGCGATGGAGCTGTGGTCATGCAAGACTATACCGAATTAGAAATGATGAAGGTGACAAACTTGGAGTAACATTAATTGAAGAAAAGCTAGTCCAACACTGCTTAAGATGATTTGAACATCACCAACGGATGCCTCTTGAGATACCTGTGCTTGTTGGAATCATAGACCGCATCGAAGACTCAGTTGACATTGGAGGAAATAGTAAAAGGGATTTGAGGGATTGAAATATATATGAAGAGCCGGTGTCGGACAGGAGCGCGTGGAAGCTAACGATCCATGTAACAGAACTATAAGATAGGAGTTTATTTGCCTAGGGTTGGTTTAAGGATAGTGTTATAAGTTTTAGATTATATGATTAGTAAATAGGAGCCTGAAACATAGTGTTTGGTCTTCAGTCTCTATTATTATTAGTACCATTAATGTTATTATCATGGTTTTTTTAATTTCTTTATACATATATATATATATTATTTTTATTTTTATTTTCTTTATTATTATTATTTGTTTTATTATTTCATTTTATTTTTATTATCATGGTTTTTAAATTGAATTTGTCATTTAATTTTGTGTTCCATCTATAGTCGACCCTAACTTGTTTGGAAATAATAACTTAGTTGTTGTTGTAAATATTATACTCTCTTCATTGGTGCATTGCTTTTGTTTTCCTTTTTGTATACGTTCGCAACATCTATGTTTCCCCCAATGTTCTCGCTTACAAGTGTCACTTCTAATCTCTCTCTCTCTCTTGTAAATTTATATTTTCTCAATTATCAATGTCGTTTTCATGGGCAACTCTCTAACTTTGTTTTTACCCATAATTTCTTGAGTCATCATCAATTTTTTGTACTTTAATCAAAAACTATTTTTTTTTTAAAAGTCCATTACTTCAAAAGATTGACACATATAATCCCACATATCCATCAATTAATTTTACTTTCCACTGAATAACATATATCAAGTTCACAAGCTTCACTTAAAAATCACTTGTTTCAAATTGTATCATGGTTTATCAGTTTTACAAAACACAACTGCCAGCAAATGATAGCACATGCACAAGAAGGTAAATTAGGTTTGCAATGATAAATATGCATTCTTGGTCCATTTCACGTACAGTACATGCAGGATTGATCTTCTCCCTTTTTTTTTTTTTTTTTTTTTTTAACGGTTGTTTCTGGGTTGGTTGCAGAATCTTAATCACAAAAATATTGTCAAGTATCTTGGATCATCGAAGACAAAGACTCATCTGCACATCATTCTAGAGTTACTAATTTTTTTTCTTGTTTCTTTGATATCACAAGTTTTTGTTTACTTCTGTATTATTAAGCTAGCTCTTCTATTAATTTAATTGATTTGATTTTAGGTATGTGGAAAATGGCTCACTTGCAAATATCATTAAACCCAATAAGTTTGGACCTTTCCCTGAATCATTGGTGGCAGTTTACATCTCCCAGGTACATATTCAATATTCTAGTTCCTTCCCTGAACACACAGACACACATGTACACCAAAAACATGTTAACTTTTCCGTTTATACAATTACTGCTAACCAGGTTCTGGAAGGATTGGTGTATTTGCATGAGCAAGGTGTCATCCATCGTGACATAAAGGGTGCAAATATTTTAACCACAAAAGAGGTAATTTTTGATTCCTAATTGAACACACTTCCATTTTCAGAGTGATTGTCTTTCTTTCTTTCTCCTCCTCCTCCTCCTCCTCCTTCTCTCTCTCAAAATTTAGTTCCCTACCAGCACATTTGTGTTCTTCTCTTCATAGCATACATTGTTGCTCTCTTTAGGGTCTTGTTAAACTGGCAGACTTTGGGGTTGCTACCAAATTGAATGAAGCGGATTTGAATACCCATTCAGTTGTTGGCACACCGTATTGGATGGCTCCTGAGGTAATTATTAAAATATTATCCTTGATATGTACAATTTTTTTTCCGTTTTTGATAATATTTATCAACATAGTAATTTTGAAGCCATCTCTTGTACGTAAATTTGTGGCATTCCATAATTTTCTTTTGTTTAAAATTTTGTAAATGGTAATTCTGTTTTCTTACACTAATTTATATCCGTACTAAAAGGCACCAGACACAAATTCATTGCCTTTTACCTTTTAGATACTGAATATTAGCTTGCAAAATGGTTCTCTTTTATTCCAGATGAATCATTAGTATTTTATCATGTCAGGTTATTGAAATGTCAGGTGTTTGTGCTGCATCAGATATATGGAGTGTTGGATGCACTGTTATTGAACTGCTCACGTGTGTCCCTCCATATTATGATCTTCAACCAATGCCAGCCCTTTTTCGTATAGTGCAGGTTTCTTGTTAATCAACATTAACCTTCTTTATTTATTGCCAACATATTTTATACTGAACTTGGAGTGCTATTTGTATTATTTGAGAGCTTGTTTATTTATTTATATTCATTTTTAATCTTCTGTTGTTGATGTTGTTAATGTTGTTGTTGGAGAGCTTCAGTATAAAATATGTTACACGGAAGGAACCTTTTTAACTCAGTATGTGCATTATGACAATACTCATCCTTGTGTCTTGATGAATATTTACTGAATTTCGCCTAAAATATTATCGGGCATGAACTATTCTTTTATTCACACCGATTAACTCCTTATGTAATCATTGGTCATATAAGCACATCTTGCGTGCAGTCACGGACATGTGAGCCAACTTGTCTGTACTCTGCAAATTATTCTTACTAAGGGATGGATAATTTTATAATTGTACTTCAATTTTTTAAGTAGAATCGTAATAAGAACAAACAGAAGGAAGAATGGTCAGAATGATCCCTATTAACCCAAACATCTTATCGACGCGATGTTTTCTCTTTAATAAAAAAACCCTAAATTATATCATCATGCGGCAAGTTAGGACCTTGCAAAGTAGGTGTCTGTAAAAAAAGGTGGAACCCAGTGCACGAGGCTCCCGCACGATAGTGGGCCCTGAGGAGGTCGATAATGTATGTAGTTTTTCCTTCGCATTGCGAAGAGGCTGTTTCCAGACTCGAGCTTGAGCGACCAGATCATCATGCGGGTGACCTAACTATTACGTCAAGGCTCCACCTCCAAAGCATGTGTCTATACATCATTGAAAAAATAGCTTGAACATTTTTGTTTGTGAAAGCGTCATGAATATAACACTATAACTACGTACATTTGTTTATTGGCCGAAGTCACCTAGAAGGTGCAATTTTTCCGGTTCTTTAACTTCATTACGAGGTCAAGCCTTGGCGCAACGGTTAGGTCACCTGCATGGTTATTTGGCGGTCCAGTTTTGAGTCCGGAAATAGCATTTTTGCAATGCGAGGGAAATACTGCATACATTATCAACCTTCTCAGAGCCCACTATCGTGCGAGAGTCTCGTGCACTGGTTTCACTTTTTTTTAGCTTCATTACTACATGTCATTACATCTTGTCAATGTAAACTCCATTTAATCTCATTTTTCACATGCACCCTTTGAGGTATATTGAGCCTAGAAACTGAAGCTAGAGATATGATAGTACTCCACTTAAATGTCTTATACATTCACTGCATTTATCAAGCAAAGAAAAAAAGGCTGTGTTAGATTACCAATATTTAGCTTATTAACTGTATATATGTAATACTCAAATAGGACCAACTAGATTCGTAGAACATCTTTGGAAGTAGTTGTAGAACTTTTGGTGTCATACTCTTGAGCGCAAACATTCCATAACATCCTTATGTTCTAGATCGAAAACATTAAACGGTCACGAGACGAGTTCAAATATCGATGTCGACAGAAACATATTTTTAATATTCATCATAAAATTTGATAAATAAAGTAATAAATCATGAAAAAAAAACTATACATTTATTTCTTTAGTTCTAATTTATCATATTTTTATGTTATCAGTATCATTGCATGTATTTTTTTTGTAGTATTCAGTATTCTTTTACATTCATACATTTAATATTCAAGTTATTTAGGTCATTCCTGCCCTTGTCCCCCCTAATAGCTACAAGTCCCCGGCATAATAATTACTTTCAATCTTTATGAACAATATTTCTTTTATCAAACAAATATTTCTGAGATCATTTTAACTGTACATCTTGTTTTTATAATGTAAAAAATGGTCGAAACAATAAGAAAAATTAGAAATTGATTGATATTCTTTTTTCAAAAATATTTTTTACACGCATCGCACATGCTCAAGACGCCTGTGTCATATAGTGGTTCTCAAATCTGAAATGCTTACTATTGTTGTTTTTGGTTGCGAAATTGAAAAATCATTTTTGTTTTCGTCGTCATAATTTTTAAATGTTGTGAAGTGATATGCGATTTACATTAGTTATATATGTTGTTACATTCATAGCGTTTCCATTAATCACTTTAATTTTACAAATACTTTTCTTGAGTTGCTTGCTTATCATTTTGCCAAGGGCACAATGCAAACAATGGTTAAATTTGCTTGGAGTTGCCATCTGATGTTTTAATCCAACATTTGGATCACCCATATTTAGTGAAAAGCAAATACAATATTGTCTCACTTGATGTACGTATTTCTGTTTCATATATTCAGTTTTGATTTTGCATGTTATTTATTTTGGTTTATAATTGCGTGGAAGTCAGAAACCTAACCAAACTGAGTTGATTTGTCTTCAAGTCTATCCTAACAAGCTGTTTGATATTTAGGAATTAAATTAAGGAAATGCGGGTTTCACTTGATCATAAATCATATAGCATCAAACCATTTATACACATTTGTTAGAATTATATTAAATGCCTTTCATTATACATATTTTAGGATGTGCGGCCTCCCATTCCTGATGGGCTATCTGCTGATATTACTGATTTTCTCCTTCAATGTTTCAAGAAGGTGATATAATTTTATCTAATATGTCACTTAAACTATTATGTTCCTAATTAAGCTTGGAACATGCAAATTCTTGAAATTCATCGGCGTCATTGTCTCTATCGTGTCTGTACTAACACTGTCATTCACCTAGGATGCCATGCAAAGACCAGATGCAAAAACATTATTATTGCATCCATGGATTCAAAATTCAAGACGAGTTATGCCATCTTCAGTCAGACAGAGCAAAGGGACTAATAGGTCAGCATACCTTTGACAAATTTATCAATAATGTGCATAAGAACAACAATATAATAAACTGTGTTTTCTTTGATCTTTTGATCCGGTAAAAAAATTTCTCACCTTTTATAGTCTATAAGATCCATCTTCATGTTAGATTATACCCTTACTGCTTTGCTGCTAAGTTTTACGTTCACCAATTAATTTTTCATGCACCATCTTACATGTTTTGTTCTCACTATTTTCCTTTCCATGCAGTCATGCCGATGAAGATGGGACCATAGCAGATAACGATTCACTGGATGGTGAAATTTCGAGAGAGGAAACAGCAGAAAATTCGCCTAGAGTTGAACGAGTATGTTAGCCGAACCTATTTATTTATCTATTTATTATTATTGTTTTAGAAGAAAAATTCTTCATACCACAATACATGGCAATCAGTCTGCTGTTAACATTTAAATTTTTTCAAAGTGGGATATCATTAAACGTAGCCGACCCCAACTTGTTTGGGAATAATGGCTTTGTTGTTGTTGTTGTTGTTTTGGGTATCATTAAACGAAAAACACTTTTGATTGACCCACTTCGTTTTAAGCAAATATAAGCTATTGAGCCTAGCCTTACAAATCAATTTGCAAAAAATTGATGTAATGGAAGTGTCATAGTGTTATTTATGATTTACATTTAATTATTAGAATTATTATAAATACTTTATATCTTATTATAGAAGTAAATTTTAGTCTCAGTATACTTAATGTTTGAAACATACCTTTCAGACTTTCTTCCTAGTGTCACAATACAGAGTTTCCAAGTTCAAAAATTAAGTGCTGTTAAGTGAAACAATAATTTTGTCACCTCGCTTGCTTAGCACCTAACATAGTTGCTTTGTCATGGTACCTCCCATGGTTATTTATGCTCTGGTTCCAATTGTTTCTTGGACTAAGTCAACTTGTGTTCAAATTATCACACGTTGGTAAATATATCACTTTTGATTTTTGTATAACCAGGAAGAATCTGTAAAAGATCATTTGGCTGCTGATTTAGTGGAATCAAATAGGTTTGAAGGCGATGACAGTTCAAAGCATGATAATTCAGAGAATGGATCCACTGATGGTGTTGAGATTACGGACGATGAAGTTTTTTCAAATAGAGATCCTACATTAGTTTTACATGAAAAGCCACAAATTATCTTAAGCAACCAGTCTTTTGCCAATGTATCTGCTTCTGATGAAACTGTAAGTAGTGGCGCTGTAAAAGCGGTAGGATTTAGAGAAGAAAGCGTATCGGGGTTAGAAAATGATGGCAGATTAAGCCCAACATCCGATGAAAGTAGTTTATTTTCTTTCAAACCAGGAATTGAGAGTCAGAAAAAGGTGACATTTTTTATTCTTTGTTCCCCCCTTTTTGCCTCGTGCGCAGGCGCACACACGCACAAGTGGAGGCGCATGCACACACATTTAGCATGATTTATGTGTTCTTGTTGTCAACTCTTAAATCTTAATAGGAGTCTATTCCATGATCCCTGCTACTTATAGTGCCACGATGCTGATCGCCGCCACGATGGGATCGATCGGTACCAGGATCGGTACTGGTCGATCCACTACATGAGATGATATGCTCAACTATAGTCATTGTTCTGTATTCTTTGCGGTATGCTTGTGTTGTACCATTATGAGCACTAATATATCAGTAAAGTTGATGCGCTGATCATCTTGTTTCTTAATAGTAATCGATTTCACATGGTTGAAGTTTACACCAAACCTTAGAAAATTTGAGCAAATACTACTGTTTGACTTCAGAGTTTATAAGTACAATTCTGGCTGAACTAAAGGTTTACATGCAATTAACTTGCAGAAAAATGCCATGATCATGCGTAACAGCTCCTTTTTTAAAATATACATACATATACATAATTGCATATATATATATATATATATATATACATGCATATACATAATTGCATATATGTATATAACATATATGGGGGGGGGGGGTGTGGGTGTGTTTGTGTATGCATTTCCACTGTATCTTAGTTCACTTATACAATGTGTAACAATCAATGTAAAGGTTGTTCCATCAAACCCAAGCGGAAGTAATGAATTAAGTAGATTCAGTGACACAGCAGGAGATGCGTCTCTGGATGATTTATTTTCACCACTGGACAAAATTCCAGGATGTCAAGGGGAGACAGCTATGGTCACAGATACAGACCAAAGAAATATACTTCGTTCTAACGGTGGTAAAAATGACTTGGCGAAACAACTTAAGGCTAGGATGGATCAAAGACATATGGAAAATGATTCAGGACGAAATGGAGAGATGCTTATAGAAATGATGATGGATGCTCTTAATGAGAAAGTAATTGATAGCTCGGTACGTCTGATTGCAATTGTTTCTAGTATTTCTTCTTTTTTTATCTGGATTGTCAAACCCATTCTGTGACGAGGCCTTCTTGCCAGTTCATTTTAAGTTATTTCAAAGTTCAAATTACGATAGGACATCAGTTTATTCTCTTATCAAACATGATTTAATGTGCTTTTGAAATGGCTAAAAAATAATTGAGATACCAATGTTCTATGTTGAAATGGTGATGTCTAATGGCACATCCGTCTAATATCAAGGAGTTTTCGTTGGTTTCATATTTCATTTTTCAGGTCTTTGATGGAAACTTGCATTCAGAGAGCTTTTATCAATTGCAGGTATTAGCTTGTATTGAATTTCTGATTGATAGTACGAGTTTCAAGTTACTATGACCATGCAAACTTTATCCTCCTTTCGATAGCTTGTTATTAATGTTTCATTTGTCGTGTTATAAATAAAGGGAAGTTGATGTTATCGCATTAAATGATTATAATAATATTATGGCGTTTTAGGCATATAGAGATTGGTATGCGGACTATATTTTTTAAGATGCATCTTTTATCCTGTCCAAATCGCTGATAAATTTTCAGTTTTTGGGTCTTGAACCCGAAATGCAGGCCCTTGATGGGAAAATATAAACAAATATTTAAGGACCCTTAAAAACAATATGGTAAGTTATACCCCGCACGATTTATTAGAGCAAGTGTATTGTTTTAAGTGTCTCCTAATGTTTTTACTTTTTGTCAAGGGCCTGCTTTTCAGGTTGAGGACCTTAAAATTGAATTGATATAATTGATTTGGACAAGACAATAGACACACCTTGATTTATTTATTTTATTTTTTATTTTATTTACACACCAAACTATCTGTACATGCTTGAATCAGGTTGAGGTAATAACACAAATTCCATGCAATTTCAAGATAGTATATTGAGGAACAATTTTCAGTATGCGACACTTTTTCTTTTTGATGTAATAGTAAGAGTAGAGCTGATGGAGATCAATTTATGAATTTGCATGGAATTTGTGTTTACGGCCTCTTTTCACGTACAATATTGTTTTTAAGGGTATTTCAATATGTTGTTATTGGTTTTTTTTTTCCATCAAATGCCTACATTTTGGGTTAAAGATCAATTTGGACAAGATAAAAGACAGACGTTTACATATAATTTCACACACACACATATTAATTAAATATGATTTGGGAAGGATCGGCTACACCTCATTTAGGATATACCTCTATCCCCTTCGATTTCCACCACACGTTCCCATTTAAATAACAGGATGAGAGAGAAACAATAATTAATTAAATGGGAACGTGTGATGGAAATTACTGGGGTTTAAGGTGTAGCCGATCCTTGCATATGTGAGTGTGTCTATATATATATGTGTGTGTGTAGGTGTGAGAACGCAGCCAGAACAGCGGGATTCCGGCCGCCCTGGTTTGGTTCTGGCCTGAGCTGGGATGAAATCTGGTTAGAATCTAAGCTAAAAATTCAGAATACAAAAATGAAAATCAGACAAAACTCAAGTCAATTAAAGCATAAAAAAGGGGAAAAAAACAAAAAATTGAGCAGCTTCTCAACATTGAAACTCACCTCGTAAGAACTAGCATTCATGGAAGAGGAATCCTTGTTTCTATCAAGGACAAACCCTGGTTTCCATGGATGTAAACCTAATTTCCATTGATGTAGTCCTAAACTATAGTGGCACAGCGATCTTGATTCTTGTTAACCCTAATTTTGTCTTATGGAAGCTGTAGCGGGAAATGAAAGGGATAGGTTGGGCTTAGTATATTTAGTATTAAATGCAAGATAATGTATAATTGGGCTGGATAAGGTATTTGAATGTCACTGGGCTTATTGGTTAGCAATGTTTAAATATATTTGGGTTTGGGTTTTAATATGTGCAGGTTATACGATCTATAATTAGTGTAGTGTTAGTTCATGTGAATGCTAGTTTAATTGGGTTAATTTTTGTTTATATATAATATTTGTTGGGGAATTGGTTTAAAGGAAAAACCTGAGACCAATTTTAGTATAAATGACACAAGTTTTAAAATTTAGTCCGAAGGACACTAAATGCTATATTAATATAACATCAAATGAAACATAATGCTATATTAAACTAGCATCAAATGAAACGGAATGCCAAATTAAATTCAGCATCGGATGAACTGCACTAGATGGACTAAAATAACGTTCATTTTCACATTTAAAGAAATGTTAAGTTCATATAGCATTCCATATATATAATGCTAAGTTTATATAACATTGGTTTCCACAAGTCATATAGCATCGGTTTTATCAGTGTCCTTCGGACTAAATTTTAAAACGTGTGTTCTTTATTCAAAAATACTCAGAAATACGGCTGAAGTTTTTCTTTTATTAATTATTTAAAAATGAAACCGAAAGCGTAATCGAAACCTCCAAAATTGATCAAACATTTAAAAGTCTCAAATGTCCAATATGAGATCAAAATCGAAACCTCGAACTTTGATATGTGTGTGCATGCATGCATGCTTCTTTGTAGGTCCTTCATAATAATCATTGGATCTAACAGATTAAAGGAAGGATTTAGGATATTCATTTGTCTTTCTCACACCTTATCATTTTTTCTCTTACATCATCATCAAATGCATCCACTATTCTTTTATATCCTATGACTATTATGATGGAGCTACAACGTGTATTTATGTGTATATCGATCTATTTCCATGATTTCCTTACATTATTGTTTTTGACCTCCTTGCATTATTGTGCATTTTCTGCAAGATGATACTTAAAAGCATCACAATTTTACGTGTTTTTATGCATATATCGATCTATTTCCATGATTTCCTATGAGTGGATTTTAATATTTTCTTTTCCAGTCTGTTGAATTCAGTAAATTAATCAATTTACTGAAGCCGGAAGAACCAGAAGATGTTATATTGTCATCTTGTCAGAAGTTGATTGCAATATTCAAGCAGCGTCCTGAACAAAAACAAGTTTTTATGTCCCAACATGGTTTACTGACTTTGTTGGAACTTCTTGAGGTTCCTCGGAATCGTGTATGTTAATTTTTTTTAAAGCTATTTTTTACATTATTGTCGTTACATGCAAAAGAGGGACATTTAAGATGGTAAGAAAAAGGAGCATACACTAATATGAGAAAGAAAGGGAAGCTGGATAAACTTATTTTATCTTGCATTTAATTCAGATAAACCAAACATTAAAGGGTATTTTAATACATCTTTGCTCTATGCAGCAGTTTAAATATTTCTCCTTTTAGTTCTTTGAGCATCCATTCTTGTAACGACTTGCCTATGGTTTATGATAAATTTGCAGGTTATATGTTATGTTCTTCAAATTATTAACTATATGATCAGAGATAACATTTCATTTCAGGAGAATGCTTGTCTAGTTGGACTTGTGAGAATTTTCTTCCCTCTTTATCTTCAAAATGAATCATTATGTCTCATAGTTAATAGAACCCATTCCTAAAATGCAGATTCCAATAGTGATGAACTTTGCAGCGCCTGATCGCTCACGGGATATTCGTATGCAAGCAGCTTGGTTTCTTCAACACCTCTGCCAATCCAGGTTTGAATTCATTAGTGTGCATAGGCAAAGATACTTACGAAAAAAAGTTTAAACATGCCGAAATGCTTTAAAGTTAATATGTCATGCCTTTCAAATTTACTTATCCTAAAATTATATTTAATGTCATAATAAAAACATATAAAAAATGTCATTAGCATTTCACTAATTATTTTCCCTATATTTTTTAACAGCACACAAACATTGCAAATGTTTATTGCTTGCCGTGGTATTCCAGTTTTGGTGGGGTTTCTTGAGCCAGACTATGCAAAATTTAGGTTTGTCTCCACATACTTACCTTTCCACATTGAGACTGATTACTTCTAACATTTTTGTGACACTTGGTAAATTTCATTTTTAAAAAAAAAATTTGTCAGGGGTACAAGGATTTTACAATTTGAGCACTGCCTGACGACAAGTGTCATACATACTACTAAAGATATAAAATATATTATTACTTATGCTCAACATTACTCACCTACTGCTACCCAATGATATAAAAGATGGATGAGGTACGTCCACACAAATCACATATGTTAACTCGTACCTCCTTAAGAAGTAAGGGGACTGCTTATTAGGTCAAATGATCTTGATCCCTTTTTAAGAACCTCCGATCAGCATCGGCTGCTAATTTTCTCATCTACTCTATATAAGTTGAATTTTCTTCCATAGATTTCTCGTACTCCGACAGATGTGCTAATGTTTCCACCTCAAGTACATTTTTCTATATCTCAAACTCTGGTATACCTATTATTTCATCCTCTTCAACTGATTTTCTTGCATTTGAATCTGTGTTTAGTTGAGCGTCTTTGTTTCTCTTTACAAGTGTTCTCATTCTCAAATTAAACCTTTTCTATCTGCTCATTTTGCTCGTCTTGATTCTCCATATCCTTCTGAGACTACCTTGTATAACATCATCAGCATTTGGTGCCCACTTGAGCAGAGTTCTTCTTTAGAGTTGTACTTTTCGAACTCCAATATTCTTTTGTTTTTTTCTGCACTGGGATTTTCTGTCCAAAGATTTTACAAGTTTGACGTCTTGGATGATAATACTCGTATTCACTTTCATTTTTAACTCCTCAC
The DNA here is from genome assembly GCA_030765085.1 of Allium cepa. Classification (NCBI taxonomy): domain Eukaryota; kingdom Viridiplantae; phylum Streptophyta; class Magnoliopsida; order Asparagales; family Amaryllidaceae; genus Allium; species Allium cepa. The sequence continues at coordinate 570,909,966 of CM060932.1, read as the reverse complement.
CATTAGGGAGATGTTTTAGCAACCTTCAAAAAGTTGGAACTAGCCGTTGTTTCTACTAATACCCTTTGCATATCTCATTTTGGATTCATTCTCTGTATATCCATCAATCTCTATAGGAACCCAGGTAGTTAGGTAATGCCCTAATGTTTTCATCATTCCATAAATCTATGTCAAGATATAATCTTACCCAAATAGTCATGTTCGTCAGAAGATCCCTAGTGAATTTAAACTCAGCCTTCCATCTCTGAACAAGATTGCTTTGATATATTGTGTAACTGATTTTTTTATTTATCAATCTCAAATAAGCCAACTGCTATGATTATAAGATGAACACTGTCTGTACAACCCTAGTTTCACCATGCGCATTTTCTAAATAGTTATGACATTTAACCAATGTCAACTTTTCCAAATGGTTTTACTTTGTGTATGAGAGAGCTGTTACTCTGTCGAGAAAGCATTTTACCTAAGTAAAATTTCACATGGCATTAACTTAGCAGGAATTCCTCAGTGCAAAATGTTGGAAGTACCTAGACTGAAGTATTCATGTTTGATTTACATTATTTTTTGTTAACACTAAGTAAACATTATCAAATTGAGGCTGATCTTCTTGGTCACATTTCAGGGAAATGGTTCACCTGGCAGTTGATGGCATGTGGCAAGTTTTTAAGCTCCAACACTCAACTCCAAGAAATGATTTCTGTCGCATCGCTGCTAAAAATGGAATACTATTAAGACTTGTGAACACTCTTCATAGTTTGAATGAAGCCACTCGCTTGGCCACTATACCTGGTGGAAGCGATTCACTTCCACCAAATGGTTTTACTCAATTACGGCCTAGTCCATTTGAAACCTCAGTTTCAAATTCAAACTCGGCATCAGGTTCACCACACAATTATCGAAGGGCAGATGGAACCCATTTGGATTCCAAAAGGTTATCTGGTGATTTAAATACATTGGAAATATCATTATCATCAAAGTTCAATGAAACGGCAAGTGAAAATGAGGAATCATGGATGAATAAAGTTTCATTACCTGCATCTTCCAAAAATAACGAGCATGAGATAGTTAGTAGGTTACAGAAAGTCACAAATTCTGCTTCTAGAAGCTCTACTGATAAGCCTCCAAAACATTTTGATCTTTCTCAAAATGGAAACGCTGGCACAGTGAATCAAACTGGGAATCAGCAGGAGCAGGTTAGACCTCTGTTAAGTCTGTTGGAAAAAGAACCCCCTTCTAGAAATGTATCTGGACAGCTCGATTATGTTCGTCATCTTTCAGGATACGAACGTCATGAAACTATATTGCCTCTTTTGCATGCTGCAGCTGAGAGGAAACCAAATGGTGAACTTGATTTTCTCATGGCTGAGTTTGCTGGTGAAACCTTATAACCTTTTTCATTTATGTAGATGAGTTGTTAATGCTTTAGATAATATATTTTCTTATATTCTATTCTTTCCATTGCATTATTAATTATTATTTTTTAATTTCTATAGAGGTTACCAAGCATGGAAGAGAAATTGGAAATTCAGATTCCAACTCAAAATTATCGAGAAAACCAAGTAAGAAAATAATCACACCGGTCATTAGTTCAACAACATCTAATGATGGAGCTTCAACATCTGGTGTCGGATCGCAAACAGCCTCTGGAGTATTATCTGGTTCAGGTGTTTTAAATGCAAGATCTGGAAGTACAACGTCATCTGGTCTGCTTTGTCAAATGGTATCATCTCTTGGTGCTGATGTGGCCCGAGAGTATCTTGATAAAGTAGCAGATTTATTGTTGGAATTCGCACAGGCAGACTCTATTGTGAAATCCTACATGTGCAGCCAAAGCCTGCTTTGTCGACTCTTCCAAATGTTCAATAGGATTGAACCTCCAATCCTTCTAAAGGTATTATTTGATGATTGCTAATGCTAGAGATGCAAGTTGAGCAAGTATGTTATGTATATACAGGTATGTAGTTAAAGCGCTTAGCAGTTTTACAGCGGTGGAGGTGCAAAAAGGCATAGTAAGGAGTAGAGGTGTAAATATCTTAATTGGAGATAAAGTCAAATCTTCAAAGTTGATTTATTATCAGTCCCACATTATTTGTGTAGAAATAAATATATAGATCATTTCTATATAATAAAACCGAAGAATATCATGATCCATGTATTTCAGAGTCTGAAATTCAGACTCGTGAACTGAATATAATTCTGATTCTTGTTGAGCGCTTAGAACTTATACCTATACCCTAAATTTGTTGGTTTGGTTTATAAAAGAACTAGTCAAGTTAACCTTTTTATATTAAAATTGCTAAAGTGGGTGCTAAAAATCCCTGCTTTAGCTACTATTTGATAGCACTAAATTGAAAAGGCGCAGCGGTCGAAGTGCGCTAAGCGCTTTAGCGGGACATTAATAATGCTTTGGCCGGACTTTAACTTCATAGATCTACATGCTTTGTATCTATATATGGTGGATTCTCAAAGTTGCAGTTCAAATTTAATTTCATGCTTCTAATTCCTTGTAGTAAAAAGTAGATAAAGAACTTTCAACTTTAGGTTCTAACCAACCAATGTTATTTCAGGTGATTGTTTAATTAATACATCTCTTTCATATAGAATCATAATTCTGTATAGTGTATATTTGGCCTTCAACCTTGTTTGCTTTATTGTTCCGTATACTGATATGTGGAGTAGCTGAATCAAATCTGGATGCACTTTATGAAACTCTTGAGGGGTAATTTATGAAATTTTTATGGAGTGGAAGGGGAAGTTTCAACCATTGAATGGGATTTCAGAATGAAATAAATTGAAAAAATAAAACCCACTAACATGTAAATCCTCTTGGATGGGAGGATTGTGTTTTAGCCCCCATTCTGCATCCTCATGTGTATGCACAGCGACATAACCAAGATTTTTGTTTGCGATGGGCACAAAGTACAGAAATAGTCAAGTTCAACCAAATTGCATTAAATTGAATTTTAATGACATAGATCATTTATAGGATCCCAGGTATTTGCCCTCAAATATAAATGAGGACTTGCAGATATCTAAATGTCGTCAGTTTTGTAGAATGAAAACAATATTTTGTTTATTTTTGGACATAACTTCAAAACAATAATGCGAAGAATTTGTACATTGGTCTCTAATAAACATTTGCAAAATGGATATTATTTAAGCAGCAAAGATTTGGACATGACATCAAAAATCAAAATAGTTAAGCTTTTACTGATTCCTAAACTTGCAACCAGGTATCCACAGAGTATTTGTTTACAACAAATTATTTCACTTTAACCCAATTTGAATATGTTATAACAAACAGTTTGAAACTTAAAGCCAATTTTAGTACCAAATTTAGCAAAAAAGTACGTCTTTTACCCAATAGCAGTTTGATACAATAAATTCCCACACTTCAAGCCAAGTATCTGTGAAATTCAAATCATACAATTTAAATACGAATGCAAAATGATAAAAAGGAAATCCATACCAAAAAAATTGTACAATAATTTGAAAAGAAGTGGAGATCTGGAAGGATAAGAGAAAAGAACAATTTGATTTTCAATTTGTGGAGACATGGAATGGGAAGAGAATGGGGATGAGAAAAGAAGAAATAGTTTAAGGTTGTTCTTAATTTGCTGCAATGTTCTCTATGTATTTTTTTTTACCCGATCAGTTATGGTTTTCTTGGGTAGGGCAATTGCCCACCCGACCCACTATGTAGTTACGTCCCTGTGTGTGTATACATGTATACGATTATGAAAAGCAAAGATTATCTGTTGCGATGAATGCCTAGCATCCATATCCTGTCGATTGCAGGATATCAAGATTCAATATTTAGTCTCCTAAAATCCGTTTACTGCAATAATAAGACAACCAATACTTCAACCCTTTGATATGTTTTCTGTCTTTCAAATGTAGATTCTAAGATGTATCAATCATTTGTCTACCGATCCGAATTGCTTAGAGAATCTTCAGCGGGCGGATGCAATTAAACATCTGATCCCAAATCTTGAGCTACATGAAGGTTCACTTGTATCACATATCCATAATGAAGTGAGTATTCAACTGAATTACATTATGTAATTTGCATGCTCTGTTTTTATTTATTTATTATAATAAGTAATATCAAATGCCACTGCTTCGATCAATTTTAATATATTAAATCAAACGTGAAGAGTTCCTACCTGCAGCATCAGTTATTTGAAGTAAAACACTGTTATATTTTAACATCGTTGATGAGTATCATCTGCGCATGTTTACCTAAGTAAACTGCAATATTATCATTGCAAAATGCAAATGTATAAGCATTTAAGTACAACTGGATATATGCTCACCAACTTGAAGCTTTAAAATTACGTTATTGCTGTTATAACTATTTTTTATTCTGCTAGATATGTTACCATATCAGCTTTGTGTTGAAACTTGAAATGTAATGGCTTTCTGATATCCATTTGCCTACATATGTAACTATGAAAATTTTACCCACAGGTTCATATTTGCAATCTCTTTAAACATTATAATTTCTAGCTATGGTTTCATGATTATGATTCACTTTTTTTAATTGTGTGCTGGACGTTTTTTTTTTAATTACCTGCACTGCCATCCATTTCCAAAATTTATTCAAATTTTGGATATCAGCATCCCTTTTTTTTTGGATTTCATATCCATTTTGCACTTCTTGAATAGGGATGAAACATTATTTTTGTTTACTGATATTTACTGACATACAATGACATATTAAATAATGCAATAGCCGTTCCTTAAAGTTCAAGATAATATCACTGGCAGTTATTCAGTTGGCATATGTCATTTGATGATATGTCCATGGTAATGACTTCTTTGAGGAACATGTGTTTGTAAAATTTTTTCTTCCTATGGTCTTTTTTTTTTTTTTAATAATCTTGGATGCAAGTTCTTAATGCTGTAGTATGCATACAAAATTATATTAAACCAATTGATCTCTTTGGTAGGTTCTCAATGCACTTTTCAACCTATGCAAAATAAACAAAAGGAGGCAAGAGCAAGCAGCTGAGAATGGGATTATACCACATCTGATGAATTTCATTATGTCTGATTCACCATTAAAGCAATATGCATTGCCTCTACTTTGTGATATGGCTCATGCTTCTCGAAACTCTAGGGAGCAATTACGAGCTCATGGAGGTCTAGATGTGTATTTGAACTTATTAGAAGATGAGGCATGGGCAGGCACTGCTTTAGATTCTCTAGCTGTTTGTTTGGCTCATGACAATGATCATAAAAAGGTGGAACAAGCATTGTTGAAGAAAGAAGCGATCCAAAAATTGGTCAAGTTTTTCCAAAGCTGTCCTGAACAATACTTTGTCAATATTTTGGAGCCTTTCTTGAAAATTATAACGTAAGTTGGCTTCTATTGAGTCTTCTTCTTTACAATTTCTCTACATACTCACTTAGTAATTGAATATGAAAATTGCAGGAAATCATCTAGAATAAATACGGCAATGGCTGTCAATGGTCTTACTACTTTGCTTATTGCGAGACTGGATCATCAGGATGCCATTGCTCGCCTGAATCTGCTGAAATTAATAAGGGTTAGCTTAAACTTCTCACTTGTCAATCATCTCGATATTCGCATTCTGAAAATGATTTATTTTCCTAATGTTTTTGCAATCTGCTAAGTTTTCAGAAATGCATGCTGACTTATCAGACTCTGATCCCATTTCAGCATTATTTTCTTTTTGATTTTTTGATCACTGCATTCATTCCTTCTGACTCTCAGTAGTTATTTAAAGCAAACGGGATAATCATAGAGTTCTGAAGTAGGAATTATCTTGCTTCACAAATATAAAAATATGGTTAAATTGATAAGGTTTCTGAAAAATAGCATCGCTAGATTTCATTCAGAATTTGCAAACCTACATTACGATAATATGTTATACTAATGAAAATAGTTAATGAAGAACCATCAGGTTTCAAAGGAGCGCGTGAATAACTAAAATTCATAAACTAAAACCACAACTTTCTATGCGGCATGCCTGCATCCAAGAAAATACCTTAAAATTTTCAGCATGCAGTTACAATGAAAATACCATTATTTTTTCAGATTTATTTCCAACAAAATGACACAATATAACAATTCTAGAAAGCAGGTAAAAACTAACAAAGCTATTTTTGGTTCAACCTTCTATTCCTCTCTATGGTGTTTATCATTGTGGAAGATTTGGCAATAATTAGCAAGATAATTGTCTTAGCTTAGTGTTCATATATGTAGTTAATGTGGGTCTTCTCACATTGACATTGAATTGGCACTGTTCACATCCTAAATAATAGATCAAGGTGTGCCCTAGTGAAACATGATCATGAGTAACCTAATGATCTCGTCTCACGTTGAAATGAGTATATACTAAAACGACACAAAATAATACAAGGGAGAGGATATTTCTAGCATAAACTTTAGATATAAAATACCATACAGATTACAAACCTTTGGATCATATGGTCAAGATTTAATACAAGTAATAGACTAAAGAGGAACAAAAGTCATTTTAATTTAATATGCACACTTAAGTAGTTGGTCAATAATTTTTTTGCAAATTTGTGTCATAAATCTTTCCTTTTCAATTTGAAGTTAAATTAAATGTCACATTATGTTATTCAATGTTAGATCATCTTATTGATATGCTAAACCTTGTAAGGGTTCGATTGAAGGTTTAAACATAGCACAATGGACAAAAAGTTATAAACAAAGGTCGGTAATAAATATACTTTCCTTTCTTTTTGCTTACATTCCACTTTTATTTTAAACAATGGTGTATATATTTTGCAATGAAACAATATAAAGAAGAGTGCATGAAACGAAAGGTGTTTGCCATTTTTCTAAATATAATAGTCGGATATTCTTATTACTTAAGATTTGTGATGCTTCAACCAATTTATACAATAAATGATTAACTTAATATACAAGTTATAATTTGATATTTTTATTACTTAAGATTTATGATGTTCAATTTATTCAAATTTGACTTTTTTGTTGTCATCGTGTGTTTTTTGTGTGTTGGGGGGGGGGGGGGGGGGATCGTTTATCAAAAATTCAAAAGAAGCATTATGTAGATTTTTCGAAAGTTAAGATGATGACTGAGCAGGCAACTTCGTTATGTGCTTGACCTTAATGTTCTATACATACGTAAAATTTTCTATAATGTTAAAAAATGTATATTGCATTACTGTAAAAAATTTACATATATTTTTATAATAATAGTTAAGCTGATGCATAAGCTCATAGCTGCACTAGTTTAAAATCCCTCTCTCTCTTTATATATATATATATATATATATATATATATATATATATATACATGACACACACACGATTTGTTTGAGAATTGTCCTAGTCTTGAATATATTCATAACATGACAATCATTAAAATTTTTTTTTATCAAAACTGTAGTATTCTCGTAAAATAAATAAATGATGCATTACTATATTTTTTATGTAGATCAACTTCAATAAAACTGTTTCACTCAAAAAATGCGATGCTATATTTTTTATGTAGATCAACTTCAATAAAAATGTATCACTCAAAAAATGCGTCTATTTTACCTTTTATGAAGGGGAGAATAATGATTAAAAAATGCGTCTATTTTACCTTTTATGATGCCTCTATTTTATCTTTTATGAAGGGAAGAATAATGATTGATAGCAAGATATGACAAAAAATAAAAAGATGGAAAGACATTTGCTCAATCGAGGAATAAATAACATGTAAGAAGATGAAGAGCTGAAATAAATAGTTCTAATTTAAATATTAATGGAGGTGAATATAAAAAAGGAATAAATGGAAGAAAAAAAGTATATTTAGAAGGAGCAAAATAAACACACAATAATAGCCCAACTACTGAAAATTAGCAATCAACTTTTACTAACATAATCAATGCATATTGTAATAGACAAACCAATAAAAAAAGGTTTGAAATCCCATTAAATCACAATAGTTTCCAAATGATTTGAAATAAAATAAAACACACATAAGGTTATAAAAAGATTTTGTGAACCCACACTTCTATGAATTCACTCTAACAAAGAAATGAAATAAAATACATATAAAAAGAAAAACAAATGAAGTAATAAATGGAATAGTGTAAATATCTAATCATAAATATAGATTTAAAATGAAAAAAGAAATGGCAAGAGATTATATATATATATATATATATATATTTGTTTTAGAGAAGGATAAGAAAGAGTTAAAAAGTAAGATCTAATGAAAAATACAAAGATGAGAAGATCTTACATATACCGATCAAAGGAATAAATTATATGCATTAGAATAAAGAGTTGAAATAGATGGTTGGAATAAACAAGAAGATAAAATAAATTTATTTCCATCAATCAATATGATAAATCATATGTGGGAAGACGAGGAGTTGAAATAAATGGCTACTGATTTGAATTGAGGTTAATCAAATATAATATGTATGTTCCCACTGTAAACTTTACCTTTGAAAATAACTTACTTCTGTTGAAATCCACATATAATACCTTCAGTTCTCTGAATTATCAATTTCATTAACTTAATTTAAAACCCGCAATAATTTAAATACGAACAAAAATAGTCAATGTCAAATAAACAATTTAACAACATTAGTTGACAGTGAGCCAAAGACCGTTCTTTAATTAGTTTTTCTATGAATGTAAAATTTAAATCAGAGTGAAATAAACAAATGGAAAAAGGTTACTTGATATTAATGGGTATGCAGCAGACATAAATGATGTCATTAATATCTGAGATGCATGAAAATGAGATTATAAGAGTGTAAATGTTAACAGTCCATCAAATTGCTTAGACATCAATATACAAGATCAGAAGAATTGTGAAAAGAGTATACAAAGGATTAGATATTCTCTTTTATATGCAACAAAATAGATTCTATATCCTTAGTAATTATTTTATTTATTTATAATAGTTAAGCCATACGTTAGATGGTTAAGGCTTGCTATTCTAAAATATTTCACATATCATTATTGCTATTTCAAATATTTCACATGTCACTAGGATCACAATACTGAAAAATATTATATAAAAAGTTATCAATGATTCAAATCTTGTTTGAAAAATTTCGGGTCGATGCTCGATTAGAGACAAAATTAAGAAAAATCATCGTTGAAATATAGGTTCAACATTCCGTTTGCACGCTAAAATTCCATTCATTCGTGCATGCCTTCGATAATGATCGGGACGAAATCTCATTGAAAATTTGTTTTGAGTTGCATTTCATAAAAACTTAATTGTAATAAATAGTAAAACGAGAATTTTTAGATCCAATCATGTGGTAGAAATAACGTGAAAAAAAATTAAACAAAACAAAGAGCAGACCTATTTCTTCAAATTGAGCTCAAGTAGGGTTTGGTTACATAAAAGCCATCCTATAATGAAAAGTAAGAGGCAAGGACGAGGGTTTTTCCATCAGGTTTTTTATCTTCAATGCGACATCGTGATTAAGTGACGATGAGAAAGAATTATGACTTGTGAAGGAAAGAAACAACTAAGGGGATTTTGAATGGGATGATAAAATAACTTGTGCATACCAAATGCACATAAGGCCTAATTAGTTTATAAATAACCACCATCCATTCATGTTCGAAATTTGTTCGCAAATACAATTTTTTAATATTGTTTGCTGTATTTATCGTGGTTCTAAATTCTTTCAAAACCAAAATTCCAATGATTCAATCTCGTTTCAGCGAAAACATGGTTAGAATTAGAAGGAATTTTGGTTTAAATATAAACAGTTAAATAAGAAAATATAAAATCATGTTTTCATCAAAGAAAAATCTGCAAAAACCTTAACGGCCTAATCTTTGATAATACTCGAATTTTTTATCGATATGAAAATCAATTTCAAAATCGATCCTTTTCTTTTCAATTCAGTCGAATTCAACTAAATTCAAAAATACATGTTCAATACCTCAAACAATTAAATCAAATGGTTGAATCTACTTTGTTATACATACCTATAAAAGAAGCGAGACTCATAAGAAAATAAAGCATATATACCATAAAATACATTATTTTTGAACTAACACTCAAAAAAATACCTCAAATTATATTAACAAGACGCAATATAAAATCACTCAATTTATTGTCTAAATTTTCTTCTATAATTTCTATATAAATACATTATATGCATTTAGTTTGTACTATTTGTTACCGTATTTATGTGGAAAACCTATCGAAAACTATCATAGTTCAAAATCAAAATCAAAACCAAAATTTCAAAATTTTGAAACATAATCGAAAATTGGTTTCCAAACCTCGGTTTTTATATAAAAAGCGAGTATTAAAAAGTACCCAAACGAAAAGCGTATGATAAAATCAGTAGAGAGTTCATATGCCACATCATGAAAGAAATGAGATCCCCAGAAAACACCACTTAACTGATTTACAAATCTCTACCCCAATTTTTTCAATTTTATTAAATGGTTCCTCGAGGGGATTCATAAGGTGCAACTGGGGCTTGAGGCAAGAGAATCCCTATCTCCTTATCTTTTGTGCTTTGCCATGGAATACCTGTCTATAATGTTGGAATAAAACATATCAAAGGTAAGCTAAGTCCAATTTATAAAACAAACCCAATCATAAATCGTCCACTATATGCAGACGATACTTATTTTTGCAAAAGCTAATATAGACAATGCTACAACCATAAGTCAGATTATGAGGTACACGTTGGGTTGTGTATGAAGGAGCAAAATAGGTGCATCGATGAAGCAAGAAATATCAAATATTTTGGCTATAAATGCAACAGATCCTTCAGTGGATTCTCATTAGTAATAATAAACTTCAAAGAAGAGGTCTTTTTTCACAAAAAGCAGATATGAGATAACAAATCAAGTCTTTTCCTAAGTTTTCGAATAGCTATCCCGAATTCAAGTTGATTATGTCTCGCTTCTTGTATGCAAAAGTAGGTTTTAAAAAAAAGTAACCAAATTTAGAAATGTTTTGCAACCACATTTCTAACATTTTCAAAACGGAACTGAAGTTTCAAATATTTTATGACTTAAAACGCAATCAAATTTTGAAACCTTGGTTGAAATAGAAAATATCATACTTGCATTTATAATTCGAACTTTTATCCTAAAAAAAGTGGAAATGAGGGAAAATATGTGTTTAAGTTTAAACGTAGAAGTCGAAGCATGAAAATTAATTTAAAAAATGCTTGCGTAAGTTAATAGAATACATCAAGAACAATTTCTAAGATACAAGTGTGTCTGTACATTAAAATATGAATATGCTTATATACTTTTGACGCGTGGATTCATAGACAAAAGTTTGTGAAACTTTTAAGTTTGAATTCTAAAGGTTAGTAGTTGGTGAAATAACGTTCTCGGATGAGAGTTTCGCCGGAATTTGATTGATATTGAGTTCTTTTAATAACGAAAGTGATAATTTAAGTAGAGCACTCATTTTGGTGTTTCGGAATATCGAACCCAAGATCTCTAGGGCAACAATATAAAAATCTTACCACTTGATCCTTGATGATTGATGTTGAGTTTGGATGTAAGATTTTTGTCTTATTTTATTAATTCAATTAGTCATTATTAGTTAAAATATTAATAATTATTTAATATTTAGTAACTAAAAATAGTTAAAATTATGCAACATAATGAAAATTTTATTACTACATTTTGACAATAATTTTTCAGTATGTGGAAATGTATAAAGACTACTACAAAAGATGCATACCAACTCTACGATGTTTGCGGTATTCTCGCCTAATAAGGACGTGAATAGACTATTCAAACATGTTAGCATCATGCTCCATCAATGTCATAACACAGTCTAAGTTACTTGAGATTGATAAATATCGACTATCAATAACGATCCCTTCCTCTGTGCAAGATTGGTGCAAACGATCAAGGGAATCATTAAAGCGTTGGGTGTTGGGCGTGTGTAACCGATGTCGTATGTTAAAACAATGAAAGGATCGGAAGTGATACGAGTATCTACAAAAGTAAGAGTTGGATTAGCATCAACGGAAGAAAATCTAGTCGTATGTTTGGCTATTTGCCACGACGACGTCCTAATAGTCATCGTTTCTATTGCGTACTAAGTATGGGCTTTAGGAAACAAATATCAGTGAAGTGTTCAACATTTTTATGATAAAGTCCCTCTATGACTTGGTGAAAAATAGTATTAAAGTCCAGGTTAATCATGGGCCCATCAAGTGACTATTAGGTCTTTTATTTGAGGGAGGTTTGAAATAAACAAACAGTCATATCAATTGGGATTTGGATAGTGATATGCATTGATTCTATATTGCTGAAGTGGTAAAGGGCTACGCTATTTACACCTTTTTAAACCAACGCTATTTACAATTTTCCTTCTTTTCATCAAGGGCCTTCATTTTTGTGGAGTTATGAACTGTTTTTTGTACATGATTTATCTTTGTTATTGTGGAGCTGTTAGTTCTAAAAGAAAGCAATGGAATACTAAATGAAACTCTTACTTTGCCTTAACCAACATTTGAGCATCGCATAAGGTAGAAAAATGTATTTCCTATTATTAGGCTAAACCTCTGAAAACCATGAATCAAGTATTACGAGTTACGTACAAACTTTTATGAAAGCCTATCTCTACTACAACAAAGGAATTGGTTATACGAGTTTCATCCGTGTCCATGGTTTCAATGGTCATCGAATTGACATAAACACCTTTCATTAATCTAAACATCTCAAAGAGAATTGTTTAAGTATCATGTGTGTATTCAATCAATACTACTCTATCAACACGCACGAGACGTGCTTGTTGATAGACCAGTGGATAAAAATTTCATAAATATAATTCTTACATTTTCATCGCATTAAATTATGCAAATCAACTTTTGCGGTACTTATTAAACCGAATCATTTAATTTTGTTTAAAAATGGAGCAAGGTGCTATTTAGTGCTGCTTAATGGTACTCGATTTGAATTTTCTTTTTAAAAATGTGATACGATAAATTTGTGCTTATGATCAGTTAAGAGCGTTTTTCATAGCATAGCTTCATTCAAAACAGTTCGAAATGCCGAGATGATCTTATAAATTTCTATTCATTAGTTTTGGATTGTTTTCGATTTGACCCAAACTTATTACAAAAATAGATCATTTTCAAACTAATACAAAAATATGTCACTTTGGTCAGCTCGGCGCCATGTTGGCAAAAGTATATAGACGACATTCAATGCGGACTGCATATTTTCTTTTACAAAAACCAAGTAGGTGCCATTTGAAACGGTGTTTCGTTTCCTACAGGGGCTATTTGAAAAATATCTACATGGTTTTTGCTATAAACCATGATAGTGCATTTTGGAAAGGCGACTATGGTGCTGTTTGCAATCCCACCTCCTCTCTGCATCCTGTAAAACAACAGTCCTCTATCTCTTCGCCATCACTTGATCAAATTTCTATCAAAAAACCCCATTACTCTCCGTCTTTTTTCTTCTTCAGAATCTTTTTCCATTTACATCAAAAACAATCAAAACACACAACCTGTGTTTTAATAGATCTAGTTCACGAATAACATCTCTTTGCTTTGGATCAATCAAGATTTGATTTTTTAGATTTATTTTTTTATCTTGGTAGTTGTAAGTGATAGTTGTGTAATTTTGTGTTCATTATTATTCGTAGAATGCCTCCTAATTTTGTTCAAAGTATTTGCTATTTTAATGAGAAGTGGGTTGTTGATGGTTTTTATAAACCGACAAAAATTCGCAAAAGTTATTGATGGTTTTTATAAACAATCAAAACACATGTGTGGAAAGTATGTTGATGGTTTTTATAAACTGACAAAAATTCACAAAGGTTACAGTTTGGAACAATTAAAAGAACTGATTTACAAAACAACGAAGATAAAATTTAAGAAGTTTGATATCAATCTAGTTTGTAATTTACCTATCGATTTCGGATCTAAAGCAATAAAAATTGTTGACGATAATGACTTTAAATTAATATTCTCTGCCATATCAAAATCGATAGAGGTTTTTTTTGGGAAAACTAGAAGGTTGTCAGTAGAACAAGTTGTACTGCCAAAGTATTGAGGAGTATTCTGGAATGGTTGAGACTGTAAGCACTGCTTAAGGAATTGTGTCTCTCAGTTATAGTAATCCTCGTATGAATGTAGCGAACTGTGGTCAGCAATAAATGTTCTTCGGATATTCTTCTTCCATGAATTATCAATAAAGCGTGCAATATAGCTATGCATATCCGACGCAGGATAGCTTTGCTTGTATGAGTCAAAGGTAATGCATATTTCATAATCTTCTTATATCATATTATATTCATTTTATTGGAGTTGATACAATATTTGAAATTTCATTTGTAGCTTTATTCCATAACAACATACGTCGCAAAATAGTGTTGGGCCATCAAATAGTCGTATGTCTTGTCCAATGCATCCCCATACCTTTTGAATTATTCCATATGAGCCAATAGTATATTTTATTTTATAATGCTAATTAATTGACATCCATTTCGTAACTTTATTAAAAATTTCATATTTTCATATTGCAACTGTCCGACACAATATTACTACACAGTCAGACATTAAACCGACAAGTGACTTAGTAGTTTCGAATGTAGCCAATGACGATATGAATATAGATATAGATGTAGATGTACATGACGATCTTGCTCTTGATAGCATGACTGTTGCTGCTAGATTGGAGAATGATAGAAGTGAATTATTAACATGCAAGTCAACAATGTACTACTTAACCACGATTTTGGAGTTGAAGACGATGCTTATGGAGATAGTGATGAACTAGAGATGAAGATACATTTGGATGATGATTTTTGTAATGCACAAATGATGGCTAGATATGTCGTTGCAAATATGCAATTCAATGATGAATTATTCTCATTCTCTAGTGTTTAAAACAGATTCAAAGTTGGCATGATATTCGAGTGTAAAGCTAAGTTCCTGCAACGATTAAAAGATAGTTACATGCAGTTTTCTTTAAACCAATTGAGTCGAACAAAAAAGTACACCACCATTTGCAGTGTCAATTCAAATTGTCTATGGAGAATACATGCCGTTAACTCGAAGTAATCTCTATCAGGTGGGTTATTAAAAATATATCCAAACGACCATAATTACATTAACCCAACTGTTAACTCGAAGTACAAGCAAGCAACATCTATTTTTTTGGTTTCGAAGATCTTGCCTTTTGTAAAAACGGATTTTAATATAACAGCTGGAACAATGCAGGTGTTAATGGAAGAAAAAATGTTTATAAAAATCAGTTATATAAGTGTGTAAAGCTTCGAGTAAGACAATAAAACGGATTTATGATGACTGCAGAATTCTCTACCAATCTATGACAATATTTTGCTGAAATTGGTAGAACATACCCACTTTGTGTAGGATATGTAACAACCTATGAGTATGAAGTGTTTGATCGCGCTTTTTGGGTTCTTGGCTTTGTATTGACGGTTTTGTACACTGTCGGCATTGATGACACATAAGCTTATTTGTTGCAGCTGCGGTAGATGCGAATGATCGGTTTTACCCTTTGGCTTATGCAATTATTGAGTCAGAATCATGTAATAGTTAGGCTGGTTTTTTGCTTGCATGTGAAGGTTCATTCATAGTGTTAATGATCGACATATTACTTTCATTTCTGATTGAATGAAAGGAATACCGACAACGTTGGAAAACAACTGGAGTTTACCTCATAAGCATAGATTCCGTACTAGACATTTGAAAGCAAATTTTCAAGCTGCAAACATTAGAGACAAATGATTGACGGGTTTATTTTATGTTGTAGCATGTGCTTTGAAGGAAACAAAGTATATTAAAATCCAAGAAATCAAAACTGCCAATATTAGAGCACTCAACTGAATGGAGAGAAGTTTGGATGGAAAAGTGGAAATTTGGGTATTGTGTAAGAATGATGGTGGTCGATTTCATGTTATGACTACTAATGCTTCAAAAAGTTTTAATAGTGTGCTTAAAGTTGCACGATCATTACCTGTTAAAGTTTTGGTTGTCCATATCTTCTTTCGGTCACTGGATTTTTTCTGTCAAAGAAGAGAGGCGGCCAAATCTTTAACAACTCGTTTAACTCTAAAATTGAAAGAAAGGTAGCCGAGAGAGCAAGTGAAGCAAAACGTTCAAGATTAGTTTGATTTAGTCAAGTAGAGTGGCAAGTAATTCACATAACGTGGACATCCGTAGAACCGAGACCTGCGTTTTTACTATGTCTGCACACGATCACATCAAATGTAACTCCATGGCACCATTTCAAAGGAGGTGCTTTCCAATAGCTAATTATTTCTTGCACTTCGTCGACCTATCGACACAAGACTCTTCTTCGTTTACGTGTCCTATCTCACTAGCACCTTCGTCGGGTAAACGAACAACTAATTCCGTATCAACACGGCCTTTTTTACTCGACCAACACTCAATTGCCTCAAGATTCATTTGAGTGTCAGGTGCAGCACCATGAGTATGAGAATGTTGTGATAATTGTGTTTTAGGTACAAATTCAACATCATTGATACTGACATTACAATCAAACTTCAAATTCCCATAAAATTTTAGCAGTCCCATCGTCAATTTTTCAATTACCCATAGCAAAATCAAATTTAATTCTTGACAATTACGTTAGGTAATGAAACAAATCTACTAAAACTATACAATTTAGGTGAAAAAAAAAAAGAAACGGAATTGTGGATGAGAAGGGTGGTGAGGGTTTTGAGTTTTTTTATTTGAAGTTTGGTAAAATAAAAATGACGAGAGAGGAAAGATGAGTGTTGTGTTGTACAGCACGAATGCATAATCGACTTTTCAAATAGCGCCCATAGATGCCTTTTCACAATCCGTCATCATGAATTATGGCTAAAACCAAGTAGGCGTTATCTCAAATAGTGCCCGTAGGAAATGAAACAGGCATTTGAAATGGCGCCTACTTGTTTTAGTAAAAAAATAAAGAAGAAGAAGAAATTATACAGGCAACATTCGAAGTGTCATCGGTATACTTTTTGACAGTGTGACGCTGAGCTGGCCAAAAGTGTCATAATTTTGTAATTAGTTTGAAAAGTCGGCTATTTCTGTAATAAGTTTGCACAAGTGGGCCAAATCAAAAAAATTCCTTTATATTTTTAACAACGATCCAAATATGTATTCTTAGCCAATGAAAATGAATGTAGACATACAATATGGTAACCCTGGTAAATTATTGACCCACACAATCATGCATGACATACATTATGAGCTAAGTTCGGTGATTTGATAACTACACATAACAACTCAATAAAACAAAAATAAGCAACCTGTCAATGACTAAATAATAAATTAATTATGATGTATAACTCCAAACACTAATGAAAGAAATCAGAATTTGATAACATCAACAGAACTATTGTTGTTTAGATACATAATAAAAACATAAAAGTAGCCATTCAATCTTTACAAAAGTGATTGTGTCTTTCTTTATGCAAATTAACAACCGGAAGCATCATAACTAGTAACATTTGATCAAATACTTCGTCTGTAAAAGATTTTAAATTACCTTTTATAAAAGTACAAGTTGTGTTTCAATTGCAGTTAATGATATTTCCACTCTGTAATTTGATACCCTATCTAAATCGTGTCGTCCACCCCCACATGTTATATAATTAATTTTCAGTTATTTGTACACTTATGTACTGCTATTTTTCTTTGTATAATATTTATATTTTCGGGATTTATGCTTGCCTTCCTAATATTTATCATGTTAGGTGAAATCTCTTTATAGCTTTTTACATGTAAATTAAACCTTTAAAATCCACAATAATAAAAGAGTAATTCTACGCACAGCCGCGTGCTCCAACAGTCACCATAACTTTGCTTTAGTTGGATATAAATTTAGTGGGGTCCACCTTAATATTATTAAAATAAAATAAAGCCAAAAATGAACCAATCACATGTGTGACTGTACCAGTCGTGGGATTGACTTTAGAATTCTCCATAATAAAATTGCATTCAAATTCACCGCAACAAAAATATTTAGTAACCTAGATCTTAAGTTCAAATTCAAAATCTTCAAAACGACAATTCAATTTGTTTGTACTGTTGAATTGCAAGGTTCACTGAAATAAACAAAATGCAGAATTGATAACATTCCTAACATTTGGTTTGTTTAGATTATAGGATTAGGGAAAAAGAGCCTAAGACGTAGCGTTTGGTCTTTGATCAATGTTACTATCAGCACCATTATTACTATTTGTACTGTTATCATCATTTTTATCTTTTATTATGGGTATTTTATTTATTATTATTATTATTATTATTATTATTTACATACATACACATGTATTCCTATCTTTATTTTACTTGGTTACTATTATTATTAATTTACCTATTTGACTTAATTTTATTATTGCTATTGTTATTGTTATAACCTTTTAATTACTTTTGTCATTTAGTTTCGGGTTCCATCTCTATCCGATCCCAACTTGTTTGGGAATAATGGCTCTGTTGTTGTTGTATATAATTTAGATACATGAAATATAACATTTTATAAATATAATCCAAGTTATTTGAGCAAAAACATACAAATTTAAACTCAATATGCACACGGGTCTCTAGTGATGCAATAAATTGAAGCAGTGATATATAAGCTGCATCGTGAATTTGCAAGTACAATAGAAGTAATGAAAATTGCACAGAATACACTACCATGAACTTTTTCTTGTTTATAACGTTTCTAGTCATTTAATATGCTATTTTAATCCGGTAATGATAGTTGTTGCAAAAATAAATAAATTTAGAAGTTTCAAGTAGTTTGCATTGTAAAAGCGCAATGTACAATGGAACTACTAGATAAAACAAAAAAAATTCCACGTGTTGAAAATTTATGATATACATCATACATATATTATTTCTTTTAATAACGTCGAAGAAATTTTATTAACGAATATAAAACAATTCAATTTTTTAAGGATTGCATGACCGAGAGCATTTTAAAGAAGGGGTCTTTTTAACCGAGCCTCTTTACATATCCGAGTTGTTTTTTTCGTTCTAAAATACAGACTATGTAAAGTAACGGTCAATTATACAATTTCATAAGTTTGTATGGATAATGATATATTCGTAGCTATTTAGACATCAGTTGATGAACAAATTCGAAACTTAGCATTTGCGCATTGTACTTGTATATAATTATATAATTTTATAAATGAATAAAAAAGTTAATATTTTGGTGTTTCAGGCTGTTTACGAGCATCATCCTAGACCGAAACAGCTTATAGTTGAAAATGATCTCCCACAGAAGTTGCAGAATTTAATAGAGGAACGTAGAGATGGGCAGCGCTCTGGTGGTCAAGTCTTGGTGAAACAAATGGCAACTGCCTTGCTAAAAGCACTACATATAAATACAGTTTTGTAGATTCATGCAATATTCCTTCCATTGTATGTACATTTGTCTCATTAGTTTGTGTATATGCTTAATATCACTGGATGAATGCAACAATATTGTCATATTGGAGTGTAGGTGAGCAAACCACGTAGATATTGTATAATCAGCGCTGTTGTAACATTGTTATTTGAAAGTCACCAAAGTATCATATGTATTGTTGTAATGAATATTAGCAAAAAAGTTGAAAGATGAGAATAGCGTTTTGAACAACTCTTTATTTTCACTTTTTCTTGGATGGTTAATGAGAACCTGGCCAAATATATAAATGCATTGGTATTGCCAGATTTGATAACGGGTTCTGTTTACTTGCCTAAGAATGCTAAGCATATTGATGAAAATTATGCTTGTAAATTGGAAGTATGTTTCGGAAATTTGTGGGCGGTTCACGCTATGGTTAGGGACTTGGCTCCTAACCTTGTATAATATAGCTTGAGATTTTCATTTAATCATTCAAATATATTTGTTCCGTTTCATTTCCATTGCCATCAATTTTTGCTCCACAGCAATTTATCATGTTTTTTTTCTTTTTTTTTTTTTTTTTTTTTTGGGGATATAACTTTTCGAGGGCAAGACTTGGTATGTTTTCAAATGGTGGACAGTCTAGATCCAACAATTACTTTTGTACAATCTACCGACAACCAACGGAGATTATAGTCCTTTCCTAGTTGTTTCCTACCCATCAATAACACAAGCATAAGGCACGCTGAACCCTTCTTTTGCTATAACCCGTTTTACAGCGTAATGGTTTTAGAGTTGCAAATTCCAAAATCATACACAACCTCGTAGGTGTTCAATTCATACTATAAACCTCATGTCCACAAAAAATAAATCATTTTGAAACTTCCAACAAGTTCAAAACAAATCAATATTAACCGTTAAAACGTTTTTTTAACTGTTGATTTAAATCTTATTTTGAACATGTTATGATTACTGGAATCAAACAAATTTAATGAAAATGGTATCTTGAGCCATGAAAGGAAATGTATATGAATTTTCGTTCAATTCTAAATCGTGTAGCACGAAAATTGTTGGAGTGTAGCATAATCCTTCCATGTATATTTGTGTATACATGGATTGCTAACTCCACATTTATCACCTACTATCAAAGTGAGTTTATTGTCCGAAAGCATGGAGAGCACAACATTAAGCTTGTTGTCATTGTAGTCCTAAAATCTCTAGACTAACGCCGACTAGCTTTCAAATGCACAAGCACAGATCTTAATAAAAAGTATTAGCATAGAGTTATATAAACAAAGAATCAGAATTAACGCAGTACAATATCTTTTATAACCCAGTTGTCACATCGTATGGAAAAATAGTATTATATGTATATGTTTTTGAACTAGTTCATGATCGACATGAACATACGTCAAATTCATTGCACCTAAATGTACCCTAGATTTAAAGAGAAAGATATATAAACATATGTTTCTAAGTGAGATGAAAACCCAACAAAATATCAAGTGACGTATATTACCTCCCTCAGAACAAAACTTCCAAGATACGTGTTATAATTAGTTTTTGTACTATGAAAAATCAAGATATAAAAGATTGCACGGAGTATCAAAAATGTTGTTCTTGAAGTTCGGTTCAGCGTAACACTCAGTAACACTCAATAAATAACATTTGAACTAAATAATATTAATCTGGCAACTGACCCGACGCATCGACCCGAAGTCAACTCTAGCTCTTATAAATAGCCGGCCTAAAACTCATAAATAGCCAACCATTTTTACTCCATCGGCAACCATTTGCGCTCATGGTTCAACCATTTTATGTATTTCTTCAAGCACATGTAAACGAAGAGTAATTGTAGTCAGCGAAAAAAATAAGAAGAATCAGATGTAGGTTTCAGTAACAACTAAAACACAATAAAAATCCATAATTTTCAGTACTTTATTTCCTATATTACTAACAAAACATGGACATGAACATCGCTTTAATCACGTCAATAAAAGTAAATATACTAAATAAAATTTACATTTTTGACCGACGCTTCGTTATTTGAAATCCTCGTATGTACATGAATTTTGGGAGGGCTTTTCTTTAATGCAACAAAATGGTATTTTCACTGAGAAGAATCAAATCCAATCTATTGGTTCTAAATGCTTTTAGAAAACAAAAACCCGTTTTAATTTAATCAGGGTAAGTTTTGGTGAACAAAAATCCCGATCCCTAATACGTTAAAACAATAGGATTTAGACTCAGTACCATCTGCCTTCCCTCCAAGTTGCTACTCAATGCATGAAGAAAGGGATCAAAGTCCTTTATACTATGATGACAGAAGTTATAGAGATAACCACAAGACATCTAGAGATAGACACAAAGAGTACTCTTCAGACTCAAATTAACAATGGAGAGACCCATTGAGCTGATACATCTTGAATACATGAACTATGGCTATCATATGGTTATCATATGGCTATCATCTACTCAAATACAGCATCCATATGTATCCCAATCACACACCTATGGCTATCATATGCTGAAAATGTTTGGTTTTTCTAATTGAAATCGTAGCACATTGGTTCAGGTAACTACCCCTATATCCATTGAATCATGGAAAACGAGTTTAAAAAGCGGTTGAAAACATATAAGAAGAAATCCAAAGATATTATGGGAATAATTTCAAGAAAAGAGGCAAAGTATCTCTAAAAGAACACACCGTACGATTCAATGCCGTAACTATAGATGTACGACCAAACCCCCAAATGGTCCACACGGCCATAGTTGCTGGAATTGACAAAAACAACTAACTATCAAAGGATTTAATCTTGAATAAAACCAAAAACCTATGAAAGTATTGTTAACTTACTGTAATGTTTGTTCGTTTGGAAGAGGAACGAGCCAAACAGTTCTTCCTAAAAACCAAATAATAGTAAGCCAAAGATGCGTGATATGAAAGGGATACACAAAGTTGATGAATACATAAATAGTATTAAGCACCCACGAAATTAGAATGTTCCTCATCCACCACAATTTATCGCATTTACTACTTTTACCGACATAGTTAAGAATATTTATTAGCAACTCAAGACATGATTCCATACCAAAAGCACATTATAGACATAATACTGAAGAGGATGAGAGATCGACCAAATACCACGCTTTCCATAAGAATTCTAGGAAACATCAACGAGCGCCATCAATTTAAAGATGCTATAAAGGAGATGATATGGCAACACAAATTACAATTGTATGCTTGTTAATGAGCTCTATAAATAGACCATCGCCACAACGGCAACCTCAAACAACCATAGGAACTTCAACTAACAAGCCTCCTCCAATTTCAGAATTTCCTTGAAGCAGCTACAGACTGCGTGTGCAATGCCTTGGGATTTTTAACAATGAATTAAATAGGGTATTTTGGTTAATTATATCAATAAGGGAAAAATTATCACTTTACAATCGTTGGAATTCGATGATGAAAGTTGCGCTATTGCATAGAGTATGGTTTTATGATTAATTTTGACTACGAACTCATTGAATTAGAGACAATACGGAGGAGATACAAGGGTACGGTTTTAGGTTTGATTGGGCTAAGGGGCTTGGCTCGATATTTGAAGTTTGGCATTTCCCTCCACTATAAATGAACCAAGAACTAATGTACGTCCTTTTAAATTCCATTTTCTTCTTCCCGTCCATCTTCTTTCCCTCTTCCTCTTCAAAACTTCTAAAATTCGTATATCCCAAATTAATCAACAAAAAATTGACGAATTTGACATCGAAACGAAGGGCACGAGGAGTACTACAAATTGATACTAGTTTAAGGCAAATTACCGAGATTCATGACCACTAAGTCGTAGGACAGTGGATGCAAACTAGAGGCAACAATCAACATATTGTGAGTAAAACTTGTTTAATTCATTGTATAATGTAAGTATATTTGATATAATGATGATTAGTCGCCAACCCTACCTTAAAATGATATAATCGATCGTTTATATAAAAATTACGTTCTTGTAAACAAAATTCAATATTAATTGATATAATCCATTATAAAAGATTATAATACAATATGTAAATGATGTATAATCCTTAGCGTCAAATAAATGAACAAAAACAAAGAGTTATTATTTCAGAAATCAACCAAAAATAACAAACTAGTGGAATACACAGCGCTTGGCTTAAGGTGTAACCGGTCGATCGGTTGTACCCAAACATTCGACTGCTTGTACCTGCTAGAGATCATATTGAACTTGGACCCAGTAAGGGAATATATCAGAAAGGAGCAGATGTTAAGATGTGTTTTTCTCAACTTCCCTAGACTAGTTTTAATATGTTCAACCCATGTGACTATGAGGAGACAAAGCAAGCTTAGGCTCTTAGGCGATGAGGTTTGATGATCAAAATGTGATATGTATCGTAAATACATTGCATAGAGCAGGTCTAGGTAGCGTCTAGTTGATTGTATACGATCTTGTAGTGCGTAGGGTGGGTCTAGAAAGTATTGAGTTAGTTGCAAAATGATAGCAATAAGGAGGGCCTAAGGACGTGTTTGCATACATACATACTTACATACATATAAAATAACGTTGGCTGTAAAGCGATCCTGTAGCACATAGTGCAGGTCCAAGACGAGTTTACATTATGTGCTAGACTAGATAGTCAGTTGTAACATGATCCTATAGGGCGTAAGATAGGTCTAGGTAGTGTTACATATGTGTTAGCCACTGATTATATTATACCTGTATTTTATAGTATACATGAATATGTTTAACTCGCTCAGACTTATGTCCGACCCTCTTATTTTTCCTCTATATCTATATTGTTAAACCGATGGAGCATGGAGACATAGAGTACAGCGTGATAAAAATCCATTTATGTAAATACTATATATATATTGTAAATATATCATATGATTTGTAAATTATGGTGTGACTGACATTGTATAAACTTGTGAAATGATGCAAAACATTAGCGACGTGTTTGAATATATGACTATTTTATGATAGTAAAGATTGTCCATTTCGCTGTGAGTTCAAAAAATATGGTTAGAAATATTATTTTGTTTCTTATTGTCATCTCTTAATGATTTATCATTATTGGCTTTTGTTATTTGAACGTCTATTCGGGCGTTAAATCAAAAGGTCGAAAATGACGGGTTGTTATATTTGATATTAGAACAAAATTCATCCTAATTTAAGGACTAGTATGTATTAAGAAAGTGTATTTGTATTTTTATAAATGTATATATACACATTATACAAGTCGAGTACATATGTATACATCATTTATCATTCTAGTTGTATTAACTATCTATTGGGGAGTTGCTAATAACCCATCATAGATATCCAAAAACGGGTAACTTGACAAAAACCGAAACAAAGACCAACGCTGGTAGGGTTGAACCCAGAACTGAAAACGGCACTAGAGTCGGTACTATGAATATTTTGGGTGAGAACATTCCCATTTTGTTATATCAATATATCCAAGTGGAAGGTCAGACTAGTGTCAATCCCGTAGAATCTAAATCTATTGCATGAGAAGTGGCTCCTTTCTAATTACCAATCGCTATAGATTTCCTAAATCTATGTAAGATCTTCTCCACTTTGAGTGGTAAGCTCTATGTTAGAACTAAACCTTATGTGAAGATGCAAGCATGGCTAAGCGAATGTGAGACAATGTTTAGTCAGTTGGCTCAGAATATTGCAAGAAGGCATTGCTTCTTGTAATCTATAGGGAGAAGAAGCACATTGATGAAAGATAGTTACTACGGGTACTATTGAGTAGGATATCACCTATAAAGATTTTAAAGAAGTTTCAAGGCTACGTATTTCATAGGGGTTGAAAAAGGATTGTTGTTAGAGAAGTTTATCCATTTAAAGAAGAGGAAGTTGTCGATTGGGGAATACAGAAATCAACTTAATGGACTTGTGAAGTTTGAATTTAATTAATAGATACACCAGATAAGAAGTGATTAGGTTTGCAAAAGAATTTGGTTTCCCATCTAAGAAATTGACATTAAATCATGTTCCCTATAATAAAGTAAAGGTCAGTCGGGAGAAGAAGTGAATTAACTAGGGAAATGCAAAAATGAGGAACCTCGAGGAAAACAACAAAGAAGAAGGTGTAATGGATTTGTGAAGTTTGTATTTGATTGATAGATACACCAGACAAGAAAGTGATTAGGTTTGCAAAATAATTTGGTTTCCTATCTAAGGAACTAACATTAAATCAAGTTCCTATAATATAGCAAAGGTAAGTTAGGAGAGGAAGCGAATCAACTAGGGAAATGCAAAAATGGGAAACCTCAAGGAAGCCAACAAAGAAGAACACTATCCTTCTCTATTCTCTTTTGGTGAAACCCAAAGGCAAGGTCCAACAGAGAAAACACCAAAGCATTATGGAGTCGATTGAACAAGTCATCAATTCATAGGAGTGGATACTTATTCTCGTTCATCACCTCATTGGGTCATGATAATCAACATATGATCTCAAAGAGCCATACGCATTCGTCACAAATGTTATAAGTGCACCCATCTCATAAATAGCCCTACAAATGAACCCTCATCATAATAGATCATTCATTTGCACCTTTAGTTCCTTCTTCTCTTTAGGCGCTATAAGTCATAAAGGCATCACAACTGGTCTGGCATCCTTCACCAAACCAATACAGAATTTAATATCTCTATGTGGAGGTAATCCAATCACCTCCTCAGATATGTATACTTCTTTACTATTGGTACGATGACAACTTGTCGTGCAGGATCTCGAGAAAATACATAAAGTGTAACAACCCTGTATTTTCTGATTATTGTAATTGTATATTTTAATTATTTTAATTTAAATTACTAATTTAAAAAACTTTATTTTATTTATTAAAATTAATATATTTTGTTAATTGAAATATAAATGTTGATTTTGATGTGGATTAGAATTTCAAACATGCATAAATTGAATATTTCCAGAAAATGTTGATTTTGGTCAAAATAGTCAAACTTTGACTTTTAACTTAAAAATTTAAAAGTTTGAAATTTTAAATTTTATCTTTTATTATGAAAATAGATTTAATAACTTTACATTGCTTTTTGTTTCGTGGAAAACGGAGTTAAACTGCAAAAGATATGTACATTTCAATTTTGAGTATAAATTGTGTATTTTGCAATTTTGTTATTTTAAATTGTATAAATTTTATTTTTCTTTGTCATATTTTATTTTAATATGTTTTAATATGTTATACTATGTATATTTTGACTTTTAAATATTTTTGAAATGATAATAGAATTTTTCTAAAATTTACTATGATGATTTTCTATTTTTAAAAGGCTGTTTTCCTTTTTCTGCTATTTTCTTCATCTAAACTATATTTAAATTAAAATTTATTTATTTATTTTTGTGATTTCCTTTTTATTTTGTGTTCTTATCTTTATTTATAAATATTTTTAAGTACATAAAAATTTTCCCAAGTTCATTGTACTTATTTTTCATATTTTCAAGACTAGTTGCAAATTTTGCTGTTTTATTTAATTAAACTATATATAATTAATAATTAATAATTTTTTTTACTAAATTTTCGTATTTTATCTGAATTTATATATATTTTAAAGTTATATAAAATTTAAAAAGAAATATTGGAAATTTGAAGAGTTTAGTGACCTTTTATTTGCTTAAGCCTTTTTGCATTCTGTCTTTTCGTTTTCTTGCCTTTTCACTTCATTGCTTTAACCGTTCACATCTCTTGCTTTAGCAGTGAATTTCTTTCATCATTCACGTGAAATATTCTCCTCTTCCTCAAACAAAACTCACGGCATGAGAAGAAACAAATAAAATTGCAAATGGCTTCCTTTATCTCTTCTCTTCTTCACAATTTCAATGATTTTGCTTCCTCCTTTGCAAAACTTTGCTTGGCCCAACTCTCCACCATCATCACCGACCATCACCTCCTCCATCTCCAGCTGCAACATCAGCCTCTCCTCTGTCCATGTCAGGTCGTGATCATTAGATGATGCAAGCACCTTAAATTTGCACAAAAACTCCTTGAAACTATGCTAGCCTAGCCATAAAACATCACCTACCTCTTCTTATACACTTTGGCCACCCCTAGAACCACCACCACCATCAACTACATGACTTTTTGGTGCTGCTATACCATCACTCCCCACTGTCCAGACCTGTACTTTCCTTTGGCCGAGCCTCACTTGCTTTTGGTCGAGCCAAAAATGCACCAAAACCCTACCTATTGTTGCCTTGACCCTTAGTATGCTTCATGTTGTAACTCCTCCATCTTCATCCACTTGTTGCTATGTGTTTTGATGCTAAACCCAAGTCATGTTGACACCTATGCCGAGCCTAGCGTCATGAGAACAAGCCCATTTGATCATGTGACAAGCCATGTTGTCGTGGTCAGGCACTTTCGTGTTAAAGCTGGGTAATGTTCTTTGTTGATTTAAAATTTCCATTTCGTTTAAATTCATATTTGTATTGTATGCATATGTTTATATGGTCTTGTTTATTTGTTGTATACAAGATCATTATCAAGGCTTTCCATTCATTCAATTCAAATCGTGTTTATCGTGCTTTTGGAATCGCTCTTGTGTTTGTTGTTTTGGTCTCTAGCTTCGAAAAGGTGAGTCTTTCACACTCTGACATTTATACTTATGAAATAGTGAATTGATGACAAGTGTTTAGTAATATAAAATGTTTATGCAAGTTAATTATGATTATATGATATGCTATGCCATGTTGTTACCATGTTAAAACTGTTAATTATAACCTGACATCTGATATATGACATTATATTGTGACATTGACATTGTTTATATTGTTTATGCATATATTCACACTGTAAGTTCCCTATTAGAATAGAATCACTATGGGTTGAAATGATACATACCCGAACGGACTTTAGAATAGGGAAAAATCATTATGGGCTGAAATGATAGGCCTGAGCGATTTTTATTGTATTTTATTTGGCTTGGGATTGCGGGTTTGAAATGATAAAACCCGGTTTTCTTTGTAAATTACGGATTGAAATGATATATATCCGTATCACTTGACCTAGGTTAGAAAATTATATACAGACCATGTGGTATATTTTTAAATGATTTTTTTAAATATGTATTTTCAAAAGTATGAAATTTTGATTTAAAATGTATATATTATGGTTTTAAGAAAGTTAAATATTAAATCTTGAAATTGTGAATTTAAGTGAATTCAAGTATGTAAATTTGGAGTAAATGTGACGTTTGACTTTAAATTTTATTTTAAGATGTAAATAAATAATGGAAATTAAACTTAAAGTTTTGAAATGATATTTGAAGTAAAATTTTAAGTTTATTAAATTTATAAATTAATAAACAGTGAATTTTGACTTAATAAATGAATGGAGTTTGCAAAATTGAATATTTGATCTTAAAATTTTATTGTGTTAAATCATATGTTAAAATGATTTTAAATGTGAAATTTTGAAGTCTAGAAATATGATTTTTAAGTTATAATAATAAAAATTTGGAGTTTTATTATTATTTTTGAAAAGTTAAAACAAAATCTGGAATTTTATAGCATTTCCAAAATGTTGTAGTCTTTTGACAGCAATTTTAAATGCTGTTGTTTTTTGAATTTAACTATGATTGAAATAACTAAATATCTATTACGGCGTTTTATAAATGCCGTTATTCTTGAACTAAACCATTTTTGAAACTATAAGCTACGATAGCACTTTATAAATGCCGTCGTTGCTATAATTTGACAATGTTATGGAATGTTATAGATTTTAACACTGTTTGGGCTATATTTTAAAGTGTTAAATAATTTAACTTTTGAAATGGATTGTCTGTGAAATTTTAGAAGTTTTGAATATTTAAATTTGAATTTTAAGGAATTTAAATTGAATTTGAAATTAAATAAAGTTTACTTGGTTATGTGTTAAACGGAATGAAATGTAATATAATAAATGAATTTTTGAATGGAATTTTGGAATGTATTTTTGGTAATGATGTTTGAAATAATAAATGAATGACATATTTGATTTTTAAATGATATTTAACTTTGAATATTTGGATTTGAATTCAAATAATGATTTGATTATGAGTTTTGAAAGGATGTAATATTTTAATGATTTTGAAATGGTTTGGAAATGATTTGATCTTTATTTTAATAAAGAATGTGAATGTTGAATGATATTTGATTTTTCTTTATTTGATAAAGGAATATTTGAAGTTTATAGTCGCATAAAAAGATATTTGTTTTAATTGTAATTTAAGTTTATTTTAATAATATTGGATTTATGAAATGAATATTTCAAAACTACATAATAATGAAATTAGATTTGAGATATGAATATATGGAATTATAAAGTTTAGTTTTGAAATGTGGGATATTAAAGTTTGGAAACATATTAAAATTGGATAGCTTATTTTGTAGATCAAATCTATATTTGAAATTTATAAGATTTGAAATGTTTTGTTAGAAAACTGAATTGAATTGAAATTGATGGTTTGATTTGAATTAAATTGGAAATTTGAAATTTTGAATTAATTGGAAATAAATTTGTAAAATGTAAAGAATTAAATGAATGTTTCATGATTTCAAATGTATGATTTCAGAATGTTATGATTTTCAAAGTGTAATGATTTTAAGTATTTTGGTTTCGAAAGAGTTATAACTTTGAAAGTATTATGATTTTTAGAAGTGAATATAGGTTTGAGATGGAAATGATAAAGTATAAACTATCTTGATTTGAATATAGTTTTGAAATAAAAATGATTTTGGTTTCGAAGTATAAACTATTTTGATCGAATAAATAGTTTTGAAATAAAAATGGTTTTGGTTTCGAGGCGTAAACTATTTTGAAAGGAATATAGTTTTGAAATGAAATGATTTGATCCTTTTGAAATATAAACTATTTTGAAATGACCACGGCGTTATAATAACGTTTGGTTGTTAAAGAGACCGGGATCAGAAGTTGTCATACTCTCTGCCAACTCCGAAAACCACTTTAACAACCGTGTACGCGGTGGAGATTCCAGAATGAAGTAGGATGGTGGCGACGTTCTTGAGGTATATTACGTGGACCTAACTCCCGTGAGTTGGCATAAGGTGGCTAAAACAGGAGCGATCTCGGGCCAAAGGAGGTAGCACCTCTGGTCGGACACATTCCTTCGATACTATACTCTTACTGGTGATTGATTAGATGGCCATCCTCCGATTTTGATTGGGAGTGTGTTCCGAGGTGGACGTATGTGGCTGCTGCGTTACCACCAGCCCGTGTGCGTAATTGGTATATCTACCCTGGCATTGCCTTGTGTGCCGTGTCACCTACCATACCGAGCCTTTACTACGAGTTTGTTTTTCTCCCATAGCCCGTGTGGTATCCTCTGACAGTCACCCGGAGTGGAGATGGCATGATATTGGATGGACTACTGGGACTATTATGTGTGAAGGGTGATATGGGTAGCCCGGAACGCTATTTAAAAGTATGTTTATTTTACCGTAGACATTATTATAGTAGCGCAATATTAGTACATAGTAAATAGTTTAACGGATCCTTAAAGGATGGGCGATCCCAAGCATCCTTTAAGTTACTGATGCATTTTTGTTACTGTTCACTTGAGTTTATTTACAGTTCATAAGTATTTATGTCCTGACTCGAGTGTTTTGTATTTTGCTTTACGCTCGAGTCAGATTGAGTGAGTTAGCATTCAAGATTCACCTTCGGAGTTGGTGCTTTCCTTGAAGATCCAGCCATCTATTTTGCTTTCTGTATCAAGTGATTTCAGTGATGTATTCTGATTTGTACCTGATGTATCTTGTTCCTTTTTGTTGTATCATGTTTAACTCTGATGTATCTTATTTTTATATAGTAGCTTCATGAACTACTATTTCTTTTAAATTCCGCTGCATTATTAAATACTCTGTGTCTGTGATATGTGATTATGTATTTACTGTATATTCTGAGATTTGCCAAATTTTATTTACAACGCGGTATTTTGAGCAATTCAAGTCCGACATGTGCGGATGCGAATGGTTGAAAATATCGGGTTGTTACATAAAGCTAACCATCACTTTGTCGTCCAATAGGCAGCCCAACTCTACCTTCCACTCTCCATCCATCCAATAGTCACCGACAACCTCTCACAATCCACTACGACTCTATATCTCTGAAGCCAGTCCATCCCCAGAATAATATCGAAACCTACAAAACCCAAAACAAAGAAATCACAAACAAACATGCATGAATGGCTCAATAAGGCCAAACCATGACAAATTATACACAGACTGGTCGAGCCACCAATATGGTTCGTCATTATGAAAGGTTGGTCAACTATCTCATGCTTTAATCTTAATCTATCTATAAATCGCTACATATAAAGAAATGTGAAGCCTCGGGATCAAACAAAAATCGAAAAGGAACATCGTAAATAGAAAACATACCTTGAATCACAACGTCCTTCCCCTTCTCTTTTGTCGATGAGCACTCAACGAAGTAGGAATAGCATTCAAAGCATACGCTTTCACAATATGCTTCTCCTTTGCTGTTTCCAGACAATCCTTCTTAATATGCCCATATTTATTGCACTTGAAACACTTCTTTCCATCAAATTTGTAATTCTTACTCAAATGGCCTTTCTCACCACAGTTATAGCAAGTGGGCACTCATTTGCCCCTTTTGGCCATCCTTTCTTTGAGGCTTCTTCTTGTTCTTATTGTTATTCCACTTGCACTTCCTACAGCCGCCTTCCTGGTTAGCTTCCCCTTAGGAGCAGCAACATCATCCATCGACTTAGGTAGAGGCTTTCATGCCTTAAATCCCTCCCCACAATCTTCTCGAAGGTCTCATCAATGTGGCCAGTCATCTACTCACCAAAAGAGTCATTCAATCTAGTAATAACATCTCATTCTTCTTTAATGGATTGTTAATAAAATACATCATATACTTTGAAAGCATATCAAACTCAGCCACTTACTCTGATTTTGATGTCTCCTTGCTTCAAATCATCAAAACTTCTGAAAAGAACGAACTTGTGAGCCGTCGATATAAACTTTTCTTAAAATCAAGCTTTGAATTGGCCCTAAATAAAATAATCCTCGAGAGTAGCCACTTTTATTGCATTCCGCTGATTCATTGCCCTCCATTGGAGTTATTGAGAAGCCAACTTCCTTTTCATACTATCCTCCAACTCCATATCCTCAAAGATCCTCTCACAAGTATCAATCCAATCTTGCACTTCAGCAGCCGAGTCTGTTCCAAGAAATGATTTGCCCACTAAACTCACATAGTCTTTATTCAGCTTGGAAAAATCGACTTTTGTCACTGCATTTGAGCACCACCACCCACATAAGCTAGAGCAACTCCTTGGGCGTTATGAAGCATGTCCCTCATCAATTCATTGAGCATAGCCTGTAGTTCACGGTTAGCGATTGCCGCATTGCCTTCCTTATCTTGTTGTACCTCTTGTATGTTGACTTATTATTTCAATATGTAATAAGAATAATCAATCTTCTATAACAAGGATAAAGTGGTACCTAAGTATGCAATGCGACTTTACTCTACACACACATGCACGCACACAAATACATGTGAGTGTAGTTTTGAAAACCAAAATATATAACAAGTTCGCTTTCACATATATTTCTCAATCCATTCTAGAGTGATAACTCATACTCTAGCTCTAATGGATCTAGGTATCAACTTAGGACATTCGTCAGCCTTCTGCTCTGATACCAATGTGACGACCACCCTACACCTTCGGTACCCAATATACTTGAATAATGTGCTGCCTCGATACCTTATTGATGTAGAGTGGTAGATAAGGGTAGAGTAACCAACATAAATCAAAACCTATCGTATATTTCACAACGGGGAAGGTAAAATATAGTAGCAACATAGATATAAAACAGACGAGACAGATAAGCATAACCAAAATGAATCAAAAAAGAATACCATAGTACATCAAGTTCGCAACAGTTACAAAAAATTGGAATAGAGTTTACACATCATCAAAATAAACTCAAAGGAAATCTATCTCTAATAATAATAGTCATAAGCATTGATAAAAGTTCATTGCTACAAATACACATCGAAATAACAGTAAAACTCAAATATAGATAAGCGTCAGCCTCCTACTCATCCCTTGAACATGCAGACCTGATATTTAGTCTACTCGTTTAAAAATACCTAAGATAATAAGAAGCAAAATATAAAACCTCGAGTCAAACATCACTCTGGTGTGAGCGACTCGATGTACTATAAAAGTTGATATTGCAAAAGGAATAACTAAGTATAAGGAATCATACCTGCCATGTCACTGCATTTAACAAGTTGTACATAACACGGATATATGTTACACTGTCATCATGGGTATATTGCAAGTCAAAGTACAATGTGTAGTGTCTAGGTCACTAACATCGATGGCACCTACATCATATGACATCCATAGAAAATATAGCAACCATAGCAAACATCAAGCCATTTCACATCACTCGTTGTGCCTTGAAAATATGTTAACTCGTATGACCATGTAGTATGGTCAAAGACTACTTAACATCCTGATTTTCCTTGTGCTTGAATCCACGCCACTTCCTAAGGCCAGGATATTAGACTCAT
Source organism: Allium cepa (assembly GCA_030765085.1). Classification (NCBI taxonomy): domain Eukaryota; kingdom Viridiplantae; phylum Streptophyta; class Magnoliopsida; order Asparagales; family Amaryllidaceae; genus Allium; species Allium cepa. The sequence continues at coordinate 570,876,019 of CM060932.1, read as the reverse complement.
GTCGTTTGAGTCCAGAGCAAATCACCGTCATAAGATCTAGAGTCACGTCGTATGACTTAAGTGAGCGTCCTCACAAACCCCTTCTTTACGAGCACACATCGAGATCCCCGGGTTGTCAATGATCCCATAGCATACATCCAGTATGCCACTTCATACATCCTACTCCACAAGCGCACATCGTCGAATTTGGACAACATCACAACTCTCACATTGAGTTGTCATCCCTCGAAACGTCTCATAGCCACCATCGAAAGTTAAAGAATTCCATCATGTATGTCCCAAAGTAATCTCTCTACCTCACCGCATTGTTCCTGGAGTAGATCTAGAGTTTCTCCATCTGAAACTCACCTTACTTTCTTTATCCATAAATCGATGTCGTCGATCGTATGCATCGAAACAGGCATCCAAATCACTAGTCAGTCGATCACCGCATATCCCATGAGAAATGTGCCCAAATACCCTTCATCAATCATGGTCGATATCAACCACACAATAATAGTTGTTACCTAAACTTTGTCTAAGTACTTAGCCAAATGTAGCTAAGTGCTAAAATAACTAAAACTGGTCTTTATAGTTTGAACCCGAAGTCTTAACCACTCAATCTTGAAGTACCAGCCTCCACACCCAAAAGTACTCAACTGTGCGCCTCAAAACCAGTTGTCTCCCAAAATAGTTCTCCAAAATTGGCCAAGTTTTCTCCAACACCTTTTTGCACTCCATGTCCATCTTCCCTTAGCTTCGTTTTGCATGCAAACATCCACAATTGAAACATTTGTCGGTTTTCAATCTTTGGCATTTCATCCTTCATAGTTTCTAAATATAGTCGTTTCTACTTTTCACATCATCATTCATGGTTGCGCCGTCCACGTGGGTTGCCCTAAATGGTTAACTAGTTGGCCTAGCCTGAAAATCGGACCTTCTTGGACCATAGATTATCCTTACTACGAAATTCCACATCAATTTGATAGTTGCAACCTTTCTAAGGTCATGTAAATCTTCAAGTAACACCATCTCCCAATTTTAGTCTACACAAAGTAGACCGAGCTACCTTTTTCCAACCTAGAAAACAAAAATCAAACATAATTTATTTATTTTATCAACTATTTGTTCTGGTAGCTATCAAACTTTTTCTACGTCTTTTCTAACAATTAGTCACCCTAAGAATAATGAAGAGGAGACAAAAATTCCTAGGTAGGTAACAGGTTCTTCTATTGTAGCAAGTCTTTGACATTTTGTCTATACAAAGCATTAGCGTACAGTGTAGACTTCGTAGTATTAATACTCTAACCAATATAAACACTTAAGAGTAGATAATTTAATAGTTGCTGCATTCTAAATTGTGGCTTTTCCAAAAATTATCCAGTCATTAGCATCTAGTAAGTGTTACAATAGGCTATATACCTGATGAAGGAAGGAATCATGCGTGTGTATGAACTAGGATCAGCAGTCGCCTTATTCAAATGAGCATTTTATTTAAATATAAATGTGATTAAAATCAGAAGGCTAGATAATGAGGGCTTTATATATGTATGCGTATACATATATATACATAGATACATACATATGTATATCCACCTCTATTTAACAACCCCCTCGCGATATCAGTATAAGCTTTTATTTAAAAATTTATTCTTTATCTCCTCTCACGTGAATCAAATATTTAAACATAAACCTGCTGTTGATATCAAAAGGCTACAAATGGTGCTAAATAAAGAGAACTATTGATCATAATTCACATATCTATATATGTGTGTGTATCTATGTATGTAATTCACATATCTATGTATGTGAATCAAATACATACATAATTCACATATCACTGGTAGAGTCGGTTAGCTAGCCCTTTTAAAAGCATCAACATCACATCAAGAGTTAAAAGTAAAATCTAAAAACTGCACATAACAGATAAACACCTGGACATATTCAATTACAACAGTTACATGTACAACAACAAACTATGCATTAGATATATGATTAGACACACCAGTGATCTCCAAGAAAGTCCGATTCATCAGAAACCCTAATGAGAATATGAAGTGGAATAGCACTCTCAACAATCTTCATGGTAGAGGTGTAAGCCAAGGCCGAACCTAGCACATGCTTTGCAAAACGATATTTCTTCTGCTTTTGCAATTGGGTCTTCATATTTGCCATCCTTTAAATTTACTGTACCTGTAGCTTCCCGATGCACCTGGTATTCATGTTCTTACAGCATTAATTATAGTGAAACAAGTTTCATAAAAAATTAGTGGCCTTACTAACATGTGTCATGATTTGGAACATATTCCTTAAAGCTACTGAATTACACCACCGAAACCCGTAGGAAAAGATCTTGAAACAAACATTATATTTTGTCTAATAACACAAGTTCAGTAGTAATTTAGCTTGTCCAACAAGCATGGACTTTTCTGTATTTGCATGATTGCCTGTGATAATCCATTTACAGTAACTGATACAATGAGGATGTTACTAAATGAATAATCAAGGCTGACAGTGGATCACCTAGAAGCCTGTAATATTGGCATGAAGACGCTATGTAACGCTTTGAGAGAAACATATTACATAAACAAGTGTCACTAGACGCGGATCAAACTAATACGAGAAACCAATTAGCCTGAAACTGACAACAAATTTTGTCAGGCACATCAGATCATACCGCTTGAAAATTGTTTTCAGCAGCTAAAAAATTCTTTACTAAATAATATACTCGGATTGTTTATAATTGACCGTGGTAATTTTTTTTATAGTAAAAGCAATACTTTATTCAAGCAAAGAATTCATTTTGATGTCTCGAAGATTCTAACTCATGACCTCTAGAAGCTAGGTCTAAAGCATCATATGACTAAACAGTTAAGCTAGTGGCCCTTCGAATGATTGACCGTGGTTATTATATACTCAGTATCCAAAATAATAGGAACGTGTAATTACTAACAAGCTCTTTGACCCAAAAAAGTAATGGTTAATTAAATTGCCATACATAGTTTTTTGACTTTTCACTATACTTCCATTTCCCATTCATCCGCTTGTGATTTGTAATTCGTGCTCCCTTAACCCAAATGAAACTTGTACCGAACAGAAAATAAATAAAATGGTGCTTACCACATCAACATTATTTGATCCAAGTGATCAATTTCTCATGCTCAAGCTTTTGAATATATGCATATATAAAAAATTACAGCAATCCAGGCAGTATAATAAATTACAAAAAATATATAAACACAGTATCATAGTTGAGATTTCAGAGAAAACAAATGAGGCTTATGTCTACATGACCGATGAATTTGGTAGGTGTTGTTAGTTGTTACTTACCATTGTGATAAGTGAAGGGAAGTTCTGATAATACGCAAAATTGTGTGTTTTTTTATGGTTGTGGTATATATTGAACAATTTGCTCATTCAAATGGTATTAGGTGTTTCACCTTTGTTAACCTTAAAAGGTTATTATTAAAATGAGTTTAGAATCAATTTTTTAGAACCATGTTGAATGGTTCTTTATTAAAATGCACCCATAGTGCAATATATGCAGTATAGGCAAATTAACACCACCTAAATTTCACTTCACTCCAGAAACAAAATATATTTTTTCTATGGACAAGTGTATCTACTTTACTATTATATGAAAAAAAATAAAAAAAATGATGCTAAAAGTGTGTACGAGATTAGGTCAGCACGGAGGTGTAAGAACGACGTGTTTGAGTGGGAGGATTTATGCCTCTAGGCAGATGGATTCGTTCTCTCAAGGGGGTTTGACTGAAAAAGATGATCGAAGGTCAGGAGGAGTTAAAAAAATAGTAAACAAACATATGAATAAGAAGAAAAAAAGGGAAAATACTTGAAAAAGGTAGAAAAAAATATAATGTAAATTATGCAACTAATACTTTTTACTTGTAGTTCTCAAGGCACATTAGTTGCCATTACAACGACTATTATCAAAATTCTTTGGCCTCTCAATGCCCTACCTAACTGAAAAAAAAAAATACGGCGGTATTTGTAGGTTCTTTGACCAGCTGCAATGGAGTATTGGAGGCATAAATTCCATGGTTTCAAATTTCATCCGGCATGCCGGACTTCCGACCATTCCAGTCTGGTTCTGACATGGTCCGGGCCGGAATTTATACAAAATTCCATTCCTGTGGGAATATTATAGAAAAAAAAACAATGCCTCGATTTCAACCATTAAATCATAAAAGCATCCTATCAATATGCAAAAAAGAAGAGATAAATAGAAATTAAATTAAATTGCATGTTTGGTTTTGTTAGAATTTTCATCTACAATCACCAGATTTCAGATATAATCTTTTTTATGAGCCTCGCAATCATCGCCGTGACCAGGAACCACTTCTTATTGTTTTTTGTTGTTGTTGCTATTCGAATTTGGATTTGGATTTTCGAAGAAGCCAAGGCTCAATTTTGTCAATTGGGTTTCAACTTTCAGGAACGAAGAAAAGGAGAAAGAATATAAAAGTGTCAATTTTGTCAATTGGGTTTCAACTTTCAGGAACAAAGAAAAGGAGAAAGAATATAAAAGTAAAGTGGTGAACACGTGAATAAGTTGAAGGTTTTGCTGTTTTATTTTATGCTTTGATTGGGCTGGGTTCTTATGGTGTTGGGTTTAAAATAATTAGGGTAGAAGTTATAAATTTAGATAAAATTATTATGTTAATGAGATTGGGTTATTAATTTGCATAAAATAATATATAGATGAACTCTTAATGAGTTTGGGTTCTTAGCATGTATCTTACAGATATTTCCAAGAATACGATATTAAGTTGTGTTAGCATCGAATTATTAATGTATTTATATACAAATAAATGCCGGAATTCCCAAACCAGAATTAAAGCGAGATTTTTGGAATTTTCGAAATGAAACCGAAAATTTTCAATTATCAGAATGTAAGTGGAAAAAGGAAATTTTAAACTTGATAAATTTTCAAAATTTGTATCACTGGTATTTTGAACATTGACTAACTCTAAGGCATCGGGCATGTAGAGTCAATGAGACCTGCGCTCTAAGTTAATGGCTTGTGTGCTCAGGTGCAGAAATCCCTACAACAGAGGCCCCAAAATCACTGAGGGATGGTCGACACGGCTCAAAGAGTTTACAAATGGGGTCAGGTAGAAGATGTTTTGAAACTTATGAGTAGTAAAAAGACAGTAAATGGAGTACGAAAGCAGTAAAAGAACAAACAGTACGTGGAAAGCCTTTAAATGAGGTGAAAACAACAGGAGAAATAGAACTCTCTGCTTATAACTCTTAGTATATCAATAACCACAACAACTTTTTTTTTTCTAAGTCTTCATTTGCCTCATGATCATGATTTCAGTTTAGAGAGACGTGAAATTTATAGGGCTTTTGACCCACTGGCCGTGGAGTGATTAGAGGTGCACATACGGGGAACCTGAATACTTCCGTATTGTGGAGGAAGAGTCAGATGAAGGACTTGACCATGCCAAGTCTGATGCGATTCAAAATTCGTTTAAACTTTGGATAACTTATACATCAGTCTTTGACTGGGATGGGAGTCATCCACTCATCCACCCCAAGGGCATCGAGCATCAAGTCAATGAGACGAACACTCCACACTAATGGCATGAGGATTTTGATGTTTCAGAAGGAAATCCCTAAAAACAATTCATTTAAAATTCAAATTCATATTTTAATACCTTAAGTGTTGAAATTCAGTGTGACGTAAGATTTGGGTGTTTTGAACTCCAAATTTTAGAATCATAATTACAAATCAAATATCATAATCCAAATAAATATTTTCAATTTTACATTTACAAATTCCAATAACTCAAGTTTTAAAATTCATTTGACGTAAGCTTAGGTCTTTTTAATTCCAATTTTCAAAATTATTATTATAAATTGAATGTCGCAATTAAAATTCAAAATTAAATTTCAATATTCCAATTCAAATATAAGTTTTAAAATAAACTTCAAATTTAGATGTCAAAATAAACATTTTCACTTAAGTTAATAATTAGGTTTAAAATACAAAATTCAAAACTACGGTAGCGTTTGGTTTAAAATAAGTTTTGAGTTTTGAGTTTTCAACCTTAATTACAAAATATGAGAGAAGTGGAGGGACGATGGATATGATGAAGATGGAGGGGACCGCGAAGGAGATGAATGAACGATGGAAGGATAAATTGTTTCTCGTGCTACTCTTATTTCTCAAAATATGAAAATATAAAAAGTTGTTTCCTATTTTGTATGTTAACTTTGTTTTCTAAATTGATCGTTTTCCGCAATGTACATGCGTCGTGCGCATTTTTGTATGGACAAAAACCTAAAACTAAAAAGGGTAAACCAAACACTACCTACATTTCTATCAAAATCAAGGCTAAATCTGAATCAAAATTTCCCAAAATGAACAAATTCATGTTAAATTGTTAATGCAAGAATTGTACCTAAGCTTTAACAGATTTGATTTGAGTTTTATATATAGGATTTGAACATGAAAAGGAAAAAAGAGATGAAAAAGAAAGAATTGGCCAAGGGTTTAGTAATTTTGCAATATAGTAAACTGACCAAATAAGGTGTGAAGATTTTGCCAATACAAAAAGAGGGGGTGCTGGATTTCCTCTAATGCATGTCAGTGAAAGGTTTTGAAGCTGTTCGGTAATAAATGAAAAAAAATAATGCTAAGACAAGGTATAAGGAAAGAGCAAAAGAAGGTACCTCTCCATTGGTTCCTCTTACTGTAACACGATAAATTACAGTAACACTTCCACTGTTCGAATATACAATGTCCCGAATTTCTCCACACCAACCTTGAGAAAGTAGTACCAAAATCAGCAGGGTAAAATCTAAGTTAGATGTTGCATGAAGATAGCACTCCATTATGATACATAAAAATACGAGTATTTAAACAATAAGAGCTCAAAATTGGGAAACGTTATAAAATTTTATAGCATGTGAGCATCTTAGACTCTTAAGGTCCAACCAACTGCACTACTCCTGGGGATCTGTATTACTGTAAGTTGTTCATTACAAAATTGCACCATTGCCCATTGAGCAAATCACTTGAAGATGTTACAGAGATATGTTACAGTTCTTTTCCTTTCTTCAAACAATACTAGTATACTACTGCTACTAAGCCTTCTTTAATCATACCACTACTTGATACACTGGACGTTGCCACAGAAGGAACAATGGCTTGCAAAGATCCTAATCAAGAATATTTGTAGATATAGTTTGACGAACAACTAGTAAACCATATTAGAAAGGTAAAAACATAGCAAAAAACATGGCAGTAATTAAATCAGTGCGTTAATCTTTGTGAAGTGAACTGATAACCTAGCAAAGCAATACAAGGTGTCCAAATTGGTATGTTCATTCAAGAATACCGTGAAACTATTGCTAGAGTAAATGAAGGTGACATAACACTGGAAACAATAGAATACCACAGGGAATAAGACAGTTTTCATTCGCACAAAAGATTGAGAGATGCTACCTGGGGCATAAAAGCTCAGCATCCTATTCGCATGGTACCTGCAGAAGATGTAAAATTACAAACCAACTGTAGTTAGGATATAATAGTGCATTATTTCCTATGGTAGTTACTTAAGCACAACATATTAAGGCACCACAGCAGAACACAATTATTTAATCAGAAAACAAAGGTAATCAGAACAAGAGAGTGGATGGTCTTGTTTTTAATTGTTCACCTAGACATATAGGGTTCTCATCCAATTAATCAAGGAAATTTTTATATATTGTGCCTTTAATTACGGCATGTTTGTATATGTATTATGCATACACACACATACACATATGTACATACATATACATACATACGTATGTATATATGTAAATTCAGAATCTAAAAGACATAACAAAATTAACATTCATTATATACTTGTCTTTTACATTTCAAGCATGTTATGTTTGTAAATATTTTATGCAAGTAACTAAGGTGGAACCCAGTGCACAAGGCTTCCGCACGATAGCGGACTCTGGAGAGGTCGATAATGTACGCAGCATTTTCCTCGCATTGCGAAGAGGCTGTTTCCGAACTCGAATCTGGACGCCAAGATCACCATGCGGGTGACCTAACCGTTACGCCAAGGCTCCACCTCATTTTATGCAAGTAACTACATAATAAATAATTGTCCTATATACTCGTATATGGGTATAATCATGACGTAAAAGACTGCTTTCAAATATCTAGTATAAACACTTACCTCTTTCTTTATCTGTGCTTTTAAAATGACTTTTGTACTCGCAATTTAAAACACATATGTGATAACAATTTTATGAAATCATTTTAAAAAATTCTTCAGGAATCTTTTGTGAAAAGAAATAGAAAAAATGAGATTTTAAAATACATATTGAAGCATTACAAGAAATAGTGTACCACAAATTTTGGCAAAAGATTATTCTAGTTTTGGTTAGAATTGAAAAAAAAAACCAAACAGATATTTATTAAGACGTAAAACCAAGATTCAAGGTTTTGAGCAGAGCCTCAAAATTTCAACCATCCTGGATCGAGTCTTGTGTATGTTGATATGAGATTGTTACGGGTTACTTTTAGTTTCAACTAAAATCCAAAAGATATTTTCTTCTACAGTTGAGAGGTCAACAGAGGTGAAGAAGTGGAGAATAATAGTACATTTAGAAAAATGTCAAAGTATTTATATGACATGAAAATATGACGCTAGAGAGTGAACAAAGAGGCAAAGAGAAATAGTGATGCTCCATCTAAATAATTATCGATTTTAGAATAATTGAAGAATTGACCTATGATTAAGTATGTAAATCAAAAGTTAACAATTAGAATCAAAATAATAAGATGAAGGGAAGAAATAAAAAAATTTGAAGTAAGAATTAGATACTTCTTTTCCCTACAGATTTTAAGCAAAATGATTTTGTTAGTTTAATATTAATCAAGGATATCAATGACGGAAAAGCAAAGTTGTCAAGGTGCACATTTAAGAACGCTTAGTCTCAAGAAGCCTCAACATGCTGCCTTTGCGTTTTTCTACCCCAAAAGATCAGCTACCAATAAAGACATACAAGAGCGCCCATTTTTTGCAGAAGCTAAAAAGGTCGAGGCAAGGCCTTTTCTTGCCTTAAAAATACTGTGAGCAATGAACATCTTTTCATTGGTTTTCTTGTACTCTTTTTCGCTCACGTCTATTTTTTGTCATTTTTTTTTAAATTCCCCTTTCCTACTGCCCACAAATATTACAAATAGGGTAAATTCACTTCTTCTCACTGAATTGTTCATATTTTGCGATTTACTACTCCATTATATTTTTGAGTTACTCCACTATATGTCTGATTTATTATTTTGTTCTTATTTATATTGTTTTATGATTATATTTTTCATTTACAATTTGTTAATCCATTAAAATACAAATCCGAACTTTAAACTAGTTCAAATGTTATTAATTACTGATTTAGAATGTTATTGATATTTTAAGTATAATTTAGATTTGGAATCTTGAACCGCTTGGAGATAATATTACATAAACTCAACAAAAAACTGAAAAATTAATTAGGCAGAACAATATTAACAAATATTTATTAAAAAAACAAAGATATATAATAAAATAACGTTTTTTGCAGAATAACATGCACCTAACAAGGCACAAAAAAAAACTCAAAGTGCAAGTCTTCCGCCTTGTTCCGCTCTTTCGAAATGGCTACCCCCGGAAAAGGTGTAGTCAAAAAGAAGAAATCCTTAGTGTATTTATACTATTTATTATAGTTAATGCAACAAGAAACGAGAAAGATTGTGTAGATATCAATACATGAGATTATTTCTTTACTACAAATCCTAAGCGATTAGTAGAATTACTCCAAGTCCATATCAAAATAGATGCCATAGATGTGTAGTCGGAAAAAAAAGGGTTGAAATGCAACTAAATGCTACAATTACCGAATTTATAGACAATTAACAGGAATATGAATACAAAAACTAGTATATTTGCAAGAAGTACCAAAGTCCAATATACGTCAAATTCCAAATTAAATCAAATACCCGTAACTTAATTCTCAAAAACCGCAAATGAAAAAAGTAGCTCAAATAGAACCATGTGTGATTTTGAAAGATAAATCTCACATTTTAGTCGCTTACAAATTATTGATCCATCAGTTAAAATTAGGTTATCATTCGCTATAAGTACGGTTATCATCTTCATTATAAGTGGTATTCCATTTCGTACGTGTTTTTCAAAATGTAATACACTAACATTCTGAAAGGTATGCACACAATTTAAAACATTCATCTGACGCTCCAAAACGTTAATTCTATCGTTTGGAGATGTTTTATAATGTTTCAAAGCATTGATTTCAACATTCCAAATGTTCAATTTGATATTTTTTGAGTGTATTATATTAACATGCAATAATAATAGAATTATGAAAGAATGATTTACGCAGTGTGGACAGAGAGGAATAATAGAAATTTTGGTAATGGCAGTAAGAATCCATTACAGCTGTATAATTTGATTCATGGCAGTATACTTAGAGACCTAAAGGATGAACATACATAAAGATTTCAAGGAATTATTCACATAATGCATATGGTTTTTCCTCTGGATGTAGGGACTGGTCACTAAAGCACTTTTCTGGAATGCTGCAGTTAATGGCTCTGGGTTGCTGAAGTTTGTAGTGAAGCCAGAGATATAAATTTTGTTTTTGCTGAATGTAAACTTGTATCTTGTTGTTTATTCATTTGATTTGTTAAGATTGGATGTAATGGGTTATAGTGTTGTCATTGAGACTATTGTAATTCTTGCTTAAGTCAATAAATGAGATATAATCTTGCCTTTCAAACATGCAATAATAATATGGGTTATTTATGGAAAATATAAACAAATAATAGAAAAATATTTCAAATCAACCTTGAGAAGACCTCAACAACATGGAACTTTAAGATGCATGCAATGGGGAGTGTCAAGTAAAGGATAAACGATAATGTACCTTTGTAATAAATTTTAACAACTTAAATTATGAAAAAATCCATTATTAAAACATTTGAAACATGACATTTGTACTTAGGTTTCAATATTTCAATGTTTTGTGATTCTGTTTGACTTCAATTTTTACAAGTCATTGCTTATAGTTAGTTGGAAATGATACTAATGTATGTTCGTTTTGAACGCTTATACTTTATGTTCATTTATTCATAGTGGTTAATAGTATTATCATATCCATATCTAAATAGAGTGCTTTCAAGAAATATTCTGCAATTTGGTTAAACATACTTCATTCCGACTAAGTGTTTTGATTAAACACATCCTTAACGAATTGCATTCCTCAATATACAACATTTCTCATTTTTGTTTTCGTTCCATGTACCACATTGATTTATGTACTAGGTAACATAGTTTTCAAGAAAAAAAGCTTCACAACTACATTTGAGAAATGAAAATGAAAAGGTAAAGCCTTGATCGATACTATTTTGCTTGAATACCTACATTCAAGTATTTTGTATGTTTTTTAAACTTATAATGAATATCAGTTACGAACTTAAATGAATGAAAGGTTGACAATCATTTTTTTACATTGACTTCTACGCGAAATGTCTAGCAAATTACACATACGGAACAAATGGTAAGTATTTTGAATAAATTAAGTTTAGGCCGTGAATATAGAAAAAATATATAACTTAATTATAAATATGAAGCAAGATTTTATGCACACACATGTATATACATACGTGAGTGTGCGCGTACGTATGTTATAACAAGAAAACATTTATTGGAAGTTTCGAAATGACTAAAAACCCTCGTTAGTTTTCATTGTAGAATAATGGCATTTTTTAATACCTATTTACCACATTTTTATGCACTCCCCTGTAGACGCATAACTATTATTTTAATTTTTTAAAGCTAATTTCAAACTCTCTTCCTCCATAGCAAGAGATCAAAGTGTTTCCAAAATTATAGAATAGATTCAATTTTACTAGGTATTCCTCTCCAAAAATATCGATTTTGTGTACTTTTCCCCTTAGGCGTTTTGATCTTCTTCTTTCTTGCCATTTGTTACAAATGTGAAGGTGTTTTAATGACATTTTCGAAGTTCAAATCTAATTCATTTTTCTTTGGTTCAAACAAATTGACGGATATTAAAGATATCTTCTCATTCCATACACAAATTCAAATGAAGGTAAGCATTACAATATCGAAGGCATGGAGAATGAAATGGGGCTTGGTGCAAAGTTTTTATTCACATTCTCCTATAACATGAGTTTTCTTTCTTTTTTTAACCTTTTTGGTAGTTGCTGCTGATCAACTATTTTTGTCATTTTTTACGTTTAATTGTCATTGTGGCATTACCAACTAAGAGCTTTACATGCTTTCTTCAATCATATTCTAATATTATATAATCTTTTTAACATGCATGCTATGGTAATTGCATTAACATGGAGCTTTAGTTAAATCAAGTAATTGGACTCTTGATCCCTATTGATTATTTACTAATTGAAATAAGCATTTAATTATAGATTTGAAAGTCATATGTGTCATCAACTTAGATTCTAGATTAGATATCGATGTTTATTATCCGTGAAACTGATGTCCAAGTATTATTCTAGCTCAAAGCTGACCTACTTTGGAAGATGATATTGTAAAGGGCAAGTTTATCTCTATATATCAACCATAAATGTGATATAGTTGTTTAATCATTTATTCAAAAGACAATGAACCTATTTAGGTCAATATGTCAACTTTAAGCTTGGTCTTTTTTATGTTTAAGCTCACTCTTCAATATAACATGCACAAATTTTGTTATTTGGTATACTCTGATCAAGGGATATAAGGTATGGTTTCATAGGGCAAAAAAGCTTATCAGCAAAACGATTTTGTTTCTTCAAAGTGGATGATTGCTCGTAGAATATTATATATGTTTATTTTCTCACAATGCTTATATACCTCTTTGGTTCTTTATTCAAATTATATACACGGAAGTTCGTTATTCAAATTGGTGATCAAATAAACAACCATATTAATAGTCGTTTTTAGTAGATGTTTATAGCGTCCCTATAATTTGAAAATGACATACCATTTGATCCAGCATCACCACTATGAAAAAAGTTAGTTGAACACAAAAGCTTTAAGGTTCATGTATGTTTTATCACATTAACATCTTATTGCTAGTGAAGGCGAAATTTACATAACAAGCCTCAAATATGGTTGAAGGGAACATGTAATTGCTTGTTCTTTTAGGTACATGTTTATTCTTTATGGAGTTTTGATGACAATTTAAAGAATTGACTTGATCACTTAGCTTTTTATCATTAATGATCAACTTCTATCAACCTAATTATTTATAAGATCGTAAGCTTTAGATTATACTGTATGCAGTTGAAAAGCAACTATATTTTGAGTTATTAACCGGAAATGTCAACTGTATAGGTGTTTAAACTAAAGAATGAACGTAAATACCAGCCAAGGTTTGAGTTTTCGACCGAAACACCGAGAACTCGATGGTTTGCTCTGGTTTCAATAGGGACTCAAACCAAATCAAAACAAAACTCTGGTACAATAAAAAAAGATAAAAATTCAAATTTTAAAGAAGAAAATTAAAAAATTAATTTAAGTCTCAAATACATAAACATTCAAAATTTCAAAGTTTAAATCACAAAATATACAAATAGTATAATTGAAAAGGTTAAATATGAAGTAATAAATAAATATTTGCTAGTGTTAAAAATATTTATAACTAATCAATATTGTTCATTTATATCTTATTTTTAATAAAATATAAATTACACATCTTGTTTCAATTATTTAAACAAATATATGTGTATCTGTATGAAAATAAACAATAAAATCTGAAACCGAAACCTGAACCGAAATTATCGTAATATGCGAATTAGATTGAAATTCCTAAAATTATAAAAGACCGAAACCAAAATCTTGAACCTTGATGCTAACACGACATTATATTTTTTATGTATCATTTCAAGGGCAATTTATTAATTAAATTTATTTATAGTATCAACATAAATAATCTATGTGAGTACGATTTTATTCCTTTAGCATGTTATATTGAATAAAGTAATATCCTTAAAGCTTGCTTGATCAAAAGCATAGTCATATGCATATACTAATAAGGTAATTATAAGCTAAGTTGATCCATTCTCACAACTTGCATTTATATCAATATCGATAGATTTGCAAAAGAAATTTGGGGTATCATATCAATAAGAGGTGGAATGGAATATGAGGTTCACCCATTGGCTAATGAAGTAGGAAAAGAGTTGAAGGCAATCTATAAGAGAGGTCAATTATGAGCTACAATTTAATATGTATGCCTCATAGTTTGTACTAGGAATGGTCTAATGTATTCTACCACGTTCGCACATCATATTATTGAAAGCTTTGTTATTTACATGCCACCAACAATTTTTTTATTTGCAAGTGCGTTTGTATTATGTAAGTGTGGATTTTTTACGTGTAAGCTTGAAATAAATAGTTTATGTAGTTGCTGCCATGTGTCTAATTTGTGGAAGGAAAAAAAAGTGAATGTCCAGGTTTATCGAAGAGGACGAACGAAAAGTTATGTGGTTGATGATTGGAACTCAAAAAATTGGAAGTATATAAAAAGTTTATTATATTAATGAATGTAAACATGTTACATTTATCTTAACACTAATCTAAAATATGAATGGATGTGCGCCAATGGTTGAATTTTTATGACAAAAACAAATGTTTTGATATTATTATGCTATTCCCAAAAAGTATTAGAAATATAGTTAACGTAATTGTACTATTATTCAAAAGAGGTACTTGTGTGCTTTTGTACTAGTGCTAAAATAAAATTTTAAACCAACTATAATTATGAAGAGTAGAACGAGAATCAATTACCTTTAGATGTATAGTACAACAGTACACATTGAAAATTTATGTTACACGTTAGTTGATTGCCAAATTTACCATCATTCGTATTAGATTTATTAAATTACCTAAGATTAAAAAGTATTTACAAATAATACATCATAATAATTTGTACCAAAATGCTAATCACAATTTGACTAATGGAATTGCGACAAGTTTTTGAGTAGATGACAATTTTGACACTTCTCTTTTACCCTTTTAGTGGTAATGTCAATTCAAGAAACACTAAGTAGTTTAAACCTTGTTTAGTTCGAAACCCTGTAAACTGAATTTTTCATTAAATCGTTGGTATGGTATTCAAAATTCAATGCATTTGGATTCAGCGTCTATGTTTAACATTTGAATACAGCTTCTATGCTTAACATTTGAATACGGCTTAGAAGCAAATATTAAAGACTGTATACAATAATTGCTGGATAATTTTTAATTCAAGCACAATAAATTCAGATTTTATTGTTTGATAATCGGCAGATTTAACTTCATGAAATACAAACACTACCAAAACATTCTAGTCCAAAGTAGAAACCATTCCTTGAACATCCATTATTTCAAGTCGAACAATTAATTTCACTATTTGAAAAAAGCACAGTAATCTAGGGTTTAACGAACTGAAGTATAATCTGCTGAGTGATTGAATTTAAGTAAATATTTTATAACATGCAAATATCCCTTTATCATATCATGATACGCACTGTATATATACGTATAGAAAACTCCGAAACCTATCATGCAAAGAAAACAAACAAATATGAGAAAAAAGGAAGAACAGATACCAGGAAATGGAATTGTTCTTAACAAGATTATCAGGCAATCGATTATTAAGATCTCTCAAGATCTCCTCCAGAGGCCTGGTCAGCGTAGGCGTCTTATCGAAAGGGACGACGTAATTAGGTCTCAATACTGCTGTATCTTCGACAGCAGAGGCAGTGCTCTTGCCCCTTACACTGCCGTTGTCAATCGCCGCCAAGATGGATGCCGATCCCACCGGAAGGCGGCGGAAACTGAAGCGGAGAATGCCTAGGTGACGTTTGTTTGACGAGGATAGGTTGGTAACTGTAGTAGGTGGCAATTGGGAAGACAATACTTTTGCTGATGCTGCCATTTTTGGTTGCTGCGGAAAGTTAAGGTTTGGTGAATGTGCTCTAGAGAGTGGACTTTAGAATGGTCAAACTTTGAACGTGCGTACCCGACTTTTTACCATTTCCAACAATTTCTAAACTTTGTTGACGTGCTGTTTTGGAGGTATTTTGAGAATCATCATTGCAACTTCATTTGTTTTAATTTTCTTATTATTCAAATATTGTTTCTAATTACCTAAAAAGAAATAAAAAAAAGTGACTTTGACCTATCTGTTTTCTCTTCATGTCTTCTTGAATTTTTTCATTTTTTTCCTTTAGTATTCTTGTCTCTCCTAATACCTCTTTAATCTCTTTGATTCTAGTTTCTTCTCAGCATCATTACTCTAATTTTTTACTAAAAATAGTTCAACCGCACAACGGAGAAAAAACCAATTGTTTCGTTATATAACACTGAAGAAAAAATACCATTTAATAGAGGCATTCATTTCGAAAAGATGTCTATCAATTATGAAACATGTCCATTATACGAAGGGTTATAATTTTTGATATAAAAGTCATGTCTATTAGAGTTAAATTATTTGTTCATAATTTACAGTTTGACACCAATGTGGCAAAACCAACATGTGTTTACAAATAATTTTAAAATGACGTATCTGTGTAATATGTTTGTAAAATGGACATAAATTCACATAATTTACTAAAATAAATTCTACCATCTATTCTATAAAATTTATCTACTATTTTTCTATTAATTATAATTTTTCATTAATTTTAGTCAATCATATACTCAGCATTTATATAATTAATGATAACATGTTAGACACTTAAATATTTCCATTCATAAAGAATAATCGTTTGTATTGAGTCTTGGCAATAAATATATGAATGTCAAATTTAAAACTAAATTTGGAGAAATTAACATGAAGGATTTATGAAGAATACTAACAGGTTACACAATACATTTGCATTTCAAAAATATACCAACTTCATATGTTTTAAAACATCTTATTATTGGAATTTTACAATCCAAAATAAGGTAAATCGAAATATAAATATAAAAATCCCACATAAAATTAAACCGCATACATACATCAGTGTGATTTGAAAATTTGCACACGGACAGTGACATATTATAGACGATCTGGTCATATAGCCAAATTGAATAAAAAAAAAGGGTACAGCTCATAGTAAGAATAAGCAGACATTTGGTAGATCAATTAAAAATGTGTACATGATTAATCTAAACCACATTTTATACAATGTGCTACCATCCGTTCATCCTACATAATCTTAGGCTACCACTCATTTCCTTTGCTCTTTCAGGACCTCGGGTATATTGCTTGAGAGTATTGATGGATTACCACAAAGCTTCAGCCTCAAAAATATGGTATTATCAAGTGGGCACCATTAGGAACGAACATGTTTGGGAAAATTTGGGAGGACAAACTTTGAAAAAATAATAATTTAAATTCCTAATTACTAAAAACTGCAATTTGTTTGATCACAATGATATATCTACGTATAAAGGATCTAAGAATAGGTTTTCATTTCATTTTTTCAAAAACTAATAACTTACATGCTTAACAGTAAGTTCAACTAAACATAGTTTTTCTTATTTCGTTGGGTTTTTCCAGAATTTCAATTAAATGTATAATGTTATTATCGAGGCGCTTGCCATACACCAACAGTCACCAATCAATACTATATATTCACTGCGTACATTTTGAGGAATAAATAGTCTATATGAATGATCTTAGGTATAAATCAGCCACGATTCGAGAAGCATCTCTGATCATGTAAAATTAAAACATCACCTAATAAAATAAAACCATCGCGTTGCCCAATTCAATCACATTTCGATGCTTACATTATATATACATACCAAGGTTTCAAATCTTGAATTTTGAAGAAAATCTCGAGCTGATATCTCGGTTGAAATGAAGGAGATTTACAACTTCGATAACTAATCAAGATGCCAAATCTCGATCTTTTGAGAAAATCTTAGATTTCTATCTCGGGTGATATGTAAGAGATTTAAAACCTTAATACAACCACATGCTTGAATATAGTGTTCTAGCAATGACAACTATTAAGAGTAAATAAGCTCAAAAGGAAGAAGACGAAATTAAATCCATCAATGTATAACCAAAAATCCAAAATCTATCTGTATCTATATCTATATCCGAAAAGAGGATAAATATTTGATATTCGAAAAAACCGAATATGGTTTCAAATACAAATGCATTAACATCTAAAACTTATCGGTCAGCATTTTCCAATATTATAGTTTATATTATGTGTTTTTAGTATGATTAACGATATGTATTTATTGCTTAACTAAATTAATGATTTATATTATTGCATTTAGTGTGTATTAATTACTCGAAACTACTTATTATCATAATCTGTTTATTTTCACACTTTATAATTGATGAGATTAAAAAAGTTATGTTAAACCAAAATTTTCTATTTATGTTTCTAGATTGATCGATTGTTGGTGAGTAAGATGATCATCTGATATTCGTCCACGTCCGTTGATGTGGATATCCTATATCTAAAAATAATTCTAGATGCGGATATGGAACTATCGACATCCGAAAGAATATGTTGATAGACGTAGTGAAATTGTAAATGAAGTTTTATAAACATTAAACAACGGTGAGAGTTCTACCATAACGAATTTAGCAAGTTATGAAGAAACCGACAAAGCGAACATATCGAACTAAATATATCGGTATTTATGAAATGTGAAAAGGAAAACAATCAAGCATTTTTTGTCTAAACTCTTCTAAATACATTGATTATTTTAGTTAAAGCAAAATAAATTTTTTTTTAAAAGGATCATTCAACTTTAGTAATCTGCAATTGTTTGCATCAAAAATGACACAAACACCCAATGAAGTAATAAATATGATAAATTATCATGAAAAAATAAGAAAAGGAAAACAAGAACACATAATTTTTATAATGGTTTGGTAAATACTCCGTCCTACATCCACTTAAAGTTATTATTTGATTTCTTTGACTTTTACAAACTCGTATTTTATGGATTTGTATTCTATGGATAGGTGGAGATCCACCAAGGTTTTGTGCCAATCTAGAAATCCAGAAAAGAAAAGGAGAAAGAAAAAAAGTCCATTTTCAAGTGCAGTCCACCAATATTATAGGCGAAAATCGCTAAAATAACCCCTAAAATTGCTTCATATGTCCACCACATTGTACACGTTCTTCCACAAAAATCTCGGGGTCAACCGATCCAAGACATCATGGATTGTTATTGATCCATGGCTCATGGATCGTTACCAAGTTGACTTGAAGTCGGACCTGAGAAATTTGAGTGTTTATTTGGGGCTCGAGCTAAATATTTCCTGAGATTATAGTGATCGAGTTTTCCTTGGCTTGCTTAGAGTCAAATCTGAGACTTTTGTATGTCCGACCCAAGTTTCATAGATCAGTTCCTATCCATGGTCATGATTCGATACCGTACGGTCGTGCTTGGGGTTTTTGCATGGGTTATATCAGGCCTTGCTTGGGGTTTTCCCAAGGCTATTCTGCTTTAAGTCCGACTCGAGAATTTTATGGGTTTGCTCTGAGTCGGCTCTTTCAAAAACTTGAACATACAAATTTTCAACTCCTTTCGTTCATTTTTTATATTTCCCTTTTCTTCCCTTTTTATGACGTTCCCCAAATCCTTAGGTCATTTCTTCGTCGTTTGCTCGTTCGATTAGATCGTTTAAGTTGTTTGAAGACTGCGCCAATTCGACTGTAACACTTACCCCCAAAAGCATGCGTTGTGAGTGGAAGGTTTGAAAGTCGCTATGCACTGGATCGATGATGGCCACACACACACACACACACACACACACACATATATATATATAATTGAAGCGCATTAATCACTGTAGCAGCAATATATAAATATAATAACATTGGAAATAAATAGTAAAGTGAAGAAAGAAGCAATTACACCAAAGTTTTTATACTTGTTCGAACTTTCCATTCTACGTTCAGCCCCAGACTCCTTCTAGATTTAACTAACAAACCCAGAGGAACAGGTTTTATAGACTACATGAACTGCCGAATGGGACTTCTGTATTACAAACCGCCTAAGTTGTTGAATAGGGCTACGTGCCTAAAAAACTCCAACAAGACTTCGACTATAGTAAGTTTCTTAACTGATTGTGTTCTAGATAACACGGATAAGTCTACTAAGTATACCCTTTCTATAATCTCCTTAAGATGATGATTTGAACGTGTAATTGTAGGAAGTAAATTGTTGAGAATATTTATAATTCACAAGTGAGTATAGATTAGAAAGATAAAAAGAATTGATTCTATGTCATTATCTTATAAAAATGAATTCTCAACTCTATTTATAGATTTGAAAAGTTCTAATTGAATAATAGTAACCATTGGAGAAAACTATTCAAAGCAGAAGATGCAACTGTTGAAGAAGAGGGATATGCCTTTTAAGAAATTCAAATAAAAAACTCCGCTATAAGCATCCAGACGTTTGGATATTTGTACCAAAAGTCTAGATTCAATACAAACATCTATTATGAAAATTCCAAATGTCTAGATTTGAAATAAAACGTACACTTTTTTACTTCAATATGACTAGACATCTTTATGAAAGATCCAAATGTTTGAAGTTGAACTAAAATGTTCCTCATACGTCTATGATGAAATATCAGACATCTGATATTGAACTAAAACATTCCTCAAACATCTGTCATGAAAATTAGACTTAACTAATATTTTCTTCTTCCTTTTAAATGTTATATTTTGTTTATAAAATACTTATTTTGACTATTTTCTTTTGAATGTATTGTAAAATAGTCTATTGTAAAAATAGTTTTCAATATATATTTGTATGTGTGTACGATCATCAAATTGGAGATTTGGAGATTGTACATATAATCTCGACCAACAAAAATAATACACAAACTCTATTTGTTTTCTTCAGTTTTAGCCTGATTTTGATGTCAATCATCATATCTCCTTGAATATATTCCTTCGCCTTATCTCTGTCATGTATATCTCTTCTTGTATTACCATCTATATACTTTGGCATATACCTGCAAATTAGCTTAGAGGTTCTTTGGCATAATTGTATAGTTGTTTTCATTAAAATCCAATAAGAAAGGTTCTAATATTCTCCCCCTTTTTGATGATCAATTTTTTTGAAAATATTTATTTTATGATATTATAATTTGATTAAAGCTCTCCCTAAGTATATATCTCTCCCTATCAACATGCATACCAATTTCTCCATTTTTGTCATTATCAAAAAGAAATAAGTGTATATGCATATTATATTTTAATAAATCCTACTAAATATAATATTTCTCTTAAGAAATAGACCTATGTACTTTTATATATATATGTGAACCACCTTTTTTATATAAAAGAGATAAGTGTCATAGATGAGTGAATAAAACAATTTAACATTAATGCAATTTGATGAACATCTAATAGGTATGTCAAATGTAATCACAATGATACTCATTTTACAAAATAAACATGGGTTTACCAAATATGTAGGGTATATGACTTAGGAAACCATATACAGTTGGATGTGGTTGATCCCTTAAATACATAATTTTCATTGTTAATCACAGTGTCACAATAATTTCCAGTGTATAACTGTCTATAATGATTGGTTAGATTAGCATGAGCTCATACATCAACATTAACTGTCACTGATTTAGTATTTAAAGAATGTTCTCTATTTCTAAGTTAAATACTATCATCACATGCAGTGGTTTTAGAATTACATCTTTTTTTAGATCTAGTATTAAAATGTGTATACGTGAATGCATGTCTAGTACTATTATTGTGTTTATTGCACTTATAGCCTAAACCATTTTTTACTGTGAACTTTAGTATTTATCGTTAGTGAAGAAAAATCATATTTTTCTTTACTGAATTTTGTAACATTCTCATTTAATTTGTCAAAAATTCGCTTTAGAGTTACAAAATTTCTTTTGCAAAATAACATTTTTTTTTTAAATCTTGCATTCTTTAATTATATGTAAATTTCTAGCATTCAAAGCATAATTCATTTTTTCAAGAAATAAAAATTTAGAATTAGATTCGGTTAAAGAATTTTCCAGATTTTATTTTGAAAATATTCGTTTTCCTTTAAAGGATTAGCAATCAAAAGCTCATTTTCTTTTAAAAGGGAATCATTTTGAGAAATAAGTTCTTCAATGTAGTTCCAAAAATTCTAATTTGTTTTATTAAGAAATCATTTTCTTCCTTTAATTTATCATATTTAAGGTCACGATCTTTTAATTTCTCTAAAGCAACATTATTGACCTTTTGTAACAATTTAAACTTTTTAAATAAACAATCATGTAATGATAAATGATCATTATAAATAAATCATTGTGTACCGATTTCGATCTGAGTGTAGCCACATTGCACATATATCGAGATTCAATTTCCTATTGTTTGCTTTCAGAATTTGCTCTTTCTCAGCTGCTTTTGAGCTTTGACTAGATCTTCTCTTTTTGGCAATTGTTCTAAGATATTGTTATGATCGGTAGAACGCCATGCTCTGGTACCAAATGAAAGTCGTTATGCAGTGGATTGATGATGTCAAATATATAGATACAAAATTGAAGTTCCGTAATCACATCGGCAGTAATATAAATATAACAGCAGCAGGAATAAATAGTAAAATAAAGCAAGTAGAAATCACACCAGTATTTTTATGCTGATTCAAACTTCCCGTTCTACTTTCGGTCCTAGACTTCTTTTGGATTTAACTAACAAACATCCTTACTTAACTCAGAGGAGTAGGTTTTAAAGACCGCCTGAGCTGCCGAATAGGACTTCTATATTGCAAACCGCCTAAGCTGCTAAATAGGACTTCATACCTAAAAAACTCCAATAGGATTTCGACTATAAATGGTAGTGAGTTTCTTGACTGATTGTATTCTAGATAACATGGATAAGTCTATTAAGTACACCCTTTCTATAGTCTCTTTGAGATGATGGTTTGAACATGTAATTATAGGAAGTAAATTGTTGAGAATATTTATAATTCACATGTGCGTATATATTATAAAGTAGAAAGAATTGATTCTTTATTGTTATCTTATAAAAGTGAATTCGCAACTCTGTTTATAGATTTGAAAAGTTCTAATTGAATAGCAGTAACTGTTGAAGATAACTATTCAAAGTAGAAGATGCAACTATTAAGAAGAGAAGACACGTCTTTTAATAAATTCAAATAAAAAACCTACTACAGGCATCTAGATGTCTGGATATTTTGTACCAGACATCTAGATTCAATATAGACGTCTATTATGAAAATTCCAAATGTTTAGATTTGAACTAAAAAATACATTTTTTATTTCAATATGACCAAACCCTATTATGAAAAATCCAGATATCTGATATCGAACTAAAATGTTGCTCTGACGTATATGATGAAATATCAGACATATGATGTTGAACTAAATGTCCCTCGGATATCTAGATGAAAGTTAGACTTCTAGTTTTGAACTAAAATGTTCTTCCTTTTAAATGTTATATTTTGTTTATAAAATAATATTTTGACTATTTTCTTTTGAATATATGTATTATAAAGTAGTCATATTGTAAAAATAGTTTTCAAAATATATTTATGTATGTGCATGCACATTAAATTGGAGATTGTACATATAATCTAGACCGACAAAAATAATATACAAACTCTATTTGTATTCTTCATTTTTAACCCAATTTTGATATCGATCGTCATACCTCCTTGTATATATTCCTTTACCTTATCTCTGTCGTGTATACTCTTCTTGTATTCCATGTATGTACTTTAGCATACACCAAAAAATTAGCTTAGCAGTTCTTTGGCATATTTGTATAGTTGTTGTCATTAAAATCTAACAAGAGAAGTTCTAATATTCTCCCCCGTTTTGATGATGATAACCATATAATTTTTTTGAAAATATTTATTCTATGATATTATAATATGATTAAAGCTCCCCATAAGTATAATATTTTTTTGAAAATGTTTATTTTATGATTTTCTCCCTCTTTGTCATTATAAAAAAAGGAATAAGAGCATATGCATATTATATTTTAATAACTCCCACTAAATATAATATTTCTCTTAAGAAATAAATTTATGTACTTTTATATATATGTGTGTGTGTGAACCTCCTTTTTTTATATAAAAGAGATAAGTATAATAGATAAGTGAATAAAACAACTTAACATTAATGCAATTTAATGGGTATCTAATGGATTTGTCAAATGTAATCTCAATGTTACTCATTTTACAAAATAAATATATGCTTTGCCAAATATATAGGGTTTTTGACTTAAGAAACCATATCTAGTTGGATGTGGTTGATCCCTTAAATACATAATTTTCATTGTTAATCACAGAGTCGTAATGATTGCTAATGTATAGTCGTCTATGACGATTGGTTAAATTAGCAGGAATACATATATCGACATTAATTGTCATTGATTTAGTATTCAAAGAATGTTCTCAATTTTTAAGTAAAATGCTATCATAACATGGAGTGGTTTAGAACTATCTCTATTTTTAGTACTAGTATTAAAACATGTATACATGAATGCATATTTAGTACTTAAACCATTTTTTATTGTGAATTTTAATATTTATCATCAAGGAAGATAAATCATCTTTTTCATTATTGAATTTTGTAGCTTTCTCATTTAATTTGTCAAAATTCACTTTAAAGTTACAAAATTTCTTTTGCAAAATAACATTATTTTCTTTTAAAAGCTTGCATTCTTTAGTTGAATTTGAAGTTCTAGCATTCAAAGCACCATTCTCTTTTCCAAGAAGCAAAAATTAAGAATTAAAGAATTTTCTAAAAATATAATTTTATTTTGAAAAATTCTTTTTCCTTTAAAAGATTAGCATTATTATTAGACAAAAGCTCATTTTCTTTTAAAGGAAATTATTTTGAGAAATAAGTTCTTCAATGGTAGTTTCAAAAATTTTAGTTTGTTTATTACGAAATTATTTTCTTCCTTTAATTTATCATATTTAAGTTTACAATCCTTTAATTTCTGTAAAGCAACATTATTGACCTTTTTATAGTAATTTAAATTTTTTAAATAAGCTATCATATGATGTTAAAGATCGTCATAAATAAAATCATTGTGTACTTATTTTGATCTAAGTGTAACCACATTACACATGTATCGAGATTCAATTTTCAGTTGCTTGCTTTCAGAAATTTGCTTTTCTCAAATGTCTTTGAGCTCTGACTAAATCTTCTCTTTCTGACCATTGTTCTATGATGTTGTTACGATCAATAGAACGCCATGCTCTGATACTAAATGAAAGTCGCTATGCCAAAAATATATAAACATCGAATTGAAGCGTAGTAATCATAGCAGTAGCAATACAAATATAATAGTAGTGGGAATAAATAGAAAAGTGAACCAAGAAGCAATCGCATTAGAGTTTTATAATAGTTCAAACTTCCCATTCTATGCCTAGCTCTAGACTCCTTCTAGATTTAACTAATAAGTGTCCTTGCTTAACTCGAATGAATAGGTTTTACAAACTATCCGAGCTACCGAATAGGACTTCTATATTACAAACCGCCTAAGCTGTCGAATAGGACTTCGTGCTAGAAAAACTCCAAAGGACTTCGATTACAAATAGTAAGTTTCTTGACTGATTATGTTGTAGATAACACAGATAAGTCTATTAAGCACACCCTTCCTATAATCTCCTCGAGATGTGATTTGAACGTGTAATTGTTGGAAGTAAATTATTGAGAATATTTATAATGCACAAGTGCATATAGATTAGAAAGAATAGATTCTTTGTTGTTATCTTATAAAAGTGAATTCTTGACTTTATTTATTGATTTGAAAAATTCTAATCGAATAGTAGTCACCGTTGGAGAGAACTATTCAAAGCTAGAGATGCAACTACTGTAGAAGATTGGACATGTATCTTCGGATATTCAAATACAAAAGCTCACTACAGGCATCCAGACGTCTGAGTATTTTGTACCAAACGTCTAAGTTCAATGTAGACTTCTATTATGAAAAATCCAGACGTATAGATTTGAACTATAAAGTACGTTTTTTATTTCAGTACGATCAAACATCTATTATGAAAAATCCAGACGTCTGATGTTGAACTAAAATGTTCCTCATCGTCTATGAAGAAATATCATATATCTGATGTTGAACTAAAATGTTCTTTAATCTTTAGACATCTGTGATGAAAGTTATACTTCTGGTTTTGAATTAAAATGTTCTTCTTCCTTTTAAATGTTATATTTTGTTTATGAAATAATATTTTGGCTATTTTCTTTTAAACATGTATATATTACAAAATAGTCATATAGTAAAAAAAGATTTCAAAATATATTTGTGCGTATATGATCATCAAATTGGAGATTGTACATATAATCTAGACTGACAAAAATAATATACAAACTCTATATGTATCCGACTTTGATGTCGATCGCCATATCTCCTTGTATATGTTACTTTGCCTTATCTCCATCGTGTATATCTCTTGTTGCATTTCCATGTATAAACTTTGGCATATATTTGCAAGTTAGCTTAGAGGTTCTTTAGCAAAATGTATTGTTATCGCCGTTAAAATCTAACAAGAGAGGTTCCAACAAGGTTTGCTTTGCTCAATCGCAAATATCAAAGCCGATGAATCGCTAGTAGTTGATTTCTCTGGCTATTAACTGATCAAACCACGATGAATCATCCAGTTCCTTCGGGTTCACCTATAAATCAAAGGCCATTACAAATTGATATAGCTAAGGACTCAAGTCCTTGCTTGATTATTAGTCTCAAATCATCATTATTCCTTGTTTTCCTGAAATTATTATGTATATTATGTCATAAATCAGAATAGTCTCATGTTCATTTCGGAGTTAGTAGTCATATATCAAAATCAATGTTATATATTGTTCATTTAGGATCTTAGTTATGACATACAAATCATATGTCGGGCAATCAAAGGTCAACAACGTGGAAGCTCATTGAACATGATTTATAAATCATTCGTCGTCACCTAGAATTCCACTGTAAGAATGCCTAACCGAATCGAAGCAGTGACTTAATCTGATAATCGTATCAAGTCGTTTCAAAGTCAAGTGGCGTTCAAATCCAAAATCTAGTCTTAGAATTCTCTGGATTGCATTATCAAAATCTAGGTTGGCCTCCAATCCCTTCGGATTATTAGTTTAAAATCGATCTCTCTGGATCATTAGTCAAATCCTTGATCTCTCGGGTTGTTAGTTTAATCCTCGATCTCTAGATCGTTAATTAAATCCTCAATCTCTCTGGATCTTTACTTAAATTACCGATCTCTTTGGTTCGTTAGTTCATATTGAATCCATGCTTGCTCTTCAACGAGAGGACCCAATGACCAAGCGAGTCCGCCTGCTCACTCTCCATGATGGGACCCGTTATCTCGTACAAGTCCAATCCATTCGCTCTCTAAAAAGGGGGCTTGTACCTTATGGTTTATCATCTTATCTCTCCAGTTTGGAGAACCACGTTCAATTAATTCATAAATCTATGTTATGGGGTAACTAATCTCCATTGGTGTTTTGAAATCGATACCAATCTCATGTTCGAGTGATTTTTAAAATCAAGCATTCACTTACGTAATTCAAATTCAAATTCAAATATCCAATAAACATCACAACGTCCATCACATCAAGCACCTACAACCATGTATTTAAATTAGAGGGTACCTAGAGACCGATTGAGGCCCCACACACGAGCAAGTGGCTTAACTGTAATACCACATTATTCATTGAAAACAAAGGCAAAGTGTGGGAACCAAACCTAACTCTCTACCATCCTGATTACGGGGTAACTATCCTCCACTTAGATGTTGTAACGACCCGCTATTTTCAGCCATTTGCATCCGCATATATCAGACTTGAATAGCTCAAAACACCGAATTGTTAATTTAAATTTTGGCAAAACTCAGAATATGCAGTAAATAAATCATAGATCACAGACACAGAGTAATATAATACAGCGGAAGAAAAAGAGATAGTAGTTCATGAAGCTACTATATAAATACATCAGAGTTATACAAGATACAATGGAAGTCTCAATATGATAATCAAGTATAAAGCTGAGTACATCACTGGAATCACCTGGATAACTGAAATGCGATAGATAGCTGGATCTTCAAGCAAAACTACAACTCCGAAGGTGAGTCTTGAATATTGTACCACTCAGTCTGACCCGAGCGTAAAGCAAAATACAAAATACTCGAGTCAGGACATACATACTTATACAGTGTAAACCAACTCAAGTGAACTGTAATATAAGGTTCAAGTAACTTAAAGGATGCTTGGGGCCGCCCATCCTCTAAGAACCCGTTAAACTATTTACTATGTAGTAATATTTCGCTATTATAATAATGTCTATAGTAAAATAAACTTACTTTAAAATATCGTTAAGGCTTTACATTTTCCACCTTAACACATAAATAGTGCCAGCAGTCTATATAGTGCCGTAATACCTCCTGATCGGGAGGCTACCGAAGGATACCCATAGGTATGACACAAATCAAACTCGTACAAGGCGCTAGGGTAGGTGACATGGCACAACGAGACAATGCCAGGGTAGATATACCAATTACGCATCCAGACTAGTGGTGACACATAGCGCACAACCACCATACACCTCGAACCACACTTCCGAAATCAAAAGGGCCCCAATTAATCACAAAGTAATATAATGGTATCGAAGGAGTGTGTCCGATAAGAGAAGCTACCTCACTGGCCCGTAAGTGCTCCTGTTTTAGCCATCTTATGCCAATTCACGGGAGTCGGGTCCACGTATATACCTCAAAGGAACGCCGCCACCATCCTACTTCATTCTGAAATCACCACCGCGTACACGGTTGTTAAAGTGGTTTTCGGAGTTGGCAGAGAGTATGGCAACTTCCGATCCTGGTCTCTTTAACAACTAAACGTAATTATTACCCATGGTTATTTATTTAAAAATCATTTCTATTCCAAACCATTTAAAATAAAATACTATTACTTTCTAAAATATCCATTCTCAAAATGGTAATATTTTCAAATCCATATACTTCTCAAATTTAATATCCATTTCAAGACTAAATACTATATTATTTCATTTCAAAAACCAAATCAATATATCATTTCCATTTCAAACCCAAAGTAATAATATATATCCTTTATATTCCAAAAACCAAATCAATATCTCATTTAAATAAAACCCAAGTTTCCAAGTCACTGAATATTTCCTTCTATTTATTAAACTTGAAACATTCCTTTAAATCACCTTAACCCAAACCACTTTATAAGGTCATATTATTAAATCTTCCATTTCCAATAAGTTCCAAGTTTATATATTTAAAGACAATTCTTAATTAAATACAATTTCCAATATTTTCATTTCCAAAGTCATATTACTTTCAAGTTATAACAACTCTGGAACCAAACATATTGAAACATATTTATTTAGACCATCTAAATTCAATGTCAATATCTTACAAACAAGATTCATTTAACCATTCAAATTCAATGTCAAATAATATTCATTTCAAAGTTGTAGCATTTATAAGTTTATTCATTCAGTTATAAACTTTCCAAAAACATTGTGTATTTCAGCTACATTAAAATTTCAATTTTTAGCCAATTTAACTTATAAAAATCACATTTCCTACTTCAAAATATTTATTTGGATATCATTTAACTTATGATTTAGCAAAATAAAATTTTATCAATAAATATCCAAATTAAACTATAATTCATTTGTTAAGTCAAAAACACATTCTTTTACTTCTTTTATTTCAACAAATAACTTACCACTTTATTTTAAAATACCCACTTCATAAATAAGACTAAATTCCCATTTATTTACTTAACTTATCAATTTCAATAAGAACCAAATTTCCAATTATCAAGTTAAGTCATATTTTGAAAATACACTTTCCCACTCAAATCATAATTATTCAATTTCCAAACATTCCGTTTCATACATAAAGTAATTTATCATAGTAAATATAATAGTAAATTTCTTTGAAAATTTATTCATTTAGGCATCAATTAAACTATGATTTCATGCTAAATACATTTATTGCAAAATGTTCAATTAAAACTGTATTTCATTTTATCAGCTCAAAGGACATCGTTTATTATTTCATAAAATAAAAATTGATTGCAATTACCAGGCTAGACTTTAAAATTCCATATTAATTAACTTTAATTATTAAGTTATTTATTTATCACAATTAAAGCTCTTTAAATTACCATTGGAACTAAATAAAGATTTTTAAATTACAATCTAAACCAATCATCAACTTATAAAATTTTAACTTGCTAAAAGCCAACATCTCTTTATATTTTAAATCATTAAATCAAATTTCGAAGTAAATTTTCATATTTTCTAAATATTCAAAATACTTAATAAATTTTTAGGAAAATATTACCTTAAAAATATTAACCATGGGCCTGTATAATATTTTCTAAACTAGGTCAAGTGATACGGATATATATCATTTCAATCCACAATTTAAAAAAAAATCCAGGTTCTATCATTTCAAACCCGCAATCCCAAGTAAAATAAATACAATAAAAATCAATAAAATCACTCGAGCCTATCATTTCAGCCCATAGTGATTTTTCTTATTCTAAAGTCCATTCGGGTATGTATCATTTTAGCCCATAGTGATAGGGAATATGTAGTGAAACAGTAAATAAAATGAACAGTACAATATAACATATCATATCAGATGATGCAACGGTTATACAAACATCATTAAACATCGTATAAATATGTCACAGGCATGTATGAACATAGCATATTAATTTATACAATTCACTTGTCATCATCTCACAATAATATAAGTATGTAAGTCTAAGTGATAACTCACCTTTTAAAAACTAGAATTGACAAATTCAGAATAAAAATCCAAACTCCGCAAAATACGAAAAAGCACGACAAAGCACAATGCAAATTTGAGTGGATGAAGAGTCGGATCCAAATCTTGTATGCAAACAAATATTACAACATAGGAATATGATTCAATACAAAAGAATAGAGGTTAAAACAATGGAAAATAATGAATCAAAGTGGCATAACTTGCCTTAATCAATCAATGGCTTGGTTGCACCACATATGGGTTCAACCATCATCTTGTTTTGCTTGGTAATGATGGTTTTAGGTGTGCTAGGAGAAGATGGAGCCGAGCCTAACTTGAAAGAAGACAAAGAAAACAAAATGAAAAAAGGTGGAGAAAGAAGAAGGAAGCCATGACTTTAGATCTTGTATTTTTTTTCTTCATAAGATGAGGAGATGAGAAACTTTGTACGTGAAAAAATAGATGGTGGCTAGGTTTTAGTAAATACACGTCCAAAAGAAAGAAACAACCAGAAATAAAGAGGCTTGGCAATAAAAGGCAGGAGTTTGAATGGTTGGGAAATAAAAAAGGCAACAAATAAATTGATGTGTTTATTAATTTTTTCCTTTGTTTGCATGCAATGGAAAGAGGAGTTTGAGGAACAATATGTACGTGAATTATGAGGCTACAAGAAAATATGTTATTGATAATGCAATTTAATAGCGCATTATTCTAAGCGTTATTATTTAGCATTTTGATTTGTTATGTACTTGGTTAATTTGTACTGTAGCTATGTAACGCAGGTCCCAAAAATTTCGACTCCCTCCAAAAACACTTAACCATTTCGTCTCCCTCCCAAAATGAAGAAAGCCATAATCCACGGTCTACTCTATTTCCATCTCCATTTCGTCTCCCTCGCTTAGCAGTTGAGAAGTCGACGATGCCAACAACCCTAATCTCCAATTTCCGACTTCAATTTCGCTCATGAACAAACTCGAAGGTATATTATCAAACATGTTAACTTATAATCGATTTTTCTCTTCATTAATCTCTGAACTAATTGATTCTTCTTTATTCATACGATTGTTAGTTGAACTAGTTTGTTGAATCAGTTTGTTGAGTTTGAATTCATAATTTAACCCATTTGCTGAGTTTGAAATCAAGGTTTAAGGAATTCATAATTTTGTTTAATTCATAATTGAACCAGTTTGTTGACTAAATGATTGTTAGTTGAACCAGTTTGTTGAGTTTGAATTCAAGGTTTAAGGAATTCATAATTTTGTTTAATACCGCAAGGGCTCTTAAAGATGTTGTTTTTGTCCTATATATTTTACTTTCTATGTTTTATTTTTAATCTTGGTATATTTTGTTATGGTAGATGATATCACTTTTACTGATATCGAACCTAGTGTTAAGGTTAAAATCACCATTGTTGATTCTTAATTTCATTATAGCCATTTGTCCTCTATTTTTTTAGCTTATCAAGTTTGAACGGTTTTCAAGCATAATACATGTTCGAACTTTATTTATGAGTCTTTAATCATAATGTATATAAGTACATCATTGGTTGTACCCATCCAAGCTACAAGTATGGCATCTGCTTAATGGCATGTTTCAAAGCTAGTGCATAGATAAACATGGATCCATTTTCTAGCTGGAGTTGGTAGGCACAGTGACTTTGGGTTTTTATTGTTTAGTGTTTTTACTAGCTAGTATGGCATGTGCCTTGTTTATTGTTTAGTGTTTTTTATTGTCTAGGAGCGAGGTAACCAGGGAAAAAACTATGATATTGCCTTGTTTATGCGGAATGCTTAATGTTTGAACATGCATTAAATATATGGTATGTGAATGTTCTAGGAGTTTTAAAAGAGAACTAATTAATTGAAGTATGACCTGGAATGGTATGTATTCATTGATTACAGTTTGCAGTGCCTGTAGTACTTATTGGAGTTGGTACAACTATGGACCCTACATTGACTATAGTTGATAGTCTTGTTGGTCAAGTTCTTGGTGAAGTTTGTTCTCTACCAAATGTTTTCTTTGAATACGAGGCATGTGTTCATTTTTTGGTATTATTCCACTTAAATAACCTTGCATTCATGTTTGTTTGCACCCTAATTTCAAAAGACTATATTTAATTTAACCACATCAATCTCAAAATTATGGTGTCACTGGTAATTTCTTTTGAGGATCACTTTACTCGTGCTAAGTTGCTTATAATAAATAATGATGGTGATGGTGATGGTGATGATGAAATTTTCTAACTTAAACTAAGGAACATTATAGATAATCTAACTTATAACCAGTGACGTGAGGTTACAGTGTTGTTAAGAAAGCATTTAACTGAGGAACAGAAGTACCTTGATATCTTTGTTGTAGTTCAATGCATTTTTTATTCGTAGGAAAAAAGATTGTTCAGTCATGTGCCCTATTGTCTTGATTTATCCTACATGCAAGATATTCCTTAAACATTTAAGTGTATTAACCGATTTTCTTGCCCTGAAAAAGAATGCATGTTTAATTAGAATGAACAATAAATTCTGGTCTTTTTTCTGCTTTTTATAAAACTACTTAACCAATAATTCATGTTTCTTCTAGCACATTTTCTAATTTTTTAAAAACCCTTCCTATTTTTAGGATGGAAACAATTCAGTATTGAGCATCATAATGTGGCAAAATAAAGCGGGGAGGACATCGGTTCCGAACTGAGAAAGAAATGCTCGACAATAATAAGGAATGCCTAAAGCAACTGAAATGAAATTGAAGCTCTAGGTAGTTCTTAGCTAGAGCAAAATGTGTGCTGAAAAATGAATTGTGAGCCCTTAAGCTATATGCATATCAACTGAACATGGCTAGATTGTCGTCGTACAAAGTTGATGCACACCTGAGACAATTTATGTCAGGTTGTGTATCTGAATATCTACAGTCTTAATAAATTATAACGGAGCAGTCTAGTCCACTATTGTTTATATCTTATGTTTTTTATCACTTGATAATTTTTAATTATGTATTTTTTCCACTGTAGTTTCGGTTGGTTAGTGGCAGCAGTTGCCTATCCAGAACTGGTTTTCCTGAAGTGCATTTGTAAGTACATTTCTTTTTAGTTTATTCTAATTGGATTGATTGTTTTCTAAGTAATTGAGGTTTTAGAGTTCGTTTTCAGTAAGGCTGCAAAGCTTATTTTTGCTAAGATATTTTTGACTAGTTTGAGTAGTTATCTGATTTTGTCACCCTTTAGTATTCCTAAAAGTGAACTTAAATACTGGTCCATATATACACATAGAATTTGAAGTTTTATACTTATGAAATTTTTATATCTGTTTTTGGATAGCTGTAATGGCCGGTAATCTTCATTGTAGAGAGGGTTTAGTAATCAAATTTTATTACTAATACCATTTGAAGTCTGTACTTAATTTTATCATTAATAATCATTGCTTTGTAACGTAGCTTCCGTGGTTGAAAGAGCGGATATTCGTTACGCAATAGATAAACAATAGAATTTTGCCACATATAGAGGTAGTAGTTAGAACTCAGGCCTTATATGAAATGAAAGAAACAAGTAATGTTGACAATTGAGACATTTGCAATGACAACATTGTAGTCGATGGAGTAAGTATAACATAGTTGGTTACTACTCGGTTTTAACAATTTCTTTGGCTATGACATTTAACAATCGCAGATAATTGCAACTTACCCAAATGTATATCTATTTTTCTTGCATCATGTCGCTTATTTATGACATGTCATGTTTAAATTTGCAATCTTGCTCTAACATATGTTGATAAATGCAACCATATTTGCAACTGATGGCCACTTGTTATTTGAGGAACAACCAAGCCTATTATGCATATCATATCTTGAAAGGTAAATACTGTATTTGGAATATTCAAGATGAATTAGATGACAATATATTATTTAGCATGTTACTATTTTAGTCCAGCTATTCATTGTACCTGCACCGTTTCACTAAATTTCAAGCTATAATTCAAATGACAGAAGAACATGTTTCTCTTTAATTGTACTCAATACTTAATTGTACATCTCCTACTATTAATTGCTGTAGATATTTCCTTTAAAAAAATTTTACTTATAAGTTGGAACTGACTAGACATATCAAATATAAAGGCAAACAAATGCCTCAGTCCAAATGCTTGTTTGCATTCTCATGTTTCCAAATGAAGCTACTTCGTGAAGCTGAAGCAGCACTATATCCTACTGGTGAACCTAACTCAGAGGTATGTAACAGTCTTATTTGTATTTATATCACATTTATGTGGTGATGAACTCGTTTTCAATATAGCGTTAGAATTTCATCACCTCTAGTTTTGTTAAAACACTACTTATGTAGCTCAACCAAAATTTAAACAGATTGGGTGAATCTCAATATCCATACAACTTCATTGCTCCATCTGTCCACTATCAACGTCCTCACATCAAAATGATTCGATTTGAGCTGAAGTTTTGTGCACCTATAGTTTTATTATGAGGATTATCTCTACAAAATTTTGGATCATTTAAATCTTTTTAACCTTTAAAATCAACGGCTAAAATAGATATTTTGATAACTCATGTTAACTTAGAATCTTCAAGGGAAAAAAGTTTTGCATCGATTTCATTTCTTGTAAGGATGATCTGCATAATGAAAGGATAATTTCATCAGAAATTATTGTAAACCGTTCTTTTCAGATATGAAAAATAATCAACCATGATAAATGAGTAATGAAAGGTTAGATGTATCCAGATATCTAACCTTTGTAAAAACAAATATGTCTAATGGTCAAAATTTGTGTTTTATTGTGTCTAAATAGAGCCCCCCTCCACCAACACACGTTCGCGCACATATTTATATATAGTGTAACACGACATATTGCGAACGTCCGCTGCTTTTCCAACACTGATAACAATTTATTTCAACCTTGATAGTTCTTGACAAAAACAAGATGGTGGGTTATTCCAACGGTATGGATACCAGTTGTATTTTGGCTTGAGAGTGTAGTTATGCGTAAGGGGCACACTGCACCACAAGTTGCTATTATGCTTGGTTTTGGCCTATTGATTTGGACTTGGTTGGAGTACACTCTGCATCGCTTCCTTTTCCACATAGACACGAAGGGCTACTGGTAAGTGTCTATTTGATTTAATCAAATACATTTATGTTTTTATTCATCGACTGTTTATCTTAATTTTGCATTGCAGGGCAAATACAGCTCATTATCTTCTTCATGGATGCCATCATAAACACCCTATGGATCATCTACGTCTTGTTTTCCCTCCTGCAGCAACTGCTATTATTTGTGTTCCGGTAAGCTTATAGTTAGAATTTGAATATTATTTTATTTTTGTATAATAAGAATGTTCTATATAGAAGAAAAAAATTACCTGCATGCCTAATTATTCTGTGAACATTGTTATAGTTGTGGAACCTGCTTAGACTCTTTGCAACTGATTCCACTACCCCTGCTATTTTCGAAGGAATTTTATTTGGTTATGTGATGTATGATTGTACCCACTATTATGTTCATCATGGCCAGCCATCTATACATCCATTCAAAAAAATCAAGGTAAAAAGTCATGTTTTGTGTGTTTGCACACCACATATTTTTTCTATATACTAATCTATATATGTTTTTTCTATTGTGTGTTTGCTGTGCTCAAGTGGCTTGGACCGTAGAGACTGAACCTATGATATGTTTTGTGAATGAATATAGATGTTAACACAGGTGCGTTTACAACAAATAATCCCAATTTGGTAAAATCTGAATTATAAGTTTTAACACATGTGCGTTTACATCAATCATAGATGTTGTCACTATGGAATAAGGTCTAAATGATATTGATGAGGCATAGTTGAATAGCAGAAAAATTGGGAAGATTCCTAAATTTTATGCCATTTAACTCTTGCCTTATCAATATCATAGGTAATCTAAAGATTATGGACTTTGGTTAAGCGCCTTTACTGGGCTGGATGTGTTGCTTCACCCTACGTGTGGGACTCCGGCTTATGCTGTGATGGCGCAAAGGTAACCTAAATTATCATCACGCAAAGGTAACTAATAATATTATTTGGTTATTTTCAGCAAGTAATTTCCTTTATGTTATATACCTGATTATTTCAGTAAGCAATCCAATTTGGTCTTTGAAGTATTATACTTCATAGAATTTTTTTAATTAATAAATGCTCCAACTTGGGTTTTAAATACAGAATTAGAAGTAACATCTTTAATTTATAAATGCTTCAACTCCAGTACATTTCTAAAACTTCTTTTGCTATATGTTGTCTCAATAAATGTTGGAATAAGAGTGTCATGATTGCATATTTGCTTAATTGACGCACTTGGTAATAAATTTAGTCAAGATTTTCCACTAGAATTATTGTTCGTTAAAGAATTTCATTATTATTTGTAACAGCAGGTGACATTGTTTGATTGAGTTGCATTATTATTTGGTTGGCTGAACTTATCTGAGTGGATGAGCGACAGAATGCAAAAGCTTATTAAGAAGAGGAACATCAGGAGCGGTGCTGTTATGTCATAAAGAAGCTCCTCAGGGTAAATTTTTTGTTGCAATTTTAGATAAGATGTGATTATTTGAAATGGTTCAAGTGATGGTGATCTTGGTAATTGTGTGCAAAAACTGAGTTCTATATTTTATAAAGATTTAAACGTGTCGTTTCACCTTTCTTTTCTCTTAGAATTTCCGAAATAGTGCAAAGTGGTGCATCTTTTCCAACACTTGTATCACATGCTGCTGCTGATAATTTGGGATGAATTTTACAAGTGATGGTTTATGGGATATGCTATCAAATAAGGTTTATTATTTGATTTTTTACTTTCTACCATTACAAGATGCCTAGTATAATCAATTACTACACTATATTAAAATGAATTTGGTTCAGAAGTTGGTGCCATCCTTGTTCGTTAACTAAGTTTTATAAAAATTAAATAAATTTATAAAAATTAACTATGTTCATAATAATTTTTTTAACTAAGTTTGTAATAATAATTTATAAATTTACTTATTTTTTTAACTAAGTTTGTGAAATTATATTATTATTGTTTCATATATGAATTGCTTTGAATTTGATTGGGTAGTTTGTTGATAAAATGATAGGTTGATGGATATTTGTCAATTCATCATAGCAGTCTCTACAATGTAAATTTGATGTCGATGCTAGATTGGTATGTCTGGTCCTTGTAAGCATAGATTTTTATACGTTGCCTAAATTTATTTATGGACCAACTGTATGATCTTTTCAGGTTTGGCTCAGTCGTATAGTTTGTCGAAGGATGATGCAGCAGTTTCCTGGAGGAGAAAGTTGTATGTGAAGTTTGGATGTGAAGTTGTGTGGATAGTTGGTGGGTAATGGCAGGCTTGTGAAGTTGTATGTGCAGGGATATGGTGCACATAAGTTAGTGCACATTGAAGAGGTGTGTATGTATTGTGAATTGTATAGGGAGATGAGAAGTGGGATGATGATGAATGAAGTGATAGAGTTGTTGAAGGAGATGTTGTTCTTTCAGTTGCTTGACAGAGTGGAAGATGGAGGCAGTTGTTAGAGGTTGTGATGTGGTGATCTGAAGTTAGATGGTGATGCAGAGGCAAGCTAGAAGGGGATGTGGTGGAATTGTATGCACTGTGCACTGGAATGATGAAGTTTTCTGGCGAAGGCAGTTTGAATGTAGATGTGGATGTTTGTTGCTGTAGGAATGTGGCTGGTTGGTAATATGGTGATAAATGAGGTTGGAATATGTGTAGATAAGAGTGGCGAATGAAGTGATGAAGTTTGTTTGAAGTGGATGAAGGAGGAGTAGTTGTAGATGATGGGTTTGTATTGAAGGTGAAGTGAACAAGCAGTGGGATTGTGTGTTGTGCTCAAGTGATTGGAAGTCGAGAGGGTTGCACAACAGATTGTAGTCACTTGTTGCAGAAGGAGGCTCTGAATCGGGGATAGTGTAGTGTTGGGTTTTGTGTGTATGCAGTGGTTAGATAGAGGGTTATTACTGGTTTGACGTTTTGATGTGGTATGAAGTTTGTAGGTTGAAATGAGATGGTGGTAGAAATAAGGATGGTAGAGGAGTATTGTGAAGTGATAGGCTTGTTCAAGAAGTGGAGGAAGTGCAATTCAGAGAGATTAAAATGCAGGGAATGTAATGTTTGTACACTGTAATGAAAAATATATCACATTTCTTTCTGAGCATGCTCTTGTGTTATATTTGTTGATTATAATCTTTATTCATTTATGAAGATTTAGTTGGTTTGCTATTATTAAAATGTAATATATTGAATATAATCAATTCCGTTGAGATTTAGCTGTATTATAGCGGCTACAACGAGCTATTGAATAAATATTTTATAGCGGCAAAATGGTGTTATAAAGATTTCCAGTTCCGTTGAGATTTAGCTGTATTATAGTGGCTATAATGAGCTATTGAATTAACATACCATAGTGGCGAATTTGCGTTATAAAACTAAGCTCAACCATGACGACATATTTTGTGTTATAAATATTCAACAGTTTTTTATAACATGTCGATATACAGCGCTTATCAAACCGCTATGGTTGTGATTAATAGCGGCTATATGCTGCTATAAAAGACACTTTTTGTTGTAGTGGAGAAGAATTCATGGCTATGAATGTGGTAAGTAATTGGCTATGCAATGGAAAGGCAAGGGAAAAGAAAAAGGCAACATATAAACAAAATAAGTAACCTATATCTCTTGAAATTTCTAAGTTATTATTAAAAATCAAATCATCAAAAATCAAATAAATATATACAAAGCTTACACAAATAAAATAGAAAATAAAACTTAGAGAAACAAACATAGGAAAATAAAATATAGAAAGTCATTGCATGTAAACACTGTATTTTATCTAATTTAAAAAGTATAAGTTTAAATCCACAATAAATCCATATATTTGATTTCTCAATTTTTTTATTGAATCAACTATTAACTTATCCTTTTATGGGCAATATTAACATTGGTTTATATACTAATACATTAATAACTTCCCAATTCATCCAAATTTCAATTTACATAGTAATTAATTTCATGTACCTACAATTATCCATTTTATTATAGACTACATTCCACTTAAATAAAAATTGCTTCCAATAATTTGATTTGGTTTAATTGCCATCTTTATACTAGGTCCATTATTAACCTATATACCTATTTACATTAGTTTTATATTCCATTACACTAGTCTACTCCTATTTTCACCTTGAATTTGTATTAAATGTTACATTTCTAAATGTGAAATCTTGTCAATTGTACACATTAATTAAGGTTTAAAACCAATTAATTAATTTTACTTAGTTCCATTCCTTTTACCAATTTATTACTTTATCAATAAATTTACGTTTCTATTTGATTCATACATTCACAGCTCCCGTTACTGCATTAATTCTCATTAACAATATTAAAGATTTCCTATTTATTTTGTAGATTAAATATGCAACTTATAATAGCTATTATGATTACCCTTTAACTTACACTTAAGTTTATTATATTCAACTAATTATTATAATTACCTACATAATATTGAATTCATTCAATTACTATTAGTTATACTAATTTATTTATTTATACATCACTTACCTTATTTACTTATATTCAAATTTATACTCAAATATAACAGTTACAACTAAATTAATAGGCCAATTAAATAGTAACTTACAACCGTTACTATTACTTTAAGTCACATTAATGAATTCATTATTGTTTACTAATCAAACGTTACAATTACTTAATTAACACTGATTTACTTCGATTTATATTACTTGTATATTATCTCATTAATGATTCAACATTCACACTTGTGATTTCATTGTCACAACAAATGTTACCATTCTTATATACCCAATCTTTATTCAAGAGTCATTTATTTCATATTATTCCTTTTATAAATTTAAATGTTTGCATTAGTTTTCTTACATTAATTTATAGCCAAGTATACCAATTTTTATTACTTCACTAAATTGTAATTTCATTTCAATTATTACTAATTATTTCTAATTACCAAAACTTATTAGCTTAACAAATTAAATTATTGAAAATTTTACGGGTCGTTACACTCTCCCCCACTCAAAACTTTTCGTCCTCGAAAAGGAAAAGAAGAAAAAAGAAAGAATTAAGTAATCAATATATCTTATTCAAAGTACTAACTTTATAAACAAATAAATTTATAAAATTAATTAATTTGAATAAAATATACCGATTTATTTATAAATTCCTTTAACACCATTTATATTGTAAGTTATTCAATTAACCTTTTATTCTATTTACCTCAATTAATCATTTTTACAACTAAAATTTAAATGTATAACATTTATTATAAACACTCAAATTTTATTTATAAAAGTCCATTTTATATTGTATATTATCCAATTACATTGTTAACTTCTAATAATTAAGGTAAGTTATATTGGAATGTAATATAATATTATACAAATAAAATTTTCTAATTCAATTATCTCAAGCTTAAATATTTATTCAAAATTTTGGTTTCATTGTATATTTGACATTATCCTTTAAGATAAAGTTTAAGAATTAGATTTCCGATTAATTTCAAATGATTTTAGACATAAATAAATATACACAATATATATCAAATCAAATTTTAAAAATCCATTTAATTCTCCAAAGCAAGACTATAGCAAAACTACAGACCTTCACTTCGAAACTCGAAAATAAAAGTCGATGATGCTGTAGTCATCACCGAAATTATTTTTCAGTGACAAAGAAAAGAGCACTGATTTACAAATTAAAATTCCTTAAAACAATTTCTACTTGAAATACTTTAATAATATACCCTTAAATCTTTAAACACAAAGTCCAAAACCATCAGAAATTAAGTTCTTAGTTTCTTGGTTTTAGATTCATTTAAATTTCCAAATTAATTTATAACCATATTTTAGTTCAATTATTCATATATGAAACCAAAGCCAATAGTTACAAGACAGAGTCAAATATTATTACTTAACATCCAAGTCAATTAACTATCAAAATTCAAAAAATTATACTTATGCATATATAATATAATTATACAAAATTTATTCATTTACTAAATTTGAAAACAATATTGTGTCTGTTTGCTCTGTTCAAGTGTTTTGGAGATCCCATCGATAGCGTTGATCAGAAATCGATCGAAAACCCAAATCAACATCAACAACTCAAACAACACACTATATAAAACATTTTAAATATAGATTTACAAATACACTATACCGGAATAGATTTTCAAAGCAAGGATAGAGATTCAAATTTGATTAATTCAAATCAAAGAAAATTTTGATTTGAGGATAAGTTGAAAAAAAATAAGATGATTAACTAACCGAATAAGGAAATGGATAAGCTTATATAAATCGTGGGAAATCGCGACTTTAAGAATAAGATCGGTGCAGAATTCTAAGACAAATCTACATTCCATCTGAAGAGCTAGAATTTGGGATAACAAAAGATATTAGCATCTAAACCGAAGATATAGAAATATCTGATGAATCAATGCCTATTGTAAAGGAGCGTCACCCCTTTACAAGTCATTTAGTGGAGCTAGGGGATGCTTCAGAATTTAGAAGAATGCGAATAATGAGGGACAAGAATGTATTTCGAAACCACAGGGAACGTTCCAAAATTCAAAAGTAATCGAGTCAAAAAGGAAGTGATTCACACTCGGATTAAAGTGACTATGTAAATAAATTTACCATATATGCTAAGTATTGCCTAGAGCCAAAGCTCTGATACCAACTGTAACGACCCGCTATTTTCAACCATTCGCATCCGCACATGTCGGACTTGAATAGCTCAAAATACCGAATTGTTAATTTAAATTTTGGCAAAACTCAGAATATGCAGTAGATAAATCATAGATCATAGATACGGAGTAATATAATGCAGCGGAAGAAAAGGAGATAGTAGTTCATGAAGCTACTATATAAATACATCAAAGTTATACAAGATACAACAGAAGTCTCTTTATGATAATCAAGTATAATGCCGAGTACATCACTGGAATCAATTGGATAACTGAAGTGAGATAGATAGCTGGATCTTCAAGCAAAGCTTCAACTCCGAAGGTAAGTCTTAAATGCTGGACCACTCAGTCTGACCCGAGCATAAAGCAAAACACAAAACACTCGAGTCAGGACATACATACTTATATAGTGTAAACCAACTCAAGTGAACTGTAATATAAGGTACAAGTAACTTAAAGGATGCTTGAGACCGTCCATCCTCTAAGGACCCGTTAAACTATTTACTATGTAGTAATATTTCGCTTTATAATAATGTCTATAGTAAAATAAACCTACTTTTAAATATCGTTAAGTCTTTACATTTTCCACCTTAACACATAAATAGTGTCAGTAGTCTATACAGTACCGTAATACCTCCTGATCGGGAGGCTACCAAAGGATACTTCATAGGCACAACACAAATCAAACTCGTACAAGGAGCACTATGATAGGTGATACGGCACAACAAGGCAATGCCAGAGTAGATATGCCAATTACGCATCTGGACTGGTGGTGATGCATAACACGCAGCTATCGCCCACCTCGAGCCACATCCCCAAAATCAAAAGAGCCCCAATCAATCACAAAGTAATAGAATGATATCGAAAGAGTGTGTCCGATAAGAGGGACAACCTCACTGGCCCGTAAGCGCTCATGTTTTAGCCACCTTATGCCAATTCATGGGAGTCGGGTCCACATATATACCTCAAAGGAACGCCGCCGCCATCCTACTTCATTATGAAATCACCACCGCGTACACGGTTGTTAAAGTGGTTTTCGGAGTTGGTAGAGAGTATGGCAACTTTCGATCCCGGTCTCTTTAACAACCAAACGTTATTATTACCTATGGACATTTATTTAAAAATCATTTCTATTCCAAACCATTTAAAATCAAATACTATTACTTTCCAAAATAATATCCATTCTCAAAATGGTAATATTTCCAATTCCATATACTTCTTAAATTTAATATCCATTTCAAAACTAAATATTATATTATTTCATTTCAAAAACCAAATCAATATATCATTTCCATTTCAAACACAAAGTAATAATATATATCATTTATATTCCAAAAACCAAACCAATATCTCATTTAATTAAAACCTAAGTTTCCAAATTACTGAATATATCCTTCTATTTATTACACTTGAAACATTCTTTAAATCACCTTATCCCAAACCACTTTATATGGTCATGTTCTTAAATCTTCCATTTCCAATAAGTTCTAAGTTTATATATTTAAACACAATTCTTAATTAA
This sequence comes from Allium cepa, assembly GCA_030765085.1. Lineage (NCBI taxonomy): Eukaryota > Viridiplantae > Streptophyta > Magnoliopsida > Asparagales > Amaryllidaceae > Allium > Allium cepa. Next base: position 570,831,945 of record CM060932.1, on the reverse strand, counting down.
ATACAATTTCCAATAATTTCATTTCCAAAGCCATATTACTTTCAAGTTATAACAACTCTGAAACCAACATTTTGAAACATATTTATTTAGACCATCTAAATTCAATGTCGATACTTCCAAACAAGATTCATTTAACCATTTAAATTCAATGTCAAATAATATTCATTTCAAATTTGTAGCATTTATAAGTTTATTCGTTCAATTATAAACTTTCCAAAAACATTGTATATTTCAGCTACAATAAAATTTCAATCTTTAGCCAATATAACTTATAAAAATCACATTTCCCACTTCAAAATATTCATTTGGATATCATTTAACTTATGATTTAATAAAATAAAATTTTATCAATAAATATCTAAATTAAATTATAATTCATTTATTAAGTCAAAAACACATTCTTTTACTTCTTTTATTTCAACAAATAACTTACCACTTTATTTTAAAATACTCATTTCATAAATAAGACTAAATTTCCATTTACTTACTTAACTTAACAATTTCAATAAAAACAAAATTTCCAATTATCAGGTTAAGTTATATTTTGAAAATACACTTTCCCACTCAAATCATAATTATTCAATTTCCAAACATTCCATTTCTAAATAAAGTAATTTATCATAGTAAATATAATAGTAAATTTCTTTGCAAATTTATTCATTTAGGCATCGATTAAACTATGATTTCAGGCTAAATACATTTATTGCAAAATGTGCAATTAAAACTTTATTTCATTTTATCAATTCAAAGGACATCATTTATTATTTCATAAAATAAAAATTGATTGCACTTACCAGGCTAGACTTTAAAATTCCATATTAATTAACTTTAGTTATTAAGTTGTTTATCACAATTAAAGCTCTTTAAATTACCATTAAACCAAATAAAGATTTTTAAATTATAATCTAAACCAATCATCAACTTATAGAATTTTAACTTGCTGAAAGCCAATATCTCTTTATATTTTAAATCATTAAACCAAATTTCAAGGTAAATTTCATATTTTCTAAATATTCAAAATACTTAATAAATTTTTAGGAAAATATTACCTTAAAAATATTAACCATGGGCCTGTATAATATTTTCTAACCTAGGTCAAGTGATACGGATATATATCATTTCAATCCACAATTAAAAGAAAATCCAGGTTCTATCATTTCAAACCCGCAATCCCAAGTAAAATAAATACATTAAAAATCAATAAAATCACTCGAGCCTATCATTTCAGCCCATAGTAATTTTCCTTATTCTAAAGTCTGTTTGGGTATGTATCATTTCAGCCCATAGTGATAGGGAACATGTAGTGATACAGTAAATAAAATGAACAGTACAATATAACATATCATATCAGATGATGCAGCGGTTATACGAACAACATTAAACGTCATATAATTATGTCACAGGCATGTATGAACATAGCATATTAATTTACACAATTCACTTATCATCATTTCACAATAATATAAGTATGTAAATCTAGAGTGATAACTCACCTTTTAAAAGCTAGAATTGACAAATTCAGAATAAAAATCCAAACTCCGCAAATACGAAAAAGCAAGACAAAGCACAATGCAAACTTGAGTGGATGAAGAGCAGATCCAAATCTTGTATGCAAACAAATATTACATATATAAGAATATGATTCAAAACAAAAGAATAGAGGTTAAAACAATGGAAAAATAACGAATCAAAGTGGCATAATTTGCCTTAATCAATCAATGGCTTGGCTACACAACATATGGGTTCAACCATCATCTTGTGTTGCTTGGTCATGATGGTTAGAGGTGTGCTAGGAGAAGATGGAGGCCGAGCCTAACTTGAAGGAAGACAAAGAAAACAAAATGAAAAAAGGAGAAAGAAGAAGGAAACCATGACTTTAGATCTTGTATATTTTTTTATTCACACAAATGAATAAGATGAGGAGATGAGAAAGTTTGTACGTGAAAAACTAGATGGTGGCTAGGTTTTAGTAAATACACGTCCAAAAGAAAGAAACAGCAAGAAATAAAGAGGCTAGCCAATAAAAGGCAGGAGTTTGAATGGTTTGGGAAATAAAAGGCAACAAATAACTTGATGTATTTATTTTTATTTTTCCTTTGTTTGCACGCAATGACAAGAGGAGTTTGAGGAACAATACGTATGTGAATTATGAGAAGAATTCACGGCTATGAATGTAGGAAGTAATTGGCTATGCAATGGGAAGGCAAGGGAAAAGAAAATGCAACAAATAAACAAAACAAGTAACCTATATCTCCTGAAATTTCTAAGCTATTACTAAAAATAAAATCAATCAAAAATCAAATAATATATACAAAGTTTATACAAATAAAATAGAAAATAAAAATTAGAGAAAAAACATAGGGAAATAAAATATAGAAAGTCATCGCGTGCAAACACTGTATTTTATCTAATTTAAAAAATATAAGTTTAAATCCCCAATAAATTCATATATTTGATTTCTCAATAATATTGAATCAACTATTAACTTATCCTTTTATAGGTAATATTAAATTTGTTTATATCTAATACATTAATAACTTCCCAATTCATCCAAATTTCAATTTATATAGTAATTAATTTCATTTACCTACAATAATCCGTTTTATTATAGATTATATTCCAATTAAATAAAAATTGCTTGCAATAATTTGATTTGGTTTAATTGTAATCTTTATACCAGGTCCATTATTACCCTATATACCCAGTTACATTAGTTTTATATTCCATTGCACTAGTCTACTCCTATATTCACCTTAAATTTGTATTAAATGTTACATTTCTAAATGTGAAATCTTGTCAATTGTATACATTAATTAAGGTTCAAAACCAATTAATTAATTTTACTTAGTTCCATTCTCTTTATTAATTTATTACTTTATTAATAAATTTACGTTTCTATTTAATTCATACATTCACAACTCTCGTTACTGCATTAATTCTCATTAACGACATTAAAGATTTCCTATTTATTTTATAGACTAAATAGGCAACCTATAATAGCTGTTACGATTACCCTTTAACTTACACTTAAGTTTATTATATTCAACTAATTATTATAATTACCCACCTATATTGAATTTATTCAATTACTATTAATTATACTAGTTCATTTATTTATACACCACTTACCCTTATTTACTTATATTCAAATTTATAGTCAAATATAACAGTTATAACTAAATTAATAGGCCAATTAGATAGTAACTTACAATCGTTACTATTACTTTAAGTCACATTAATGAATTCGTTGTTGTTTACAAATCAAATGTTACAATTATTTAATTCACACTGATTTACTTCGATTTATATTAATCATATATTATCCATTAATGATTCAACATTCACACTTGTGATATCATTGTTCACAACAAATGTTACCATTCTTATATGCCTAATCTTTATTTGAGAGTCATTTATTTCATATTATTCCTTTTATAAATTTAAATGTTTGCATTAGTTTTCTTACATTAATTTATAGCCAAGTATACCAATTTTCATTACTTCACTAAATTATAATTTCATTTTAATTGTTACTAATTAGTTCTAATTACCAAAACTTATTAACTTAAAAAATTATATTACTGAAAATTTTACGGGTCGTTACATATGCATGGCTGCTTCCATTTACTATAGACAATGGCAACTCCTGCTGCATCACTATAGCTTGGTTCCTCACATACTGCTGTAGCTGGTTATTCCTAACTTGTTCTTCAATTAGATCACGAAGGCACCTACAATCATTTCTTTCATTCCCACCTAACTCATGGAATAGACATTACTTTCTCGATCTTTTTTTCTAATCCATGGGTTCTCCCTTCATCAGTTTTCAATATGGAGTCTGCCTTCGGTACCAAGGTAAATATTCTTTGGGGTTCCATTCAACCCTGTGTAAGAAGAGAATTTTGGTTCCCTTCCCTGCCACTTTGGTCCTCCGAAACAATCATCCACCATTCACTTTCCTTTGTCTTTTCCAAATCCTGCTTCAAACAATCCTTCATTATCCATATCATTAACCTTTGCCTTTTTACCTTCAACATCCTTCCGACGTAAGTATCCCTCGGTCTCATGGTTAAACTCCATGTGATCCACTAGCGTATCCCTTTCCAAAGAAAAATAAATTTTACTAGCAACTCTTGAAACTGTCACCATCAAAATCACCGATGGATCCGTTTTATAAACTATAACAACCACCATGTTAAGCCTAATCAAATAACTCCTTAGGATTTCTTTGGTCCTTTGCTTCATGCTTTATAATATCATCACATTCTTTGGTTGTGAAATATGAACTTTCAATTGTCTCGTGGACTTATTCACTAACTCGGTCCATATGCTTATGGACCCATTCTTCAGCTGTTTAAACATTATTGCTGCTAAGTCTGTTAAATATAATGGGAAACACCATCCCATTACCTCCTCAAAAGCATCCAACACCTCAATATGTCAGGTGTACCTCAACTCTATTAGATCTATTTTTCCATCGTACATTTCCAGTGTCGACAGCTTGAAATCGGATCGTTGTTTCAGATCTCGTTTATCTCATACGAGATCTCATTTTTGAACTTGAGCAAGACAAGATTTAATGAAACAAGACATTAAATATTGTTTGTGCCATATTTAACCCTCATCTCGTTTGATATATTAATATCTCAAGCGGAATTTGTGATAAATTTTAATAGAAGATCTCATTCAAAGATGTTTGTTCATTTATATATTTCTTTAACTTCTTATATGGGTCCAAAAGAAATTACACCCTGATGACTTTTTATTAGCTCTCCGATTTATTTTTTATTTATTTTTAATATTCAAATGAGTAGTGTTCATTTCATCAATATCAAAATAATCATGTAACCACTCTCCCCTATAAGGAGAATTTTATATTATTGTTTTTTATAAATTGCGTATATTAATATGTTTATATTTATATAACAATTATCATGAAAAACTATAAAAGGTCAATTTTGGATGCTTAAGTCACTCCAAGATCTACTCAAGATGGACTTTAAAATCCTAGATATCAGTCCTGTTAACACCTCCGTTATTGATTTTGAAGATAAAAACTTTGATTACAAAAATACATTCCTATATAATATGGATACTAATTTTCTGCCAAGTTGCATAGTATGTAGTGCAGGACATTATACAGATGTTGAATCGAATACTGTGCAGTATAAGTGAAGACTCTTGCTTATAAAGATCAAGATATGAAGATCTCAAGGCTATAGTAAAGTTTATAGAGTCATAGAATATCGTTAAATTCCCTGGTAACAATGTTTGATCTCTATTTCTCATTTTCTAATCCTTTATCTTGAAAACAAAATGTATTTTAAAATATATTTAAAAATATTTTATAAAATTTTTTCAAAGGTTGAAATGTTTATAAACTATATGTAAAATAGTTTGCAAAGTATCAAATTATTTTACATAATATAAATCTTCATAACATTTAAAAATAAACAAGTTTTCAAATTACACTATCCTATGTTAACATATAGGCAAATGATATGTTGACATACATGCCATAATTTTGTGATTCAAATTTTGAGATGCTTTACGAATGGACATGTCTGTTTATCCCCTATACATAAGGAGTTTCGAACAAATTTTTAACAGCTACTTTCTTATTATCTTCTCTCCTCTTATTCTACCAAAATTTCTAGTGAACATAGCCCCTTAAAGTTATGAATAATTCATCATTAACATTTTACATAAATTCCAAGTTTGTTATTGAATGTTATATGTTATTAAACATGAATTAAAGATTGTTATGAATTGAATTGGGATTTAAGTGGCATTTCAATTAATTGGAATGAAGGAAGTTGCAATGTAAATTTCTATAAATTATCCAGCTTTATAATTATGTATGAAGGTGTTTGTTTGAAATAACAAGGAAGATGACAATAAGAAAAAGATGTAGAAAATATAGGTGTTTATCTTGTTTTGTCTTGTCGATTTCAATAGTAATAGAAAAGATAATTCCTTGTAATTTCAAATCTAACACAAATCCTTTTCTAGAAAATCTATAAGAAAATACAGTATTAATATTATTTTTTTGGGAATATGTTGTTCTAGTGCATCAAAATATAAAAAATCCTAAGTTTAAAATCACAATACTATAAGTAGAAATAGTAGCAATAAATTTCATTGTTACTTTAATGTATGTTTTGAAAAGTAAATTAGGAAATAAAAAACAAGTGGTGAAAGTAGTAATTAGACAATAGAATAATAAATTAGAAAAGTTATAATAATCAAAAAAGTATAAGTATTATTAAAAAAAGGAACAACAGAATATGTCTAATTAGAAATTAAGCAGTAAGATGTACTTAATCTATTAAATCGGAGATAAGCGTTAAATGGCATAATGGTATAAAAGAAGTAAGAAGTAAGTTCATGTAAAAGCGTTTGAATACTAATAATTGAACATTAGAGGCACGGTAATTTTATAATTAAATTTATATAACCTCATGTATACGTTTTAACGTGTGAAAATTGTTAGATTTAGATAAATATTTAATTAGACATAGCCAGTAGTAAGAGTTGGAATGCGAGATCGGTGATGTTGCACAACATAATTTATTCACTTTCATTGAGAGATCCTACTCTCAGGCTGCTTGGATCCATCCTCTACTATTGGAGTTTCCAGATCAGAGAGATAAATCCATTCTTTCAACCTTATCATTCTACTATTCAAATTTTCAACAATCTACTAGAAATTTTTGCCATGGCCCCAAAGAAGGAATGTGTTACAAACTCCAGAGCTGTTAATAACATTGAGAATCAAGGTACTCAACATGTGGATGAAGTTGCCCAACAAAATCAGATCCAAAATCCAAATGATGTCATGTTCAGAATGGAGATGGATCAAATGATGAAGCGGATGGTGGATGGTTCCAGGAGAGTCGCTATGAGACGAACCAGCAGATGTAAGAGAACTTGAGACAGCTGAATGAGTTGACTTAGAACCACCGTAGAAGGAGCAGGAGGGACTTAGTGCCATCTTATTCAAAATCTGATAGTCGAGTAAAGATAAAGCAATAGGAAGCAAAAGATGGCTTAAAACGCAGCAGGGGCTTCAAATCAAGATCCGAGCCATACCCGTGGTAAGGATCTATGGATCAGTACTGATCCAGCCAATGCTGGTGCTAGTCCTCGCCATATGGATGCTGGTGTGGATGTGACCTTTGGTCGTGCCATTGATGATCAAAATCTAGAATATCGAGCTACTACTGATGATTTTCCACCTAGGAATCAAACGGGGAACTGCTGGATGAACGGATTTCCCCGAGTCTGGGGAACCCAAGTATCGAGAGTATGCTCGAGAGTGTTTTCCATCCCGAACATTCGGTATAGATCTCGACTACCATCATTCAATTGAACCTGTAGAATCAGATCATTCAGCCGAGATGGTCAGGAAATCATGAATAAAAATCAACTTAGAAGCAATGATGAATGGGGAATCCGTTTACTAAGGACATTCTGTGTGTGAAGTCCATGGAGGTTTAAAATGCCAGCGATGCCGCTATACGGTGGAAAGAGATATCCAAGGCAACATTTGATGAAATACGAATAGCATATGGACTCTACTGAAGCATCTGATGCCGTGGGATGTCGTTGCTTTCAAATTTTCCTGGAGGAAGTAGCGAGGATATGGTTTGCTCGGCTCCCAGTGAGATCTGTATCATCTTTCGCTAAGTTATTGTGAAAAATTCTAGAGCAATTCCGTTTACACATTTCATGTCTGAACGATGTGATATCATTATCAAACCTCTTCGGGGAAGCAGGAAAGTCTTTAACGGATAACTTGAACTGGTTCCATATAACTGTGGCGGAAGTAACAAATCCCAATGATGACATAGTATTGATGTCATTGATTAAGGGGATTCATCATGTTAACCCGTCTTTTGTCAAGGCAGTATACAGGCGGATTTAACATAATAGGCTTCACGATTATCAAGTCCAATGGGTGCAGAGCGACGGTTATAGGACCCAAAAGTAAAGTACAAAAAGAAGGGACTGGCATGTTCAATCTGGAGGGATCGGTATAGTTCAGTAGCTCAGTGAGGTGGAGGGATCGACATAAGTAATGGCGCATGGGCCGGTATGGCTTTGTGAGGTCAGCATAGCTTGGTGAGGTCGACATGCATATAAGGGTCGGCATAGCTTAGTGAGGTCAGCATGCTCCAATACATAGGGATCGGTATAGCTTGGTGAGGTGAACATGGCTTAGTGCGTCAAAGGGTTTGGCATATTCAAACAAACAAGGGGTCGTCATGGCTTAGTTGAGCGAGGATCAGTCATATGAATCCAAGAGAGATCGGAATACCTCAATGCTTGGAAGGGATTAGCATGGATTTTGCGCAATAGAGAGTTCGGTCTGCTTCACCGAGAAAGGAGGGATCAGCATGCATTCGACAATCAATAAATCGAGCTTTGTTGATCCAAATGACATGAAACATGGATGATAAGCAAATACAACTTGGAGAGTTCACTGGAGGGATCGCACCCCATTTAGGCATAAAAGTAAGGATAATGACCCTATTGTGGGCTGTAATGGGCCTAGAAATTTTTGGGTGACTTCGTCTTGGTCTCTTGAATTTTCTATCAGAGTTTTAGCCCAATCCTTATACGTCTTCTCCTATAAATACAACAGGGATGGCTCTGCCCGATCAGAGTTTTAGCCCGATCCATATACGTATTCTACCTAGGCTATACTCTGCCATTTTTATTCTTGGATTTTGGATTGTAACTGTAATCAAACGACAATATAAATAAAAGAAATATTCTTGAGTGGACGTAGCCTGAAGTAAGCCGAACCACTATAAATCTTGTCTCTTTTTACTTGCTTTCATTGTAAATTTGTTTATTCTTTATACTACATTCTCCACATTGAATACTATCTAGGATCTATAGTTGGATATAGTGCTTGTTAGTCCTTGAGATGATGGTTTTAATGACAACAACCTTAGAATAAGATTATAAAATATAAATATTAACATTATAGTTTAGATATATATGTATAAGCAGGATCTAACCATGCATGTACTAAGAATGAAGACTGTACAGCATAGAGATTCAAGATATCAAGATTGAAGACGCATGAGTATCAAGATTTCAATAATAAGTAATTTAATTAGGAATTTTGTTAAAACTCCTAGAAAAGCACTAACATCATAAATCCAATTTATTCGTGGAATGGAATCCACTACGAGCCCGTTAAACGGTGGAACCCTAAGTAGGATGAAACCTACGAAAAATCTAATGGAACATTGTTTTGTATCTAATAACTTTTATTCAAAATGTTTTTTTTAAATTATATCTTATTTTCAAAATGATTTCAAAACCTTCCTTTTAAAAGAATCAAAAACATCTATCCTGGTTTTTTAATACTTTTAGCCTCAAAATAATCTTTATTTTCAAAATCAAATTATCCTTGGTTTTAAACTATCTTTTAATAATAACATATTTAATTTTTAATATTTATACTTAGATTTAAATATAAAATTATAGTGAAATTTTATATTTATACCAAAATATTATTCTCTATATTTACTTGTGTATTTTAACTATAGTTAAGTATATTTACAAAGTTTAAAACAGTTCTGATATAAGATAGAAGTTATTTTCAAAAAAAAAAACAAATCACAAAAATTTCCTTTGGCGTGTCGACATACTCAAGTACCCCATGTCGACATGGGTGTAGTTTATTTCAAAATTTTGAATTTCAAAGGAAGTGTCTATTCGTCATATCCCTTCACGAATGGAAATGGCTGTTGTTCTACTATAAATAGGGGCTGTTTTGAATGAATTTCTATTCATATTTTTCTGGTTTTCACTCCTCTTCTTCTTCTTCCACATTTCTTTATACACATTCTTACCATTACTCTGTCGAAATCAAAATTGAATCTAGCTAGATCATTTCTGGTTTGATTCTCTATCACTATCTCAACAAGATCTCAGCGGTATTCAGAGTTATAGGCTTCTTTGTAATCAATCAAGTGAGAAAAGGTATGATTGTAGCCTTGGAAATCAATCAAGTGAGAAAAGGTGTGATAGTAGCCTTGGAGATCAATTGGGTGAACTTGTTGCCCCTGAAATCAAGTATCTCTACCCAGAGGATAGTGAATATGGAGTGGTGTACCTCGTGGCCTTGAAATCGAGGGTGTAGTTGTATAATTGCTTTTGAAAGGAAATCCGTACTTGTGTACGGGATTGGATGTAGGGTAAATCCAAACGAGTATAAAATCCGATGTGTCTTTCCTTTATTGCTTTTACTTTATTTCTGCATCTGTGTTTGTTTCTGTGATCATATCCGTGTTTGAATATTGCATACATTTGTGCTCAAATTAACAAAAACACAAAAAAAATAGTAATTCCTTAAAACACTATTCATCCCTCCTCTAGTGTTAATCCTAGTCTTAAGATCCGTACTTTGCATTTCTCACATTTGGTATCAGAGCAAGGTTTTTAAAGTTTTCATAATCTGAATTTTGAAAAATTTTAAAATGGCAATTTTTTTATAATATTATTAACACTATTTTCATATAATATGTCACAGAATCATCATAATATTGTTGTTTAAAATTATATTTAGTTATTTTGAAAAGTCACTTAATTCTTTAAAAGGTTATGTTGTTTTGCAGGAGAAGAATTATGTATAATGACTATTGGTTAAAAGATACCAGATAACCATTCTACAATCAAGAAGAACAAATGGATATATAATGGAAATCGATGATGAAATGGGTACCAGATCAATACAAATCTTTTGATTCTCATCCATAAATTGATATGATACTGTACTTCTCTCTATCTACTTCGCAATGTCACTGGTTTCATGCGAATCCGTCAAGAAATGACCAAGTTGTGGTCAAATGAAGATTTGGTGAACAAAGATAGAAAGAAAGCAAAACTGTCAATGGTATTATTCAAATTGCATTCAAAAGTTTGAGTATTTTGTTCCCACTCCTTTTCTAGATTGTAGTTCTTGTTCTCAGGGTCGCTTTGATGGTGGATCATCAAATTCCGATCAAAATTTAGCGAGATATGACAGTTTGAAGTTGGCTATCCAAAACTAAAAAAACTGTGTATGGGATTTTCTACATTTCACTTACTGATTAGTCCTGTTACACCACAATACTGTCTAAATTTGTCACCAAACTATTACCGATCGTAGCCCTTGCCTTCATCTTCGATTGGCCGCTGGTTTCATCTCATTTCGTTAAGAAACGAAGGAGACATGCCTTCTAGTTTGATGGCAAATAGAAAAACGGGAAGAAGAAGAAGAAAAACTTTTATGAAAAGTGGTTACTGTTGGGCCTATTTATAGTGGTTGAAGTGTCCATTCATTCAAAATTCAAATTCAAAGTTTTGGCGCTAAGTTGGTCAATCTACTAAATCATCTGTATCTTTCTCATACGGTCTTCAAATTCAGCAAATGAACATACTACGCTGATCAGAAAAACGAGCCCGTCGCAATAGAACAGATCTCGTCGTCAAATTCTGAAAGATATAAATGTATGGTTCACTAAAATGAAAGAAAAACAAAGTTAGAAAGATGGAGGAGTGCAAAAATTGGCACGCTTTACTATTATTTCATCTTTATTGTTGCATTTAGGAATATATATTTATGCATTTAGTCAGGTATAGAAATTTATCTCTTTTATAAGTTTTGATATTTTGATCCATATATCGACACACCATAGTATAAATTTCGATATACCAGTCTAAATTTTTTTCTAAGAAAAGTTTTTTTTTAAATGTGTTTTCTTTCAAATAAAATCTTACTACTAATTTATTACAACTATACTAAGAAGAAAAGCATTTTTACATGCATAATGCCAAGTGTCTTTACACATGTTATCTCGTTATTTTTTATGTTAATTAAATACTATAAATAATTGGGTAAAAAATCAATTATTTACATGTCAATATCTAATAGTAAAATTAGTGCAAAATCATGTTAAAATTAGACCCAGAGCAATAGATAGTATATCTGAAATGCTGTCTTTTCTTCTGGAATGTTTCTTAAGTGCTGCAAATTCATTTTTATAGCACCTATGTGCTTTGAAACATCGTAGTGTTTTAGAAACATTTCACATCATTTGGTAAATGCTGCAGTTTCTATTTAAAATGTTATGAATATTTTTACTGCAAAAGCTTTTTACAGCATTCTGTAAATGCTGCCTTTTCTATTTAAAACTTTAACTATGTAATTTTTTTTTTAAAATTAAGTATTTTTCTCTACTCTTTTTAGAAGTTATTTCTAACTTATATTAGAATATTTTAGAATTAATGTTTAGATATTTTTTAGTAATTGATTAAAATTTTAAAATGAAAGAGACTTTAATATAACACATGTTAATTTTAGTTTTTCAATCTTTATTATTTTATTGAATATTTCACTATGATATTTTTTAGGTGTTTAAACATGTTTCTAAATATTTTAATCAATAATAATTTAATTTAAAGGTTTTAATTAGTAAGTTAAGTATTTTATGAATATGGAAGTTTGGATTCTTTCACTTTTTAAATAAATTAAATAAGTAGGCTATTAATTTTTATAAAAACCATATTTGGTCATATATATAGTTTAAATTCATATTTCTTAACAATTTGGTTTTGATATTGAGTTTGATTACTACCTTTCATGAATATGTTTAGTTTCCATACCATTTATTACCTTTAAGCTCTTGTCTTTACTAGTCTTTTAGTCCCATTCATTAGTTTCCTTAATCTAAGTTTAGTAATTGGTGTGTATTGCCTTTGTTTGGTTGAAGAGAGTTATAATAAATTGTTTGATATATGTATACACACACACACACACGTATATATATAGATATACGTATATATATATATGTATATGCTTGTCAATTAGATATTACTTATCACTCATGTTTATCTTATAATCTGGATATCTCTTACCGTAGTATGTATATCATCATATCATTCTGCATATTATTATTATTTTTACTTCATTATCATTTTGTTCATATTACATATCATTATGTATCCTATTTCATATCACATTTCATTGCACATTACATCACAAATTACTGCATGAAATATCATAATCATTTGCATCACAAGTTGCACTTCATTTTGCATATTATCTCATGTTACATTTCATATGTCATACTTTTTATACTGCATTACAAACTACATATTGCATACATGTATACATAACGAGTGTATTTTATTTAGGAGGAGTTTGTAGTATTGGCTTATACTATAGGATTATTAGTTTTTGATTTGTTTGGTATGTTTTGATTGACTTGTTTGACTTAATTGACTTGATTGACTTGTTTAATTTGATTGAATTGTTTGAATTGGTTAACCTAATTGGATTTGATGTGTGTGTTGATTGGATTGTTTGAAATATACTTATACATATTTATGTATTGAATAATTATAATACAATTATGTTAATGTCTTTCACATTCCATTTACTGTACTTTGTTCTAGTATTAGTTTAAAGGGGAGTTGTGTAGTTTTATGGTTTTAGGATGGTTTTTATTGATGTCAAAGGGAGAGAAATATAAAATAGGATAGTTAGGCATATATTAAGGGGGAGTTATTAGTTTTAGGGTGAATTGTTAAGGTAGAAGTAATATTTTATAAACAAAGGTTGTCATCATCAAAAAGGGGGAGATTGTTAGTCCTTTAGATGATGATTTTGATGACAACAACCTTAGAATACGATTTTAAAATATAAATATTAACATTATAGTTTAGATATATATGTATATGCAGCTAACCATGCAGGTACCAATAATGAAGACTGTACAGTATAGAGATTCAAGATATCAAGATTGAAGACTCATGAGTATCCAGATTTCAATAATAAGTAATTTAATTAGGAATTTTGTTAAAACTCCTAGAAAAGCATTGGCATCTTAAAATCCAATTTATTCTTGGAATGAAATCCACTACGAGCCCGTTAAAGGGATGGAACTCTAAGTAGGATGGAACCTATGAAAAATCTAGTGGAACATTATTTTGTATCCACTAACTTTTATTCAAAATGTTTTTCTTAAAAATTATATCTTGTTTTCAAAATGATTTCAAAACCTTCCTTTTAAAAGAATCAAAAACATCTATCCTGGTTTTTTAATACTTTTAGCCTCAAAATAATCAAAATAATTTTGTGATTCAAATTTTGAGATGCTTTACGAATGGACATGTCTATTTATCCCCTATACATAAGGAGTTTCGAACAAATTTTTAACAGCTACTTTCTTATTATCTTCTCTCCTCTTATTCTACCAAAATTTCTAGTGAACGTAGGCCCTTAAAGTTATGAATAATTCATCATTAACATTTTACGTAAATTCCAAGTTTGTTATTGAATGTTATATGTTATTAAACATGAATTAAAGATTGTTATGAATTGAATTGGGATTTAAGTGACATTTCAATTAATTGGAATTAAGTAAGTTGCAATGTAAATTTCTATAAATTATCCAGCTTTATAATTATGTATGAAGGTGTTTGTTTGAAATAACAAGGAAGATGACAATAAGAAAAAGATGTAGAAAATATAGGTGTTTATCTTGTTTTGTCTTGTCGATTTCAATAGTAATAAAAAAGATAATTCCTTGTAATTTCAAATGTAACACAAATCCTTTTCTAGAAAATCTATAAGAAAATACAGTATTAATATTATTTTTTTGGGAATATGTTGTTCTAGTGCATCAAAATATAAAAAATCCTACGTTTAAAATCACAATACTATAAGTAGAAATAGTAGCAATAAATTTCATTGTTACTTTAATGTATGTTTTGAAAAGTAAGTTAGGAAATAAAAAACAAGTGGTGAAAGTAGTAATTAGACAATAGAATAATAAATTAGAAAAGTTATAATAATCAAAAATGTATAAGTATTATTAAAAAAAAGGAACAGCAGAATATGTCTAATTAGAAATTAAGCAGTAAGATGTACTTAATCTATTAAATCGGAGATAAGCGTTAAATGGCATAATGGTACAAAAGAAGTAAGAAGTAAGTTCATGTAAAAGTGTTTGAATACTAATAATTGAACATTAGAGGCATGGTAATTTTATAGTTAAATTTATATAACCTCATGTATACGTTATAACGTGTGAAAATTGTTAGATTTAGACAAATATTTAATTAGACATAGCCAGTAGTAAGAGTTGGAATGCGAGATCGGTGATGTTGCACAACATAATTTGTTCACTTTCATTGAGATATCCTACTCTCAGGCTGCTTGGATCCATCCTCTACTATTGGAGTTTCCAGATCAGAGAGATAAATCCATTCTTTCAACCTTATCATTCTACTATTTAAATTTTCAACAATCTACTAGAAGTTTTTCGCCATGGCCCCAAAGAAGGAATGTGTTACAAGCTCAAGAGTTGTTAATAACGTTGAGAATCAAGGTACTCAACATGTGGATGAAGTTGCCCAACAAAATCAGCTAGAGATCCAAAATCCAAATGATGTTATGTTCAGAATGGAGATGGATCAAATGGTGAAGCGGATGGTGGATGGTTCCAGGAGAGTCGCAATGAGACGAACCAGCAGATGTAAGAGAACTTGAGACAGCTGAATGAGTTGACTTAGAACCACCGCAGAAGGAGCAGGAGGGACTTAGTGCCATCTGATACAAAATCTGATAGTCGAGTAAAGATAAAGCAATAGGAAGCAAAAGATGGCTCAAAACGCAGTAGGGACTTCAAATCAAGATCCGAGCCATACCCGTGGTAAGGATCTATGGATCAGTACTGATCCAGCCAATGCTGGTGCTAGTCCTCGCCATATGGATGCTGGTGTGGATGTGACATTTGGTCGTGCCATTGATGATCAGAATCTAGAATATCGAGCTACTACTGGTGATTTTCCACCTAGGAATCAAACGGGGAACTGCTGGATGAACGGATTTCTCCGAGTCTGGGGAACCCAAGTATCGAGAGTATGCTCGAGAGTGTTTACCATCCCGAACATTCAGTATAGATCTCGACTACCATCGTTCAATTGAACCTGTAGAATCAGATTATTCAGCTGAGATGGTCCGGAAACCGTGAATAAAAATCAGCTTAGAAGCAATGATGAATGGGGAATCCATTTAATAAGGACATTCTATGTGTGAAGTCCATGGAGGTTTATAATGCCAGCGATGCCGCTATACGGTGGAAAGAGATATCCAAGGAAACATTTGATGAAATATGAATAGCATATGGACTCTCCTGAAGCATCTGATGCCGTGGGATGTTGTTGCTTTCCAATTTTCCTGGAGGAAGTAGCGATGATATGGTTTGCTCGGCTCCTAGTGAGATCTATATCATCTTTCGCTAAGTTATTGTGAAAAATTCTAGAGCAATTCCGTTTACACATTTCATGTCTGAAAGGTGTGATATCATTATCAAACCTCTTCAGGAAAGCAGGAAAGTCTTTAACGGATATCTTGAACTGGTTCCATATAGCTGTGGCGGAAGTAACAAATCCCAATGATGACATAGTATTGATGGCATTGATTAAGGGGATTCATCATGTTAACCCGTCTTTTATCAAGGCAGTATACAGGCGGATTTAACATATTAGGCTTCATGATTATCAAATCCGATGGGTGCAGAGCGACGGTTATAGGACCCAAAAGTAAAGTACAAAAAGAAGGGACTGGCATGTTCAATCTGGAGGGATCAGTATAGTTCAGTAGCTCAGTGAGGTGGAGGGATCGGCATAAGTAATGGCGCATGGGTCGGTATGGCTTTGTGAGGTCGGTATGGCTTTGTGAGGTCGACATGAATATAAGGGTCGGCATAGCTTACTGAGGTCAGCATGCTCCAATACATAGGGATCGGTATAGCTTGGTGAGGTGAACATGGCTTAGTGTGTCAAAGGGTATGGCATATTCAAACAAACAAGGGGTCGTCATGGCTTAGTTGAGCGAGGATCAGTCATATGAATCCAAGAGAGATCGAAATACCTCAATGCTTGGAAGGGATTAGCATGGATTTTGCGCAATAGAGAGTTCGGTCTGCTTCACCGAGAAAGGAGGGATCAACATGCATTCGACAATCAATAAATCAAGCTTTGTTGATCCAAATGACATGAAACATGGATGATAAGCAAATACAACTTGGAGAGTTCACTGGAGGGATCGCACCCCATTTGGGCATAAAAGTAAGGATCGATAATGATCCCTATTGTGGGCCGTAATGGGCCTAGAAAGTTTTGGGTGACTTCGTCTTGGTCTCTTGAATTTTCTATCAGAGTTTTAGCCCAATCCTTGTACATCTTCTCCTATAAATACAACTGGGATGGCTCTGCCCGATAAGAGTTTTAGCCCGATCCATATACGTATTCTACCTAGGCTATACTCTGCCATTTTTATTCTTGGATTTTGGATTGTAACTGTAATCAAACGACAATATAAATAAAAGGAATATTCTGGAGTGGACGTAGCCCGAAGTAAACCGAACAACTATAAATCTTGTCTCTTTTTACTTGCTTTCATTGTAAATATGTTTATTCTTTATATTACATTCTCCACATTGAATACTATCTAGGATCTATAGTTGGATATAGTGCTTGTTAGTCCTTGAGATGATGGTTTTAATGACAACAACCTTATAATAAGATTATAAAATATAAATATTAACATTATAGTTTAGATATATATGTATAAGCGGGATCTAACCATGCATGTACCAAGAATGAAGACTGTATAGCATAGAGATTCAAGATATCAAGATTGAAGACGCATGAGTATCAAGATTTCAATAATAAGTAATTTAATTAGGAATTTTGTTAAAACTCCTAGAAAAGAACCAACATCTTAAAATCCAATTTATTCATGGAATGTAATCCACTACGAGCCCGTTAAAGGATGGAACCCTAAGTAGGATGTAACCTACGAAAAATCTAATGGAGCATTGTTTTGTATCTACTAACTTTTATTCAAAATGTTTTTTTTTTAAAATTATATCTTGTTTTCAAAATGATTTCAAAACCTTCCTTTTAAAAGAGTCAAAAACATCTATCCCGGTTTTTTAATACTTTAAGCCTCAAAATAATCTTTATTTTCAAAATCAAATTATCCTTGGTTTTAAACTATCTTTTAATAATAACATATTTAATTTTTAATATTTATACTTAGATTTAAATATAAAATTATAGTGAAATTTTATATTTATACCAAAATATTATTCTCTATATTTACTTATGTATTTTAACTATAGTTAAGTATATTTATAAAGTTTAAAACGGTTCTGATATAAGATAGAAGTTATTTTCAAAAGAAAAACAAATCACCAAAATTTCCCTTGGCGTGTCGACATACTCAAGTACCCCATGTCGACATGGGTGTAGTTTATTTCAAAATTTTGAATTTCAAAGGAAGTGTCTATTCGTCATATCCCTTCACGAATGGAAATGGCTGTTGTTCTACTATAAATAGGGGCTGTTTTGAATGAATTTTTATTCATATTTTTCTGGTTTTCACTCCTCTTCTTCTTCTTCCACATTTCTTTATACACATTCTTACCATTACTCTGTCGAAATCAACATTGAATCTAGCTAGATCATTTCTGGTTTGATTCTCTATCACTATCTCAACAAGATCTCAGTGGTATTTAGAGTTATAGACTTCTTTGTAATCAATCAAGTGAGCAAAGGTATGATTGTAGCATTGGAAATCAATCAAGTGAGAAAAGGTGTGATTGTAGCCTTGGAGATCAATTGGGTGAACTTTTTGCCCCTGAAATCAAGTATCTCTACCCAGAGGATAGTGAATATGGAGTGGTGTACCTCGTGGCCTTGAAATCGAGGATCTGGTTGTATAATTGCTTTTGAAAGGAAATCTGTACTTGTGTATGGGACTGGATGTAGGGTAAATCCAAACCAGTATAAAATCCGATGTGTTCTTTCCTTTATTGCTTTTACTTTATTTCTGCATCTGTGTTTGTTTCTGTGATCATATCTGTGTTTGAATATTGCATACATTTATGCTCAAATTAACAAAAACACAAAAAAATTAGTAATTCCTTAAAACACTATTCATCCCTCCTCCAGTGTTAATCCTAGCCTTAAGATCCGTACTTTGCATTTCTCACATTTGGTATCAGAGCAAGGTTTTTAAAGTTTTCATAATCTGAATTTTGAAAAATTTTAAAATGGCAATTTTTTAATAAAATTATTAACACTATTTTCATATAATATGTCACAGAATCATCATAATATTGTTGTTTAAAATTATATTTAGTTATTTTGAAAAGTCACTTAATTCTTTAAAAGGTTATGTTGTTTTGCAGGAGAAGAATTATGTCTAATGACTATTGGTTAAAAGATACCAGATAACTATTCAACAATCAAGAAGAACAAATGGATATATAATGGCAATCGATGATGAAATGGGTACCAGATCAATACAAAGCTTTTGATTCTCATCCATAAATTGATATGATACTGTACTTCTCTCTATCTACTTCGCAATGTCACTGGTTTCGTGCGAATCCGTCAAGAAATGACCAAGTTGTGGTCAAATGAAGTTTTGGGAACAAAGATAGAAAGAAAGCAAAACTGTCAATGGTATTCTTCAAATTGCATCCAAAAGTTTGAGTATTTTGTTCCCACTCCTTTTCCAAATTGTAGTTCTTGTTCTCAGGGTCGTTTTGATGGTGGATCATCAAATTTCGATCAAAATTTAGTGAGATATGACAGTTTGAAGTTGGCTATCCAAAACTGAAAAACTGTGTATGGGATTTTCTACATTTCACTTACTGATTCGGCCTGTTGCACCACAATACTGTCTAAATTCGTCACCAAACTATTACCGATCGTAGCCCTTGCCTTCATCTTCGATTGGCCGTTGGTTTCATCCCATTCCGTTAAGAAACGAAGGAGACATGCCTTCTAGTTTGATGGCAAATAGAAAAACGGGAAGAAGAAGAAGAAAAACTTTTATGAAAGGTGGTTACTGTTGGGCCTATTTATAGTGGTTGAAGTGTCCATTCATTCAAAATTCAAATTCGAAGTTTCGGCGCCAAGTTGGTCAATCTACTAAATCATCTGTATCTTTTTCATACGATCTTCAAATTCAGCAAATGAACATACTACGCTGATCAGAAAAATGAGCCCGTCGCAGTAGAACAGATCTCGTCGTCAAATTCTGAAAGATATAAATGTATGGTTCATAAAAATGAAAGAACAACAAAGTTAGAAAGATGGAGGAGTGCAAAAATTGGCACGCTTTACTATTATTTCATCTTTATTGTTGCATTTAGGAATATATATTTATGCATTTAGTCAGGTATAGAAATTTATCTCTTTTATAAGTTTTGATATTTTGATCCATATATCGACACACCATAGTATAAATTTCGATATACCAGTCTAAATTTTTTTCTAAGAAAAGTTTTTTAAAATGTGTTTTCTTTCAAATAAAATCTTACTACTAATTTATTACAACTATACTAAGAAGAAAAGCATTTTTACATGCATAATGCCAAGTGTCTTTACACATGTTATCTCGTTATTTTTTATGTTAATTAAATACTATAAAAGATTGGGTAAAAAATCAATTATTTACATGTCAATATCTAGTCGTAAAATTAGTGCAAAATCATGTTAAAATTAGACCCAGAGCAATAGATAGTATATCTGAAATGCTGTCTTTTCTTCTGGAATGTTTCTTAAGTGCTGCAAATTCATTTTTATAGCATCTATGTGCTTTGAAACACCGTAGTGTTTTAGAAACATTTCACATCATTTGGTAAATGCTGCAGTTTCTATTTAAAATGTTATGAATATTTTTACTGCAAAAGCTTTTTACAGCATTCTGTAAATGCTGCCTTTTCTATTTAAAACTTTAACTATGTAATTTTTTTTTTAAAATTAATTATTTTTCTCTAATCTTTTTAGAAGTTATTTCTAACTTATATTAGAATATTTTAGAATTAATGTTTAGATATTTTTTAGTAATTGATTAAAATTTTAAAATGAAAGAGACTTTAATATAACACATGTTAATTTTAGTTTTTCAATCTTTATTATTTTATTGAATATTTCACTATGATATTTTTTAGGTGTTTAAACATGTTTCTAAATATTTTAATCAATAATAATTTAATTTAAAGGTTTTAATTAGTAAGTTAAGTATTTTATGAATATGGAAGTTTGGATTCTTTCATATTTTAAATAAATTAAATAAGTAGGCTATTAATTTTTATAAAAACCATATTTGGTCATATATATAGTTTAAATTCATATTTCTTAACAATTTGGTTTTGATATTGAGTTTGATTACTACCTTTCATGAATATGTTTAGTTTTCATACCATTTATTACCTTTAAGCTCTTGTCTTTACTAGTCTTTTAGTCCCATTCATTAGTTTCCTTAATCTAAGTTTAGTAATTGGTGTGTATTAGCTTTGTTTGGTTGAAGCGATTTATAATAAATTGTTTGATATATGTATACATACACACACACACGTATATATATAGATATATGTATATATATATATGTATATGCTTGTCAATTAGATATTACTTATCACTCATGTTTATCTTATAATCTGGATATCTCTTATCGTAGTATGTATATCATCATATCATTCTGCATATTATTATTATTTTTACTTCATTATCATTTTGTTCATATTACGTATCATTATGCATCATATTTCATATCACATTTCATTGCACATTACATCACAAATTACAATGCGTGAAATCATAATCATTTGCATCACAAGTTGCATTTCATTTTGCATATTATCTCATGTTACATTTCATATGTCATACTTTTTATACTGCATTACAAACTACATATTGCATACATGTATACATAACGAGTGTATTTTATTTAGGAGGAGTTTGTAGTATTGGCTTATACTATAGGATTATTAGTTTTTGATTTGTTTGGTATGTTTTGATTGACTTGTTTGACTTAATTGACTTGATTGACTTGTTTAATTTGATTGATTTGTTTGAATTGGTTAACCTGATTTGATTTGATGTGCGTGTTGATTGGATTGTTTGAAATATACTTATACATATTTATGTATTGAATAATTATAATACAATTATGTTAATGTCTTTCACATTCCATTTACTATACTTTGTTCTAGTATTAGTTTAAAGGGGAGTTGTATAGTTTTGTGGTTTTAGGATGGTTTTTATTGATGTCAAAGGGAGAGAAATGTAAAATAGGATAGTTAGGCATATATTAAGGGGGAGTTATTAGTTTTAGGGTGAGTTATTAAGGTAGAAGTAATATTTTATAAACAAAGGTTGTCATCATCAAAAGGGGGGAGATTGTTAGTCATTCAGATGATGATTTTGATGACAACAACCTTAGAATACGATTTTAAAATATAAATATTAACATTACAGTTTAGATATATATATATATATATATATATATGCAAGATCTAATGATGCAGGTACCAATAATGAAGTCTGTACAGTATAGAGATTCCAGATATCAAGATTGAAGACTCATGAGTATCAAGATTTCAATAATAAGTAATTTAATTAGGAATTTTGTTAAAACTCATAGAAAAGCATTGGCATCTTAAAATCCAATTTATTCGTGGAATGAAATCCACTACGAGCCCGTTAAAGGGATGGAACTCTAAGTAGGATGGAACCTATGAAAAATCTAGTGGAACATTATTTTGTATCCACTAACTTTTATTCAAAATGTTTTTCTTAAAAATTATATCTTGTTTTCAAAATGATTTCAAAACCTTCCTTTTAAAAGAATCAAAAACATCTATCCTGGTTCTTTAATACTTTTAGCCTCAAAATAATCTTTATTTTCAAAATCAAATTATCCTTGGTTTTAAACTATCTTTTAATGATAATATATTTAATTTTTAATATTTATACTTAGATTTAAATATAAAATTATAGCAAAATTTTATATATACACCAAAATATTATTCTCTATATTTATTTATGTATTTCAACAATAGTTAAGTATATTTATAAAGTTTAAAACAGTTTTAATATAAGATGGAAGTTATTTTCAAAAGAAAAACAAATCACCAAAATTTCCTTTGGCATGTCGACATACTCAAGTACCCCATGTCGACATGGTAGCAGTTTATTTCAAAATTTTGAATTTCAAAGGAAGTGTCTATTAGCAGTTTAAGTGATAAAGAGCAATATTGCTATAAATCAGCCCGGAGGGAGTTTCAGAAATATGGATGTGAACATTGGCAACAAGAACGATGGTCAAAAATAGATTGACAATGGGGCAAGAAAGCGAATACTTGATAATAAGAATCATCCCAGGATTCCAATGTATGATAATTATATCGAGTTGAATAACTCAAGAGAGAATATCTATCTGGCAATTCAAGGTGCCGAGTAGTACAGGAAGCCAGCTCCAAAGGAGTCAATTGAAAAGGAAAAGAAATCTAGTAAGTTCTATAGGTTTCATAAGACGTACGGTCATAACACCAACGAGTGTAGACAGTTGCGTGACATGATCGAAGATTCAAAAAAAGATGTTGCAACAGTTTGTGAAAGCTCCACAGGATGGTGGGCAAGGAAATTCCATCCCCTTGGGTCAACATCCCAATAGGGGCAAGTTGAGCTTAGTGGTGAAGAGCCTAGGCGGCATGAAAAACATTTGATGATAAATACAATCATCGATGGACATCATCTAGTAGATAAGAGTTTGAATGAGAAAGATAGGTGTGTTGGTGCACTAAAACACATAGAGAATAGAAGCTACTTCGTCAAAGTGGATAGAGCTCTGATAAAACAGTTTAGAACCATGACTAACAATATTATTTTTAAGAACAAAGACGCTGATGGGGTGGAAACCCTGATGATTGACCCGTTGGTTTCAACGGCCATGATTAGCCCTGCTATTGTATGAAAGGTGATGGTTGACGTGGGAGTTCAGTCAACATTCTATTTAAAAAATCTTGCGACCAGATGCTTTTGAAAGGAAAGGACTTGAACCATGAAAATATTAGATATAGGTATTTACCGGGATGGCTATAGAGCCAGTTGGATATGTGGAACTATCGATGGTACTTGGAAAGGGTGACTACAAGTGAGTGCGAGCCGTGCCTTTTGTAGTGTTGGACATTTACTCTACTTACAATGCATTTTTGGACCGACCGATCCTAGCTAAATTTAGAGCGGCTATAGCTCCTTGGTGCTTGACAATGAAGTTTCCTACAAAAAACAACGCGGTAATAGTCCAAGAAGACCAGGGGCTAGGCAGCGAATGTTATGTGGGAAACCATATTGGTGATTTGGTATAAATGTTTAGCATCCTTCAAAAATATAGGATAAAGATCAACCCTTTAAAAATTTCTTTTGACATTGCTTCATAGAAATTATTGGGCTTCAATGTGAACTCTCACGAGATCGAAGCCAATCTGAAGAAGATCAAGGCGTTGAGAAACATTGAGTCCTCGAAGACGATCAAGGAGGTTTAGAGCCTAAACCGAAAGGTCGTCGACCTAAGCTGATTCATCTCTAGAGCAACAAACAAATGCATCCCTTTCTTTGACGTGATTAAGAAGGGAAAAAGGAACTTCGCTTAGACATGGGGATGTAAAGACGTATTCCAGGCTCTGATGGATCACTTGGAGAGACCCTTCATTTTTTTGAGATCATGGATAACAAGGACTTGTTTATATATCCGGGAGTGTTGGAGCATGCGTTGAGCACTATACTCATACGTTAGGAATCCTGCATCCAATGACTGGTCTACTACATCGGTAAGTGGATGACTGGAGCAGCAAGAAATTACCTTAGGTTGGAAAAGCTTGCATACTACCTATTAATTGCTTCGAGGAAACTTTATGCCTACTTTCAAGATCATCCGATCAGAGTTATTACCGACCATCCTTTGTGACAAATTTTGCAACGATCTGAGACTTCTGAAAGGTTATTGAACTGGAACATTGAATTGTGCTAATATGATATAAGCCATCACCCTTAGTGAGCTATCCAGGGCCAAGCTTTGGGGGACTTCATAGCTGAATACACTGCCCGAGATGATACTCCAGAGAACAGTGATGAGCAAAGCGCTAGGTGGAAGATGTACATGGATTGTGAATCAAACAAATGTTGTTCCGATGCTAGAGTTATACTTGTCACTCCCGAGGAACATTTAATTTTTTATGCCTTGAGACTCAACTTTCTTGCAACAAATAACGAAGCGGTGTATGAAGTGTTGATTACTGGACTCAAATGGCCAAGGAACTGGGAGTTGGAACTTTACACATCTTTTATGACCCACAGCTGGTGGTGTATTGAGTCAGGAAAGAGTTTCAGGCAAAAGGAGTGAGACTAGCTCCTTATCTAAATCGTGCCCTTGAGCTACTTAATGATATTGAATATTACACAACAACACATATTCCCAGAGACAAAATGCAAAATCCGACCCACTGGCTAAGCTGGTCGGTTCTGGAGATGCGTAGCTTATGGACCTAGTTTTAGTGGAATTATTGTCGACTCCAAGCATCAACTATATGGATGTTGATTAGATCTTAAAGGCCAAGCATGAGGAGTCATAGATGACACCAATAAAGAATTATTTGCAGTAGGGAATCCTTCCGGACAGGAAGAGCGAACGGAAGCTGCATCGCTAAGCTTTGAGATATATGTTTTAGTAGGGAGAACTTTACCGGAAAGGATTCTCGGTCCCATTACTACGATGTGTCACCAACGATGAGGCCAAAAAATTCCTGTGAGAATTTCATGAAGGGGCCTATAGCGATTACACTGGGGGCAAACACTGGCGAAGAAAATTCTCTGCTATGGGTACTTCTGGCCAACTGTCAACCAAGATGTAACTGATTATACTAAAAAGTTTGACAAGTGCCAGAGGTTTGCTAATATGCCGAGAGCCCCACCAATGGAGATTACACAAATGGTCAGTCCTTGGCCATTTGTTGTTTGGGAATTTGGTATTATCGGTGTATTGCCAATATTTAAAGATAGTGTGAAGTAAGCCATCATTGTAGTTGATGACTTCACGTAACGGGCTGAGGCGGAACCATTAGCCACAATTACCACAAAGAAAGTAATCAACTTCGTGGTCTAGAATATCATCTGTCATTTTGGAGTTCTATAAGCAATCGTTACCGATAATGGAACCCAATTCGACAGCATCAAGTTTAAAGATTTCTATTGCCAACAATGTGTAGAGAAGAGATTTGCTATGGTGGCACAACCCTAGGTGAATGGAAAAGTTAAAGCTATGAACAAGATTATGAAGTCCATTCTCAAAAGGCGGTTGGAAAAATCCAACGATAAGTTAGTTGATGAACTTCTATTGGTATTTTTGGCTTATCAAACAACCCACAATTCAGCAACTAGCTACTCCTCATTCGCCTTAGCCTACGAATCAAAGGTTATGATTCCAATTGAACTAGAAATACCTTCTCATCTGGTAACTCACTATAATCCATGGATGAATGAGCAACTCTTGTTGGAATCTCTTGATATAATCGATAAGAAGCGCGATGAAGCTGGCATAAGAGCAATTGCACACCGAAACCGAGTCGCTCGATATTATCATGCCAAGGTTAGGAATCAGACCTTTGAGATCTGTGACCTAGTTCTCAAACGAATCTTCCTCGGCCTTGGGTCCAACATGGGAAGGTCTATACACAATAGAGCAAAAGCTTGGAGATGGCACTTTTAGGCTAGCAATGATTTACTGGATCGCACTCCCAAGGGCATGGGATAGCAAGCACTTATGATGCTATTTCACATAGAAACCAATTTGTACATAATTGGATAAAGCCATGTAATAAGATAGAACCTGGCATTTCCCATCTTCAATAAATAAAGCGGCTTTTCGGATCTGCATCTCTGTCTTTACCAAGCTTAAGAGTTATGAAATATGACAGACTCGAATGAACCGACATGTGTATAATACAGGTATGCAGTACCTGGAGTTAGGTGCCAGCTAATCTTCTACGGTCCATGATTTGATCCTTAGAGTTCAACCGTTCCTGGCACCCGGTGAAGGATGCCAGTTAACTCTTGCCCTTGATGTGAGGGCATGAGTATAAACCAAATAGGATGCGATTTGACAATCCGCCAACTAATCTTGTCGTTGACGTGAGGATAGGAGTATAACTCATATAGGATGTGATTTGACCATCCATAAGCTAACTCTTACCCTTAATGTGTGGGTAGGAGTATAATTCAAAATGGATGTGACATGACTATTAAATCACCAATACCTCGCTCGAAATATACAAGATGGAAGATCCATGCTCAACACAAGGTGGCATCTTACATATGAACTTTGATCAACGCTTAGAGTTAGGCATGATTGAAGGTAAACAACATGGATAAGGGTGTGCAAACTATGATCCTAAGTAGTTAGCTTAAACCAGCTCCTAGAGCTTGGAGCGATCGGATGTCACTATCCTGGAAAAGGATACCTACTATTATACTAAATGGCTTAACCCAACTGATGCCTAAAGCTTGGCACTTCAAAGATTGCTTTGCATTCTCTAAAACGACAAAAGGATGATGGATGATGAAATAGGTTAGTAACTTAGTCTAACCATAATCATGAAAATAAATGGATCATGAGTATAAATAATGGAAAGTGCATTTCTTAATTACTTAGACATATTCACATAAAGATTTAGCAAAACAAAAGTCATTGTTATTAAAAGTCAAAATAAGGTTTAAAAATAAAGAAAAGGTATAAGTGTTATTAACACTGGAATTGAAAAGCAAAAGCGGAGGTAGAATCCGCACAACATTGGCCAAAAAACCAAACAGAAACCTATATAGTGCATAACTGTACAACAAAAACAAAATAAACTAACGATCACTTTTTATGCTTTTGCCCTTAGATTTTTTCTTCTCTTTTCCTAAGGAAGGTGTGAATTGATTATGCTTCTTCCTACTTCTTCCTTGGACCTTGGACAAAGTGCTCTGAGATGATCCATCAGGTATACTTTGAGTGCTTCTAGGCGAAGGAAGACTACTGGAATGAAGATAGTCTGACTAGGCAAAGCTATTAACAAAGGAGGATGAATGATCTCTATCTTCTCAAGCTTGACCTCATTGGTCGGGAGAAGTTCTTTCTCAAGCATACTCATGGTGGGACCCAATAGGGGCTCGGAAAATCCAATAACAACAACATCATCTTCTGTTTGAGCTTCTTGAATCCCACCAATCCCTTTATCTTTCAAAGCATCTATCATCCGCTTGTCAAGCCTGGGGTCTCACCCAATGGAATACTCGGGACCATTGTTGAAGTAGTCATGGTCACCGATTATATTGTAGACATTTGTTGTCCCAATTGAGACATTTGTTAGGAAGCAAGGTGACCTACGGTTGACCTGAAACTTGACAAATATAAAAAGATAGCTTAACATCAATCGATGATATAGAGTCCCTTAAATATTGGTGAAATCAACAAGATACCTCCTTTAGGTTGGGATTTAGTGTGGGTTAGAGCGTTGTCGAAATTCCCCTCCAAGATGGGAGAAAGGACGGTGGACTTTTGCATTTGGGGTTGGCCTGGATTTTATCCTAGGACCAAAGACGAGCCAGGAGAAATTTTGGGTTTGGATGTGTCCCTAGTAGTGACCTCTTGGGGTAACGATCTAGAGCCTTTGCCTAAGTCTTTTTTCATCATAGTGGCCAGCTCGAATGAAGAATAATATCACCCTCTCTTAGCACCCTAGGTTCATCCCCTACCAGGATCTCTTTCTCTAGCTGAGCTAGTTTTATCTCACCACCCTTTAGAAATTCCTTCTCCTCTGTAACAATTTCTTCCAGGCAAGAGCCAGAGTCCTAAGGTAATCATTATTGAACCACTCTAAGTTACAGAAGTTGAGCACATTAGCATTGTACTTAATGAGGATCAGTTTGAATCTCTCCATCATCCGCTTTTCTACTTCTTTAACCTCCCTCTTGAGAAGTGCATCAACATCTCTAGCACGCTCAACCACCTTGTCCCTTTCCTCATGAGAAGTAACCGACTCTTCGTAATACCCTTTAGCCTCTTAGAGAGCTTTGTTTTTCTACTTTGTCTCGCTCTCGAGCTTGGATGACAGCTCATGTACTTTCTTGTTCAAAGTATCTTTCTCCAACACTAAGTCACAATTTCGATGATGAGCAGTCTATATATCATCATGATGCTTGGTCCTCTTGCTCTTGAGTGCCTTGATAGCATCCTCAGCCTTTTTATCGGCTTCAACTTGTGATTTTTTCAAGTTTTCAACTTCGGCATCGACATGAACGATGACCCTTCGATCTTGCTTCTCCAGCAATTTCATATTATCAATCTCAAGTTTCCTTTCCTTGAAACCTTAGAGACCTTCTTAGCTACCCGCCTCTAGTTGTTATACTGCATATAAGTGTATGCTACATAGACGACTATAGCATCTTTGACCTCTGGTGGAATGTTCTTTAGGTTGGGCACGAACATGAGCCCGTCAAAGCATACATCCGGGAAATGTTCCTTTAGCTCAACCATTCGGGCATCAGCAACAAATTGTTGCTCCACGGTAACGAACTGAAGCTTCAAGCATTTTTTATCAGCCTTATGATGAGAGGCCTCAGAACTATCCTTATGATGCCGCCGATCACAAAGTCGATCTGGTATGAGTTGATTTCAAGTGTTGGACAAAAATGAAAGCAGAAGGTGGTGCAAGACAAGCATCATCCAATTGAAAGTCAACGCGACGATTGGAATGTTTGTCCAAACTTTTGGCTGGAGGTGACCTAGACCTGGAACGATATTTAGAGGCAGAGTCATGAGATGGATTACCTTTGTCGCAACTGCCTCAGTCGCGACAAGACCGATGTCTAAACTCAGAATCTCGACCGCTACCTTGATGGTATGTGCTAGACCGATAGATATGTTGTCGGATACTTTATCCTTCAATGACTGAAACATATACGTTTTCCTCTTCATGGATCCTACAAATGAAACAGGAACAAGTTAGTATTAACATAGAAGGACATGAAATAGGCGTAGTGCAGTGCATGTGTGTGTGTGAGTGTCCTAGTGTTTCCCTCCGACAGACCATGTACTGGGGCTTTGCTCATAAGAGTGATATCTCCCATAATAACGGAAGGCATATAGTCATCAAAATGAAGAGGAGAGTCAAGACCCTCACGGTCGTATTACCAATACCGAAAGAGCCAAACTCGGTAGGAATCGAACCTATACCAGCAAAGGCATCGTCCAAAGGGAGTGATGGAGTTTCCTTCATGGTTGTTGCTAACGGTGGGCTTTGTAGTTTTCCTTTAGGAAGTTTCACGACAAGCCTCCTTTTCATAATGAATTATCGGTCATCCTTGGACTATTCAAGCGAAGGCTCATGGCCTACGTTAACTTCCTCGTGGCTAGCTTTGCCGCCTTCACCTATGATTTTACCTTCTTTGGTGTGTTCTTGCTCTTTTTCAACTTTAGCCCTAGGACTTGGGACTGGGGTATATCAGGATTTACATTACCACCTTTAGACGAGTCATTACCATTGTCGTTAGAAGCCACTTGGACTTGACTAGTGCTACGGCCCACTTCTAGCAAATTATGAGCTAGGAGATCCACATCAAAAAGAACTCTAATATCTCTATCACTTCGAAAGAGCCATAAGAACTCTAACAGAATGTATAAGAACCACACTGCTAGGTCTTTCAGAACATCTGAATGACAAAAAGAATATGAGTTAAGCTTGCAAAGTCACAAGGCGAGTTTACTGTAAACAAATGAAGTATAACTTAAGTCCAAATAGCCATCTTCGCGCAAATCAAAGTGGACAGTGGACATAAAATCATTCACTCTTGAAATAACTCAACTTATTCCATGTAATCGTAACAATTCTACAACTCTTTATCGGTTCCAGATAAATCGGTGAAGAGTTTCCTTTCCGACTTTTAAAACTATATATACCGAATCTCCTTTGGGTACTCGATGAAAATGTCAAGCAAAGACAATATGTACCATTAAGGAATGTGTAGTTGTTTGGATGTAGTTAGTCGGAGCTAATCTCATGAAGTTCATAACTTGTGGAATGAATTGATCAAATGGTAGGATGCATCCCGCCAAGCACACATATCTATTGCAAGATGTACAACCCTTTGGGGGATTATGAGCTTTCTGGTGTCAAGAAAGGACTAGTACATGCTCAAATGAAATCCTATATTTATCACATATCTATGCAGTGACCCGTCTTCTATCTTTGAAGCAATGAAATCGAAGAGATCATCTAGAATGACAACATCCTCAAGAGTGTCGGAAGCAACTTTTATTTCTACTTCGAGACCTTCTGCAAGAATTTGAGGATTATCAACTAGAGGTATGTATTGCATTAGAGTTTGTTACGCAAATGGAACCATAGTGTAGCTCAACTTAGCATCAAATTCGACATATTTGAAGTAGATGGACCTGTGGCTTGAGTGGCGAGATGCTCAGAACAATTATGATCCATTTCTATAAAAACTCAATAGATAATCAACATCAAGTTAATCATAAGTTGTACCCTCAAACTAAAGCGAAACCTAGTGTGGTGTTATGCAGTGTCATGCAGTGCGTATTTTTGCTATTATATAACTATTTATTACAAACCTTGGATATCGCTGGCAGCGACCATCATTGCTGACCCTCCCGTCGGACTTTATATTGGTAGCCAGGCATTGAACATGTCACAAGAATTAGGAGAAATTGGCTTATATGCATTAACATGAAGGAATCTAAAGTTTCTTAAAGGAGTTCAAACTGGAAAAAAGCCAAGGGGAGGATCGGTACCGATCCGAACCCTTGGTGCACATTTTCCACTTCACCTCGGTTCACTGAACCCAAGTTCGATCACTAATGCAATGTTCCCCCCATCAACCTCCTACCTCGTCATCATCACCTTCACTTACCTAAGAATGATGGAAATCAATGGTCAAAGAGTCAAGCTTTAGATTTAGGGCTTGGATTGGTGAACTAGGTCCAATCAAGGCAAGGTGGCGATTTCAAGTTCTGGTAGGATTTAGATGGTAGCACAGGCTTCGTTGGGGTCAGGGATGATGGACACTGGTGGCCAAAGGCAAGGAGAAGTTCAATTCAAGGCTAGGAATTTTTAATGGCAGTGGCGAGCTCAAGCTTTGAATTGGCAAAACTAAAGTGAGAAGGAAGAGAAAATTTGGTTAAGTAACCCAATAAGGCCGACTTTTCAAACAATAAAGTTGGAGACTTTCTCTATGTCTCGGATTGGTACTGATCTAAGGAGTTCTAAATGGCATAACTAACGATTCGTACGATCCATATCTAGTTCTAATCTCCATCAAAGGGATACTATCCTCTGCCACTCTAAGCTGATGGAACCTTGTTGCTAAATCCAACTGAGAAAAGACCTTGGTTCCACTCAACTGATCGTACAAATCGACAATTCTAGGAAACAGATACCAATTTTTTATCATCTTCTCATTCAACTTACGATAACCGATACATAACGTCAACGATCTATCTGGCTTCTTAGCAAACACTGCGGCTGCTCCCCATGGCCAACTATAAGATCTAATGAAATTACTGCTTTCCAAATCCACCAACCGCACCTTCAACTCTTTCAACTATAGGTGTCATCCTACTTGGCGGTCTACTCACTGGTTCTACTCCAAGCACTAAATCTATCTGAAACTCAATGGCTTCTTTCGATGGCAATCCTACTACAGGTCAAAAATATCCACGAATTCACTAACCACGAAAATGCGATTCAAGTCATCCTCCAACTCCACTATACCTAACAAAGCATTCACCTTACAACTAGGGCTTTCTTCGATATATATAGTCCGATCATTACAGTCAGGGCGTCTAAGTGATATTTTCCTATCATGGCAAAATATACTGGCAAAATACTTAACCAGTCCATGGCCAAAATAATTTCGAACCCTACAAAGTCAAACACATACAAACTGCAAACAAAGGTATGACCTAACAAATCAAACTCTAGGTGGTCATACTTCATCCCAAGTGTCACTACTCTCCTGTGGGATTTGCAACCCTTAAGGAAGTAACTAAGTATGTAGGTTCTAAGTTAAGCTTATCTACCAAAAAATGAGATATAAAAGAATGCGATGCACCAGTCTCAAAAAGAACGCTAACAGACATACCATGAATATGAAGCATACCTCCCAACACTACCTTCCCTTTCTTCTGCACTGTTGGTCTTGATGTAGCTGGCTCCAATGCAAATATTTTCCCCTTCCATCCTTAATAGGCTCTTCGCACTGGTTCTTATAATGACTATTCTGATCGTAGTTGAAGCATTTAATTTTCTTCTTCCGATCGCTTCCTTCGCCTTTCCAGTACGACACTCATTAGAAAAATGCCCCTTCTTGTCGCACTTAAAACAAATAACCTCCAATTTCTATTTCTTTACGGATCCACCTTTCTGAGCACCCTTCTTATGAAAGAATTTCCTTTTCTAACTCTGCCCCACTTGGACCTCCTTTTCCTTGTTCTTCTCTAGAGGAGCAAGTATCTCCTCATGCCTCAACACCATCTCTACCACAACATCACAAGGATCCCAATATGAGGTAATGTAGCTCTTGCCAACTCAGGCTTCAACCCCCTTACGAACTTCTCATTTCTCTTCTTCACAGTATCCATAGTGGCATGTACATACCTTGACAACTCCTCGAACCTTCTAGAATATTCCAACACAGACATCTCCCCCCGCTCCAACTTAGAAAACTTTCTAAGCAAAGCAGACAACGCCATCAGAGACATGAACCTCTGCTAGAACTTCTCCTAAATTTAGCCCATGTCATCGTCTCCTTATCCACTCCAGCCGTCACACTATTCCACCAGAATAAAGCTGCTCACTGAAGTTGTCTTGAAGCAAGCCTTCTCCTTTGCTCATCATTGAGCCCCAAGTCTGCAAAAAACCTCTCGCAATGTAGCAACCAGTTCTCCACTTCTATAGCATTTTCAGTTCCAATAAAGGGCTTCCCTCCAAGCCTAACATAATCTCTGCTTAGGATAGCATAGTTATTCACCACCGGAGCTTCTTAGACCCATGCTCCAGCATTTCCTCCGACCACTCTAGCAGCATTCCATCTTGCATCATGTTCATGAAAAACTGATACATAGCTCTCATATCCACTTGTGGGACTCCAACACCAACATTCCCAGCTTGTGCCTGACTTGGGTTTCTTTTAGTATTAGTTCTGGCATTTCCATTTGCAGTGGTGCTTCCTCCAAGATTTAATCTTCCACTTCTACCATCCATATCTGTATTCAAGCCTCGTGAGATATAGAAGAATAGCTTAAGAGAGATATAGCATATACATATATATAGCACATGCAAGTACGTTACTATAGCGTTATCCCCACCATGATCTTATCTCTAATTTCTTACGATTATGTTTTCAAAAATCATTTGTTAAATTTTTCATAAACCTATGCTCTTGTACCAAGTTGTAACATCCCCTATTTGGAGGCCCGGAGCTAAGCACTATAGATGTTGCAGTCATTCCTAGTATCGACTTCCGATGACCAAATACAGTAATGTTAATGGTATCTATAATATAGGAGGCATAGAGTATGAAACAAAATCACAGATTTCAAAAAAACAACATTTCCAGTTACATTTCATAAAACATGTTTCATATCCAGATTACATAATCCCAACCATTTCCTAAGTTCAGATTTAATATAATCATTACATAAATACGTCAAGAGTGACATATGAAGATGCCCTTTTGGTTGACCAGATACTATATAGTCATAACTAACTTAATAAAACACAACGGAATCAAACAAAATAAACAAAAAACTCCTAAATATCTATCCGTCAGCCAACTACTCGCCTGCGGAAGTGTTATTTGCTAACCTACTAAAAACCTATAAATCCTCATTCCCTTGGTCCACTTGAATAAATTTTGAGCACCTGAGAATTTAAGGGAAAAACATAAACTTCGAGTCAGACATAAAGCCTGGTGTGAATAGTACTATACATCTCGGTTGTTTGATATTAAGTGCGACCATGCCGCTTAGCGGAACGAGTTTTCCCTCACCACTATCCTTTGAAACATATCTTTTGCAAATCATAATCCGGCAACCAAAACTGGCTAAAATTGTAAAGCATTATCATGTAAACATACATATCAGGTGACAAATGAACTATCTTTTCAAACACTATAGTTTTGTTTGGCTAACTATTAACCTTTGGTTGACTTAGGCCTACCAGACAATATAAACAAGTAACCTAACCTCTATTAGACACTCCTCTTTTGGACGATCTGTCCCTAATTCATCTTTTTCCAAGGTCACTTGATCCTAATGATTTTATACGCTGACCAATAACCTATCTGTTTACAAATGTATATTCCTTTCTGTGTGTAATCATCATTTTAGTCTTACCTGTGACAAAGCCCTACATACAGGAATTTTGGACCAAATTAGCTGGGGCTAATAGCTACTGTATAGAGCACGACTCTATACTAGTCTCATCTGGCATTTTAATATCTAAGTCATTTGACTTAGGGTAATCTTTCCAAAATTTTCCTTGAAAACCTTTTCATCTCAAATTAGTCTAAACCTTTAAATCAAACTTAAATAAGGAAAATATATGCTCTATGCTTTACTCAAAATAACATTATTATGTTATATATACAATTTACACAAATCTTTATTGATGAAAACATTTAAACAATTGAAAGTACCCCTTTCGAATCCATTGAAAGTACCCCTTTCGGTACCAAGTAAACCCTCATTTATAACCTAGGCCGAAAGGCCAAAATATTCATTTTGAAACACATTCAATCTTCCTTTCGAAACCATTGAAAGAGACGAAAGCTTTAAAACCTCAGACATCCCATCTTTAAAACATTTTAAATAGCCTTTCAAAAACATTGGAAAACCATTCCTTTTAGACCTTTCCAAACCTTTTGGGAATCACCCCTTCAAAACCTTCATTTAAAACCTTTCGAAAGAATGAAAACCTTTGTAGGCAACAAACCTTTCAAAAGCATTTGGATTTAATTTAAAATATGTGAAAACACCTTTCGAAACCATTAAAAATTAACTCTTTCGAAACCTTTGGGTTCTACCTTTAATAGAGCAAAAGGGTCATAAAACATTTAAGTCAAAAGCACTCTTTTGAAAGCCATTCCTAAGTAAAGAAGTGATGGTATCAAAACCAACGTTCTGAAAGCATTGGAGTAGCGACTTGGGTTTTAAAACAAACTATACCTTCTGAAACCATTAACGTCGAAGGGTATAAAAGACACGGCTAGGGGCTTCAACCCCATTCGAGAGAATTTACTTAAAACAAAAAGGCACAACTTATTCGAAACCATTACTTTAAAACAATTGACTCAGCCAAAAGCCAACCAAGTCGAAAGCACTTCCTTCTAAAGCAAAGCAAGCACATTTTCAATTCAAAGCAAAGTCATGCTTCGACCCCATCAGAACCTTCGGTCTCTACCTTTCACCTTAGTCCAATTCACTATGTACCAAGTTATTGATACCATGTGCATTGGTTTCAATGACTATGGAGGTGGTAGTACTTGGTCGGAACCCCTATGCCAAAAGTGGCGAGACATGCTAAAAGAATGTAAAACTGATTTTACTTTAAAATGAATTTCTTTTTAACTAACTGCCTTGTTTGTCAGAATATTATTGATTGCTAATTTTCTATTCTAAAAGTGTTGCCAATATTTCAGAAATAAACAATTTAATTTATTTACAAAATACCACTTCTCCTTTTATAAATATATAAAACATTTAAGTCCCATACATTAAATAATTTTATATATTCATCAAAACACATAGGAAAATTCTATAAAAAATTCCAAAAAATCATATTTAATATGTTTTCTAACATATATTAATTTCAGACCCAGAAAATATATTATTTAGCCACAAATAATTTTAAACCCAAATAAACATTTTCTTCACTAGAAAACTAATATAAAATCCACCTTAATTCATAAAACTATGAAAATTGAAACCCATCTCTAGAATATCATTTCTGATCTAAATCTAAAATCGTAGGGCATTTGAATGTCATTGAATTAGGTTTTCTCATTAAAACATATCATAAAACCTATATGAATAAGCATAATTCATCAACAAGCATATATAAACATTTAATCCTTCAAATCATCGCATAACATTGCAAAATACTTTGAATTCATCTTAAAACCAAAAACAATTAGTAAAATGAGATGTACTCATTA
This sequence comes from Allium cepa, assembly GCA_030765085.1. Classification (NCBI taxonomy): domain Eukaryota; kingdom Viridiplantae; phylum Streptophyta; class Magnoliopsida; order Asparagales; family Amaryllidaceae; genus Allium; species Allium cepa. The sequence goes on along the minus strand of CM060932.1, from coordinate 570,794,799 downwards.
TTCATCATAGCTTTGGGATTAAGAAGTTTAGGATTTGAACAGATTAAGTTGATTAATCTCTTCATTTAGCTCTTTCTTTCTCTTGTTCTTACTAATGGCGGTCGGCCTCTATTTGTTTTAATTTTGCAAATGAACATATAAAACAAACTTGGCTAAGGGTTTAGGGTATTACTATAATCTCTTTTCTATTTTACCCCTCATCTATTTTATTTTAACTCTTCTTTAGTTCATTGATTGCATGCCACGGTTACAATTTATAAAGATCAAATCTCAATTCCCTAATCATCAAACTATTTATTTAATTTAGCTAACAAAATATCCTAAATAATGTTACTAACATATGGGTTGTTCATTGTGGATCCCATAAGATTGCCGATTGATATTGTGCGCTAGATCTAGACAAATGTGAAGTAAAGAATCTATATATTATAGATCTAAAAGAAAGAATTAAGCTAGTTCTCAAAGAAAGGCGTGTAGTACTCACTCCAAGATGATAACAGAATTTTTAATGTAGTATGAAAGAAGATAAGTCAGAAAGTAAGTGGAAAAGAAGAAAAGTTCAAAAGAAGGGACAAACAAAACCCACCTTTAGTCTGAGCCCATAATTAAGAATTTAATAAACAAAGTTTTTATTTTCCTTAAAATTATTTGAAACAACTTTCAAAGGGTTTATATAAAAGTAGAAAAACCTTATTTTTGAAAAGCAAGTAAATATTAAAATTTTCACCACATATTTTTTTTTTACATTTTCAATAAATAGAGCTTTCTTGTTTGGCTTTAATTAGACCTAAAAATTTAAGTTAAAAGGGGTTTTTAATAAAGAGGCGTTTCCTTTGGAATAAATAGAAAATAGAGCATATGTATAGCCCGGTGAATTTTCTAATTTTGTAAATTCGAAGTTTTTTAAATTTCTTTTAAGGGGTGGACAGTAGGAATTGGTACTATTTTGAATAGGGTAAAAGGAATGAAATGGCACAAGCGCCCTAAAAATAGAGCGATAGAATTTAATGAAAAGGCGACAAGAACCCAAAACAAAGTAGTTGGGAAATACGGTACAAAGAAGTTGGCAAACATGCTGTGATGTTTCAATAAATATAACCGTGAATTAAGGGAAAATCTATATTAAAGAGAAGCAATTTAAATAAGAGTAAGAAGAAAGTTATACAGTAGTAACAATATGAAACATAAATAGAAACAATGTTAAAAATTTATATAAAAGAATGTTAGTAATAACAAACAATATAGGAAATTAAAAAATATATTAAATTAGCTACTAAAAAATAGAAGAAACTTAAGTCCCAAAAAGTATTAAAATTTTGAAAGATAAATTTTAGCGAGCGAAGGACTGGGAAAGATTGTTGTGAAAGCAGGGGTCATTATTCCTATGCCTTAAAAGATGAAATTTATAAATGCACTTGTGTACTGATTATTGTTTTAAAATAAAAGACCTTTTATTTAAATTTGAAAATTTACCGTGTAATAGGACAAGTCAATCATAAGTGTTAGCCCATTAACTAAATTCCAGTTGTGTGGGATGTGGCTTAATTTGTTTTGAATAGTCGAAAATAAATACTTTTCAAAATTTCGTTCAAAAAGCTTTGATTTTAAAATATGAAAGTTTTTGTAAAATTTTTGAAAAATGAGTTTTTATTTTAATAAATTTCCAACTATTTCAGAATTTTAATTGAAGAATATTTTTATGGAAAAGAGAAAATTTATGACTTTTGAAATGTCGCTTGCTTAGCACAAAAAAATCGATGGATTAGCAAATTTGAATCTTGCTATTCAGTAAAAATGGCAGTACGTAAAATGTAGTTAACGACGAGGTAAAAAGTTGTTTTAGCTTTAGAATTTCTTTTTCCATACCTTGTTGATAAGGGAACAAAAACTTATTTTGAATTAACTCCTTTTAAATTTAAAATAGCTTTCCTTATGCAAACCGTACTTGAAAAAGTTGGAAAAGAATTTGAAATAAAATAGAAGGTTCTAAGATACAGTGGAATGGGTACATAGGAGAAGGATGAAGATAAAGAATTCTCCATCTAAACCCATTTTATGGCATAAGAATATAAGGTTAGAAAACTTGGATTTTCAAATTTTTGAATGTCAGACATGGCATGCCAGGTAATGGATGGTAGGAATTAGATGTGTAATGACCTGCCTTTTCGACTCATAAAAGTCAGCACTTAATACATCCATGGTATTAGAATGCCGAGCATCCAAGTGTCGAAAAGGCAAAGGGTTAAATAAAAAGAATAAGAGAAAATAGAATCTCACGATGGAATTATAACATATATAATATAACAAAGACAGCAAAAATTATCACTCTAAAATACATGATATATTAGAGTTAAAAACAAACCTCATCAGCTTGGATAATTATAACTTCATGACCTTACAATTGTTGATGGGTGTACATAACAATATAATGGAAAATAAAAATACAATGGCAAATGAATATTTAGCTCCACTCCATGAGCTCCATGCCTAACAACGACAACCTAGAAAAACTCAATATGACTCAAGCATTATAATAAAATAACACCCAGATCAGTTTTGAAAGCGAACGTGAGAAAACTCAAGAAATATGATGAACATATAACAATCTATGAGACTATGCCACTAAACGAGGAACGGGTTTTACCATACAAGAACAACTTTCATACATGAAAGAATCGAAAACAAATCAGAACAAAACCCAAACTTGAAAGAATGGGCATACAAAATATCGATATCCAAACTTAAATAATGGACATAAATAATTAAACACAGAGAAGAGCATAAGGCACTTCTCGATGCAATTAAGAAAGGATTAACTCCATGGTCCGAATCAAACCAAGGAGTGTGAATTTATCCAACATGACTAGGAGGGCGCATCCCTACATCGAAAGTATACCTATAGATATAATATACTTGAGATCCTACACCAAACACACATCACTCTCGGGAACTTCCCAGCTAGACCCCTACAAACAACATTCAAAAATTCAAATATATCCATATACCGCGTGCATGCAACTGAAACCTCTCTAGATAAATGTGAATATACCTAATTTGTGCAACCTACAAAGCTTTTCTCTCACACGCCCTTTGGTTTCAGTTATCTATAGTGTTGGATACCAATGCTCGGAACAAGCTACAAATTGTCTTAGATCGACGAAAACACAAAGAAGGATATCAATGCTCCAAACGAACGTCAAATCATCTTGAAACGACGAAGCATAGAGCAGGATATCGAAATCGATAGTCAATGAATCAACTATCGGGAATAACAAAAATGATTGTATTTGGAAATAAAAATCTCATATACTTATCTCAATTCATCAATCTCAAACTAGTACAACCTCGAGGAAAACAATGAAGTCAGACAAGTTAGGGCAGTGTTGCTTCCAACCTTGACTTCCCATATATTCTTAACTTTAAGAATAACAAGAGTTTCTTCAACTGTTAGTGCTAAGCATATGCTTAAATGCTTTCCATATAAGGATATCGCTTATGGAATTAAATTTCTTACCCTTATCCCCAAACTTCGATTTCCATTTCGTATTATCCCTCGCTTAAAAGCGGAGCCAGGTAAGTTAGTGCACCTGTTGCTCCTGGCTTTGTCTAGACACTCCGGTTTTTAGATCTCATAGAAAGTAATGAATCAACCTTCTTAATGTTTGGTATAAGGATATGACTAAATCCTTTCCTTAACGAAATCAAAATTTTAAACTTTTAAAATCGAATTTGTCTCACGCTTTTGCTTAATTTTCATATCATAAATATTTGTAAAATATTAAAAATACTTCTTTAAAATATTCTTTTAAAAAGCTAATTATATTTCTAAGCATATCAAAAAGAAGGGTTAAAAACAAATGTCTTTAAAAAATTATTTACTATAAACCCAAAATAAATTACACACAGCTTTATCTTTAAAACAATATTTTTAAAGACTTTTCATTTGTAAAATATCATTTATAAATCAACTTATTATTATCTTTAAAACAGAGCTCCTCCAAAGATTTAGGAATATTAACACTTATTAAGTCAAGCAGCAGATTTTCATAATAACTTTACAAAACCATTTATAATAATAAAAGTATCATTATCCATGAATTCTTTCCTCAGTTCTCAGAAAACATTTATTACAACAACGGTGTTGTAATCCATGCTTCCTTTTAACTTTCAATAAACTCAAAAATACTTGTAATATAGTTTAAAACCTCCATTGCGGATATTACTGTTAAAAAAATCTCAAGTTTAACATATATTAAAACTCAAAACCATTTCCTTTCCTTATTTTGAAAATAAAAACTTCTTTTAAATATTTATATAAATTCCAAACAACCTTTAAAACACTTAAATAGATGTTAGAAAATTTCACTAAAAGGATCGAAGTAGAAGAATTAAGTTTAAAATCATTTTATAAAAGTTGGAAATAATGCCGCAAAACTACCGCTAAGAGGAGTGGAAAATTCCTTTAAATCAGTTCTTTTCAAAATGGAATCTTCTCCACATTTTTACAAATTATGTATATTTTATTTTTAGAACAACACATTATGAGTCTATTATGCATTCACGGAAAATTAGAGAATTTTGAAGTCAAATAAACCCAATTGAAAGTTGTTTTAAAAGTTGACTTTCGAACTGCAAAAACGCGACCAAATCCTTGCTAATTTTTAAAATCTTTGGAGCTAAGTTCTGTAACCTTTTCCAAGCCATCAAAACATTATTCAAACAACAATTTAAAAGTGCAAATGCGCTACCAAATATTTAGTGATGCAAACACATGCACGTGAGCAACTATAGAGATTGAAAAAAAAGTTTTATAAGTATCGGTATAGTGATAGTCGCTATATAGACACTATCACAAACACCCATTAAATCGCATATATATTTCAATCGACTTCAATAAGCAACAAAAGTAAATCAACATTGGCATGAAAATCCTTAAGGTCACTGTACAAAATTCCAACGTAAATCTAATATATGTATGTTCTTCCAAGTGTTCCGCAGCGACCTATATGTTAAGAAAACACTTTGACTTCCTCTTACTTTTTGTCTCCTGCAAAACAATAGTTATTTATATCATCCACTACCAAGTAGAAACAGATCCAAACAAATAATATACACAAATATAAACAACAATTTATATTGTACAATATTTTGTCAACTTTCAGAGTTATTTAAAGTGAGATTAAATCACTTTCAAACCAAATATAAAGCTATGACTTTCTACCACAACAAAGCAACAACAAATTACATCCAACCCTCAACCTAAACTAGCTACAAACTTCCACTCCCTTGTAAATGCTCATGCCAAACCCCCAAAAGAAGCCCTAAAATCACACGGTATGGCTAGAAAAAGAGAGATGAGTTCCAAAACTTACAACTTTGTAAAGGGTGATGATGAAGACAATATTATTACAAGCTCATGTAAGAATTTTGGGAGAAAAGAAGGAGTTTTGGTATGGATTTTCTTAAGAAACATCCTATGGAAGGTAGAAAAAAAAGGAGGGTATGAAAGCTAAAAGAAAGAAATGAAAAGAAACGTGAAGGTGAATGAAGACATAAGTGTGCTCTTTTATATAAGTGGAAAATTTTGCAAATTACCACATATATCTCTTTGCCAAATTACCTTTCTACACCTCTACTACCCTTAGAACTTTCAACCATGGCCAAATTACCTTTCTACCCCTCTACTACCCTTAAAACATTCAACCACGGTACACATTACAATCATACCACAACATGCTATGTACTCACTAGTACATAAAACCATAATGATATGTACTGCTTATCACATCAAAAGAAAAGTCTTCTCACTTTACTTAATTAAAAAGCAAAAGTCACATCACTTAATTTGATTAAGGCTTCTAATGTTAACTAGAGTTAATTAATTCCTTTATCAGCAACTAAAAAATGTTATTAAATGCGTGTATATGTGTACATAAGTGTGCAACAATGTTGCGACAACTTCTGTTCGATAAAAGGTCGAAAATCCGAAGAACGAATTTTAGTCACATTTTTAATTTTTCACCGAACTATCTATTTTTGTAAATAAATTTATAGAATGGGTTACCATTATTATTTATTAATCGAAAGGATTTTAATAAGGCTTTAAATCCATTTAATTAACATTAAATTCAAAGTTCAGATATTTAAATAATTCGTGTTTTTAAATATAAAGTGTCTGCATTTCTACGATGTTACATTTTCCCCCCTTAAAAGAATTTCGTCCCCAAAATTATCACGGAGCGGAAAATGTAATACCCCTACCTAAAAATAAAATTTATTACTTGGTTTTTAGAAATCTGATTAATTGCATTCTCCTTATGGAAACCTATTTCAAGAAAACTACAACAAAAGTACAAAGAATACTCCGAAATAAAATACTAGGCATCCAATCTTTTCAAAAGATAAATTTAGAACTAAATGCCCGGGTTAAATTCAAAATATTTTCAAATCCCTCCCAACAATAATATATAAAAACCAAAATCAGTCATGACAAGGAAGGGGCTCCTCCGACTGAAGCATGGTATAACTCTACAATCAAAACAATATGAAGCATCCAGTGGTATTCCAGTTCCTTCCTAAACAATAATTAGAGTAAACAAATATACCTAGTGAGTCTTTCAAATTGGAAAACTCTAATCACCCAACCTTACTCATAATAAAAAATATCTAAAAAATCACTTCTCAAATTTTCAAATGTCCTAAAATAACAATACTTCACCCGTGTTTTCAAAATAATAATATTATAATTTCTTTCATAAATTCTTTAAAGATCACTTTTTCAAAAGCACCAAAATTAAAGTCATAATAATCAACAACTTAAAAATCCTTTGTTTTATAAATCCATGCTTTATAAACCATGGTGTACAAACTCATACTATTAATCAAATCAAATTCCATAAAGGAATAAGCTAACACTTAACATTTTTTTAGAATGTTGAATGACTAACATACAAGATTTACAAATTTGCTTTGGTTCACACTCTCTCGGCCATCCAAGGATATAAATAATTTCCTAAGCTTGCCATCGTGCTCATCAGCCTTTGTTATTGCTTAGATATTATCTAAGCTCCGTCAAACAAAATTGAAAGTCACTCCCAACTTTTCGAAGCCACAAAACATATTATACAAATTTACTTAAGTTCGTATCATATACATGGATCATTTATATGCAATATCTGATCCGACCACTTGCTTGAATACATTAACTTTACTTTCGAACCAGTATTACTCACTTAATCTCCCTAGTGCGGATTCCAATTAGGTTCCTTGATTAGAAAACCTCCGTTCTCCTTATTTAGCCATATGCTATGATAGAAAACCTTAGTATCAAACAAGAATCTAAATCAAGTGTTTGCCATCGACAATTAAGTAAGAAAATCTCATTTGGACTGGTATGAATTACCCCGAACTTATGTACTAAAATCTTAAATTAAGAACCATGCAAATAAAATGATCTATGTACAACTTACATATTTAATCCTATTGGTTAACTACACGAATCTCTTTCTGTATCACTTTCATTTTTATTTATAGTATTTCATTCAATACTAAAATTATTTATGAATCATTCATAAATTTCCACTTAATTTTGTAAAAAATTTCTAAAGACACATCTTTATAAAACATTAAATTAAAAACTTAATCCACTTTAATTTACTTGTATAATACTCTTCTATATCTTGAGAGTATATACAAAATGTCAATGTCATTTTACTTTTCAAAATTTAGATGGATGCCAAACATAATACAAGTCTTAAAACTAAGTCGATTACTTCTACCTCTTTACTTATCTAGCCGAGTAAGTATCTAAGAAGAGCAGGATGTTGGTATATTGATGTTGGTATCCAAAATTAGTTCCAGAGTCTATTTTTCCTTGGACATCCCTAAGGAAAAGATGTTTATTAGTCGACTAAATAACATCAAATAGTTAATATGATTTATCTATTTAAATAGAGATACAGTTTATTAAAATCCTCTTATTCAATTTAACCCATTTAAAACTTATGTTAGATTGTTTCTTCTCTATCCAATAGTTCAAAAATTCATCTATCAATTTTTTTTTATTAAAACGACTTTAATTTTAAATCAATTTCCTTTAAGGAAAGTTAAGAACCAAATACCTTGTTTTTATTTCAAAACCTTTTTTTGAAATCATATTACATATATTTCTATTTATAAAATAATATTAACAATTTATTCACTAATACTCCCTTTGGGTTCGTTATGATTCGAACTCATTTCAATCGTATAATGATGCAGAGAATAATTTACTAAGCGCACTATAATGTTCGCCTAAGCAAATATTCGATCGTCACTTAGAAGATTATTTAGATTATCACAAAACAAATCGAGATGTTTCCTTAAATTATCGATAGAAATTGTATCTTAAAATTCTCTTTGAAATGTTTATACTTATAAGTACTTCCAAGTAATACTATCATTACTTTTCAAAAAAATCATTTTGGAATAGTTTCAAGCAATATCGAGATTTAAATTCTAAAGAATCCTTTTTATTTACAAACACCCTTTGTAAATCATGTAAATCATTCTATGTACTGTACTCATATGAAATGTACCTTCAAAACCAACTTATATTACAATAAATTTCTTTATTGCAATAAACTTCTCATAAATTTTTTTTCGTCAAATGTCTTATCTTCCCATTGAGATTATATTAAACAAATTTATCAAAAAATGACTTTTAACTTAACATTTTCTCTGAATACCTTATAGTTTAACTGTGAAACTTAATTCATTAGGGGGTCGTACTAATGCATTCAGAATTATCAAATAATAAATGCCCATAAACTGCTTGAGCATAAATTAATAATCAACAAACAATAGTCAATACTTCTAAACTACCGGAGCACGACTAACCAAACAATAACGATAATAAAGAAATATCATCAGCTTCTAATAAATAAACATTATATAAATAACTGCATAAATTTGAAAATATTTCTTATATATATAAAATATATAGTCCTATGTAAAATATTTCGTTTACCAATTTTCAAAAATCAATATCGTGTCTACTTGCCTTGTGCAAGTGTTTAGAAATCCCTATCGACACCATGACATCCCATATCTCGACCAGAATTCATGAACAACATAAAAAATCAATTAACATAATACGTTTTTATAGCAATAAAAAATACGTCCTCTTGCATGTATGTATGTGTATAGATGCGCATACGCTCAAACTCATTCTAGGTTGTCACTTACACTATCTCAAATGAGTTTATCCCATCAAAGTTAAAGTTCTCGCTTAACCTTCAACTCTTATACCAAATGTAACAACCTTCCTTTTCGACCCTCAAAATGGGTATTTCTTACATCCATGGTATTAGAATGTCGAGCATTTAAGTACCATAAGGGAGAGGAAAAAAGAAAAAGAATAAGGGGAAACAGAATCTCACAGCTGAACAGTAACATATAATATAACAAAGACAGCAAAAGTTCTCATTTTAAGACACATGGTATATCAGAGCTAAAAACATCATCAGCTTAGACATTTATAACTTCCTAACCTTACAATTGCTGATAGATGTACATAATAATATGGTAGAAAATAAAAATACTATAGCAGGTGAACATCCAGCTCTACTCTATAAGCTCCATGTTCTACCAACTACAACCTGAAAAAACCCAGTCAAACTTGAGCATTATAATAAAATAACATTTGACCAGTTTAGAAAACCAACATAAGAAAACTTAAGAAATATGATGAACATATAATAATATGTGAGAACATGTTGTTAAATACAAAACGGGTTTTACCTTACAAGAACAACTTCCATCATGAAAGAATGGAAAAAAAATCAAAACAAAATCCAAACTTGAAAGAATGGGCACGAACTAGATCGAAATCTAAACTTAAAGAATGGACACAAATAATTAAATGTAGAGAAGAGCACAAGTCACTTCTTGATGCAATTAAGAAAGTGTTAACTTCAAGGTTCGAATCAAAACAAGGAGAGTGAATTTATCCAACATCACTAAGATGATGTGCCCATTACATCGTAAGTATACGTCTGGACAAAATATACATGAGAGCCCACTCCAAACACGCAGCACTCTCAGGAACTTCCAAGCTAGACCCCTAGGAACAACATTCAAGAATTCAAATATATCCACATAATCGCATGAATGCGACCAAAGCCTCTCTACATAAATGTAAATATACCTAATAGGTGCGACCATATAGCTTACTTGCACTTTGGTTTTAGTTAGCTCCAGTGTTGAATGCGAATGCTCAAAACGAGCTACAAATCCCCTTAGATTGACCAAACACAAAGAAGGATATCAATGCTCTAAATGAGCAACAAATCGTCTTGAATTGACGAAGCATAGAGAAGGTTATCGAAATCGATAGTCAATGAATCAACTGTCTAGAATTAAAAAATGATATTATATGGAAATTAAAATAACATATACTTATAACGACTGGTCGATCTCAAAGTAGTACTACCCCGGTGGAAACAATGAAGTCGGACAAGTTGTGCTTGATTTTCACATCATAAACAATTTAAAAACACTTCTTTAAATTATTCTTTTAAAAAGCTAATTATATTTCTAAGTGTAGCAAAATGAAGGGTTAAAAACGAATGTCATTAGAACATCATTTACTATAAACCCAAAATTAATTACACTCAGCTTTATCTTTAAAATAATCTTTTGAAAGATTTTTCATTTAAAAAATATCTTATATAAATCAATTTATTTATTTCTTTAAAAAATATCCACTAATGATTTAAGAATAAAAAAACTTATTATGTCAAGTAACCAGTTTTCTTAATAACTTTATGAAGTCATTTATTATAACAAAGTACTATAATCTATGAATTTTTTTCTCAATTCTCAGAAAATATTTATTACAACAATTGTAATCCATGCTTCCTTGCCACTTTCAACAAACTCAAAAATACTTAAATATATTTTAAAACACTATTTCAAATATTACTTAAAAAGAAAATCTCAAGTTTAATATATATTAAAACTCAAAACCATTCCCTTTCCTTATTTCAAAATAAAAACTTCTTCTTTTATATATTTATATAAATTCCAAACCATCTTGAAAATACTTAAGTAGATGCTAGAAAATTACACTAAAAGGATTGAAGAAGAAGAATCAAATTTAAAACCATTTTATAGAAGTTGGAAATAGTGCCGCAAAACAACCGTTAAGAAGAGTCTGGAAAATTCCTTTAAATCGATTCTTTTCAAAATGAAATTTTCTTCATATTTTTACAATGTATTACTATATTTTATTTTTACAACAATATACTATGAGTCTAGTATGCATTCATAAACAATAAGAGAATTTGAAAGTCAAATAAACCCAATTGAAAGTTGTTTTAAAATTTGACTTTTGAACTGCAAAAATGTAAATAAATCCTTGCTAACTATTAAAATTTTTGGAGTTACATTTATAATCTTCTCCGAGCCATAAAAACTTTGTTCAAACAACAATTTAAAATCAAAAAACACAACCAAATATTTATTTATACAACCAAGCACAAGAGCAATTAACAAAGATTGAAAAAAGGTGGTTTCATTAGTGTCGGTATAACGATAGTTGCTATAATGACACTTTCACAAACAACCGATAAATCACACATATGTTTCAATCAAACTTTAATATAAGCAACATATATATGAATTAAATCAACATTGGTGAGAAATCCTTAGGATCTATCTATAAAAGTTTCATGTAAATCTCATATACGTATGTTTTCATAGTTTCTCGTAAAACCTATTCGCTACGAAAATACTTTGACTTCCTCTAGCTTTTTATACCCTTCAAAACAATGGTTATTTATGTCATCTTCTACCAAGAGGCAACAAATCCAAACAAATAAAATCCACAAGTATAAACAACACATATAACAATTTATATTATACAATATTTTGTCAAATTTTAAAGCCCTTTAAAGTGAGATTAACTCACTTTCAAACCAAATATAAAGCTACCACTTCGTACCACAACAAACCAACAACAAACTACTTCCTACCCTTAAACCAGACTAGCTCCAAACTACCCCTCCCTTGTAAATGCTTATGCCTAAACCCCCAAAGAAGCCTCAAAAGCGCACGACCTAGCTTGAAAAAGAGAGCGAGACTCCAAAACTTGTAGCATTGTGAGGGTGGCGATGAAGACAATATTACTACAAGCTTATGAAAGAATTTTAAGGAGAAAGGAAGGAGTTTTGGTATGAATTTTCTTATGAAATATCTTATGAAAGATTGAAAAGAAGAAGAAAGTATGAAAGCTAAAAGAAAGAAATGAAAAGAAATATGAAGGCAAATGATAGCATAAGGGTGCTCTTTCGTAGAAGTGGAATGCAAATTACGGCACATATCCCTTTGCCAAATTACCCTTCTCCCTTCTACTACCCTTAGAACTTTCAACCATGGTATACCTTTCCATCATACCACCACATGCCATGTACTCATTAGTATATAAAACCATAATGATATATACTACTTATCACATCAAAAGACAAGTCTTCTTACTTTACTTAGTTAAAAAGTAAAAGCCACATCATATAATTTAATTGTTACTTTTAATTTTCTAATGATAGTTAGAGTTAATTATTTCGACAAATTCTGCTCGATAAAAGTCGAAAAATTCGGAAACGAATTTTGTTCACATTTTTAATTTTTCACCGAACTATTTATTTATGTAAACAAATTTATAAAATGAGTTCACCATTATTATTTATAATTAAATGGAGTTTAATTAGGCTATTAAATCATTAACTCAATATTAAATTCAAAATTCAAATATTTAATTAATTCCTATATTTGAATATTTAATCAATATAAAGTGTTCTAAATCAAGGGCGAAGTTCTACCATTTTCAATTCTCCACAAATTCTAAAAATTGTATAAACTATAAATTATATGTACATGTATACATATATATAAGTGGAGAATAGCAGAAAATAACAGAAAAGAAGAATATGGTCGAATCAAATCGCCAAAGCCAAATGTAAATTGTAAATCCAAATTTATATTTAATTCAAATCTTTTCTTAGATCTATAATTCTAGGAAATATATATCCTTTTTGATACATATTCTGCTAGAATGAAAGGGTGTCAATCAGAAATAATGAATTTAGATCTAGAGATTAGGAAGCTTAGAGGTAAGTTGGAAATTATATATTTTTATATAATATTGTATTTACATTATTGTGAATTTATTACTTGTATGTCTAATTGTAAATTTTGGAGCTATAGGCTTATATACATATACATACATACATACATATATATATATATACATATACATACATACACACAGATATATGTGTGTGTGTATCTGTGTGTGTGCATGTGTGTATGTGTGTGTGTATATATGTATATGTAATAAATTTGAGAACCTTACATATTCTGTAAATTGTTAAATTTGATTAAATATCATATCTACCTAAATCTAGAAAGTAAGGGTGAAAGTAGTCCCTAAAAGTTATGAATAATTTCTTAATAAGGTTTTATGTAAATTCCATTTTTTTATTGAATGTTATGTGTTACCTAACTTAAATTGAAGATTTTTACGAATTGGATTATGATATAAGTGATATTTTAATTTATTGGAATAAAGTAAGTTGCAATGTAAATTTCTATAAATTATTCAAATTTACAATTATGTATAAAGGTGTTTTTTTGAAATAATAAGGAAGATGACAAGAAGAAAGAGATGTACAAATAGGGGTGTTTGCCATGTACAGTCTATTTCAACAGTAATAGAATAGATAATTCCTTGTAATTCCAAACATAACACAAATCCTCTTAGGAAATCTATGGTAAATCATAGTGTTAACATTACCTTTTAGGGAAAATATAGTAATAATGCATTAAATATAGAAATCCCTATAAGTATGTCCAAATTTGCTGCGATCTTATGAGGGGTGGCCCATGATGTTAGCTATGCGCTTTCCAAATTTAGTTACGTGCAATTCCGACGTACGGTTTGTGAGATATCACATTTTCCATGAAGCAATGTTGCTTGAATTCTGATTTCTATTGATCCCTCTAGAGGAATAGGTATCGATCCCCCCAATCTCTTTCAAGTTCCATGTGATCCCTAGGGGAGCTTCTCCATGCTGTATCATGATTAGCCTCCAAGTTTCACACCAATTGGATTAGTAGGACACAAGTTATTGATCAACCTTTGTTGCAATATATTGTGAATGCTGATTATAGTCGATCCCTATGGAGGGATATGTATCGATTCCTCTTACTTGCTCCAAATGATATGTGATCCCTATGGGGTGCTTCATATGTTGTTATTAGCTTGTCCTCCAAGTTTCATGCCAATTGGATGTGTAATGTTGAGATATTGATCAATCTTTACTATAAAGTTGGGTTTAGCCGATTCCTAATAGGGAAGAAGGTTGATCCCTCCTTTTCGTATTTTTGATGTGCGATCCCTAAAGTAGGCCCCATAGGGTACCCACAACTTCCTCACAAAACTTTATATGCAATGGACTTATGCATTTTGAGATATTAATTATTTTCCATTGAGTTGTACTTGCTTGGCTGAAATATGCCGATCCCTTTTATGCCGATCCCTTTTTATACGGTCCCTTTCTTAGGTGAAGTGACTTGCCCATAACTTGTGCACAAACTCCAAACAACTTGAGATTTGAAACGTACGCTCATGGGGCCTTCCTTATCACTTTATACTAGTGATTATTATCCCTTCTCTTTGGACAGGACCATAATCATGACCTATTGCATCGAGCCAAATTTAAGCATATATAAGTCCGTTTGCCAAAACATAAAATAATTATCCGTACAACTAATAAACCAGAGTTCAAATAAAAACTAGAAAAACAAGAGTTTGAAGAAAACAAGAAGAAGAAAAATTAACAAACCCGAGCATAACTGTTTATCATCATCTCAGAGCATGCCTAGGGACCGCCCTTGATCCCGCATATGTGTAAGTGACTTAGCCATCTTACTACAGAGTTTTTACTTATTCCATGTCTTCCCGATCAATTGATGACAAGTTGATGTTGATGCTTTGATCCAATGATATTTTCATTCAAGATGGATGGTGGTTGCTCATGTTCCACCGTCATAGCCCAAGTTCTTACATATTGTTGCAACTGATCATTCCTTACGTGTTCCTCAATGATATTCATCAAATGCCTGCAGTCATTTTTATTGTTTCCATCCAGCTCATGGAATAGGTAGCACTTTCCTGATGTTCGTTTGCGTTCGGAGGGTTCCTTCCTTACCGACCTTTGATACGGAAGGCGTACTTGAGTATCCAGATATATCCATTCTAGGATTACATTCAATTCTGAGTAAGAAGAGAATTTGGTTTTCCTCCTCTGTCTCTTTTATCCATCGAGCTATTATCCATATTGCATTTACCCTTGTCCTTTCCTGAGCTTTCACCGGGTGGTTCTTCATACGTACCGTATTAACTTCCGTTGCCTCTTTATCAGCTTTTGCATTTTATTATCACAGAAACCTTTACACTTCATGGTAGAATTTCCCAAGATCCATTGGTGGATCCTGTATGAGTGATATCTTAAAATTTGAATTATCTGCAACTCTTGACACTGCCGCTATCAAAACCATCGATGGATCTGGTCGATCCACTGAAACAACTGCCACATTGAACTTGGTTAAGAAACTCTTGAGTGATTCTCCAGCCCATTGCTTTACTGATGTCAATGTCATCAAATTCTTGGGTCTCGTAATGTGAACCTGAAACTTTATAAGTCTTTCGATCAATTCCATCCATTTTCTAATAGAACCGTTCTCCAACTGTCTAAACCATAGTGCAGCTACATCCGTTAACTATAGGGGGAAGCATCGTGCCAAGACTTCTTCCAAAGCTCTCAGTACTTCCATGTGCCATATATACCTCATCATATGCATGGTTGGATCCGAATTTTCGTCATAAGCTTTAAGTGTTGGTAGTTTGAATTCGAGTGTATTCCTAGCATTCCTGATATTAGGAGCGAATGGACTTCTATTTACATTCTCCAGATCTCTGTTCACTAACCCTCCACGCATAGCTCGCCTGATCTTCTTTGAAAACTTGTCATTATCTTCCAGTGATAGTCTCCTATCATTATGTCCAAGCTGCCCCTCGAGTCTATGAGAGAATTCTAGAACGTACTCCTCTGGATGAGCATCCAAATTTCGATTCACACCAAGCTTCATGAAATTGATCGTAGATCCTCTAGCATCACGATCGACCAGACCCGGGGGCATCCCACACATCATGATTGACTAGATCCGGAGGGATCATAGTCGATCCTGCTAAGATGGCCAGGGACTGCCCCTGGCTTCTCTATTCCACTCCTATGTCCAATAGCTCCGTCTCTATGCTCCCGGTTTAGATTTATAGCAAATCTTTCCCCCTCAACTCCTTGATTTATAGCTCCAGTAGTCCCTATCATTCCAATTCGTAGGTTTTGCATTCCAGCAGCTCCTATGGCCCTATCCTATTCGATTTGTAGAAGTAGATTCTACATTATCTTCTCTTGTCTTTTCAGCATCCGTTCCTACATAGTGTCCATCATTGTTCACATTTCATCTCTGGTGATGTAGATAGATGTTTGATTAGCTCCAGATCTTGAGGAAGCCTCATGACTCCCTTTATGATGGCTCCTATATGTTACTTGTCTCCTTGTTAATTGTCTCACTATTGCTCTAAATCCAAGCTCTTTAATCGATTCAAAATCTAAACTCTAAATTTGCAGGGGCTAGCTCTCTCAGAGAAAGCACTAAAATGTTGGCATCAAAATTGGCCAACAATACCCAATTATGTAAAAGTACCAATATCTAATACAGCCATAGAAAAATAAAGAGAAATAAATGAAGAGAAAATTTAAAACAATCAAAAAGCAAGTAAAAGAGACAATATTTATGGTGGTTCAGCTAACTCTGGCCTACATCTGCTACCAAATAATCCTTTTTATTATACTGAAGTTTGTTTACAGTTGCAATCCAAAATCCAAGAATAAAATTGGTAAAGTGTAGCCTAGGTTGAAGATACAGTGGACCAGAAAGAAAATCCTTTTTCCGACTCCATGCCTACTGTATTTATAAGGGAAGACGTGCTCGGATCGGGCTGAAATTTTTATAAAAGGTTCAGGAGACCAGGACGAGGCCATCCAAAAATTTCCAAGCCCATTGGCCCACAATAGGGACCAGTATAGATCCCTATTAGTGTGTCCAAATGGGTTGTGATCCTTGTGAGGCGATGATGTTAACTACTTGCTCCCTAAGTTTCATGCAATTCTGACGTACGGTTTGTGAGATATCACATTTTCCATAAAGTAGTGTTGCTTAAATTCTGATTTCTATCGATCCCACTAGAGGGATAGGTACCGATCCCTCCAATGTCTTCAAAAGGCCATGCGATCCCAAAGGAAGCTTCCCCATGTTGCATTATTCTTAACCTCTATGTTTGATGCCAATTGGATTAGTAGGACATGAGTTATTGATCAATCTTTGTTGCAATATTTGTGAAGGCTGGTTATAGTCGATCCCTATGGGGGGGATATGTACTAATCCCTCCAACTTGCTCCAAATGATATACGATCCCTGTAAGGTGTTTCACATATTGTAATTAGCTTGTCCTCTTGGTTTCATGTCAATTAAATGTGTAGATGTCGAGATATCGATCAATCTTTGCTATAAAGTTGGGTTTAGCCGATCCCAAAAAGGGAGGAGGGTCGATCCCTCTTTCTTTATCCTTTTGCTATGCGATCCCTAGGGTAGGCTCCCTAGGGTCCTTACATCTTGCTTACAAAATTTCAAATGCATTGGACTTATGGATTTTGAGATATTGATTGTATTCCATTGAGTTGTACTTGCTTGGCTGAAATAAGCCGATCGCTTTTATGTCGATCCCTTTCTTAGGTGAAATAATTTGCCCATAACTTGCACATACAAAACTAAAAATGATTTAAGATTTGAAATATAGCCTCGTGGGGCCTTCCTTTTCACTTTATACCGGTATCATCCAATTTGGGACAAAAATTGAGGACATGTACTGATGCCTTGCTTGGGCGAGTCACTGATCCATAAGTAGATTATTTTGGAAATTCTATCTTTTGGTATCGGTTGATCGTCGCTTCATATCATTGCATGTACTTGATTTGTGGACCTCACAATCATTTCTCCTGATTAATGTCTTTGATAACCGTGTAGTCTATTAGGTTAAATCCGCCTGTCAACTGCCTTGGCAAAAGGAGGGTTAACAGTGTGGCCCTATGTAAAATTAATAATAATATTTTACAATCCATCGATATATCAAATATGGGTCGTTAAACTCTCATTCCTAGTCCAAAATCATAATTCACCCTCCTTCATGATCCATCTTCCCTTCTTTATAACAAACTATAACATAGTTGCACTTGGCCCTATTTCTAGTGCATAACCCTTCTCTTTCTTTATTTGCTTCCTAACTGGTTAAATCATTCTTAATTTAACAGTTCAAAATTTTCTTTGCCATACATTAAAATAATAGTAAAACATTTTCAGATCAGATACTCAATACTGTATCAAAGTTTAAAACTTCTATTTACCTTCTAAAACATATCACCACTTTTTAAAATATTGTTTACCCAAAACATTTCATTTACTTAAAATCCATAAAGTATAACCCGTTCATCAAATACTTCATTTTTTCTATATTTTAACTTGAACACAAAATATTTCTTTTAACTTCAATAACTCAATATTAATCATTTTAAGTACGCTTAAATTTTGATTAAATTATGGTTATTTCAAAAATTATTTTATTTCATTTTAAAATATCATTCCATACAATATAAAGTTGTTTTATCGTATATATAAGTATATTTCATTTTATTTTTTAAACAGAAAATTTCCTACACTTCTAAATAATATAATTTTTTATATCCACTTTAGCTACTAACTATATTCACTTCAATTTAGAAAACATTTTAGCAACTTTAATTCATATATTACTATATATATTTCTATTTCATAAACCCTTCTATTTCTTATCTAAAATGAATATATATCAAAACATCAAAACCTCATTTTCTTTGAAATAAAACTTTAAATCTTTTTCGAAAATCCGTCAAATACTTATTATCTTATATAAATATAATATTAGTTCACAAATTCTTTAATTAACAAAATTTCTAATTCCAGCATTCAAAACAAATTCTCTTATCAATAATTTATTTAAAATTTTCCATTTCTTAAAATATTTTGTTTCCAAAACTCAATTCTCTTACCATCTCCATTAACTCACTATTTGGAACATCTGACAACTCAAATCTAAATGTTTGTGTATATTCTCATAAGTTCTTATGCACGTCCTAACTTCTATTTAAGGCTCAATTCTAACTTAGGACCAAAACTACCACTCTTATATAAATATACGGGGTTTACACTGGTATGGCTCATCGCCTATAGACATTGGTGGAACTGAACGTGGATGTTTACATCACAATATCCCTAGTGTCGATTCAAGTCCCATTTCTAGTTTTGGCCTTAACCCCATCGATATATATCTATGTTCTTGTTTCCATTCTTACTGATCCCTTACTATCCATAATTCGTATTCATTAACAACTTCCCAAAAGGCAGATAGCTCAATTGGAACAACTATAAACATATTAGACTCACACACATACGTTCACGAATCCACGCTCGCTTTTTCAATACATTCCTAGTTTCTGTCCTAGTTCCTATCCTGAACTGATGGTGACAGCCTAGGAACCAAAAAGATGAGTCATCATGGTTGAGATAAAATATATAGCCACTCACAAATTAGTATTTGAGATACAGTTTTAACTAATGCTATCTAACAATTATATACTTTTAGAATCTCATGGCAAAAGGAAATAAAATATAATACATCTATAATATCATAGTCACATCACTATAACATGTCTACAAATGTTAATACATATGTTTAAACAATACAATTACAATCTGAACCATACAAATAATCAAATCTAGGTTACAACACTTATTTACATTATATATAATATATACAAATAAGTCCCTCCATTACCATCTTGTCTCTATTCTCCATCAACCTAGATATATATAGAGGAGAAAAATAGTGGGTGATCATACATGAGTCTGGTGAGTGAAGCATACATTACTCAACATATACCACAAAAATAATACTATAAAATGATATGAGGCTATTGCTCGGTCACCTCACATCCTGCCATCATGCCATAGCTAATCAACATATACACTTAATCATATCGCATTGCATCTATGTGGGCTCACTTCCCTGGACTCGCCTCGTATGCTACAAGGTCTCCTATTGTCCCTCTTACGTCAATTGCTTATAGGAACACACCCTAGATTAGCCTCATGCCCTATAAGGTCACCTTTTATCCTCACACTAACTAATTTGATTAACGCCTTGGACTAGCCTTATGGCCTATGGGAGAGCAAGGCAATACTTGGATCACCTACATCTACCATAAGCACATATCCGCATCTGTATTTGAATCTATGTCTAATATGTATCTGTATCTACATCAGTATACATATCAATATCCACATCCATGTCCACATCTACATCCACATTCATATCCCATGACGTCTACATGCTCCACAAACTCGTTCATGTTAATCATTGTATCAATTTTCCACATTGCAACAACATACATACTTATTTTCAAATAACAACCAATTATCACACACATTCACCTAATTCACAACGTCTTTATTTTCCTCATCAATATCCTCTAATTGTCTATTAGAACATAAGAGAAACAAGAATCAAATCGATCACTTATTATTTATATGAACCCTTGTAGGTCCAGATTTAACTTGAGCCTAAAATAAGCAATCGGTTCCCCAGTCACACCCACCAGTGGACTGGTGTACATGAATCCCAAAAGTTTCCAGGTTATAATAATGAGTGGTTTTCGTCGTCATTTCTCCCTCTAACCAGCTCCATTCCACCTCCGATCATCTGAGAACGTCTTGAGCTCCTTGTCATACGTTTCTAAGTCTGATTTATTAATTTATTTGTTCAAATTTAATATATAATTATCAAATTAGTATACTTTAACATAAATTAGTTTCTCAGTTGCTGTTATTAACCAAATCACTCCCAAAACCCTATTGAATATGAGTTTAGATATTTATAGGTATTTACCTATTATATTTTAGCCAACATATATCGTAATTAGAGGATCATGATTGCACTATACGAAGAGGAAAGCACAACAACAAAAAGCTCCTTGCTTCCTATATTTTTGTTGTTCGGATTGTTGTGCCTCCTCGCTTCCAATTTCCATCTCCAAATCGCTAGTGGTACATAGCCTCTTCCAATAGCTTCATAATGCTACTGGTCTCATGTTATTTGGTTAAGTTTTAGAGAGATATTAAAGTTGGATTTTGGTTATTCAAGAAGGAAGAAAGAGATAAGGACGAAGTGATCTATTGGTTTTTGAAAATAGGGTATGTGTTTTATTCAGTTTTACAGTGAGGGAAACTATCCGCCCAATTTCAAATTTGAATTCAAACCTTATCTTTAGCATCCGATCAACCAATACCTTTTCACTCTTGATTTCTTCATATGGATTCCAAACGAGGCAAATCAAAATGCTGCACGAATCAGAGAAATGACATTGTCGAATTGGCACATGTTTGGTCATCGAATTCCAAAATTGGAACAATGATCATTTCCCCCTTTCTTATTTTTAATTTATTTTCATGTTTATATATTATTAATATTATTTTAAAAAAATTCCAAATTTTTCGGGTATTACAAGGGAAGTCCAACTCAAAATATAAAGTTGGTTTCTTATGTGTTCACATTGTAGGATTAGGAGGCATTACCCTTTCGAGGAAGGTTTGTTTTACACACCAATTATGGAATCATCAGGAGTTTCTCTCATGGTAGGATCTTCACTGGTTATAAGTGAGGTTGTTCGAATGTCTTTCTTCCTATAACTTACCAATTTTCCAATTTCTATGGGAAATAAAAAAATTGTCATGTTTAGCTTTAGGCATGTTACATTAGATTTAACATTTGTCTTGCGTCAAGGTTAGGATGACATCCATGTAGGATTTCCCACCTCTGTTATCTTGGATCAAAAGTGATAACATCTATAGAAGTGAGATGAGGTGAGCTTTAGTTAATATGATAAACTATAATGACCATGAAACAACCGAATGATCATAGTGGCATTCTAAGAGGTATTGGGTCATACGAATCATGTAGTAAAGTCATGGTAGAGGTGTTAACATAGACCCATGAGATTGTGTTAAATTATAATTAATCATTTGTTCGAAGACCTTTTGAGTTATTATCTTTAGGCTAAGTGGACCTTAAAGTTTACCATTCGATATGGTGCATGTGCCCTAGCATAAAGTGGAGTCGGTCATCAATGGATAACTTAGAGTTAGGTTTCAAGTAGGATTTGTTAATTATTTAGTAATGAGTAACAAGTGAGAGAGTGACCCCTTAACTTCTTTTTAGTCATTGTTTTTAAAGAGTTCAATCTTGTAGAACCACTGTAGAGGGAGAAAGCATTTGATTCAAAAGGGAAGAGGAGTTGGCTAAGGTTATGAGATTTATCCAATAGTTGTAAGAGTCAATAATTAAATGTACCAAGTCATCTCACCTTTTTGATAGCATCAGTGCACTTTGTTTTCAACATATCTAAAATCGAAGGACTTCCATGACTTATGCACTATTATGGGTTAAATGGAATCAATGACTTAGTGAATACACTTAGCGAAGATAAGTAAAGGTGTTTAATTTTGTCTAAGTGATTTCCTTTGTTATGATCACTATATGTTGCTTGTCTTTTGTTATAGATAGCGAGTTTCTGGAGTTTTACATTTGCAACATTGCTATGCTTGTGTATATATACTAGCGTGAAGTTCTTTCTCGTTCTCTTGATTATTTGTTTACTATTAGTTGGTTACTTAGTTATTTGGTTACTTGCTTGTTTGTTTTTTAATTGGTGTTAGCTTGATTGTTTGTTTGATTGTTAGGTTGTTGCGAAATATTTGGTTAAGTATCTGTTGGTTGTATGTTGTTGGTTTTTGCTGCTTCATTTTTGTTTTTTTATTACCTATTTGTTGGTTGTTGTATTTGATTGGTTTTTATTAGGTTTATGGTTTATTGTCATGGGGTGTTGGGCTTGTCAGGTTATGTTGTTCTGCTCTATAGGATTTAAGGGATGAAATTCTTAAGTGGGTGGGGGATGTAACAACCTACAGTTTTAATACCTTGGTATTTACACAATTTAATTAAATACTACAAAGTTAATTTAATAAATGACTAAAAAGTCAATTTTTGCATAAGATGAAATTGGGGTTTTCAATAATTTTCATTGTATTTAGAGTTTCATTTTCGAGCTTCTAAGGTATAATCTTCAATATCCCTTGGATTGTAGACTTCGAGTTAGATACCAGGAGTCGATTAATAAATGACCCAAAAGCTAACGTTTGCATACAAATAAATTAGAACATGAAACCTTTTTTATTTAATCCAGAATGTTGTCATCGAGTCTTATAATTGTTAATATGACTATGTTTTGAGTTAGGGATTTTGAGTTATGATGTAAATGAGTTTATGCATTTATAGAGAGAATTATGTTGGGCCCAGGATTCACTAGCTTTGGTTATAACTAGCAACACCTTCTTCCTTTCCACATTATTACTTTTCTTCATTTCTCGTTTCTCTCCCTTCCTCTCTTTCTTCTTCATGATGAGGACATCGGTTATCGATATTTATGTGTCAATGTTGATCGGTCGACGTCAGACTATTCTGGCCAATTCTTGAAAGTAAAAACATAAAAAGCTTGACAAATTAGTAAACAACCCCATCCCTTAGGAAGAAGACTTTTAATAAGTCTTTGCTTTATGACCCATTAAAACTATAAAAATCACATGTTTAACTAGGTCGGCCATGCAACCCAACTAGGTAATATGTTACATTAAAAGGCTTATGTGTGGCGGTCGATGTTTCATGATGTGGTCGTCCCTTCAAGATCCTCCTGTCTAAAGTGAATAAGAACTAAGAATAATTGGATAAGGCCCTTGCCAGGCTCGATGTCATGAAGATACACTCAATTTACGGCCTCCCCAATGATAGGGTGAATAGGCTTCTTCTTGGTTACTTTGCTTGGGCCATGCTTTATATTGATTTTCGGCTGACTCTTTCCCTTCATCTGGTTTCTCAATGCACATTAGACAGCATTGGCCGAACATTCCTTAATGATTATAGCCTACCTGCGGCCCTTTACATTGTCTACCATGACCTAGGCCTCCCTCAGCCTTCTTCACTCTTCATCAAATCAATATTTAATCTTTCTAAGCATGTCATCTCTCTAGAGGGTTGGTATTATTATCTTCAAGGCTGTGTCACCCCAGTGGCATTCTTTAGACTATCGGACAAGGTTGTCGGGTATTATGACCAAACTACAACAACCAAAAAGAAAGTGGAGAGCGATGCAAGTGTTATCGAAAGGGGGAGTGGAGATGGTGGAAGTCAATCATGGCCTTGATGCTTGGACCAACTCGATGGAAGGTGGCCAAAACAACGTGGGTGGGTTGGAATATACGACCCGTGTTTATATGATTATGGAGAGAGAAAAATACAAAGGACCACCACTAGTTAGGAAGGGCTATGATAGGCATTTGAATGTAATGTCTAATGGTCATCTAACTACGCATGCATACTAGAGAACCCAGAGGTGGAGAGAGGTGGGCATGGTTAATGGCCTTAAAAATCCTGAAAAGCACGTGCTCTTTTGGTCTGGTCCCTCCAAGCATTGGGTCCACTGTACAACCTGACTAATACATTGATGTACCTCCTAGAGCATGCCAGTTTAAAGGGGCATGCAATAGCAACAGTGACAGTAGCAACAGTGACATCGAGTCCTCTTATTTGCCTCGTATTAGGAAGAGGTAGTAATTTTACCTTAAGGTAGATAGACCTACCTTCCTAGTTGTCTGTAGTTTCTCAATGTCTACTCTTTGTTATACCTCCTTCTGTTGTGCAATTAGTTTTCTAATACTTGCTAACTTTTTCTTTTTTTGTATTGTAGTGGTCTAACTTAACCTTGTTGTCTTGGAAAAGATTCCCTAGGCCAACACGGCTCCAACATAAGTCCTACCACAACAAGACACCATAGACCATCAACAACAACCAACTTTGACATCTTCTCGGGGGAAATCCTCCCCCCAGCTACTCCATGGGGTACCATCATCATTCCTCCATCTATCTTTCCATTGCTAGAATGCACGGACATTCACACCTTATTCCCACTACGGACGCCATTGGGCCTGACTCTATTTGCTTTTGCAAGTGAGCGAGA
Source organism: Allium cepa (assembly GCA_030765085.1). Classification (NCBI taxonomy): domain Eukaryota; kingdom Viridiplantae; phylum Streptophyta; class Magnoliopsida; order Asparagales; family Amaryllidaceae; genus Allium; species Allium cepa. The sequence continues at coordinate 570,769,480 of CM060932.1, read as the reverse complement.
ATGGATGAGGAACTAAATGTGGCGACCACACAACACCTTCGGCACCCAATAATACATGTATAGTGTGCCGTAGTGGTGCCCGGCTGATGTAGGACGACCAATGAGGTTGTAAGGTAAACAAAATATCACAAAACCTGTCATATATCTTACAATGCATCGAATAAAATATAATAGTTAACATCTCAAGTATAAATAAGAAAGATAGTAATAGCTAAATGAATAACAAGAATCAGAGTAAATAGATCTATACGGTATATGTCATAAGCGGTAGAGTTATACATCAAATAATAACTCATAAACAACTTTGTCTAAATAGTAATGGCACTATCAAGCTCCATAGTGCTGTGCAGCGAAACAACAAATAAGTAAATATAGTAATATGAGAGTGTGATCTTCTGCTTGTCCTCTGTCCAACTCCACGTGCTCACCAAACCTAATATCCTTAATATACTCATTTAAGAGCACTCGGAATAATAGGACGCAACGGATAAAATCCAAGTTAGACAATAGTTTAGCATGAGTGATAGATCTCTAAATGCTAATATACCACTATAATTGGAAAAATGGTATAAGGATCATACCTGACCTGTCCCTACATCCACGGTGTTAGCACATATACAGGATATATGCCGCTCTACATCATAATCATCATGGGTGTACTATACATAAAAGTACTAAGGGATGTCTAGATATCTACATTAATAATATCGACCTCATGTAACATCCTTAGGGTGGTAAGCAATCAAAAAAACATAAGATCCATTATCCATCCTCACATTCACTTGCTCGGTACATTAAATATGTGATAACTCAAAAGAACCTTCATGGTTAAAGACTATTCAATGTCCTGGTTCCTTAGTAATCAAATCCACGCCACTCAGCAGGCCATGAACTAGATCGTCTGTCATAGTTGATCTAGTGTAAAGATAGTCCGTCATGTAGATCAGATCACCGGTCATAGAGATCAAGACTCGTCATGATCCAAATGGGTACCTCATATTACCCTTGCTTTATGAATACTCTTCGAACTCTTAAGTTTCAATGATCCCTTGGCATACGTCATCTATAGCATAGCCCATCCTAGAACCGATCTTATGACTCTCGTCATGAAATCACCGTGGTTGGGACAACACTCCACATTCATCTTTAATAGAGTATCGTCATTCGTCCTATAACCTTTCCCCAATAGTCCCCTCAATCAAACTCATAGTCATGTACTCTACATCCCCAAGTATAACTACCCGTCATTAAAGCCATCACTTCCCATCATGTAACCACCATCGTCGCATTTTGCATCATCATCGTTGAAATTGCCACCGAACTATCTGGTTTGGTGCTGATCCAACACTTGGCCAATTTAGCTAAGTGTTTGGTTTGTCATGAGTTTGAGTGAACATACACACAAGACTTGAAGCAAACACCATTACATCTCAAAGCAAACGTAGGAAGAACTCGAAGTCGCCTCATGATTTACACCACCAATCCCACACTTTAACTCAAATAGCCATGCTCATCCATGTGAAACTCCCCTTTACCGATCCATTATTAATACCGATTGATGCCCATGGATTGATACTGGTCCATGGCATCGATTCGTGGCTATGGATCTAACCCTTAGTGAAAATTCAACTTCTTTTATTCCACTAACCCATGCCTCCAAGCAAACCCACTCATGAGTTGAAGAAACCCAAACCATCCCTTATATGACCTGGAGCATAGCTTAGGTAACTCCATACTGATCCATCACTTAAACATTCCCATCCATTTCTTTACGCAACTGATCCACACAAGCTAGAAACCCAAAATCTCTTAGACAACTCTAAGCCATCCATCCCATTGATTGCTTCAAGAAATAAATTTTTATTTTTTTCTTGCTAAACACTTATTATTATCTTCTAATAATGCTTATTTGAGAGAAAACTCCTAGGGTAATATGGAAAACTTATACAGATTGTGCTGTAAAAAAGTTCGAACAAAATAGGATAAGAGTTTAGGACTTATCTTCGTAGTTTTCCTAGGTCTTTGGTGAGGGACTATCCACGAGAGGCATTGCCTGCTCTAGTATATGCCCTCCAAGTGGTTGGAAAATTTATTGTCGTAGAAACATGTTCACATACTTTAAAATACTACTAGACTTGTAAAATTTTCTACATGCATAAGCCTTTTCCTCTTGATGCAAGCCCCATCATGGTGGGGCCACTTTGGTGGAGGAAGCGGGCAAGTGTTAAATTGGCCTAGCCTCTTCGAGGTGAAACCACTCCAAATTAGCGGAGTGGGAAGCATAGCAGGTGCAAGAATTAGGACTACTACATGGGTAGTTATGCCCACCTTTGCAACAATTCCCCATTCTGCTCTTTGGGGAATGAGCACCATTATAGAAGAAGGAATAGGGACTACTGCATAGGTGGTCGTGCCGTTGGCTCACTGACCCCTTTAGCACGGATATAAGCATTGTTCAACTCATGCTTCTTCACGATGCAGTACACTTTAAATGCATGAATTGGGACCACAACATAGGTGGTATAACCATCTATGAACCATATCCTTTGGCATTTATGGAAGCGTTATTAGGCTCACGCATCCTAGTGGGGCAATATACCACAAACGCATGAATCAGGACCATAATGTAGATGGTCTCGCCATCTATGTCCTAATGTCGCTAGAACAGACATGAGTGTTATTAGGCTCAAGCATCCCCATGGAGTGCTACATCATGGACACATAAATCAAGACTACAACATGGGTGTTCTCGCCATCTATGCACCGGTGTCCCCGACATGGATGAAAGTGTCATTAGGATCTTGCATCCTCATGGAGCAGTACACCAACGATGCATGAATTAGGACCACGATATTAATGGTCTCTCCATCTATGCACCGATGTCCTTGACACACATAAGAGAATTGATAAGCATATGCATCCTTATGGGATAGTACACGATGGATGCATGAATCAAAATCGCAATGTGGGTGGTCTTTCCACATATGCGTCAGTGTCCCTGACACAGATGGGAGCATTGTTGGGCTCAAACATCTTCTCGGAGCAGTTTTGCTATCCTAGCATGCTCCCTACATAGGTAGAGGCATTATGCGCTTGTGCTATCTTGGAATGGCTGTAACATCCCAATATTTTCAACCATTAGCATCTGCATATGTCGGATTTGAATTGCTAAATATATCAGATTGTTAATTTATATTTGGCAAAACTAAGCATATACAGTAAATAAATAATCACAGAATCATAAACATAGAGTAATATAACAATAAGCAGCGGAAACAAGAGAATAGTAGTTCATGAAGCTGCTATTTATATATTAGAGTTAACAAGATATAATAAAAGGCTCGAATACACATAAATCTTGATACAATAGTCAAATACAAAATTTGAATATATCACTGCAGTCACCGAATAACTGAAAGATGAATAGATAATTGGATCTCCGAGCGAAGCTCCAAACTCTAAAGGTGAGTCTCAAATGTTGTGACACTCACTTTGACCCGAGCGTAAAGAAAAACACAAAACACTCGAGTCAGGATTAACATTCTTATCTCAATAAATCCAACTTCGAGTGAAGTATCAACTGAAATACAAGTAACTCAAAGGACGTTTGAGATAATCATCCTCTAAGGATCCAAGGAACTATCTACTATGCAGTAATATACGCTATTAACAACCAAACGTTATTTCAACACCGTGGTCATTTCAAAATATCATACTTCAAAAACAAAATATCATATCTGTTTCAAAACCATATCAATACGATATCATTTCTCACTTAAAATAAAATTCATTTTAAAAATCATAGCATTTCAAAGTTATAACACTTTCAAAATTATAATGCTTAGAAATTATAACACTTTGGAAATCATAACACTTGATGACATAATACTTTGAAATTCATAACTTTGAAATCATAACTTCCCACTGAACCGATTAGATATTAATAATAGTATATATAATAAAATACTTTATAAAATAAAATATTTTATATTATAATAGTTATAAGTAAAAATAATTTAAAATAATTAGTATACTAAAATAGTTTATATTCAAATAGTTTACATTCAAATAGTTTTTATTAAAATGATTGATATTAAAATAGTTCGTATTAAAATAGTTTTCATTAAAACGATTGATATTAAAATAGTTTATATTAAAATAATTTATAAAGCAAAATACAAAATAATTTTAAATAAAAAATTAAAAATACTTTGTATAATAAAATAGTTTTTCTCAAATTTCACAAATTGATTCAAATCAACCCAAATTCCAAAATTTAAATTTAATTCAATCTAAATTTATAAATTTCAACTCAGTTTCTCGATAAACCATTTCCAATTATATCGATTTCAAATACAGATTTGAACCACAAAATAAGCCATTTCAATTTCAATATATTTCAAAGCTTTAAATATCTACAATTTCAAAACTATATTTGATAATCTCATATATATATTAATTTAACTTTGTTTGTACCAAAATTGGGCACAACACCCTTCAAAAGTATTTGAAGAGATAAAATGAAGAAAGTAAATGCAAAAGAGGATTATCTAACAAATACTTCAAAAACAGATCATAGAAACATGTAGAAACACAGTGTTTAGAGTGGTTCGGCATATAGCCTACGTCCACAATGAAATTGATGACTTTATTGATGTTTTCTTATGGATTACAACAGATTAATCATAGCAGTAATTTTCGAGTACAACAGTGATCTTGGAGTGCAAAAATGAATTCGGTTGAGTCTGGACGTAGGAGAGCTCAAAAGTCTCCTTTCTGTAGGCTTTGGGATGCTATTTATAGGCATATGCTGCAAATATCTTGCTCAGATCTTGGGAGACTCTTCCGGCACATATGCGGGTCCACACGATCGATCCAATGTGATTTGCACTCGATCCGTGATTGATACGAACAAATTTCATATCGATCAAGATTTGACCCAATCGAGTCGAACTTTAGCATGAACATTCTTTAGGTTGTACATAAGCTCCTGTGAAAATTTTGTGGCATTTGGACTTGTAGAATGTGAGTTATGATCGATGCAAGTTTGTGCTTTTCGGTTGTCGTTCTCCTTGCATCGATGCTGTTCGACTTGATCATTTTGCATCATTTACCATGCACGTGATGCCAGTCGACGTGGCGTTTGCTTTTAGGATCGATCCGAAGTTCATACCGAATCGATCAAGTCTTCCCAACTTCTAAGCCTTGTTCGCATCGATTCATTGCTCTGTTCGTATCGATTGCAACGGCTCTATTCATGTCGATCGATTATAAGAGCATTTCGCACTGTTCGTATCGAACGATCATCGCTTTGTTAGTATCAATCAAGGTTATTGTATTGTTCGTATCGATTGATTACCAGTATACTTTCCATCATTTTATCTTGCATTGTTTGTATCGATCACTGGCAGCTCGATACGAGTACAGCGTACGTTAATGGATCGATACTAATTAGTGGTTCGATGGATACGAAGTTTACCTTGGTGGATCGACACGAGCAAGCTGGAGATGATGGATGCGATGCAAATCATATGAAGGAGGTTTCTTCCCAGTTTCTTAACGGATACGAATAGTGTGGTTATTAATGGATTTGAATAGATTGATTCGAACATGGCTTCTTGATGGATACGAACGGCTTGTTCACTTGAGTTGTATCGATCATATCTCGATCATACGAACTCCGATTGGCTCGAAATTTGGAACATTGGCTATCATAGATTTTTTTGTCATGTCATATCAATTGTAGTTTGATTCGAACTTGGATAAAATTTGTCGACATCCATAGTGATCCTGCATATACTCGATATTCGAGATGAGCGGTCTTTGGTTTTCCGTCAATTCCTTGGTATCACGACCTTGCCAAAAGGTGGGATAACATTTTCCCCACAAAGTACATCCTGTGAGAACATGACATATTTGGAATAGGTATGTCTTTCATTCTGAATAATTCTATCTGACTTGTTGAATGACTGTTGTCTTTTCATCGAAAGTTGTAACCTTTGACTGATTTTCAGTAATATGATTTGTTGACTGCCTACTGTTGTAACTGATTGCTGTATGATAGTGATTATTTGTTGTTTATTGTTCTAATTGTCATCAGGCGGGTATTCATCATGTGAATTTTGAAAATTGAATATTAGTCCGACATGCATGCATATATGATAACCTAACTCTCGTTAACGTTCGCACGTTCACGAGTCATTGTCAGTTTCTAAATTTTTTTGTATCAAACCCCGTATTGATCCTCTCCTGAATCAATGTGAAATTCGATCTATAACAATGTTAGATGGTTGTTTTGTAATTTTCCTTCGTACCGATCCTCTCCTGGATCGACGTTAAAGGTCGAAAAATTGTTTTTGCATCGTTGAGACTTGAATTCAAGGATATGACGCTGGGGATGACTCGTTGATGGATGCGAAGTTACCATTTTGCATTGACGGACCATCGATGGATCGAAATGGTCCAAACCAGTCTCCATTTGCTTGTTCGTATCGATGATATGATGGACACGAACAGTTATATTCTTTGCTGATGTAAGTTGATGGATACGAACAATGCTTCGTATCGATAGCTGGATGGTTACGAGCAAGCATCGCCTCAACTAAGTGGTTCATGAATACAAGCAACACTCTTCATATCGTTAACACATGTAATCGATCGTGATGGACACGAACAACTGTGTCCCTGATTGATATAGTTAGATGGATACGAAGTTGACTCTACGCATCGATGATCCTTGGAACTGCTTCGGTCAGTCACTTTGATCCGAAGACGAATCGCCCTTCGTCTTTGTCTTACGTCCAAAATATAGTTTGGACTTAGAAAGATATCATTTGCTTTTATTCCCACATATTATTTTCGTATCGATTAAAAGTTTGAGAAAAGAAAAAATGTTCACGCCTTCGAATCGACCCATTAATCTCTCGAACCAATTCTCTAATCTAGTTAATTAATCAATAAAAATATCTCTAGAATGATAAGACTCGATTTCGACGCCAATTTGTCCAAATTCGCGGCCGATTCTTGTGACGTTGTTGCCTGAATCAGGTCAGAGACTGGTTGAAGGAGGATGTAATGGCATTTGACTTGATTCGAGAAGAAGCTGTTTGGAGGGATGCGATAGATTTGGCAGATGGTTGTTCGGCCTCCATTTCATATCGACGGATTGGAGAAGAAGATGTTCCGGTTTCGTATCGGTTATAACTTGAAGTTTTGCATCGATCTCCAACTTTTGATTTCGTGTCTATAGAGGGGTCTTAAACTTCGTATTGATTACTTTGAATTAATATGGATACGAAGCCAACATGCTTTGATCAATACGAGGTTGTTACCTTACTGATCGATTCGAAACTGAGTCGCTTGATGGATACGAAATTGATGTCCTCCGATCGATACGAAATGTATGTTAAATAATCGATATGCAATTGGCGACTTCTCACTATACAAAATGATTGGCTTGGATCGATGTGAAGTGGTCGGCTTCGATCGATACAAAATTATTTATCTTAACCGATATGAAATGATTAACCTCGATGGATATGAAATGATTATAAAGATCGATACGAAATTAATGTCTTTTCCATGAATGATGTAGGTTTCGACTTTGATGAACGCGAACTTTACGCATATTCGAACACTTGATCCCGACGAGCTTCGTCTTTGCATAACTAGACTAGACCATTCCTCCGCATAATTGACTTCCTTTCGAAGCTCGTCGGTAAAACCATAACTTAACAAAATTTTATTAAATTTTAACTCGGATCGGTCTCTAAAGTCTGGATGGCACGGTTGTGAAGGTCAGCATGACGGTCACTCCAGTCGAATTTTGAAGTCTCGTCGTTCGAATATTTTCTCAAACTCTATTGAATTTCTCAAGTAATATGTAGCACTGCACTGCACTGCACAACACATTCACGCACTTCACACTGGGGAACATGTGGGTTTATCATTGTCTAATGATGGTTTTTCATAAGTTAGTTAGTTATAGAGTCTATAAGTTCACAGCAACAGGAGCTCCCGGGTGCATCTCCCTTAGTAATAGAGTTACCGGCCATCGCGGCCGAAGTCATAGATCCCGCTTCGGACGCGCTACCAGATCCTAGGTTCATCGAGAACCTACAAGATTTTGTGCCATCCAACGTCTCTGAAGACATGCTTTGACGGATATGCCTAAGGCATGGCTTGTTATTGGACGATGTATTATTGTCGGGACCAAATGATAGACCGCATAGTTGTTCGGATAGCTAAATATATATGAACTAGAAAATAGCCGAACAAATTTAGAAATAAAATTTACCGCAAGCGCATGGTGTACACTTGTAGTACGTGGCGAATACTGGTCGATCTGCAGGGAATTGATGATTTTAAAAATTATATTCAATCAAATTATACCAAAGTCAAGTGAAAATTAAGCTAGAGAATTAAAAAATTAACTAACTAACTAAAAGAAAAGAGATGCAAATATAAGAGTTAAATGAAAATTTAAAGAATAAATCCACTCTCTAGATCACATAGTTCAACATATATGAAATCATGATCTCTCTTTTATGGTCATTAGTGCTTTAATTGACGTGCTTATCATAAGTATGAAATATTTGTGCTATTAATTAGCCAACATAAGCCATCAAACTATAACACATCTCTTAAAACACTTACTAACTTTCATGAAACTTGACAAAGAAAATGAAAATGAAATCTATTTTAAGTATGGCCTATTAACTATTGATTAGAAATATAGACCATCAAATTTTAATTTCAAATCACTTTCTTTTGCCATTATCATATTTTGACGAAGAGGCATTTGTGTTAGTGATTTGATGTCAACAATGTAGGCTATCAAATTCAAAGAAAAAACAACAAATAAAACACTTCATTGATCATCATTAAGCACAAAAAGAGAGCATGAATTAACAAATAGTTGAAGCTACATAATTAGAGCTTTATTACCCCCTAAATCGAAGGGGTTTAGCCTCTCATATTTATCATTTGATTAACAAAGCTTGCAACATGAAAGAAAAAGAAAAGGAAAAGAGAGCAAAGTTAAATGAAAAACTATTCTACTTGCATAAAATAAAAGAGATCTACACAACAACATGAAAGGAAATAAACAAGAAAAGAAAATGAACATGTATTAAATTGCATAAAAAAAGAATTACATAAGAGAAGAAATGGCTAAGTAGCCACGGAAAGAAAGAGAGCTTTGATTTATTTTCTTTTATTTTGAGCCTAAAATTAATGAAGAGGAAGAGAAGGGTTACATGAGACATAAGGGATATATATACATGTGTTAAACCCTAATTCATGACCAAAATACCCTTGAGAAAGTGTGGAGGCCGAGTAATCATTAGCTTCTACTAATCATCATTTAAGTGTACATGAAGCCATTAATTCCATAAGCATGTGCATTAGCCTCTAATTTGTACATTAAGGTGGTGCATAGGGGGGTCCCCCATGTTCTTCACTTTGAATTATTTCCATCTTCATTCTTTTGTATCTTCTTTATGCATGCATTTTCCTTCATGAAACCACTTGTAATTGAGTTTAAATTCCTACAAAATAATACTTATATTTCCAATTAATTTTTCTCAAAGAAATATATGCACACAAATGACTGTTTTGCCCCTATATGAATATGGATATGTGACAATTTGAAAATAATTTGAATTTTGGTTTAAACAAGTTAAAATACCTAATATAATCATTTATTCAATTTAAATAGATTAAATATAGTGGTAAAAATATGCACATTTACATGCACATCAAATACCCCCACACTTATCTTTTTATTCGTCCTCGAATAAAGAAAAAAAACTAAGATAAATCCATTTTCGTAGGGAGCACGATTGCATTGAACTTATGCAACAAGCCGTTAAATCTCTGGGTGTCCCTAGTAGGACGAGTGTTATCTCGTGAGGGTTTTCAACGGATACTACCCACAAAATCCAAATGCAGGATGAAAATATTTACAAAATGCAAGATTTATTTACAAAGAGATGAATGCGAGTTTTTGAAATATTTACAAATGAAGGATTTATTTTTAAATCGACACAAATAAGTTAAATATAGGTTTTGGTCATCATCTTGAAAATTTAATTCATTTACTCGTCAAAATTTCCAACAACAATCAAGTTATCATGACAAATAGACAATAGTTTAACTCGTTATTTAGGTTGATAACAAAGTGTAATTATGAAATGGATCCTTAGTTGATTAGCAAAATTTATCAAAGTGGTATTTTCATTTCTATTCAATAACAAGTCAAATCATATAAGTTAAAATGGTGTTTGGATTTCATTTGCTTACTCTCTCTCTTTTTTTGTGAAAAATTTATTGATATTTACAATATTTACATATGCCCAACTCAGATAAACTGGGGCCAAATATAGTACCCATGCACTGCCCTGTGGACTTATGCGAGGGGAATACAGAGCGTGGCGAGTGAACACACGAGTGCGAACACCTATTGAGTGTATGCGTTATTAAAAAGAATTTTTATATACACACCTAGCTTAGATAAATTGAGGTCAGATATACCGATCGTGCACTACCTTTCGAGCTTATGTGAGAAATGTATAGAGCATGGCGAGTATACACACAAGTGTGTACACCTATCGATCGCAGGTGTTAAAAATATATACATATATACAAATATTTTGTTTTTTTAGATGTTTTTTTAATTTTTTTCAGTTTTTTTGGAGAACGAGAGATTTTTGCAAAATCATCTTAGCACCACTTAACTTAGAAGACAAAAAAAATGTTATATCCTTTACTTTAAATCAACCACTTTTTAAAACAAAGATTTTCAATTAGGATGTACTTCATAATTAACATGTATGAATCTTCCTATGTACTAGTTTAACCATTGTTGTTTGTAATCAAACTTCATTTTTATATTTTTTAAGACATATAAATTTTCAAAAAATTTCAATTTAATAAAGCAAAACCAAATATATATCCTATAGTGTTTCTTTAAAACTAAATCAAAATGATAAAAAAATTGTATTTTAAAATTTTGATTTTTTTTGTTTTGGAAGAAAAAAATGAAAAATTAATCATGAAAATTCAAAAAGACGATGAGTCACCTCCACACTTGATTTTGACTGTGTCCCCATAGTCAACCCAAGTGGAAGGAGAGAAATAAGATTAAAAACAGACTTTTATTTAACTGAAATGAAAAGATTATTATTTACAAGAGAGCAGAAAATATACAGTTAAAGAGTAAATGAAACGGTCTTCCAAAGACCGATTCATTTGTCTCGTCAAGTATGCAAGACATAGCTTAAGCTCAGAAAACCAAACCATAAAAATTTCGAAGTTGAATGTTGATTTGGATAAACGAATGTCGTTTTATTGAAAATTGTACGAGTTGTTTTGTTTTCGATGATTTTTAGGGTCGATAAAACAATTGATTGAAGTTCAAGTTTATTTTCACCAATTTGAAATTTAAGCTTATCATTGAAAACTTATTCATAGTTATTGATTTCAAAATCAAAATGGTGATTTCATCTTCCCCGTCGGAATTTAACAACTCGTCATCCAAAAGTATAAAAAATTCGTGTTCATTAAATTCGGCTTCCTTTGTTGGATTATCAACAACTTTATAACATGTCTCAAGTTCAAAATTCAAAGTTGTTGTATTCAAATTTTCGAAATCTAGAAAAGGAAAATCGAATTTTAAATTTTGTTCCACACCCTCAAAAGAATTGAAATCCAACTCAATTACCGTGTTTTCAACAACTTCATTAAGATTGTTATTTTCAATTTCAAAAGTTGTTATTTGAAAATCATCGATATGGGTAAAAGATGGATTATTATTTGACTCATCACATGTTGGAATTTGATTTTGTTTTTCTTGTTGTTTCATATATGTTTCAAACAACGAATTCTTGTGATCATCGTAAATTTCGTTCATTTTCTCAACAAAATCCATTTATAGCTATTAACTTGAGAATTTTCGATTTGGATTTGTTGAGAACAAAGATTTTCAATCGTAACGTGGTTAAGATTATTCCCATTCCAAAATTCGTTTGAAAAGTTGTTTCAATTTTCCTTTTGAGTTTGAAATTCATTTTGTAATTCGAAATTGAATTGGCATGGGTTATAATCGAAATCGTTTGAATTCTGAATTGAATTCAAATTTTGAAATCCTTGACTCTAGTTATTACACAAATATGAATTATACAAATCATTTATCAAATGATTTTGTTGTGTAGAGATTTCAAGTAGAGATGAAACGCTGTTTTCGAGATTTGAGGGTTGATCGTTGTTTTGAAAATTTTGCGTTTCAAAATTCGAGTTATTTACACAATAGTTGTCGTTAAAATATCCATAGGAATTTTGAGTGAAATTATATGGATTACATTGATTTTCACAACTATTGTAAAATTCACATGGAAATTGAGACATTTTCAATAATGTTTTTGGTTTTTTTATTTATAAAGGAAAAATATTTACAAATAGAATTTATTTCTCAAAAGGTAAATTGATTTTTTTGTTTTGCTTTTGGATTTTCATTTTTTTTAAAGATTTTGTATTTTTTTTGGATTTTGGATTTCTATTTTTTTTTTTTGGATTTTGGTTTTGAAAATTTTCAAATGAAAAGGGAAAAAACTAAGTTAAGAAATATTTACAGTTTTTTTAGTTTTAGATTTTGAAATTTATTTGTTTTTTTTCTAAAAAAAATATGCATGAACTAATGCAACTAAACGAATGCAAGGGTCTAGTTACAAATTATTTATCCTAGCTAACTCAAAGTTGATAGTCACACTTTGTCTTTAATCAACAAAAATATTTCTTAGCCAGATAACGGGCAGGGGTTATCGGTGCACCACGAATGACCGTAGCAATGCAACCGAAGGTTTAAGTACCTTCAGAGGAACAACTACTATAATATTTATAAATCACCGTAATATTTATAAATGGTTATTACTCTGCCGTAGTCTAAACACCAAGAAATTAAATTGTGGAAATATGATAAATTGTCAGTATACAATTAAGTGTTATTGATTTATAACGGTTATTATTAACAAAATCTAGAATGAAATGCAAAACAGAAATTAAATGTGTATTAACAATGCAACTGTAAGAAAATTTGTTTTTGAATTTTTTTTTATATACAAATGCAATGCCAACAATCAACAATGCAATACAAATAAAACTAGAGATAAGAGCAACAATTTTTTTAAAGCAAGCAAACGAAGCAGTTTTCTTGCAGCAACTCCTTTTTATTTCCCGCAACCTGAAAGTAAAAAAACAAGATATATACAGTTTTTTTTTTTTTTTAATCAAAGAATCGACTTAAAACAAACGAAATCAAGTTCACTAAACAAAAAGTTATAAGAAAACAAATTCGTTTTTTTTTTATATATATCAAAAGAGCAAACTCGTTTTTTTTTTTAACCAAGAGACAAATGAAAGAAAAGTTTCTATTTCTTTTTTTAAAATAAAACTCAAACAAATGAAATATTCACTTCAACAAGTTGTTTTTCCTTTTTCTCCTTTTTTTGTTTTTTTTAAGAAAACTTTAAATTCAAAAGGGTTTACACAAAGCCAAAATAAATGAAATAAAAGAAAAATTAAGATCCAATAAAAATTCAACCCAAACCCTATACCCGCAAAGCCCATTTAAACAAACGAATACTATCTCCTGTTCTAAAACACAGTTAAACAAAACAAATGACTAAAATGCGAGAAAAAAAAAATCAGAAACGAAATAGAACCGCGATGAGGAAATGGGATGTGCGGCAGGTGGTTGCTGCTGTGATTTGGGGTTGTGATTTGGGGATTGATGATTTGATTTGGATCACGATTTTGGATTGGGAGGTTCGTTGTGGCGACTATGGTGGTCAAATTGGGGGGAGGCGATTGGGAGTGGGAATTGCAGAGGTGGTATCGATTCTGTAAAATTGCAAAGGTGCGTTTGAATTGAAGGATTGTGGTGGTGAAGAGGGTTGCGGCGACTTGGATTCTGGTTCAGGCGAGTGGGTGTCTCAGTAGAGATGTCACGATGAGTGGTTCGCTGCAGTGATGTTGGAAGTGGTTAGTTCTTGTGTGGTGAGCGATTGAATTCGATTCAGGGTGATTGATTTGGTTGCGAAGTATATGAAGGGAGTGGCTTTGCTCTGTGATTGCCGAAATCAGTGCATGGTGCATTGAATATTTTTTTTAAAGTATGAAATGCAAATGCAAAAAAAAAAAAAAAAAAAAAAACAAATGCAAACCAAACACACAAACAAATACAAGCAACAATTACAAAAAACGCACAACACAACACTCTTTTTTTATAATGCAAGTTAACAAACAAACACACAATAAAATCAAACAAAATAATTCGAAGAATAAAAAATCAAAATCGAATCAAATTCTCCGGCAACGGCGTCAGAAACTTGTTCGGACGACTAATTGTATATGAACTAGAAAATAGCCGAACGAATTTAGAACTGAAATTTACCGCAAGCGCACGGCGTACACTTGTAGTACGTGACGAGTATGGATCGATCCGCAGGGAATTGATGATTTTAAAAATTCCTTTCAATCAAATTATATCAAAGTCGAGTGAAAGTTAAGCTAGAAAATTAAAAAATTAGCTAACCAACTAAAAGAAAAGATATACAAATATAAGAGTTAAATGACAATTTAAAGAATAAATCCACTCTCTAGATCACATAGTTCAACATATATGAAATCATGATCTCTATTTTGTGGTCATTAGTGTTTTAATTGATGTGCTTATTATAAGTATGGCATATTTGTGCTATTGATTAGCCAACATAAACCATCAAACTATAACACATCCCTTAAAGCACTTACTAACTTTCATGAAACTTGACAAAGAAAATGAAAATAAAATCTATTTTAAGTATAACCTAGTAGCTATTGATTAGAAATATAGACCATCAAATTTTAATTTCAAATCACTTTTTTGTCATAATTATATTTTGATGAAGAGACATTTGTGTTAGTGATTGTTTAAACATAGTATATTTGATGTCAACGATATAGGCTATCAAATTTAAAACAAAAACAACAAATAAAACACTTCATTGATCATCATTAAGCACAAAAGAAAGCATGAATTAACAAATAGTTGAAACTACATAATTAGAGAGCTTCATTACCCCTAAATTGAAAGAGTTTAGCCTCTCATATTTGTCATTTGATTAACAAATGTAGCTTGCAACATGAAAGAAAAAGAAAAGGAAAAGAGAGCAAAGTTAAATGAAAAACCATTCTACTTGTATAAAATAAAAGAGATCTACACTACAACATGAAAGGAAATAAACAAGAAAATAAAATGAACATGTATTAAATTGCATAAAAAAAAAGAATTACATAAGAGAAGAAATGCTAAGTAGCCATGGAAAGAAAGAGAGATTTGATTTATTTTCTTTTATTTTGAGCCTAAAACAAATGAAGAGGAAGAGAAGGGTTACATGAAACATAATGTAACAACCCTAGATTTTTCAATATAATTTAAATTTGACTTTATTTTATTTTGAAACTATTTTAAATTTGTTTTATTTGTAAGATTTCATTTATAAATATTTTTAAAGTGATAATAAAAATTTTCCAAAATTTATTGCATTATTTCCTATTTTTTTAAAGGCTAGTTTCTATTTTTCTGCTATTTTCTTCATTTAAATTATATTTAATTAAAATTTATTTATTTATTTTTGTGAATGCATTTTTGTTTTGTATTCTTATCTTTATTTATAAATATTTTTCAAGTATGTAAAATTTTCCCAAAGTTTATTCCATTTATTTTCAAATTTTCTTGACTAGTTTTCATTTTCTGTGCTATTTTCTTATTTTAATCCTATATAATTAATATTTATTTATTTATTTATATTTTGTTTAACTGTTATATTTTCGAATTTTAACTGAATTTATAAGTATTTTCAGTTATTTAAATTTATAAAAAGAAAAATGAGAAATGTGAAAGGTTTTATGACGTTTTGTTTTAAAGGCTTTTTGGATTCACACCTTTTCACATTTCAACATATCTTTTCATTCAATTGGCCGTATCTCCTCATTTCTTCAGCCGCCTACCTCTTTACTCATTCACATAAACAATTTTTCTTCTCATTTGTGAAAAAATTTCGTCCATTGCTTTGGGGAAAAAAATGGTAAACTTTAATTCTTTTCCATTGTTTTATGCTTGAATTCTTATGGTTTGCACTTGATCTCCTCTTCTTTATAGGATCGGCCATCCTCCTCAACCAGCCCTACCGCCTCCACCACCACCTGAACATGTCACCACCACCTCCTTCTCACTGGCCACCCCAAGCCGAGCCACCATAATTTGATGATCCTTCACCAAATGCTCCAAAACTCCAACAATACCCCCTAGCCGAGCACTTCAATGCAATCCACCACCTTCCACACCACTTAGCTGGCACCTACTCCACCTCCACCACCTCCAACCTCACCTGAACCCTCTGCCACGTCATCCCCTTGACTATACCAGAGATGTTCGTGCACTTTGTGCCTTGGTCGTGGCCTTGTAGTGCCTTGAATCCATGTTAAAGTGGTCTTGCCTTGTTTTGTAGTTGTTTCATGCTCACCACACTTTTGACCATCCACAAACCATGTTTGGCCGACCCATATCCACCCACAACCAGATCTAAACCCTTTCCTTAGACATCTCCTCATTTCTTCAGCCGCCTGCCTCTTTACTCATTCACGTAAACAAATTTTCTTCTCATTTCTGAAAAAATTTCGACCATTGCTTTGGAAATTTTTTTTGGTAAACTTTAATTCTTTTCCATGCTTGAATTCTTATGGTTTGCACTTGATCTCCTCTTCTTTATAGGATCGACCATGCTCCTCAACCAGCCCTGCCGCCTCCACCACCACCTGAACATGTCACCACCACCTCTTCCTCACTAGCCACCCTAAGTCGAGCCACCATAGTTTGATGATCCTTCACCAAATGTTCCAAAACTCCAACATTACCCTCTAGCCGAGCACTTCAATGCAATCCACCATCTTATACACCACTTAGCCGCCACCTACTCCACCTCCATCACCTCCAGCCTCACCTGAACCCTCTGCCATGTCATCCCCTTGACCATACCAGAGATGTCCATGCCCCTTGTGCCTTGGCCGTGGCCTTGTAGTGCCTTGAATCCATGTTGAAGTGGCCTTGCCTTGTTTTGTAGTTGTTTCATGCTCACCACACTTTTGATCATCAACGAACCATGTTTGGCCGACCCATATCCACCCACAACCAGATCCAAACCCTTGCATTAGACATGTATTCCACCTATGGCCGAGCCTAAAGAATGTTGAAAGCAAGTGCAAAGCATTTCAGCTTTGATTTATGCAGTTAATTCTAGCATAGTTTAATCGTTTTTGAATTGAAAGCTTATGATTGTTATATCGTTTTGTTTGATTTGTTTTCAAGGGAATTAACCTTTGGCTCTCTCACTCAAATCTTTGTCGTGCTTTCGTGCCTTTGAAGATCGTTTTTTATGTGTTTGTTGTCATCTCCAGCTTATACCGGTGAGTTATTCTCACCAGACAGTTTATACTTATACGACTTGTGAACTGATTTCATTTGAATCTGTAAGATGCATCACCATATTATATCTGCTATATTATGATTATATGATGTTCACCCATGCTTAAACACCTGTTATAACATCTGTTACTGTTATATTATGCTGTTCTGCTATTTATATCAGTTTATCACACTGCAAATTCCCTTTAGATTAGAATTACTACGGGTTGAAACGATACATACTCGAACGGACTTTAGAATAGGAAAAAATTGTTATGGGCTGAAATGATAGGCCTGAACGATTTCAATTATTTCATTTTACTTGGGACCACGGTTTGAAATGATAAAACCCGGGTTTTCTTTGTAAATTACGGGTTGAAATGATATATTGCCCGTATCACTTTACCTAGGCTAGAAAATGAAATACAGACCCGTAGTTAAAGTATATTTTTATGAAAATTTTAAAATATTTTAGAAATGTAAATATTATAATACTTTGACTTAAACTTGATTAAAAATGATTTTTGTAAAGTATTTTGATTTTTCTGAGAATTTATAAGTGAAATAAATTAATGATAAAGTGGAAATTTGAAATAAAAGTTATTTTGGAAATTTTGATTTAATTATAAATGGAATTTAAATTAAATATGAAAATATGATAAATTTATGATTTTTTGAATTAAATGAATTTAAAATGATTTTTATAATATATTAATGGATTTTGAATAAGTTAAATGTGAAATAAATGAATATTGAGTTGAATTTTGAAATATAACTTAAATGAGAAAATTATGAATTTTGTTTAAAAGTGAATTTTGAAGTTAAGTAAATAAATTGTAAATAAGTTATATTTTGAAATTTAAACCTAGGTGTTAAGTTAAAAATTTAATTATATGAATTGAAATTGAATGTTGGAATTTAATAAGTGAATTATTATTAAATATAGATTTTTGAATGAAAATTTAGCTTTATAAAGTCAAGAATTTAAGGAAAATTAAATGATGGATATAAATGTGAAAATATATGATTTTATAAGTTGAAATGGTTTAAATAAAATTTAATGGTTTGTGAAAGTACAGTGAATATTTGGAATTTAATTAACAGCATTTTTGAAATGCTATTATTTCTAAAGTAAAGGACATTACAGCATTTGTAAATGTTGTAGTTAAAATAAATGAACTAAAGGGCTAAATTGAATTAAAGGCTATTATAGCACTTTGTAAGTGCTATAATCGTTGAATTTAACTAAGGTTTTATTTGAATTAATGTAATCCTACTACAACATTTTGAATGTTGTCTTTGTTAAATTGAATTGTTTTAAAGGTAACTTTCCGTAGCATTATTTCTGAATGCTGCGAAAGTTGAATTTTCATTATTTTAATAAATTTAAGTGAATGAATGAGTTTTGAAAGATTAAAATTTTGGAAATTTAATAATTTAATTATTCATATAAAAACTTCATTTTTATGATTTTAAAATGAAGTAATTTGTTTTGAAATATAAACTATTTTGAAATGTGTGTTGAAATGGTATTTTAAATAAATGAATTTGGTTTGGAAGATACGATATTTTGATATTTTGAAATGGATTTTGAATGGTATTGAATTTTGAAATGATATTTGATTTCGAAGTATGAATTATTATTTTGAAATTTTAACCACGGGATGTATTTAATTTATAGTTTAACTGGTCCTTAAATGATGGGCGATCCCAAACATCCTTTAGGTTATTGTACATTACTACTACAGTTCACTTGAGTTGTTTTACATTATATAAGTATATATGTCCTGACTCGAGTATTTTGTGTTTTACTTTACGCTCGGGTCGGCCTGAGTATTTACAGCTTAGCTTTGGATTTCTTTTCTGGAGCTAGGAATTGTTGGAGATTCTGCTTGTCTAGTTATCTGTTCCCTTTCAGTTTCAGTTGTTCTATTTCAGTTCTGGTATTTATAAACTTCTATATATTTGGGGTTCCTATCGTATATGTTTCAGACTGATATTATGTATAATGTTTTAAGAGTTTGTTATAGCAGCTTCATGAACTATTATGGTATTTTAATTTCCGCTGCGAGTTATTCTGATATTTCTGTGTCTGTGATTCTGTGATTGTATTTCATTTGCTCCAAATTTATTTACAATGCAGTATTTTGAGCAATTCAAGTCCGGCATGTGTGGATGCGAATGGTTGAAAATATTGGGTTGTTACAGTTGGTATCAGAGCTTTGGTTTTAGGCAAACCTTAGCCTGCAGAGCAAAAAGTCATTAGAGATAGGGTAGAAATACCTAGAATGAGTGAAATCAATCTCAGAATCATTTCCTTGTGAGAGAGCGTATTTTCGAAGTATAAAATCTTTCCAATGATTTTTAAAGGATTTTAAAAGATTATTTTGGTATAATTTTTTTTCTTATTTTGAAACCAAGATTTTCAAAACTTCATCCCTTCTGTATCCACCTTGTTAGAAATCTCTTGGTTAGGATTCTTATCGATTAGGATTCCTTGAACTTTGGAACGCTCCTACTTGTTCTGAAATCCAGTCTTGTCTTCCCTATTTTACCCTTTTGATTTTGGGGCATTCTATAACTCCACTTTGGAATGACCTCTATAAAGATCGGTGATTCCGCCAATCTTTGAATGATTGGTAAAGGGGTGAAACTCTTTTACAATTGGCATTGATTAACCGGAGATTTCTGTATCCTCGGTTTACGATGCTATCTACCTTCTGCTACATCAGGATTCTATCTCTAGCGATCGAATGTTGATTTGCCTTAGATTTCCAAATTGATTATATTCATGAAATCACGGTTGATCGGTTAAGGTCACCTGCGATTTACACAAGCTTATCCATCTTCTATTTGGTAATTAAATTATCTTATCTTCGTTCGAGTTTATCTTCGAACCAGAATTCTATTTGATTAGAGTTCCTCTGAAATTGAATATATGTTTGTTGGAAAATTCATCCTTGAATCATTCTTTGGAAATTTGGGTTTGGTTGTATTTTGAAATTGTGCATACATCGAAATTATTATTTTGATAAGGATGACCCTATTTTATATATAAAAGTGAAAATGTTTTCGATAAGGATTATATACCTTTTAAATGAAAATTGAAATTTCGAAAGGATTTGAAATTTTGAAAATTTATAAGAATTTGATTTACATAAAAATGATTTATAACTAAAGGGTTTTAAATTTGAATTTTAAGGAATCGAACTCCAGTGTTTTGAAATTGGTTTTAAGATTTTGGAAAATATATAATAATAATATGATTTAAAGATATTTCTCCGAATAGAAATGTTTCAAATATATTCGAATGAACTCCAATGATTTCGAAGAGATTTCTAAGAAGTTTCAGGAAAATAAAAGTCCAGAACCCACTTATGTCGCTGGAAAATGATTTCGGTGATGAATGCATGCATCATCGACATTGATTTTCGAGTTTCTGAGTGGGAGAGAGGCCATTCTAGTAGCTTTGCTATGCGAATGATTTTGTGAAACCGATTTTGATTTCAGATTTTGAAGTATGGTTTGATATTCGAAAGATATATGTATATATATATTTGAAATGATTTAAAATAAGCTAGTGTTAAGTCCTCGAGATTCAGATTTGTTTTGGTATAACCCTATCTTTTGGAATTGGTTTACTGATTTGTTGGTGATTTCCAACTCTTGGATTTAAAATATGATTTCTTCGACTATTTTGAAGGTTCGGGCACTTCGAAATCAAGTTTAACTTTTCAAAGCTAAGAAATTTTGAAAGGTATAGGGTATTTGATAAAGAATATAAGTTTAGTTTGGTATAAAGTAATATGATTTATATAAGTTTGAAACTGTTTGTTGAGTGAAATAAATAAGACATGTTGAATTATACTGGTATGAAATATAGATTTGAAATGTTTTGAATAAAAAATATATATAGAATAATAATCTTTCCAGTGGTAAATTGGATTTTTCATATAGAAATAAATAGTTTGAAGGTTTTAAACTTAGTAACCATTTTAGATATTTTGATGATTGAAATGGTTTGGAAATGATTTAATCTTTATTTTGATAAAGAATGTTAATTTGAAATGATAATTGATTTTGATAAATCAATATTTGAAGTTTATATTTGTATGAAAGGATATTTGGTTTACTTGTAATTTGAGTTTATTTAAAAATAATGGATTTATGAAATGAATATTTCAAAACTAAGTAATAATGAAACTTGATTTGAGGTATATGAAATTAAAAAGTTTAGTTTTGAAATGTCGGATATTAAAGCTTTGAAATATATTAAAGACTGAATAGTTTATTTTATGGATAAAATCTTAATTTGAAATTTGATAATATTTGAATTGATTTTGTTGGAAAACTAAATTGAATTGAAACTGATGGTTTGAATTTAATTAAAATTGGAAATTTTAGATTTGGGTTTAATTGAATAAATTTGTGAATGTAAAGAATTAAAGGAATGTTTTATGATTTCAAACGTATGATTTCTAAAGGTTATGATTTTCAAAGCGTAATGATTCAAGTATTTTGGTTTCGAAAGATTTATAACTTTGAAAGTATTATGATTTTTGAAAGTGAATATATGTTTGAAATGGAAATGAATTTGTTTGACATAAATTTTGTTGATTTGAAAATTTGGATCATTTTCTAAATCTGTTGTTTTAAGAAACTTTGAAACTGAATATATGTAATTAGGAAGAAATGATTTGGCGAAATAATATATGATTTTGAAACTCAATTGATATTGAAATGGTTTGAAATTTAGAACCTTGTTTATTTAAATACTTTGATTTGGGATTTATCGAACTTATATAAATTGATTTGTGTAAGTATGAAGTGATTTGAAAACTATTGATTTGTAAAGGTACTCAACTTGTAAATTGAAATCTTATATATACTCGAAGTCTATATAAGTGTGATTTGATATACTATTGATTTGGAAAGTATTCGATTTGAAATGGAATCTTATATATAATGGACTTTATATAAGTATGATATTTGAAAGTGATTTTGAAAGGTACTATATGATACATATTTTCGAACTAAAGATATGGAAAGTGCCTTCTGCTTGATATCCGCTTTGTGGCCACACTGTGGATTCATTCTATCGATATTATTCTCTCTGATTTGGGTTTTCTGGATATGATACTCGAGTGTCCATCGGATTCCATGGTGATCTCCATGGTCTTACGAGCGCGACTACATAGCGTAATTCACAGGGGCTGCAAGAGCCTACTGGTACGGATGTTTCCTTGGGGATCCAGGTGTAACCATTGTGTATCTGTGATCTATTGGGTCGCTTGGTAGTGTAATCTACAGGGGCTACGGAGCCTAAGTGTACGGATGTTTCCTGGGGGATCCAGGCGTAACCATTGTGTATCTGCGGCACTACCAGTCTTCATGGCGTAATCGCAGGACTGCGGTAGTCGGCCTACGGGTACGGATGTTTCCTGAGGAATCAAGGCGTAACCATTGTGTATCCGCGATCCATGATCGACGTGTTTCTGTTTGGTTGTTTTGTTTGGATTGTACTTTCCATATCTGTTTTTAAAAAGTTTTTCCAGTATTTTCACTGGGTGTTGAAATAAGTCTACTAAGTACCTGGAGAATTCTAGCTTTGCGTCTGATCAACGCATAGCCAGAGTCTACAGGAACGAAAGTAAACTTGTTAAGGCATCGAGTTATAAAAGAATTGATAAAGTATAGTATAAAGGATATTTTAATCATTTATTTTACTTTCCTAAATAATGTAAAATGTTTTAAATTTTGTTTACTTCGAACTAATAAATTTGAATCAAATAACTATTTATCATATTATAAAATGTTTAAAATGTTGTAAATATAAAATTATAAATTGAAATGTATATGGTTTTAAAATAATGGTGCATCCTTGTGTTCCAACCTATTTCTCTTCCTAGCTATTCCTACCTTCTTCTTCTTTAAGGGTTCTTTCTGCATTATGGAAAGAGTTGGTTCTTTGGCTTATCGTTTAGATCTGCACGAGAAACTTTCTAGAGTGCATGATGTATTCCATGTCTCGCACCTTCGCCGTCATATTCATGATCCACCTCTTATTGTTTAGCCTTCTACTCTTGATAGTTTGGATATTGAGCCTAATCTGACTGTTGAGAGGAAGCCACTTCGTATTGTCGACAGAAGTACGAAGCAGCTCAGAAGGAAATTTGTTAATCTGGTCAAAGTACAGTGGAGTACTGACGATCGAGATTGTACTTGGGAAACGGAGAAGAGCATTCGTGCTTCGAATCCGGAATTATTCGTTTCAGGTACTATTTTGTTTTTCTATCTTGTTTCTCTTTATTTTCCTTGCCGTTCTTTTCGAGGACGAAAAGATTTGAGCGGGGGAGAGTGTAACAACCCTAGATTTTTGAATATAATTTAAATTTTACTTTATTTTATTTTGAAAATATTTTAAATTTTTTTAATTTGTAAGATTTCATTTATAAATATTTTTAAAGTGATAATAAAAAATTTTCAAAATTTATTGCATTTATTTCCTATTTTTTTAAAGGCTAGTTTCTATTTTTCTGCTATTTTCTTCATTTAAATTATATTTAATTAAAATTTATTTATTTATTTTTGTGAATGCATTTTTATTTTGTGTTTGTATCTTTATTTATAAATATTTTTCAAGTACGTAAAATTTTCCCAAAATTTATTCCATTTATTTTCAAATTTTCTTGACTAGTTTTCATTTTCTGTGCTATTTTCTTATTTTAATCCTATATAATTAATATTTATTTATTTATATTTTGTTTAACTATTATATTCTCTAATTTTAACTAAATTTATAAGTATTTTCAGTTATTTAAATTTATAAAAAGAAAATTGAGAAATGTGAAAGGTTTTGTGACCTTTTGTTTTAAAGGCCTTTTGGATTCACACCTTTTCACATTTCAACATATCTTTTCATTCAATTGGCCGTATCTCCTCATTTCTCCAGCCGCCTACCTCTTTACTCATTCACATAAACAATTTTTCTTCTCATTTGTGAAAAAATTTCGTCCATTGCTTTGGGGAAAAAAATGGTAAACTTTAATTCTTTTCCATTGTTTTATGCTTGAATTCTTATGGTTTGCACTTGATCTCCTCTTCTTTATAGGATCGGCCATCCTCCTCAACCAGCCCTACCGCCTCCACCACCACCTGAACATGTCACCACCACCTCCTTCTCACTGGCCACCCCAAGCCGAGCCACCATAATTTGATGATCCTTCACCAAATGCTCCAAAACTCCAACAATACCCCCTAGCCGAGCACTTCAATGCAATCCACCACCTTCCACACCACTTAGCTGGCACCTACTCCACCTCCACCACCTCCAACCTCACCTGAACCCTCTGCCACGTCATCCCCTTGACTATACCAGAGATGTTCGTGCCCTTTGTGCCTTGGTCGTGGCCTTGTAGTGCCTTGAATCCATGTTAAAGTGGTCTTGCCTTGTTTTGTAGTTGTTTCATGCTCACCACACTTTTGACCATCCACAAACCATGTTTGGCCGACCCATATCCACCCACAACCAGATCCAAACCCTTTCCTTAGACATGTATTCCACCTATAGCCGAGCCTATAGAATGTTGGAAGCAAGTGCAAAGCATTTCAGCTTTGATTTATGCAGTTAATTCTAGCATAGTTTAATCGTTTTTGAATTGAAAGCTTATGATTGTTATATCGTTTTGTTTGATTTGTTTTCAAGGGAGTCAACCTTTGGCTCTCTCACTCAAATCTTTGTCGTGCTTTCGTGCCTTTGGAGATCGTTGTTTATGTGTTTGTTGTCATCTCCAGCTTATACCGGTGAGTTATTCTCACCAGACAGTTTGTACTTATATGACTTATGAACTGATTTCATTTGAATCTATAAAATGCATCACCATATTATATCTTCTATATTATGATTATATGATGTTCACCCATGCTTAAACATCTTTATAACATCTGTTACTGTTATATTATGTTGTTCTGTTATTTGTATCAGCTTATCACACTGCAAGTTCCTTTTAGATTAGAATCACTATGGGTTGAAATGATACATACCCGAACAGACTTTAGAATATGGAAAATCGTTATGGGCTAAAATGATAGGCCTGAACGATTTTCAATTATTTCATTTTACTTGGGACTGCGGGTTTGAAATGATAAAACACGGGTTTTCTTTGTAAATTACGGGTTGAAATGATATATTACCCGTATCACTTTACCTAGGCTAAAAAATGAAATACAGACGCGTAGTTAAAATATATTTTTCTAAAATTTTTAAAATATTTTAGAAATGTAAATATTATAATATTTTACCTTAAACTTAATTAAAAATGATTTTTTTTAATTATTTAGATTTTTCTGAGAATTTATAAGTGAAATAAATTAATGATAAAGTGGAAATTTGAAATAAAAGTTATTTTGGAAATTTTGATTTAATTATAAATGGAATTTAAATTAAATATGAAAATATGATAAATTTATGATATTTTCGATTAAATGAATTTAAAATTTTTTTTATAATATATTAATGGATTTTGAATAAGTTAAATGTGAAATAAATAAATATTGAGTTGAATTTCGAAATATAACTTAAATGGGAAAATTATGAATTTTGTTTAAAAGTGAATTTTGAAGTTAAGTAAATAAAATGTAAATAAGTTATATTTTGAATTTAAACCTAGGTTTTAAGTTAAAAATTTAATTATATGAATTGAAATTGAATGTTGGAATTTAATAAGTGAATTATTATTAAATATTGATTTTTGAATGGAAATTTAACTTTATAAAATCATGAATTTAAGGAAAATTAAATGATGGTTATAAATGTGAAAATATATGATTTTATAAGTTGAAATGGTTTAAATAAAAATTTAATGGTTAGTGAAAGTATAGTGAATATTTGGAATTTAATTAACAACATTTTTGAAATGCTATTATTTCTAAAGTAAAGGATATTACAGCATTTGTAAATGTTGTAGTTAAAATAAATGAACTAAAGGGCTAAATTGAATTAAAGGCTATTATAGCACTTTGTAAGTGCTATAATTATTGAATTTAACTAAGGTTTTATTTGAATTAATGTAATACTATTACAACATTTTGAATGTTGTCTTTTGTTAAATTGAATTGTTTTAAAGGTAACTTTCCGTAGCATTTTTTCTAAATGCCGCGAAAGTTGAATTTTCATTGTTTTAATAAATTTAAGTGAATGAATGAGTTTTGAAAGATTGAAATTTTGGAAATTTAATCATTTAATTATTTATATAATATTTCATTTTATGATTTTAAAATGAAGTAATTTGTTTTGAAATATGAACTATTTTGAAATGTGTGTTGAAATGGTACTTTAAATAAATGAATGTGGTTTGAAAGATACGATATTTTGAAATGGATTTTGAATGATATTGAATTTTGAAATGATATTTGATTTCGAAGTATAAATTACTATTATGAAATTTTAACCACGGGATGTATTTAGTTTATAGTTTAACTGATTCTTAAAGGATGGGCGATCTCAAGCATCCTTTAGGTTATTGTACATTACTACTACGGTTCACTTGAGTTGTTTTACATTATATAAGTATATATGTCCTGACTCGAGTGTTTTGTGTTTTATTTTACGCCCGGGTCAGCCTGAGTATTTACCGCTTAGCTTTGGATTTCTTTTCTGGAGCTAGGAATCGTTGGAGATTCTGCTTGTCTAGTTCTATTCCCTTTCAGTTTCAGTTCTGGTATATATAAACTTCTATATATTTGGGATTTCTATTGTATATGTTTCAGACCGATATTATGTGCAATGTTTTGAGAGTTTGTTATGGTAGCTTCATGAACTACTATGGTATTTTAATTTCCGCTGCGAGTTATTCTGATATTTCTGTGTCTGTGATTTTGTGATTGTATTTCATTTGCTCTAAATTTATTTACAATGAGGTATTTTGAGCAATTCAAGTCCGGCATGTGTGTATGCGAATGGTTGAAAATATCGGATTGTTACACTTAAGGGGTATATATACATGTGTTAATCCCTTATTCATATTTTTGGGGAATGCCCAAAATACCATTAAAAAAGTGTGAAGGCCAAGTAATCAATAGCTTCTACTGATCATCATTTAAGTATACATGAAACCATTAATTCCATAAGCATGTGCATTAGCCTCTAATTTGTAACTTAAGGTGGTAGGTAGGTAAGGTCCTATATGTTCTTTACTTTGAATTATTTCTATCTTCATTCTTTTGTATCTTCTTTATGCATTCATATTCCTTCATGAAACCACTTGTAATTGTTTTTAAATTCCTACAAAATAATATAGAAATTTCCAATTAATTTATCAAAGAAATATATGCACACAAATGACTGTTTTGCCCTTATATGAAGATGGATATGTGACAATTTGAAAATAATTTGAATTTTGATTTAAACAAGTTAAAATACCTAATATGATCATTTATTTAATTTAAATAGATTAAATAAGGTGGTAAAAATATGCATATTTATATGCACATCAATAGTCCACCAAAGGGGTTTACTGCCTTCAATCGCCATGCATGTACAGCAGGAACACTTCCTTCCTTTAACCAATACATTAGAGAAGTGCTGTCTTTCTTCGGAATTGCACCATCACAGCTACATCTGAATGGATACGCTTTGCTGAATATCCTATTTATTGTATTTATGGAGCATCTTTTCCGACCAGCGACCCCGATCGAGATCAGATACTTATTTAATGTCAAGAGTCGGGGAGGTAGTCCCTCATTCACATTTCTAGACTCAGTCGGGAACTGTAAAGTGGTAACGGGATCTTGGACCAGGCTGAATTACTTTAAAACAGAATGATTCTATGTCCGATGCCCTCCAGGATTCGCTAGTCAGTGGTTGGTCAGACATAAGTACTGTGTTTTTTCCAGTATTTAACAAGTAATCGTAGCTGCTGTTAAAAATAATATCTTCTTTTCTTTACAGCCGCCATTCCACGACCCAAAGGTGCGCATTTTAAAGAAATAGTACGGGTCTTCAAGAAGTTCCAAGAGAAATGAGGGACACCGATTTCGTAATAGACAGAAATTTGAGAACCGTCGAGCTAATTGAGTGGAGCCAAAGTATGAGACTCAAAGGAACACTTAGGGCGGTCCCGACGAGGCGAGTGAAGCGCAAAATTCCCAAGGTCGTAATAGCTGAAGTGGGTGATTAGGAAAATACACCCACCGATAATGAACCCGTTGTCGGGCCTTCCGACGCCTTTCAAGATTCTGAGGGAAGGAGAAAAGGCAAGGCTGCAGCGTATAAGCGCCATAAACCTTTGAGATGGAAATCTGTAGTCGTGTCTTTGCATGTTCCTGGTATCAGAATTCCAGAGGCTCCTCCCTTGCAAGTGGAGAACCTTTTCGAAGGGCTTACCGATATTCCAATCCCGAATTATGTGTCATTTCAACACGATGCCAGATTGGAGGAGCTTCAGAATGCCTTAGACTTGAGCGATTCTCTTCCCACGAGTGTGGCCGACATTTCCGGTTGGTCGGGGGGTTGCTCATACATATATTCTTCACGACACTATATGATTTTTGATCGCAAGCTGTTTACTTCAGGAGATTATTAACTCTGTTCCTCTTACTTTGCAGATACAATGTCTGGACATGGGTCGATGTTGGGGAATCTTTGCTCAGCTCGCCGATCCTCTTCGTATTATGACTCACGTAGGAGGGAGGCAGAGAGGGATTATGATTGTGGATACTCTAGCCAGAAAAGGTATGACAGAGATAAGGACAGGGACTACAGACATTGATCCTGATTCCTTCTCCACCTACTAGAATCCCTACACACCCTTCGAGCTATGGAAAACAAACGGTAGAGCCTCCCTGCCAGAAATCATCTTCCCAAGCCTCTAGGCCTGAATCACACCATCGTAGACATAAGGTCGAAACCCCTGTTGTCGCTGAATAGGCTATTACTGAGCTCATCGGGGAAGGGGCTATTGGAATCGCACAATTGAAGAAGGATTTTTCGAATATTTGCTTTGATGGTTACATCTTCCCCCCGCACTTAAAGAGAATTCCAGCGGAACTAGAGAACACAATGAACAATTACATTCATGATATCCATTCTCAGTATAAGGAGTGGGCGAAAGCCAAAGAGAAAGCATCGAAGATGGACTATGAGCGGGCAACTACCATAGAGAAATTAGAAGCCAAGCTCGCTCAAAAGGACCGAATCATTTAGGTGCTTAATGATGAAGCCGAATCCTCTCAGAAATCAGAAATAGAGGCCACTTAAAAGGCGGATGAGGCGAATTTGGCGATGGAGAGGATGCGACAGACACACTTTGCCCTGGTGGAGGAGATGGGCCACTGAAACACAACGGTCACAGCCGAGCAGAGTGCATCCCTTAAAGAACTTAACGAGCTTAAAGCCAAATTTTCTAAAATCATCAAAGAAAGGGATGATGCAAATATCGTAGCCCAGGAAGCATGTGAACAGGCCGTAGCGCTTCGGGGCGAACGGGATGTGGCAACGGCTAAGGTCCAGGAGGTGGAGACTGAGGTCGAGGAGAAGATCCGAATGGCGG
The DNA here is from genome assembly GCA_030765085.1 of Allium cepa. Taxonomy (NCBI): domain Eukaryota; kingdom Viridiplantae; phylum Streptophyta; class Magnoliopsida; order Asparagales; family Amaryllidaceae; genus Allium; species Allium cepa. The sequence goes on along the minus strand of CM060932.1, from coordinate 570,739,432 downwards.
AGTCCAGGCTAAATGCTGACATTGAAGATCTCCTCATTACTTATAATGCCAACATCTTGAAGAATATGAACCTTGCCTGGCTCGATAACTATCAGACACACTTATACAATGCCTGGGGCCGATTAGTAAAGGATGAGAAAGCTACCCATCTGGGCGAATCGGTCGATGAATTCGAGCTTGAGATTCGAGTGCTGAACGAAGACGAAAGGAAAATTCTCCATGATGCTATGATCTCATATAAAAAGGAGAAGCTTGGTGCTCAGCACTCGAAGGGCGGAGAAGGTTCTGATGTCGAGCACCGTGACACAAGTCCTGAAGCTCTTGTGCTGACTCAGCCTGAAACCGACTTCTTCGGTTGATTCTCAATCTATTCTTGCTTACAACCTGGATCAGCCATAGATATCTCAAGTTAGCAAGCAAATTTCTGAGGTCGTTTAGCCACCAATAAGTCAAACCAGGAAAGGTACCCTGGACTTTTCATATGCTTATTTATGATCGGAAGCTTTACTTGAAATACTTAATAACAATTTCCTTTGTTCCTTTCCAATGATTGGAGCCACATCAGTCGCGTCTCTTGCCACCACTCAAGAATCACATCATGCGCTGGAGGCTATCGTAACTGAAGCAGCCGCTACAACAATTACCACATCCGTTGACAGAACATGTGGTGCACACTTTCCTTTGATGAATAGATGATGGATGAACTTATCAGTCATCACAGTGACCCCTTTGCGGAACTGGCATTTGTCATGAGCAAAAGCGCACCAGCGACTAGTTCCTCAGGCCCAACTGCAGGCATTCCTTGCAATGTGCAAACACTTCATGAGGAAGAGATTATAGCTGAGATCAATGCCGAAATGGAAGCAGCAGCCCAAACCAGCAGCTTTGGAGGTGGAATGGAGGGACGCGGCTCGGCTCCGTTAAGGATGATATCTCCCGGTGGTACGGTTTTCGACACCAGCGTGCCTACCCCAGCTCCTATAGTTCATCCGATCACCCCGACTCCGCCTTTTGGTAGCATACCCATAGATGTGAGTTCGGAGGACGAAGTGGACATAATGCCCCCGACTGGAGTTCGACCGTCGAAAGGCAAGGGCTCAAAGAGAAAAACTAGTGAAAGCTCTAGTAGGTCTACACCGAAGGGGAAACCAAAGAAGAAAAAAGAATAGATGCTTCTCCTCGGCTCATTTTTGAGTAGATAGGAATTTCTTTTAGCTGTTGTAGGTCGTGTATAGATGCGGGTTTGTCCCCTGCTAGTAGGATTTTTGGGAATAGCTTGTAGATAAATTCTTTCCACAAGTAGTTGAAATGAAATTTTATTCTATCTTCAACTGAATGATTGTGTATTTGCTTAAGTGTTCCAACATTTGAATTCTTGTTCAGTAGGCTTGTGAAGTTTCGATCTTTGGACCAGGTTTCGAGTTTATTTGTTTAGTCCCACAATCACGGCTATGAGTCGTGACTGGACATTAAGATGAACTCTGATGCTGCACTGCTTCAGTCAGTGATCTACATTTAAGTTCTACCCTCATTTTTTGGAATAAGCTGTAAATATCGGCTAGCGATTACACTTCGCCTTCATTTCGTCGAGCTTAACATCATTGAATCGATGCTGAAACAAGTGAGGGTTGAGTGGACGAATTGCACTCGCTCACTTATTGATGATCACATCCGCACTCCGAGGATTTGCATCCGTACATCAACGGTCAGTCACGCCCGTTTAAATTTTAAGTATTGCTCTGGGGACTTAAGTTAATTGTGGTCGATACTCCGGTTCACACTCTGGAAATCCAGAGGTAGTCGATGCTTATACTCCAATTCGCACTCCGGGAACATGAAGTTGGTTGATGTTGACAATCCGGTTCACACTTTAGGAATTCGGGGTTAGTGTTAATACTCCAACTCGCACTTTGGGACTTAGAATTGATGCTTATACTCCAGTTCGTGCTTTGGGAAGTCGGAATTGGTTTTTATACTCTAGTTCGCACTTTGGAAACTCAGAGTTGATGTTTATGCTCCGATTCGCACTCTGGGAATTTGGAGTTGTTTATACTCCAATTCGTGCTCTAGGAATTTGGAGTTGGCCGACAGACGGTCAGTCACGTCTATTTAGGCATTTGAATTTTGTTCGCACCCGAGGAGCGACGACTCTATCAGGATCATGGATGGTCGATTCACATCCACCCTGAGTTAACAAGTGACGTTAGATGGATGGGTCCATCCTCCTCAAACTTGGTTAAGATTTGGGCGAAGTCGTTAGGCGAACAGGTCCACCCTCTTCGAAACTGCATTTATAAGTTTATACTCCAGCTCACACTATGGAAAACTGGAGTTAGTTAAAGGATTGTCGTGTATCAATCCTTTTTTGGCTTTGGTGTGGTGTCTTGCCCCAGAGCTCTGGTTTCACATAGTGAGTGGCTGATCGTATCACAGTCACTCCCTATTTGAATAAATCTCACCATATGATGGAACTTAGCTCTTCGTGCACCGTGATGGTTGTATGACACATTCAATAAATCACAGCTCTGGCTCAAAGAGATGGTATTTTAGTGCTGAAATAAGAAAATATGGAAAAGTCAGTTGCCTTGTTACAAATTCAAATTTTGAAGTGCAGAAACAAATTGTAGATGAAAAATAGACTAAAATAAATAAAGACTATCATGTGTAGTAGCGATGGAAACTCTCGCTGTTCTAGGCTCTTGGCAAAGTAAGTCCGTCAATGGTCGATGACTTAAATGTGCCATCTCCGAGCTTTCGTTCAATCACATAAGACCCTTCCCACGTTGGTTTCATGTGCGAAGGAACCGGGTAGATTCTTTTGAGGACGAGATCATCCAGTTCAAAGGTTCGGGGTAGGACCTTGGTATTGTATAATCGAGCAACTCGACTTTGGTATGCGGCTGCCCTCAAATCAGCCTCTTCGCGCTTCTCATCCAACAAATCCAAGAATTCAGCAAATAGTATGGCATTTGTCTTTGGATCATAATAAGTTATACGATGAGAAGGTACTTCCATCTCGACTGAAATAAGGTCTTCTGAACCGAAAAAAAGAGAGAATGGAGTGTGTCCGGCCGGTGGACTTATGGATTGTTTGGTAAGCCCATAGAGCCATAGGAAGTTCATCAACCCACTTTCTCCCGGCCTTTTCCAATCGTTTCTTAGAATAGACTTGATAACCTTATTAATAGCTTCAACCTGGACATTCGCTTGAGGGTGCGCAACTGCAGAGAATTTCTTTTGAGTGTTGAATCGTTGATAGAAATCCTTGAATTCAACACTGTCGAATTGGATTCCGTTATTAATGATGATGGTACGTGGGAGACCAAATCGGCAGATAATGTTGCGGACTACAAGTTGATCACCTTCTTCATCATGACTGTAGCAAGAGGTTCAGCTTCGGCCTACTTGGTAAAGTAATCAACTACGATGATGGCGTACTTCGCACCACCTTTGACCAAAGGTAGAGAGCCAATGATATTGATGCCCTATACTGCAAACGACCATGGACTAACCATTTAGGTTACCTCAGTAGGTGGGGCTCTAGGAATTCGAGCATGCTTTTGACATTTATCACATTTCTTGACGTAATCTTGTAATGACCCGTAGATTTTATGGATTTAATTTGGTTAAATTAATAAGTTGTAATTAAATTTAGAAGAAAAATAAATTAAAAACCTACTTATAGTAATTCGAAGTTAATTCAAATGATTTTAAGTGGTGAAAAGAATTTTACCTATATATGAGTTGAATATGAGGAATTTGAGGAAAATATTAAACTAATATAATGTAATAAACATTGTTAACAGTAAATGGAATATGATAATAAGAACAATTGCAAGTTTGTATTTATGGGCGAAATAATATTGATAGGTAATAATTGTTGTAGAGAATAAATTACAAATGTTATAAATTGTATAATGGTGACAGATATTGTTCGTTACCAATGCATTTAATTTATAGCGATTAAATGTAATTAATCATTGCCTTTTTGTAAGTTAAGAAGTAACTGAAAATTTTGAAGGAAAAATCAATAGAAAGGTTAACTATATGCATAAGATGGAAAGTTGAATAGAATTCTAATAAATGATAATAATGGAAAACGTATACAATCAATGTAGGTAATTTGAAATTACAATGTTGTTGAAATGATTAAACGTTTCTTGTGATAATTAATAAATAACGAAAGGAGTAAGCGTATTTATTTAGAGTATTAGTTACCATTGGATAGAGATTTAAGTAACAACGTTTAATGCAATGTTAGTAATGCCAATTTAAGTCAATAATAAGGAATTGGGAATCATATCTATAAAATGATAACGAGAATACAAGGTGATAAATGCCAATTAAGGGTAATAATTAATAAACTTAATGAAATCCCAATTTTGTATAAAATAATTTAAAAGTCAGGTTTGGCTACAATTTGAACATAAGTAAATTGAATTTGTAGTATGAAAATATATGCAAAAATTGATTTTTGTAATAAAAGATTTTGTATGTGACAAAAAGGTAACGGTAATGTTTATGGTAGGTTGCCTATTCATTTATTTAGATTTTTAGTTGGAATTGGAAATAAGTTTGTAATAAATGTAAATAAATGATACATTTATGTGAAATGTAACCAATGTAAATTTTATTTATAATATAGCAAAGGGTGGATTTAAGAAGTGAAATTGCAGAATTTGAAGCTAATTAATAATAGACATAGTAAAGATGGCAATCCAATCAAATACTTAGGAATAAAATTTATTGGAAGGTAACCTAATTTATAAATAAATGGTAAGTATTTAAGATATAATTCTATATTAATTGAAACTGATTGTAGATTTAGTGTAGTAATGTTAAGGCTAACTAAATTTGCTTTATAGATGGAATTTTAATCAAGGTGGATAGGTAACGAACTTAAAAATATAATTAAGAACTAATAGGTGGCAAATTAATATAGTTTGTATTATGTAAGTAAACTTTGGTAAATCAAATTCTACCAATCCAAAGCTAACGTTTTGTTAATATAGATTTAAGTATAGAGAGCAATATTTATTAATTTAATTGAAGTATTGCAAAATAAATGAGAATTTAACATCTAAATATTACGTTAATAGGAAGCAATTGTATTACTTATCATTACATTCATTTAGCCCATTTTGAAACTTAATCAACTGAAATTAATAGGAGAGAGAATACTAATTGTAATAGGTGCAAATAAATGCAGCTTATGTTTTGTGAAATATAAGAAAAGTTTTGATTCAAAAAAAAAAAAAAACATTTACATCAATAAAATGAATGTTTCATCTATGAATGTAGGCTTAATTTAATTTAAATAAAAATATAGAAAGATTGATTTTTAAAGAAAGAAATATATGTTTATTTGAACTGTGTTTAGCTTACAAACTAATTACAAGAATAGGAAAATAATCTATTTATTATTCTTATGTATAAATAATTTTTCTATTTTTTTTTATGCATTTTAGTTATCTGTTTTAAAATTTAATTTTGTGTGATTGCAATTAATGTAGTTCAAATATTTCAATTAAAAGAAAAGAAAACGGTGATTGCAATTAATAGATTTAATAAAAAAAAAACGCGCGTTTTATGGTAAACAAAAAGGGTGTTTTAATGGTAATTAGAGATCATTTTGGGAAAAACAAATCAAATGTTTTCATTTTTAAGGTAATTATAAAAAAATTATTATGCATAGACAAAAACCCGAATGCGTAGAAATTCGAATATTACTTGAGTTAATGAAGTTAATTTTGGTGTGTTTAGGGTTAACAAAATTCATTAAGTAAACAATTGTTTTGAAATTTGAATCCTAAAAGTATGTTTACAGTATAGAGTTAGTCCATGCATTCCCTTTCTAATAAATAATTACCTCTTTTTAATACCTTCTACTTTTAAAAAGGTTGTTCATATTTACTATATTTCAAAACCAAGTTTGTTCATATTTACTTTATTTCTTTCCATTCATTTTCCAACTTCATTTTCTGAAACGTCATTTCATTTATTTCTAATTAATAGCGGTCTCTCTTTCCAAATCTCTTTGATCCTAAACCTAACTCTAACCTTATAAATAAGATATGACGCAAATGAAACCACAGCCTCCGTTATAATCTTCTTCTTTTTTTTCCTTTTTTTCCTTCAAATCTCCTTATTATCTCTGATTTTAATTTTTTCCTTCCTCTTCAAATATACTTCTTTTTCAAATTTTATTCTATTTCAAACCTTCTTCTTTCTTTTCAAATCTAGATTTTCTCTTCCATTTTCAGTTTTTATTTTAATCATTTTCTTTTTCAATTCTTCTTTTTCAAATCTTTTTTTTTTCCAAACCTTTTAAAAATGCATACATTCATATAATAAGGAGGAAAATTAAAGTAAATCGAAATAAAAGAAAAATTACGGAACAAAGTTAGCAATCAAGAAGAAGCATACGCGTTTTTCACGAGGGAAGAGTGCATGTGGCACGGTATTTTATTTTTGTTTAATTTATTTTTGTTAATTTTGATTTCAATTAGTTCTAGTAATCATAACTCGTACATACGGACTCCGTTTCACGCAATTTTTTTTTGTTAGGATCGAAATTAAATTCCAGATCTTTTGACACTGGTTTGGACAGATTTGGAGATAGTCGAATTTTTGGGTTTAAATCGGATTTGAATTCGATTTAAATTCAAAAGGTGAGTGTTTTAACCCACTCACAACTACTAGAAGCTTTTATGTTTGTTAAATTAATTTTAGAAATGAATAGAAATTTATTTATGAGTATTTGGCATGTTTATTTCACTCATATTTGTTGAAATGCATTTATTAAATTTAACTGTTAATTTAATTCATTTATTGCGTATAAATTTACAGTTAAAATTTATTTGTTTGTATATGAACTGCTAGTTAACAGTTATATAATTTATTACTGAATATAGACTGTAGATTAATAGCTGTTAAATTTAATTTGAATAAAATTGCCAGTATTACCTGTTATGTAGTACCAAAAATAATATTGTTATTGATTGATACTGATTGATGATTGCGATTTGGATGATGGATGATGTTGATGAATGGATGTTTATTGTATATCATTAAATTGCAAATTATCATGCATATTTCATTTCATTCGGGATTGTGGTTTGAAATGATATACAACCGCAAAATTTTATATCTTTTAAATTGCGGATTGAAATGATAAATATCTGTATCACTTGACCATAGGATAGAAAATTATATACAGGCACCGTGGTATATATATAACTATTTAAAGGTGATTTCTATGGTTTGGATGGAATACGGTTTATAATAATCTTAAATTTTATATTGTATAAATATTATTCTTCCATATATATACATATGAAGTTGAAAATTTTGAAATTAAAAGGTGTATAAATCTCTTTATTAAAAATGGAAATTTTTTAAGAAAATGGAGTTTGATAATTTATATCATATGTGTAAATGTTAAGTTTGGAAATTTTAAGATATGATATTTATAATTGGATTTTTCCCAAGATAAATGGAAATGAATATTCTAGTATAATTTGAATTGAAAAAAAATATATATTTTATTACTAGAAATTGGAGTTTTTGTTTATTTATGGATTTTATGTGAATATTCAAGACTAATTAATAGAACATTCGATTTGTTGAAAGAATAAAATCCAACTTTAGTTTGAAATATTAATACTCCAAATGGATATACGTATATATATATATAAATTGAAGTGGTTTTGGAACTTGAGAGAGATAATATAAATTTTGGTTTAGACTTTAATAAAGAAATGTATTTGTAAAGCCATGAGAACTATTTTATTTACAAAGTAACATTTAAGTTAAACCTTTTAATTCATATACCGTTGAATATCCAAACCATTCAAGTTTTAAAAGTTATGGTTTTAAATTATGATTTTCAAAATATTATGCTTTGAAAATATTTGATTTTCAGACGTTATGAAGTTAAAGCATTATGATTTTGGAAAAGAATTATATTTGGGATAAGTGATAAAATATGGTTTTGGGTTTTGAAATGATATCATATTCATGGTTATTAAATGGAATGTTTATTCTGATTTTTAAAGTATAACCTATTTTTAAATGACCGCGGTGTTATAAGAACGATGGGTTGGCAAAGAGACCGGGATCGGATATGGACATACTCTCTGTCGATACCGAAAACCACTTTGACTAACCGTGTACGCGGTGGAGATTCCAGAATGAAGTAGGTGGTGGTGACGTTTCCTGTAAGGTAAATACGTGGACCCGACTCCCGTGAGTTGGCATAAGGTGGCTAAAACAGGAGCGATTCTCAGGCCAATGAGGTCATTCCTCTGATCGGACCCTCCTCTTCGATATTATACTTTGATTTTGGATTGATTCAGTGGCCACTTCTATATTTTGATTTGGGGAGTTAGTCCGAGGTGGGCGGTAACTGCGGCTACGCGTTTCCACCAGCCTGGATAGCAATTGGTATATCTACCCTGGCATTGCCTAGTTGTGCCGTGTCACCTACCATACCGAGCCTTTACTACGAGTTTCTATTTGTGTCGTACCTATGGAGTATCCTCTGGTAGCTTCCCGATCAGGAGGTATTACGGTACTGTATAGACTA